>JAMPIV010011007.1:0-600000 GCA_024509875.1 Oreohelix idahoensis
CATTGTAATGTTTATGATGTATGTATATAAGCATTACCTCGTCATCTACACAAGCAACACATGTTTCAGAGAGCACTCAGTAAAAGCATGTTCAGTTCGTAGCATGTTTATTTACAGTATATCGTACATGTCAAGATTCGCATTATATTACAATGTGTGGTTCGTACTTTAATGTATTCATATTACATCCCCCCTTTTTTGAAAAAAAAAATGTGTGCAAACATTTCCAACGAAATGTTTCATGTGAGAAAGGATAAGTATGTGTAATGCTCAGTGTGAGTATATATGTCACTGTCTGTATCGGCTGGGAGGTGTCACTGTACGGCCAGAACGAGTGGTGTAAAGTGCTGGTGGTTCTGCGGAAGTCCCTTGTTTAGCTTGAGTTGGTTGTGATTTCGGCCTTGACGCTTGTTGGTTTTGTGGGGCACCAAGGTCTGGAGTTACTGCATTGTCTGTTGAAAGCATGGGAATTCTCTGTTCTGTTGTATTCTGTGGGATTTCTCTTATGTCCACTCTGTTTCGCCTCAGGAGGTTGCTGCTGCTGTCTGGTCTTAAAGTATAGCTCCTGGGTTCAGGGTTTCTGGAAATGATTGTTGCTTTTGACCATGTGTCATTGTTGTGGTTGTAGGTAGTCACATGCTGACCAGGATATAATGGTGGTAAGTCTTTAGCACATTTGTCATAGTTGAATTTCTGAACTTGCTGACGATGCTGAAGTTGATCATATGTGCTGTCTCTATGTTGTGGACGGAAGTGGACCTTAGATGGTAGGAGGTCTTTAATTCTTCTATCAAACATAAGTTCTGCTGGACTGTCGATCTTACTGTCTACCGGTGTTGTTCTCCATCTCAAGAGTGCTAGGTGTACATCCTCTGTTCTTGTTTTCTTCATGATTGACTTGATAGTTTGTATCTGTCTCTCAATGAAACCATTAGATTTAGGGTATCTAGGTGATGATGTTGTGTGTTTGATCTTCCAGTCCTTAGTGAAGTTTCTGTATGCTTGACCTGAGAAATGTGGACCGTTGTCTGATCTAATTTCATCTGGGATGCCAAACATGCTGCAATACTTCTTTGTAATGTCTGCAATAACAGCTGATGGTGAGGGTTGTGGAAGTTTCTCAATGATGGGAAAATTTGCTGTAGTAATCAGCAATAATAAGATAGTCATTATTGTCGATTGAGAAAATATCAGTTCCTATAATGCTCCAAGGGCTCAATGGTATGTCTGATGGTATGAGAGGTTCTCTGCACTGCCTATTTGCATGTTCTTGGCAAATTGAACAGTTTTTACATAGTGTTTCTATGTCCTTGTTTATCTGTGGCCAGTAAACATCTTTCTTTGCTCTCAGTTGTGTCTTCACAATACCAAGGTGACTATTATGGAGCTGTTTAAGGATGATATCGCGTTGTGTTTCTGGTACAACAATGCGATCTCCTTTAAGGATCAGACCATCTTCGATGCTTAACTCGTCCCTCATCGAGTAGTATGGACGGATGTGTGTTGGAACTTCCCTGATAGAGCTTGGCCATCCATGGTATATCAGTTCTTTGAGAGAGTTAAGGATAGGATCTCTCATTGTGTCTTCTCTGATGTGTTCAAGCCGATTATCGCTAAACTTGACAAAATCAACTTTGATGTTTGGGGTAAGATCTGCTGTCTTGTTGGGGTTTGGTAGTCTGCTGAGAGCATCTGCAAGACCTATATCCTCTCCTGGGATATACTGAATATTAAAATCATAACCTTGTGTTTCCAATAACAGAGCTTGTAGTCGTGGTGGTGCTGAAGCTATTGGTTTTTTATGAATCATCTCAAGTGGCTTGTGATCTGAGAGAATTGTAAATGGGCGGTTGAAAAGAAATGTGTGGAAGCGTTTGATTCCAAAACGTACAGCTAGCATTTCTCTTTCAATGTTTGCAAGTTTCTTTTCGCCAGAACTTAATGATTTGCTTGCGTAAGCTACAGGACGAAGTTCTTTGGCATAGTGTCCTTCAGGATTTTTGTCTGGTTGCAAAAGTGCTGCTCCTAGGCCTTTCAGACTGGAATCAACCATGAGAAAAGTGGGTGCTTGCATGTCATAGTATTTCAAGCATGCATCAGATGATATGAGGGTCTTCAAGTGGTTGAATATGTGTTGGTAGTCTTCTGACCATTCATACGGAGTTTCATTCTGTAGTAGAGATCGCAAAGGTTCTGCAGCAGCTGACAAATTTGGTATGAATTGTGCTAGGAAATTGACAGCACCTAAGAATTGTTGCAGTTCCTTCTTTGTAGCTGGTGTTGGCATGTCATGAATATCTTCAACCTTTTTAGGGTCTGGTTTTACACCATTCTGGGTGTACAGCAATCCAAAAAATTGTATCTCCGTTGCCTTAATTGTACACTTTTTGCTGTTGAATGTTAGACCATTGGCCTGTGCTACATGCATCAAGTTAATCAAGTTACGGTCGTGTTCTTGTTCTGACCTGCCGCAGACTACAATGTCATCCGCAATAGCCACTGTACCAGAACATTGCTCAACAATGTTGTCAATCTTCTGTTGAAAGATGTCTTGTGATACATTCAAACCAAATGGGAGTCTCTTGAAACAATATCTGCCGAATGGTGTTCGAAAAGTTGTAAGGAGTTGACTTTCCTCTGCTATCTCAACACTCCAGTATCCGTGTACAGCATCTAGTTTAGAAAAATATTTGGCATTGTGGAATCTGTGAGTTATCTCTTCCACTGTATGCATTTTGTGTGGACAGCGCTTTAGACTGTTGTTTAAGTGTTTTGGGTCAAGGCAAACCCGAAGAGAACCATCCTGCTTCAGAACGGTTGTGATACTACTACACCAATCAGAATGCTCTTCAACCTTTCTAATAACATCATTCTGCACCATCTTTTCTAGTTCTGTGGCAAGTTTCTGTTTAACATGTATAGGATACTTTCTAGGTGGGTCTATCTTTGGCTCAGCGTTGTCTTTTAAAAAGAATCTTGCCTTTCCTGGAAGTTTGCCTATTCTGTCGAACTGTTCTGGGAATCGCTGTTTAAGGTCATCTACTCCAGTGACGTGTAGAGTAAGATGTTCTTTTTTTGTCAGCTTTAATGTTGTTAATAGTTACCACACTCAGCTTTTCGCACATTGGTAAACCCAAAATTGCAGGTCCTTCAACATCTACCAAGTAAAATGTTGACGATGTCCATTCAGAGTCTCTGTATGAACATTCAAGTGTTACTGCTCCAAAACAGTCTATACTTGTTCCATTGTAAGCTCTTAGCTTTGTCCTGCCACTCCTACTTTTTACATCCCTTGTGGGAAATCCTTGCTCATCCACCTTGTCAGGCATGATCTGTCTGAATATTCTTAAGGGTAGAGTGTTACCTTGGGCACCTGTGTCTATCTTGAACCGAATATATCTTTCTTTGTGCCTTTTAATTCCTGGTATTCGGAATTGTACCTTGCAGAAAGCCTGCGTTCTCTTTGGTTCATTGCTGAAAGTTAGTATCTTCACAGTATCAAAACTGGAAGGATCACTTTCTTCACTGGAGTCAAGGTCCTCAGTCATCATAGAGTGTGTTTGTTTTGATGACTTTCTGCTGTGAAGTTTGTGTTGAGCACTGTCTTGTTTCCTCTTGAAACATAATTTTATCCAGTGGCCCCTCTTTCTGCAGTAATGACATGTAGAGTCTTTAGCTGGACAGTGGTTTTGTATGTGGTTTAGGCCACAACATTTACACATAGCACCTCTGCTTGTGTTGTGTTTTTCTTGTTGCTTCGAACCAGTTGCTTTGTTTTGTTTGGGTTTATAGCTTTTTACTGCATCCACCTGGGCTGTTACTGTACCTTGCTGAATTTGTTTAATGTTTAGTGCTTGTGCCTCGTGTTTCCTGCCTTCATCCAGAAGTTGTTGTAAATTTAGTGTATCACTCTGGCTCAGTATCCATTTCTGGAACTCTGGCATTGGTGTGCTGAGAAGGATCTGTTCGATAATTCGCTCTTTTTCTTCTTCTTTGTTAAATTTACATACACTTGTTTTCTCCTTGATGCGAGTGAAGAAATCATCTAAACTTTCATCAGGTTTCTGTCGCAGGTGGTGAAGTTCTAATCTTGCCGCTCTAAAGTTCGTGTGCTTTATTATCAGACGTTTTTCAAATTCGTCCAATATGGCTACGGGGTCGGTCGCTGACTCAACAGGCATGGCGGTAGCAAAACTGTTGTAAATTTTCAAACCTTCATCGTCCAATGCTTCTAGGATATATGGAGTTAGGGTTTGTCCTTCCAGACCAGTGGTCTTGGAATATAGATCTATGCGTTGGCGCCATAACAAGAAAGCTTCACTCTTATCGTCTTGACCGGCGAATCTCATTTGCGGTGCGCTGCGGTAATGTTTAGCTGCCATTGTTGACCTCGATGACGAAAATTAGCCGAATAAACTGTACTCACGTGTTATCGTGTAGCTGTTTTGCGTCAGTCCGGTATCGACCGCTGCCACCATGTAATGTTATGATGTATGTATATAAGCATTACCTCGTCATCTACACAAGCACACACATGTTTCAGAGAGCACTCAGTAAAAGCATGTTCAGTTCGTAGCCATGTTTATTTACAGTATATCGTACATGTCAAGATTCGCATTATATTACAATGTGTGGTTCGTACTTTAATGTATTCATATTACAGCCATCTGCCAATTGTCCGTAGAAGATATCTTTTGGGATGCGACCATCTTCCATGCGGCGAACATGGCCAAGCCAGCAACGTCTGCGCTGTCTAAGCAGTGTATACATACTCTGAAGGCCAGCACGTTACAACACCTCGACATTTGTCACTTTATCTTTCCACGAAATGCCGAGGATGCGGCGTAGACACCGTAAATGGAAGGTATTGCGCCTTCTTTCTTGCTTAGCATAGGTCGTCCAGGTCTCGCTGCCATATAGGAGTGTGCTGGTGACGCAGGCATTATATACCGCAGCTTTGGTCTTCATTGTGAGTTTGCAGTTTCCCCAAACACGCGATGTGAGGCGGGCAAAGGTAGCTGCAGCTTTGCCAATGCGGCTGTCGATTTATGTATCCAGTGAGAGTTTGTCATTGATGGTAGACCCTAGGTATGTGAAGTGGTGCACCACTGCCAATTCATAGTTATCGATAGTGATAACTGGTGCAGCACCCGCATCCTGACTCAGCACATTCGTTTTCTTTAGACTTATTGTGAGGCCAAAGTCCTTGCATGCTTTAGTGAAGCGATTCATCAAGTTCTGAAGCTCCTGTTGGCTTTGAGTGACGACTGCAGCATCATCAGCGAACAACAAGTCTCTTATAGTGACCCTTCTGATTTTTGTTTTTGCCTTCAGCCTTGAAAGATTAAACAGACGGCCATCTGACCTAGTGTGAAGGCATATTCCTTCAGTTGCATCTCTGAATGCATGTTTCAAGAGTAAGGCAAAGAAGATCCCGAAGAGGGTCGGAGCCAGAACACAGCCTTGTTTAACGCCACTTCGTATGTCAAAGGGCTGTGACGTGCTTCCAGCATATTGGACTGTTCCCTTCATGTCGTCATGGAATGACTTTATCATTTCCAGCATTTTAGAAGGGCAGCCTATTTTCAGGAGGATTTTGAAGAGTCCATCCCTACTAACCAGGTCAAATGCTTTTGTGAGGTCTATAAAGGCGATATATAAAGGCCTTTTCTGCTCTCTTGATTTTTCCTGAAGCTGGCGGACAGAGAAGATCATGTCTGTTGTTGATCTACCAGCTCGGAATCCACACTGTGACTCTGGATATATGCGCTCAGCTAACTTGTGTAGTCGCATTAAGATGACTTTGGCAAAAACCTTACCAACAATACTAAGAAGAGAGATGCCTCTGTAGTTATTGCAATCACTTCTGTCTCCTTTATTTTTATACAGTGTTACAATCTTGGCATCTCGCATGTCTTGAGGAATAGTTGTCTCTTCCCAGCACTGGCACAGCATCCTATGCAGGGGATGTAATAGCGTGCTCTTACAGCATTTGATTAAATCAGGAGGAATCCCATCACTGCCTGGTGCTTTGCCAGAGGCCAAGCTATCAATGGCCTTGCTGAGTTCCTCTAATGTTGGTTCGGCATCCAGCTCCTCCATAGTTGGCAGACATTTGACAGCATCAAGGGCTGCAGGCGTAACGGTATTTTCTCTAGCGTAAAGCTCAGAGTAGTGCTCGACCCACCTCTCCATCTGCTTACCCTTATCGGTTAGCTTCTCTCCGCTGATGGTTTTTAGCGGTGCCGTCTTACTTTTTTGGGGGCCAAGTGCTTTCTTTATACCGTCATACATTTGTTTAATGTTGCCTGTTTGCGCTGCGATCTGGATGCTCTCACTGAGCTGGAGCCAATAGTCATTTGCACAGCGTCGAGCAGTTTGTTGAACTTTGCTTCTCGTAGCCTTCAGGATCTGTAGGGTTCTAGCACTCGGTGAACGTTTGTATTCATTCATAGCACTGCGCTTAGCTTCAATGACAGGTGCCATCACATCTGATGAAGCATCAAACCAGTCATTTGACTTTGCCGTTTTCTTACCAAAGGTGGCAAGTGCAGTACTTTGAATGGTGTTCCGTAGATGCTCCCAGTTCTCTGTAATAGTATCACCATGCTGAGGGCTACTGAGCACTTTCTTGAAGGTCGCAGTAAATTGAGCGATCATGACAGGGTCTGACATCTTGCTGGTATCAATGCGTGGTTTCCCTTCATGTCTGACACGATAGAGTTTTCTTGGTTGTGCTCTGATTTTGCAGCAAACCAAGGAGTGATCTGTATCACAGTCTGCACTATGGTACGAGCGCGTGGAGAGCACAGACCTGAGAAGTGGCCTTCTGACGAGAATCAGGTCCAGTTGGTGCCAGTGCTTGGATCGTGGGTGTCTCCATGACACCTTATGCTGGGGTTTTGTCTGAAAGTAGGTGTTGGTCACGCAGAGGTCATGGTGGACACACAACTCTAAGAGCCGTTGTCCATTTTCATTCATCTTGCCAATACCAAACCTGCCCAGACATGAAGGCCATGAAACATTATCGGCACCCACTCTAGCGTTAAAGTCACCAAGGAGAACAAGCTGTTCTTGCCTAGGTATGCTTTTGATGACTGCTGCTAGATTCTCGTAGAACTCATCTTTAGCTTCTGAGGCAGAGTACAGAGTAGGAGCATACACACTGACAAGGGTGATGGGACCTGTGCTAGTTTGCAGGCGGAGCGTTAACAGGCGTTCTGATCCATTCTCGCCTGGTTCAACCATTTTAGTTAGCGATTTTTTGACCGCAAAACCTACTCCGTGTTCTCTAGCTTTATTAAGATCTTTCCCTTGCCAATAAAATGTGTAGTCCTTCTCGCTCACCGTTCCAGAGCCCGCCAGGCGCGTTTCCTGAAGTGCAACTATATCCACCTGAAGTCGTTTAAGCTCATCATTAATTATGGCTGTCTTCCTTACATCGTTTACGTCCTGTAGGTTTTCGGATAGTCCAGTCAACATAGTCCGGACGTTCCAGCATCCCAATCTGAGAGTTTGCTTATTTCTATTTTTCGATAATTGCTTGGTGCAAAATTTTCTGTCCACAGTTCGGGTTTGACCCTAATCCCCATGCACCCAATGGGGAAAGCAGACAGTGGCGGGACAACACCTTATTGACTGGGGGCTGCCCAGCTTGAAGCGGGCGGTAGCTGTCCAGTGAGATCCTAGAACCTCTCCCACTGTCGGAAGTAGCCCCTGGCGCCATGCCCTACGCCAATTGGGCAAAATGCTTATAACCGGTAACTGCTACTTCCCGTGTTTTGCCGACACTTATAGGGTGAAGCTGGAGTGTCCTCTCCAGGGCGCGAGCTTGGGCACAGTTATATGGAGATCAAGCTGTTGCCCATGCAGCATGTTCCCCTTCTCCACACAGCTGGTAGATCCAAAGGAACGGCAGTAGCCGATACAGTTTGGTACCAGCCACGTCGCAGGAGTTGCCAGAATAATGTCGAATCGACATTAGAATGCCTTAGGGACTCCGACTCCGGATTTATCCTCAGGGTTTACTCCCGAAGCCAATTCCATAAATGGATATTCCCGCAAGGCAGCGGTGGTTTGGATTCAGAGTTCCTTCTCTTAGATAAGCTACCAACCAAGGATCACGAGCCCTATCTGCCCGAAGCTGCTGGTTTTAAGGCGCCAGTCGCTCGCCTTTGCCCCTTCTCCCGTCAGTGAAAACAGTTCCGCCAGGCTCAAATTGAGCCACACGTGAAGGCCGGGAGCTGGACTTGGTTGTCAGAAGCTGCTTGAGGCGCATGCCATAGAAGCATTTATCTGCAGTGAGAGCTTATCCTCACTACAACTCCCGGCTGTAACAACCTTTGGATATATATATATATATATATATATATATATATATATATATATATATATATATATATATATATACTTTCTTACCCTCAGGCACATACAGTCGAGCTGTTAATGGTTACACTGGTCTGCTCTCAGATACAGAAGGCAAGGCACTGTTCACTAACTCTTTTGTGCTCGCTGTATTTTCAAAATATATTTGGCCTGATTTCGTTTACAACACACGTTTATTTTATAAGGTGATGACGGGCGTCGGGGGGGGGGAGGGGTGGGGGGGTCCCTGCCTCCCTGCTCGCTAATATTTTTGTCCCAAAATGTTAGTAAAATCTGAGTAGGTGTGCAAATCAGGAAAACTTAGATTTTATTTATCTACGTTATTCCTTGAGCGGTTTTCTTCATCTAAAGCTTAGAATACGCTCTGAATTATTCTACATCTTTCTAGCTAATCTTTTATGTTCCTAAGTGCATTTATTTCTATGCGTTCTCTAAACAGCAAAATTATGGACTGACCTGAGGCCTCGATGCATTCAACCAAAAATTTCTCTCTTAATATAGCACTGATCGTGAAAGTTTCAGCACAAACATGTAGATCAATATGTCCAATATCGTGTTGGTGACCTCTTCCAGGTGGTACTGCTTTCCTAAGTTTGTAATTAAATGGCATCCTCCCCTCGTTTCCACGGATTAGTCCTAGCCATTTTGACTGTTCAATGCTTTAGTAAACACGTCAGAACGGTAACTTCTGATTGGTCAGAGTAGCAAGCAGTTGCTACAAAGTATGGCACGTGGTTTCGTCAGAGTTAAGTAGAATGCCGTAGTGTGAATCAGACATTTCACGACAGTCGTCTTGTATTTTCTGCTGTACTATTGTCGTGTCGAGTAACAATTGTATTGCACTTTCGACGCTACCCGTGTTTTCATCACATCTGTCAGATGAGGTTCGGTTGATGTCTGGCTGACGGTTTTATCTTTCATTTTGTAATTTTTGTTTCAGATCTCTCACCTTTGACCTAAGCTGCCTGACTTGTTCAGATAGACTGTCTTCGCGTTTATGACATAGTGTGCTTACCCCCACTCTGTGCATTGCCTCTTGGTACGAAACTCCCTTTTAAATGGACACTGTAATTATTTGCCTTGTTTTCTGGTATTTGGGGCACACACGGTATCTTGCTATGTGATTTCCGAGGCAGTTGGCACATTTTCTGTTTTCGTTTGGTGCCCAGTAGTTGTGGTCATTTTTAGCCTTAGGGCAGTCTTTGTATTCGTGACTGCCCGCACAGTATCTGTAGACCGTCTCTTTTCTACACGTGTTCTTTGTGTGAGAAAATCCCTGGCACTTCGAACACTGCATCACTGGTGGGTTGTAGGCATGCGTTCTTTGGGGTCTATTCTGAAAAGTACTCGTAATACTTTTCGGAGCTGTTTTACCTTGTGAAGTCACTATTATCAAGCTGGTGTCTTCTTTGTTCCAGGATTTTAACCTTTCGACGTGCGTGATTCTGGCCCCTGCATGCAGCTGAGGACCTCTGCGTCTGACAGGCTGGTGTCGATCCCTTTGATTATACACTGGACAACAGCCAAAATCTATCCGAGACAAATAAGCTATTCTTAACTAATTTGGACATGCTGATCACGAATATGAACTTAAAAATCGCGAATTAGCTCTAGTTTTCAAGATCGGGGTGGGGGGGTGGAGGGGGTCAGTAGGCTGGTGGCTTCATCTTCCCGACGTGAATGACCCAGTCTTTCTCTTTTCTATAGCCCTGGCGCGTGATTCCCCACGAGACGGATAGCCTTGAGCGCCAATCGGATGACGCAATCTGTAGCAGTCATTGCAACCACATTTCATCCTTGTCATCATTTGTGTTGTGGATTCTGTGAGTGCAGACGTGTCGTTCAAGATGCCTCGTGAATGTGTGAACAGTGCGGATTGCTTTTGCTATATTTGCGGACAAATAACTTTGCTATCACAAAGGCGACCCATTACACCGATGATAAAGAAAGCTTACAGCCTTTATTTTGGTTGTGAGATCGGTGACCAGGACCGATATTCGGCCCCACACATATGTGATCAATCCTGTGCAACGAATCTGCGCTGCTGGTTGAAACGAAAAGGACGATCGATGCGTTTTGCAGTTCCAATGGTGTGGAAGGAACCGACAAACCATCTGAATGATTGTTACTTTTGCATGACTCCTCCAATTGGACAAGGTATTTCTAAGAAGAAAAAGCGGCCTGTGACCTATCCGAATATTCCCTCTGCTATGCGGCCAGTTCCTCATGGGGAGGACTTCTTGTTCCGGACCCACCAGAATCTTATACTCTGGATGATGAAGAAGATAATAAGGCCAGTGAACATCCGTCACCTGTGAAAGCATCTACATCAAGAGATCCTGATGTCGTGCCTGTTTAAGAGTCTGCACAGCCACATAAAATTACCCAGAGTGAATTGAATGATCTAGTAAGAGATCTGCAATTGCCAAAAAATAAAGCAGAGCTGTTGGGGTCCAGACTGCAGCAATGGAATCTTCCAGAAGAGAATGTGCATATGTCTGCGTTTCGTGCTCGGCAAAAAGATCTGCTTCCATATTTCAAAATGACAGATAACCTCATTGCTTGCGTTGATATAGTGGTTCTGATGGCAGCACTACACATCAACTACAAAGACGACGATTGGAGGCTGTTCATCGATTCGTACAAGTTGAGCTTAAAAGCTGTGCTGCTACATAAGGGTAACGTTTTACCATCTGTTCCACTCGGGAATGCAGTCCACAGGAAAGAAACGTACAACAACATGAAACAACTGTTACACACTATCAACTATGACAAATATACGTGGCAGATAAATGGTGACATGAAGGTCATTGCCATCTTGATGGGGCTACAGCAGGGTTACACACAGTTTTGCTGTTTCCTCTGTGGGACAGCCGTACCAGGACTTCCCACTGCAAGAAAAAGGATTGGCCCAAACGACAATCACTTGAACCGGGGAAAAAGAATGTACTTAACGAACCACTTGTAGAATCCCACAAGATCTTGCTCCCTCCTCTCCACATCAAACTTGGACTAATGAAAAATTTTGTAAAGGCCATGGATCGAAATGGGGCAGGATTTTTATACCTTCGTTATAAATTTCCAAGACGTAGTGAGGCCAAAATCAAGGAAGGTGTATTTGTCGGTCCACAGAAATGACAGCTCTTCCGAGATCAGCGTTTGGATGATATCCTCACAGGTGATGAAAAGTTAGCTTGGAATGCTTTCCAGCAAATGGCCACAAACTTTCTAGGAAACAATAAGGCTGACAAATACCACGAGCTTGTAGAAACCCTCTAGCAGTGCTACGAGAGACTAGGGTGCGACATGTCTTTGAAATTACACTTTTTACACTCTCATCTGGATTTCTTCCCTGCTAACTGCGGTGCTGTCAGTGACGAGCATGGGGAACGATTTCATCAGGACGTTGCTACCCTCGAAAAAAAGGTACCAAGGGAAATGGAATTCAGCAATGCTAGCAGAGTATTGTTGGACCCTTGTGAAAGATGCTCCGGAAACTCATTACAAGCGACAGGCAAAAAGGCGTCGCTGTGAATCATTTCCGCTATGAACATTAGTATCATATGGTATGTATTTGCAAATGTGTAAAACTTGTTTTATAGATATTTTAAAAAACTAGAGCCAATCTGGTGTTTTAACGGCCATTTTCATATTCAGCAGCCCAAACAACAAAAAGGTAACTTGGTTTAATCTCAGATACACACAAAAAGTCAAAATTTGTTGTCCAGTGTTATTACCTTCTTGCTGTCTCTGTGGATTTCTGATTGGATTTTGATCCGGTGTTGTAGCTGAAATTCTTTAGGCCCGGATACCAGAGCAGCCATCAGCGATTTAGTCTTTTTCCGTAGCATTCAGGGCAAGTATCACTCCCTGTTGGTGCCTTCTGATACTTACTATACCTCTTTTGCCTACTACATCCTCCAGGACATTGATTACTTTGTCATCCGGGAGTGCCCTGATGGTGGCCTCTCCTCCAGACTACTGCGTAATTTTTATTTTGCGGTCTTGTTCCAGCTCCTTGGGAGTGCTTTTCTGTAGTCTGCCTGAGCGGCATCTCCCATCTGCCGCTACTGGCCGTGCATCTGTCTTTCGGCTCGGTACACTGTTCTCGTCTGTCTGCTCTCTGTTCTGTGTGGCATTCTGGGTCGTACATGTTGTGGTCTTCTTTTTTTGCATTTGGCATTTAGATCTTCGGATTGTCACGATTTTCGCAGCTACTTTAGACGGTGAGCTTAGTTTCTCAGGTTCAGGTTCCTGATTTTTTCCTATACTCTCTACCATTTGGAGCAACTTCCCTGAAGTAGACACAGCTGTCGAATCGGTATCGTATGGTGGTGGTGGCGACATGGCCCTTATCTTCTCTTTTGCTTCCCGAATCCGTTGGAGCGATCTCATAATGTTTTCTTCGATGTCTGCAATGTCGGGGATTTCTTCTATTACGTCAGAGACGTTTGCTTCTGCCCCTTCTTTCGCCTCGTCAGGGGTCGGGTTATTCAGAAACTCTGGTAGGCTGTTACCCGTCACTGTTAACTCCGTCGTAGTGTCAAGAGTTTTACTGGTCGGCTTGTTTGGTATCGTTTTTCCAGGATTAGATGCTGGTGTGTTGTTATTCAGCGCTGATAAGGGCTAGTGTACACTTTCCTCTTCTTTGCGATTTGTTTAGATCGGTCCATTTTGACTATATTGCGATGAAACGGTCAGGTGATATCGAATGTGACAGGAAACAACTGTGACCGCTTGGCCTTTCACGCTAGCATTATCCCTCCTACTTCCACGCTAAGCATTTATACGTGCTATAAGATGCTACATGTAAGAATGACATACCTTAAAAGCAAATAAGACGTTTTTACACAAAACGCAGTATTCATTCAAAGTTCAGTTGGCAGTTACTGCTCTGACAGGGCAAACGTAGGTCAGTCCCAGATAATAATGAATGGGTTTTATACGCGGAAAGTGGGAAATGAATGTTTGTGTGATCTGGGTTTTTTTTATTTATCCAATTGTTAAGTTGGAAAAGATCACACATGTGGAAAATAAAGTCGAAATAACAGAATGTCGTGTGCAAAAAGGTCGAAAAGCTGAGGAGAGGAGTGCAAATGTAGATTATTGTACCGTGTGAAAAAAGGTCGGATCGTGTGAAAAAAGGTGGGAAAAAGAAGAAATAGTATAAATAGAAGAGTTGTGGGCGATAGGCAGAGATTTCAGGATTTATGATTCTAATGAAACCATAACTTTAGACTGGAGGATTTTTTTACAGATAGCGTTAGGTGAACTTCGTCTTTTAGGATACCAAGACAAGTTTTTGAGTAGACAAATCAGTATATTATTCTATTTGGATATACATATATTATTCTATTTGGATATTGTCACGAAGTGTATTCGCCTTCTTTTCTCTCTGTCAATCTTTTCTCATACCAAAACATTCCTTTTCTATAAATTCTCTAGAATATCTACCACTCATCAATACACATCAGGAGATCTCCCATTTGCTTCGGAAAATAAATTCCTTTGTTCTACGTTTGACTGGATAAGTCACTGACGCTTTACTGTGAACCTTTTACCGCCACTTTTAGCATATGGATAGGCAGCAGTATATTGTCTTTTGACCTTTGACCTTAGCAACCACCATGGAGTATGCCTGGTATCAAATGCCACGTACCGGCCAGTTTGGGTGTGTGTTTGGGGGATGGAACGTATTCTCGAAGCGCAGGATTCACAAAGCGGCAGCCTAGACTGGCAGACCGGCTTGAATTTAAAACCCAGCCAACTTAGGCGCCATTCTCTCGCTAGCCAGCAGACCGACTGGCCTGGACAAGATAGTCTGGTCTAGGCAATTGCAGAGGGGAACGGTCCAATTTTAACACAGAAATGGTGCTTGCCTGAGCGAGTAAGTGATCTATATTGTTATATGAATAACATGAATTAATCATATTGTGGTAGGGTGGGCGAGATGATGATGATGATTATATTGTGATGTGTAATCACTCTCTTGTCACACTCGCACCGACCCGAACAACAATAAAACTCTTGATTCTAGAGGCAGGGGCTATATTTATTTTTACAACCCATTCAGTGACAAAGCAAACATTAAACAAATAAACTAGCGAACATAACAAAACAAAACACCCAACAGTGCCCGATGCTAATCTGAAGAAGCAAACAAAGCACAGAATAGTTAAAATCATAATATAATACTGAATGAGAAACACCACGCTCTCACCTGTCAAACTGTCCTACGCCGCCACCTGACACACTCAACTATCACACACACACACACATACACTCATGCATGACGTCCAATGAGACTAGTATGGTGTTGTGCATGAGGCTGGCAACCTCACCATGTAACACAGATTGCTACCGAAACCACTACTGCCCGAACATCTGAATGCTTAATATGAAGGCAAACCACACTGTTGGCCCCATGCTCCCTCAGGAGCGGAGAAGAGAAATATATACCTTGAAGTGAGCCCACGTGCTCTCACAACCATTCCTCACATAACCATAATTAAATAATCATAAAATGGACATAAAATAATATTCAACTATATGTAACACAAATACTCTCAATAACCAGAATAAACCACCACCTCGCAACTGATCTATCTCAATATTCGTTACTGCATTCGGAAGCATGTCGTATGTGACGACTGGTGCGCCTGGAACAAGCGTGTCTTATATGACCACTGATGAGACTGGGAATCTCATCACATGAAACACATCGTTACCGAAACAAATCACTGCCATAGCATATAAATGCTTCATGCAGGCTTCTGTTGGATTCAGCCGCACTGGTGTCGCACTGCTCCGCAAGGAGCAAACAGCAACATTTATGTCTCAAATGCGCTTTACGCCCAAGGAGTGGCCTCGCGCTCTCCAGAAATCTAAATGACTATTCTCACCTCACAGTAACCCATTAAATATATACAGTAGAATTATGATAAGTAGGCTATCGTGAAATACACTCAATTACTTTTACATTAAAGAAATAAAATATAATTACTCTTGACTTAACAACTAGAACTAGTCATCATATAAAGGAAAATTAACACGACAACTCTCTCTTCTATTAATGGGGAAAATTACATACTTTCACCCACGTGTCGATTCACGCGATCTAAAACTGCGTAACATTAAGTGATAACTAAGAGTGTTAAACGCAGACTTGCTGGCGCCGCTTTTATACAATCACCACGTGGCGCCATCTTGGTATTTTGCTAACAAGCCAATATCATCTAAATTCAAGTAATAGATGCTTCTCTGTCCAGTTTCATGTATAAAACATTCTCCTACTAAATTTGCCTTTCTTGCCCGGTCTGATGACTGACATAATTGCTCTTAAACTTTCACATCTGTGATTTGGGCTTTGCGTGCCTAATAAAATATATCAAACATTATTTTCACTCATCTATCATTTCGAGACTAAATCATAATGTCCTAAAAAGACATTTCCTTTGGAAACACATCTATCTATATCACTAAACATTAAAACAGACTCGTGCTGAATATAATTTCAGAATTATATAAAACTAATGCTAATTTAAATTAACTCACGTGCTCAAGGCATTTACAGCTTGGCTCTGTCTGTCTTCTTCGTCTGTTCTCACTGGGCGGCTGTCTCAACAATAGACCAGTTTCGCCGCTTGCTACCCCTTTTATAAGCCCTGGCCTAACCACTCAACTTACTGCGTGCTACTGGCGTATTAATCTTGGCTACTTAAATATCACACGCGATTATCGCTTTAGGAATAGCGAAAACACAAATAAAACCTACAGCTATTTAATATAACACACGAATATCAAATATGACTCACAACTATACACCACAATTAATTCTCAGGCTTTATTATGGCCTTTTCATCAATCTTGAAGAATTTACATCTCAGCATGCTTCGCGCACTTCTAAAATACATGGGCGATAAATCTGCCCAAAAACAGGTAGGGGGCGGGCATCTCCTTTTCGGCCCCATCACAATATGTTTATCTACAACATATCATGTCAGTATCTTTTGGTTTTCACTGTGACAGAAATTAATATCCTTGATTTTGTACAGGAGACAACAATATTATGTATACTGAAAGTTTCATGTATGAACTACCCTTGTCCTGTTTTATACTGAATGATTTCTACTGTATGATTTCAGCCATGATTATTCTTGTCATATTTTAATCCTGAACTGATTTCTGCAAATATCCTTATTATATTTTAATGTATTGATGTGCATGTATCCTATGTTATGATGGTATTATCAAGGTATATGAATGCCTATCACATAAACACAGAACTATGTAATGATGGGCAACAGCACTGTAGCCAATTTTATAAATGAATATGTTGAATGACTTGTAATTCAGTGGTTCTCAAACCTTAGCAGCAATGACACCCCAACATGTTACAGCAGAATAGAAAACTATTACCCAGTGGTTCTCAAACCATTGTTGACAGTGACCCCAAATTGATTTTATTGCTCTGTGGGCACTAGGTAGACCAGTGGTTCTCAAACTTTTGATGACCACTGCCCCAAACTTCACAGTTGGTGAAGCTAACAGCCCATATGTTGAAAATCACTGCGGTAAACAAGCTGGAAGCCAGATATAGGTTGAGACCCACCTGTATGCTTATAATGTCAGTTATGCTATAATATTTTATAGATAATAGAGAGCACTTTGTTAGTGATGTTAACTATGAATGTTTGTTAGATTTCTGATGGACGATTAACGCCCAGCAGATATGGGAAATGACTTCTCTGGCATGATTACTTATGGAGCTCCAATTGTTTGTCAATCCAGTCCTACCAGGTTGCCATACCAGAAGACTAAACCATAAGCAGTGTTCTCAAGGGCAGACATACTCCATCCCAGTTGGTGATGAGCCCTGTGTCAAGACGGAGAAGTAGCAACTTGCCATCCTCTGAAACCCTAAAAAGAACTTGCGGGACCTGGAGTGCTGGGACATATGGAACCCCTGGCAACAAGACTACATCAGCATTTGAGATGAGTATCTGAACATGCCAGCAGAACCACTACAGAATATTCCTATTGTCCTATGATGAAAAATTAATTCTGACATGGTTCAGAACCATTCATAGATTAGGGAACATATAGTTGTACATTTGAATATACTGTGAGATTCTATCTTCTTTTTTTGAAAACTTTACATAACAGAGTCTGTTGTTATTTTCTTTGTAATATTTAATTGGGTTGTATAGTTTTAATAACATAAATCTACACCCTGGGGGCAGAGCCATAATTAATAAACACTATTGGGTCAGGATATTTTTAATGTGGCTGGGCACCAAATCTCTTATCCATCTATATGTACTATACATAGTCCTTTATAGGATCTCGGATAACGAATTTATCGCCTAGAGAATATCCTCTTTAGTTTCACCAGAATTCTCTTAGAAAGTTTTTTTTGAGTGGACTAATTCCCGAGGAGAGACTGTGCATTCAACTTGCAGTCTGGAAGAGTTTCCTCTAAATATTATCTTTTATTCTTCCATCAAGTCTGCCATACTTACACTTTCTCCCTCAAAACAAAAACCATTTCGCTACAGATATACATATATTATTCAGTTGGATTACATACTTTTTCATCTTGGATAACCAATCATCATTGTGAAATTTACAGTGTTTGTCTACTGACATCAATAAACTCTAACTGAATTTTTCTACTGAATTGGATTGTGGAAATTTACAGTAATTTCTTTTGGATATACGGTGTTGTGCTGAAACTGTTTTGCTTATCACCAAACTCAAAGGGAAGAACATTCCTGGGTTGAAAAAAAATAACAAAAGGTCAAGTATTACGATCTCTGTCGGAAGGCCAGTTAGCACTTGAACCACAACAACATATGAAGGATTAACTCTGACTAAATAAAATCAATATAACTACTAGTGCCGTATAACCTACACGGCCACATATCTTCAAATTGGCACCGTGACCTGCCCTTTTTTCTTGGTGAAAGCAGACAGGCATAATCACTATAATGGATCCAGGTCTAGAACAACAGCAACAGCAACAACAGCAGCAGCAACAACAAGCGTTGTATACGCTACAGCAACAACAGCAATAACAAAAGGCGTTATATGCACAGCAGCTACAACAGCAACAGGAAATGCAACAGGCAAACGTCCATCCTGCTAACATATCCTTACCCGTAGAGGCCGAACCCACAATGACCGCGTTGCAACGGATAACAGACACGCTATCCAATGTAGATCACTATAATAAATATAACCAAATTCGCTCGGTTATAACCCCCTTCACGGGCGATTCAAAGACATTTCGGAGATGGCTAATGAACATAGACAAGTTTAGTTCCATGGTAAATGCTACAAGTGACAAGGAAAAAATCAAAATTGCATACTTGTCATCGGAATCTCTTGTGACGGATTTTCTGCGACGGCGCTCCCTCATCTACCCAGAGGAGACTTATGCATCATTAAAAAAGGAACTAATTGCACGGTATAGTGACATAATCGACAAACAGCACGCGTGGTTGCTTTTGAGGAAAATCCATCAAGAAAAATCTGAACCTGTTCAATTTTATGGAGACCGTTTATTGAATTTGGCTGAAGAAGCTTTTATGGAAGGAACGGTACCATCACAGGACATTGAAAAACACTTGGTAGGCATTTTTATGGACGGACTTTACACAGATAACTTAAAGCTCCATCTCATAAGAAAAGACCCTAAATCTGTCACTGATGCTATACAAATGGCAGTATCGGAGAATACCGTACGAAAACGTTTCAATCAACGCACAGGTAGAGATCCTCGCTATGAAGTAAACAATGACCACGAGCCAATGGAAATCGGTCACTCAAGACAGCAGTGGCACCGTCATCAACATCAATCTACACGCCATCAGCCTGAGCAACGTCAGTTCCAGCAAGCACACCAACCGAGGCAACAGAATGTCCAAAATGTCAATACCATTGTCTGTTACACATGTGGACAAAATGGGCATGTCTCTCGTGCATGCCAATCACACCAGCAAGGATCATTCGGAGAGGGTAGACAAGGACATGGAACGTATCAACATAATCAATCTCGGGGTTATAACCAACCACAACAAGGACAGAACAACCGCGCATACGCAACCCAACATGCTTTTGCCAGAGGTAGACCACAATATTTCCCTGCTTTGGGAAACGGACCGAGTACACGTTAGATCGGACCGCTGACGTAAGCTATACAGAAGGGAACACTTATAAACCCTATAGGTCCCACACAACAAGGAAGAAGTCACACAACACAGAACATCATTCTCACCGCAATAAAAGGCAGCAGACTGTAGTAAATAACATTAACATCCACCCAGACCCAAGTTCTTGTCTCATCTCTATTCAGGGCATGCATTATCGAGCATTGTTGGATACCGGAGCATCGGTAAGCCTAATACGAGAACAACTTTTTTGAAAAATTCAGAAATATGTGAAATTTCATCCCACAAAAACTTACATGGCATCGGTGACCGGCCAGGAAATGAAATCCCTTGGTACTGCGTTTATCACATTCCAGATTGGGGAACAGAAAATAAACCATAAATTCATTATTACATGCGGTATGTCTCGGAATCTTATTATTGGACGTGATTTCCTGAACAAACACCAGGGCCGGATATACTACGATCTACACAAGATCAGACTAAACGGAGAATATATCAACCTCCAGGATGATTTACACATAGCTTCATTGGTACGCCTCACAGCTCCAGTGACCATTCCACAAAACTCACTAATAATAACCAAAGGTCGTGTAAAGGGATCAGACTATATTCGACCCGGACAGATAGTAGAAATTGCACCGTTGCTGGATGAAGATATAAACGATGATGCACTGATATTTATTACTGAGGGCATTGCAGAAATTACAAGCTCCCGAGATTTCCCCATCATGATCGTAAATACCTCAGGAAAAACATCATCCATTGCGAGAGGTGCGATAATTGCAAAAGTTAATCTTCCCCCCCCCCCCCCCCCCCAATAAATAAAGAGGCCAGACAAAACTGCACAAATGGAGATAAAACAGACATCAACAATAGATATAGCCAGAGAGAACCAGAGATCAACAATACATATCGCCGGAGACAACCAGTGAGCAACAATACATATTGCCGGAGAGAACTAGAGATCAACTATACATATTGCCGGAGAGAACCAGAGATCACCAATACATATTGCCAGAGACAATCTGAGAACATTAATAGATATTGCCGTAGACAACCAGAGAGCAACAATAGATATTGCCGGAGAGAACCAGAGAGCACCAACAAATATTGCCAGAGAAAATCAGAGAGATCACTGGACCATTTTCATGAAAGAGGAGTGAAATGTCAAACACAAAGATCAAATACAAGTATGCATAAGGACATAAAAACAAATACCGAAGACAGATTACCACAGTTGTTGGACACCTTACAAACTTCGGCCCAACACCAACAACAGCTCACCGCTTTTGTGAAAAAACATCACGATGTCTTTGCTTTAAATGATTTGGAATTGGGTCGTACATCAACAGTCCAAATGGATATTAATACCACTACCGAAGAGCCTATGTGATAAATTTAACCGTGATACAACGTTAAAATATCTCCCACTAAAATATCTCCAACTATCAAGATAAAATGTAGGGATAAAAATAATGCATAAGCTACTAGAAGACATGATCGCCCATGCCACGGTTCACTACCCGCCATGGAAACTAACTTGTTAGACATGCAGACAAAACGTTTACCCTTGGAGACGGGAGGGAACGGAGATCAAAAAGAAAAAAATATGACTGAACACGTGTGTTGAGCGCTCTTTTCGGGTAACATGATAGCTAGTAGCAGATGTACCAATGTACTAGCATCTTGACGCGAATGTAAAAAATGAAAATTAGATGAAGAGCTATCCAACAGAACTTCAACGAGTGGAAGGCAAATCAGGCCAACATGATCATACTCAACTCGTCGGTAAAGTTATTATAATTTATTACGTGGTACGAAGACGTTTGACAAGACGGTACAATGTTCCTTGACAGGTACGATGAACAATTTATACATAGTAGTGACAGTTCCGATAAAACGATACATCTCTGGTCATTCATATCAAAAATCCTCTCTCACGTAAGTAATAAGAATCCAATAATATTCATACTAGGTTTTAACAGCAAGGGAATGTCCGTTGACCTTGCTTGAGGTCATCCACTTAAGCATGTACTCCCATACCACGAACTCCCGCATTCGTCCAATAAGAGACTGTTTCTATCCAAGACATAGTTCCATATAACGTAGACTCCATATATCATTCACTGGTACATATATGAAGAGGTATCTGAGTTAGTATCTTTAGGTTTTAACTAACCTCTCAAAATCATGCCACGACTTTGGCATTACAATAAAGGCGTTTACACATATGAATACTGCAATCAAATTAACTTCTTTCCCACTCGTAGGAATCCTTCTTCTACGATACGAATCCTAAAGGCTACCGACTCTGTAGGTCCATTCTAGGAATAACATATTCCCGCTAGACTAGTATAAGAGCGGCCTTACAATACAGCATACAATAAGAAGTGGGGCGATAACTTACGTGACATTGCTGCTATTGGTTTCGACCTGAAGACCAATACAGATCACTAGAATAAATGGCTTCCATAAACGTGCCATGAATACAATAATAATATATCAATCACGGACATAAACAAGGTCCATGTTGCCCCTCCAAATCATGACGTCAGAAACTACTCAACTAGGTTACCCGTGCGTCCCAAAGCAACTCACACTGCTTTGTGCACGTCAGTGCGCGAATCATTCGACCGCACAAATAATATAACTATATCGAGACTGGTGCGTACATTTGGCAGGACCGAAGACTACCCCCTTAGGTAATAAATGTACGTAACAGCTCCCTTATTACCTCCCCTTAAAAAAATTAATTCTATTAATTTTTTTGAACTTAGTACCCGGGAGAGGTGAGTCAAAACTACAACAAGATATATGAAATGCATAAAGTTATATCATATTAAGAAAAGAATATTAAACGAAAACAATATAACTAAATGATAGTATGCATTAAAGCACACATCCACCATCGACCTACTTTGGAACGATGTGGTAATATTCGAAGTAAAAGAAGTTGAAAATGAAAATGAAAAAAACCTTAAAAAAAAGATGATAATAAAATTCAACTAAGTTTTCAAAAAAGATTTGAAACATATGATTTCAAAAATGAAAATGAACAGCAACACTGATGATGATCAATGACAAGAGAATCAATAAAACAGAAAAATTGAAAATACAATGTGCAAAAATGTAGCAATGCAAAATTAAACACTTTAAGAATCAACACACTTAATGTTTTCTAACACTAGTATGGTTGACTAGTGATCTAACAGTGAGATATCATAACTAAGACCCGTGAATGCAGGCATTACGTGACAACTAAGAAAGTTAGTATGTGTGTGATCCATAATCAATTAAATAGATTAAGTTGAATTATTCTAATTTATATATTTCTTAATTACTAAGAAATAACCAGTTACTAATATATTCTAAATAATTACAATATCACTATCAATACGTCAATGTTCAGTTACGACTAGTTAGTAATCGACGAGACAATGTTCTCAATGTTCCATACACGATAAAATATTTGCTCAAACACGATATGTAGTGTAATATGTTCCATAGGAATAACAAATGTATATTTGTCGCTCTTAACAATGTTACCATACTAATAAAAAGTCACTGTAGTACCAATGTTACCGTACTAATAAAATGTTACTCTAATACCACTGTTCCCGTTCTAATAAAACGTTACTATAGTATCAATGTTCACGTACTACTAAAATGTTATCACACAAGAAGTAATGTTATATTCTATAAGTAAGTATATCATGAAAGTTATACTTATAAGAATACTTCAGTTATATAAACAGTCTTTATCGATGTACAATCAATAATAATGTACAAAGTTATTTATGTTATCGGTGAGGATGTTTCACCATCTGGAAGTGGTTTAGTTTCGACAAGTTCGCTTGGGCATCTCGACAAACAGTCTGCGAACACATTCTTCACTCCAGGAATAGCTCGTATTTCAAAATTAAATGGTTGAAGAGCTATAGCGTAACGCGCTGACTTCGATGATTTAACGTTCTTCGTGTTCAGTGCAGTAAGAGCTTTTTGATCAGATTCCACCACAAAGTGTGAGCCGAGGAGGTAACGTTCCAGTTTTGTGATTGCCCACACTAATGCGAGGAGCTCCTTATCGAGAACGGAGTATTTGAGTTCGCTCTCCGTAAGTTTTCTGGACACGTACATCACCGGAAATAAGGTGCCGTTATATTCCTGCATCAAAACTGCAGCGATAGCGTAGGAAGAAGCATCACTGCGAAGAATGAAGGTGAGATTTTTGTTAGGCAACCTCAAAAAAGGTTCATTTGAAAAAAATCGTTTTATATAGTCTAACGCCGTTTGGTGATCCTGCGACCACTTTATTACATTAGATGTGCCTTTCTTCAGTAGAGACGAAAAAGGTGCAGTTATAGTAGACAAATGAGGGATGAATTTTGAATAGAACTGTATTAGTCCTAAAAGCGACCTAACTTGTTTTTTTGTCTTAGGTGCTGAGATGTTTAAAATTTTAGAGACGTTACTGTCTTCTGTATACATGAAACCATGACCTATGCGGTGACCCAGAAATGAGATGTCATAAAAACCGACAAAAGCCTTTGAAGGTTTCGCTGTTAAGGTATAATCCCGTAAGGTAGAAAGTAAAGCTTTTAATCCATGAATATGTTCATCCCAAGAGTCACTGAAAAGACAGATGTCATCTATATAAGTAATGACATCGGGACGATGAGACAATATGCGGCGCATCATGCGTACAAAGGTAGCTGGCGCATTCATATTCCGAATGGCATAAAATTCCATAGGAAAAGTTTATGAGAACTAGAAAAAGAACAAATAACCATTACAAGAAAGAGATGATGACTGCATAGGCTGAGTCATCAAAGAATGTGAAATCAAAATCCAATATAGTAGGTTAGTATCTGCGTGACGCAGAATCAGGAACCAATTGTAATCGGAGAGAATGGTGGTGGAAATACACACCATTGTCCCGCTCGATAGCCATGCGAGCATCTCTATTGGTCCTAAAAGTAACCACGGCGTCACCATACCTGTTATTGGTATGAGGTAACAGACGCACGAACCTAACGTCTGCCGTGTGGTTGAGAAAATCTCCTAGTGCTTGCCAACTAGTTCGCTGTGGCAGATTTTGCACAAGGATGGTGCGAGAAGATGCACCTCTACCAATATAAGTGGTACCATAGTCACAAGAATGTGAACAAGGTTGATGGGTAACATTAGTCCTCTTAGGTATATTATAATATTTCTTATTTATACCTGTAGGATTATTCTTAAATGTACCATACTTTTGTACTTGATTATTATTACTTATGCCAGACAAAGGTGTAGGTGTACGGCATGTCGTAGACACCTGCTTGCTGGGCAAAGTTAAAATCTTACTGGCAACCTTATTGGTATTAATTTTCCCATAAGAGTTACAACTCTTATTTTTATTAGGAACATCCTTTCCCTTTTTCTCAAACGTAACCTTTTTCTTACGATCAGTTGCCTGCTGATCAAGTCGAGGGAAGGTATATGTCCCCCGGAATGACTTACTAGTCTTCACAGGTTGCGTTGAAACCTTAATATCATTCTTAAGAATGGAAGCATGTCGTAAAGGTTGTAATGCATTAGCCACAGTGGCGTAATGAACCATGGAATCATTTTCACTACTAGATTCCGATACATTAGCATTACCCAACATGTTAATAGCATGTGCATGTGACACAACTCTAGGTATAGACTTAAATGCATAGGCATCCTGTATATGCTGCTTTTCCCATTCAGCAATTTGCTGTGGGGTACATTCCTTTATATCATGTATGCGACCCAGGATGACATCAGAAATTGGATTCGGAAGAAGACAGGCGTGGATCTTTCCTGAAAAAAATGGTGTATTTAACTCAATAACAGCCGTGGGAAATGTTTCCACGGTGCCACCAAAAGTCACACACTTGACAACCCTGCCCGTGGCACAACTTGGGTTGATCAGCGAAGTCCGGACGCCCACAGTACTGGAGCCTGAATCAAATAAAAGAGAGCATGGAATGCCATTTATAAAACCCTTATTTAATTTAAGGCTTCCTGTTCCATAGTCAGTAGCTGACGTGGCCGTACAAGCCGCTGGTAGGCTTGGTATAATTTGCCCGCATCGCAGCGTTGTGATCGCCTTGGGCTGGAATGGGGTATTACTCTCATCACAAGACTTGACCTGTTCGAAATCCAGAGAACATGACATAGCACTATGTGCATTAACATTATTATCCTGTTCCTTGTTTGAATGTGTATCACTCAAAGCAACATTAGAGTGTTGTCGTGGCTGGTTCGAAGATCTATATCTTCGTAGCGATCGATTTTGGTTATTATCCCCAAAATTGCTAGTATTTGCATTTTTGTTTACGTTAAAATCACGGTTAGTATGACCATTACCATTGTGCCATTGACCATACTGTCTATTTTGATAACCTTGTCTGTTATTTAAAGATTGTGATCTAAATTTCCCATTATGATAACAATTATTGCTTTGATTATTTCCAAAATTATTCTGATGAAAATCTCGTGATCTGTGAGATTGGCTAGAAGATATATTATATAGAGAAGTTTGACAAAATTGTTTCCCTTTAAAAGAATTGTAATTCTTGTTATTTCCCTTTCTGACTTTTCTATCTCTAAGATTCATTATCAATTTTTTCTGTTTTTCAGCTTCTATTTTCAACTCTACATAATCTGACTTCCACTTCTCATAATTCATTTTGACTTCTTCTAGCTCTCTAGCTATCCCATTCATAATATTTAAATCTTTAACTTCGAGTTCTGCAGCAGCAGTTTGAGTTAGATGTTCAACATCGATAGTGTGTTTACTGACATGTTCTTTATTAATGGCCTTTTCTTTTTCAAGTGCCTCAATGGCATTTTTATGGCTATTCGTAAGTTCCTCAACTCTTAATTTCAAAAGAGGAATCTCAGATGTCAGTTCTTGAATCCGAGCCAAATGAGCATGACAGTCTGTCTTTATAGCCATATTTAACTTATCAAATTCTCCAATGACCTTATTCTGCTTGTCAAGTAATATTTTAACTGAGCGTACTTCATTCTCTAACTCATTTTTCTCCATGAGTAATTTTTCAATATTTATCTGTTTTTCCTGAGACACTTTCTCCTGTTGACATAGAAGATTCCTGAGTTCTTGATTTGCCAAGGTAAGATCTGCTACTTTCTTATCCAAAACTTTCATGTTTTGTTTCATCGTTTTTTTCATATTACACTTTTCTCTCAAAAGAGTTACCTCAGATGTCAGGCTCTGAATTTGAGCCACGTGTGTATTGCAATCTATCTGCAAAGTAGTATTAATAGCAGTAGGTATTTTTTCATCGTCACTATCTTCTTCGAAAAATATGTTCATTAAGGAGGTCACCTCATTATCTAACTCTCTTTTCTGGTTAAAAGAAGAGTCATGACATTTCTTGTTATCCTCTATCAACACCGTCACTTTATTCTTTAACTCAGAATTTTCAAAATCCATAGCCAACAACTTCTTCTCATATTCCCCTTTTTGCTGTAGCAGCTCATTCGTAAGGGCAATCTCCCTACCCTTGTGCTTCGTTATGGTTTTCTTCAACTCATCCACCTCAATAACACTACTGTCTTGAGTAGTTATTTTTCCTTCATCATAAAAAATGGTTGATAATAATTTAGCAAGTCTCACTGCTTTCTCTTGTGAAAAGCCATATTTGCACCTAAGAAAAGCAAAATTCTTGAGATCCTGGGTAATTTGAAGTAAGAAATGTTCAATGGCATATTCCTCACAACTTGAACCCCATTTACCCATTCTATCTCCCTTCCGGAGAAAATGATCCAAAATATCCATTATGTCTAATAATTTTTTTTTTTTTCACTCTAATAAGTGTTACTTAAAAATATTCACTTTTTTTACCATCTAATCAGAGGTACCAGTTCCTGTCCAAGAACTGTACATTAAAGTCATCATATAATAGTCAAATATTAATAATCAATAATGTAATTTATAACATGAAATGGTGTGAAAGCAATAACGTGACAGACAATAGCACAATACTGACACGACACGATAATCAAGACAAATGACTACAGTCGTAGAAATCAAATAAAATGAAAATGTAGAACTACAATAGAATGTCGTAAAAAATTACGATGACATCTACGATCCAATAATGCACATGACAATTGACACCACAGTGTAAAAACATATGCTTTGTAAAAAACTGAACGACAGGAAGATTAGACGGACGCATAATACAAACAAAATTCATCATAAAATTAAATACGAGTAAAAATAACTACGAAAACAACAATAAAAAACGTGACGAAACAGCTAAACAGATACTGTTATAAGGGACAACTAGCGATCGGAACTTCGGCAAGGTTTCTAGCCTTGTACCGGAATTATCGCTCAATTGAAACTTACAAGATGAGCCCTACAGAACGTCTGACGAAGAGCCCGAATTGGCTTCGAGATGGATCTCGTTCGACAGATCTACCTCCCTACCTCCCACGAAGAATATAACACATATAACATGTAAAATGAAAAATATAAATGTGGACATAACTACATGAGGCACAACTAAGTAATAAAATGTTTAACGAAAGTAAGTTATACTCAACTACGTGTGTGCCGGAAAAACAAGGTGCCTCGTCTCCGTGGATGTACGTCAGAGGATACAATACTTCGCTCTGCGTATATAAAACCAGCTCGCACGTAATACTGACGAAGAGGTGAGCAAGGCAGTCAGTCACTGTAGAACTTGACGTGGAGGTTGATTGATGATCTTGAGCATTTGAGTTGATTTTGATTCATTATCACGCTAGGATCCAAAGTGAGATGATGTCGCCTTGAAAGTACAAATTCTTCTTTTCAAACGATAATTTGGATGGGTACGTTCCTTTGAAATTACTTCCAGACCACACTGGCATACCAATTACTGTTGAGCGCTCTTTTCGGGTAACATGATAGCTAGTAGCAGATGTACCAATGTACTAGCATCTTGACGCGAATGTAAAAAATGAAAATTAGATGAAGAGCTATCCAACAGAACTTCAACGAGTGGAAGGCAAATCAGGCCAACATGATCATACTCAACTCGTCGGTAAAGTTATTATAATTTATTACGTGGTACGAAGACGTTTGACAAGACGGTACAATGTTCCTTGACAGGTACGATGAACAATTTATACATAGTAGTGACAGTTCCGATAAAACGATACATCTCTGGTCATTCATATCAAAAATCCTCTCTCACGTAAGTAATAAGAATCCAATAATATTCATACTAGGTTTTAACAGCAAGGGAATGTCCGTTGACCTTGCTTGAGGTCATCCACTTAAGCATGTACTCCCATACCACGAACTCCCGCATTCGTCCAATAAGAGACTGTTTCTATCCAAGACATAGTTCCATATAACGTAGACTCCATATATCATTCACTGGTACATATATGAAGAGGTATCTGAGTTAGTATCTTTAGGTTTTAACTAACCTCTCAAAATCATGCCACGACTTTGGCATTACAATAAAGGCGTTTACACATATGAATACTGCAATCAAATTAACTTCTTTCCCACTCGTAGGAATCCTTCTTCTACGATACGAATCCTAAAGGCTACCGACTCTGTAGGTCCATTCTAGGAATAACATATTCCCGCTAGACTAGTATAAGAGCGGCCTTACAATACAGCATACAATAAGAAGTGGGGCGATAACTTACGTGACATTGCTGCTATTGGTTTCGACCTGAAGACCAATACAGATCACTAGAATAAATGGCTTCCATAAACGTGCCATGAATACAATAATAATATATCAATCACGGACATAAACAAGGTCCATGTTGCCCCTCCAAATCATGACGTCAGAAACTACTCAACTACGTTACCCGTGCGTCCCAAAGCAACTCACACTGCTTTGTGCACGTCAGTGCGCGAATCATTCGACCGCACAAATAATATAACTATATCGAGACTGGTGCGTACATTTGGCAGGACCGAAGACTACCCCCTTAGGTAATAAATGTACGTAACAGCTCAACACGTGTTTGAAACTAGCAAGGCTAAAAAGACGCAATTGGTGGGGAAAGGAAAAAATTCACGTCCACTAGTGACACAATGTAAAGAAATGGACAAAAGGGACCTTAGCTATTATATGCAACAGTCATTTCTTGGACGCTTTTACGATACTTGGTTGTTTTATTTGAAATCAGCGGCAAACGCATTACAGAAGCTTCTCGAAGATATTTCAAAAAAAAAAAAATAGACGAGAAAAAAAATATGTTTTCTTAATAATAATGTTACGAAAATAAAACTTAATTAGTTTGATAGCCCATCTTGAGCTGACAAATAATATACTTTAAATTATCCAGACGAATAGATAATAAGGAAGATATTGACAAAAGACTGTATTGTTCATATCAGACGAACGACTACACTGTTAACCCATGTCACTAAAAATAATCAAAATCTTGGCCTTGAGTCTGCAAACGTAAAAATCTAGTTGAAATGAAAGAGAGGGAATGTGGTGGAGAATTGTGGCTAAAAATAACTTTAAAGGCAAAATTGTGTAGGGGACGGCAGAGTTGGTTCAAAAAACAAGTGTGTTTTTTTGTGTGAAACGCAAGTAGAGACAGACGGACCAACAGACAATAATACTTACTTGACTGAGGTATGACTGAATTGACTTTTGGTTGTAGGTTTGAAATTTGAAAGGGGGAAAGTCGGTGATTGGCCAAAGATAATCATATTATTGGCGCACAGACGCGCATTTTTGCCATTCAACTAAAAGCTGTCCAGTAGTAGACACAGTAAATAATTCAGTGGTGTATTTCCCAGAAAGCTATTCCATATTTAGAGGGACGCCATACTAGAGCCAGCAGCTCAGCTGAGTTTTGCTAGAATATAACTGTGTTCTCTATTCGTAATTCTGGTAAGAATGAAAGCATTTCTTTTGTATATTTTAATATTGTTTAATATTTCGAGTGATTTGATACTGCCATATCAAAATCTGTCTCTTACAACAAGTAAGGGGTTCGCTCTAGATCCCCAGCCCAAGTTCAGGGTCTAGAGATAAACAAAATACATAGACGCCAGCAAGGATTATGAAGGGCGGATCAAGTATTGAGATATGTGGGAACATATCACCTATCTTATTGGATAATAGAAAACTATTGAACATATCTCATATGCACTGCAGACTTTGGGGGAATTGATACAATATGAAACCAACTTGGTAAGATGTGCTGTATGGTCAGAGAGATCTGACCCATTTCTGTATATTGTTGATGTGTTGTGCTGTGTAAAAGTGGTGCAGTGTATAGAGTACTGACACAGCACCAATTCTGTTTCAGAAGTGTGAGTTTCTGATGTGGCACTAAGCTAGTGCTACATAAGTATTCAAAGTTACACCAGCAGACGTGTATGCAGGCAAACAGCGTATAGAAGCAGACTATCGTTCTATTCTAGCTGTCGAGAGAAGTGGACCACCTGATTCTGCATCAGTTCTTCGCAGACCAGATGAGTACTAAATGGCCTGCTGAAGATTCACCATATTTCTAAGGAACTTATAATAATTTCCCCACCACGGTTTACTGAACTTTGGGAAAGACACAGTATAAAGTTGTAATCTAATGGACACAGCTCCTGTAGTTACAGAATGGGAGTGATGACGCCACCCCATCAGCACATCCATTAATCGTTCTCCCAGAGAAATTTAAAATATAAACAGTATTAATATTAACTAGTCTTGTAAAATACATATGTATACACCTTTCATTTTATTATGACATATATCCATGCATTTCATTCATAACTTCATAACCTTTCATATGTTCTGACCAAAATAAAACCTTGGTTCAGAACAAATAAACTTAAAGAAAATTTCTATATCTAAAACTAAAACAGCTGAGTCAGTTCAGTGTGTTATAAATTTTATTAATATTATTACACTTAGTAATTATCTGTGTGTGTGTTTGTATATACTAATACAACACAGTACATATCAGTACCCTAGAATTTAACGTAGCCACATTCATTAGAAAAAAAGATATGTGTGAGGTCGTAAGTGGTAGTACGAAGGGCCTTCTGTAATTCACATCTACACTTATCTCAGGAGCCTTCACAACTGACCTCATACATCCCACTAAGTGACATCAACCATACAATACCATCAAAACCCACTACATATATTGGGGGCTCGTCCGGGATAATTAGCTTATCGGTAATATTAGGATCTCCTGGTGGGAGAATTAAATCAGGGGAACAAATTGTTAAAATTAAAAGTGTCCCTTAAAATTGAAGGTGAGAATAAAAGTTGGTGAATCTTCACAGCCAGTGGTAATTAATTAGTTAACTGGCTAATTAGAATTACCTTAATCAATAGTTAATTAGAATTACTTTAGTTATTGATTGGTTAGAATTTTACCTTGAGCAGTGTTATTTTGTGTGATGGCTGAGCTAGCGAAGTTCAGATCAGCTGCTGTGCTAACGGCGAAGGATATGGGAATGGATGGTCAGGTTTTAATTCAGTATGTAACTGCTGAATGTGACAAGTATATTGAACGGGAAGAAAGAAGATTAGAAAAAGAGGCCGAAAGAAAATTAGAGTCTGAAAGGTTGGCTGAAGAGAAGAGGTTACAAATTGAGGCTGATAGAGAACTTAAGAGGCTGCAGATTGAGGCAGAAGAAAAACGACAGCAAAGGGAGTCAGAAGAAAAAAGATTGACTGCCGAAAGGGAGGCAGCAGAAAAAAAGGCCGAAAGGGAAGCAGAAGATAAAAGATTGACTGCCGAAAGGGAGGCAGAAGATAGAAGGTTGCAAAGGGAGCATGAATTACGACTAAGGGAGCTGGAATTACAAGGCCATGCTCCTGAAAATGGTGCCAGCCCTTTTGCCTCAGATGCTGCAGCTAGTCAGGGTGCCTCAACATCAGCTATGGGGTTTCATTTAGACCATTTTGTTGAGAAAGACGATGACATAGAGGGGTACCTCAGTCGTTTTGAGTTATTAGCTACTACATATGGGTTAGAGAGAGAGAGGTGGAGTTTAAAGTTATCACAGGGACTGAGAGGTACTTCTTATGAAGTATTTGCTAAAATGAACAGAGAAGACCAAGACAATTATGACATGTTAAAGCAGGCTTTGTTATTGAGGTACAAAAAAATGGTGAATTTTATCGTAAGAAATTTAGAAATGCCAAACTGTTGTCTGGGGAGACATACCACCAATTCTCTGCCAGACTGGAAACCTATTTGGAGAAATGGACTGCTCTGGGGAAGACCCAAGATCTTAAAGAGATGATCATGATAGAGCAATTGAGAGAGTCCATGGCTCCAGACATGAGAAAATTTCTCATGGAACAAGGTGCAGAGAGGTTGGGGGAGGTTTTAAATGTCGCTGAGAGGTATCAGGCAGCCCAGGCAGAGGTAAGTGGTGCTAAAAAGAAGCACATAGATAATTTTAAAGCTCCACAGCAATTTAATAAATTTGATAATAGAGAACAGGGTAATAAAGGTAGGACAAACCTTGAACGGCCAAGAAATGACTATCGTGACAGAAACTCACAGTTCAATGACCAAAAATATAATGAAAGAAAACCGTCTAACCAAGGAAAAAGATGGTGCAAATGGTGTAAGAAAGACAACCATAACACCGAATTTTGTAGAAGGAAACCTTCAAACATTGCTGCAATGAAGTCGGGGACTCAAAGATTAAAGGTTAATCCTAATGGACAGCAGGAACCTTATCACCCCCCAGTTTGTGAGGATGTTATTTGTAATGGGGTCACCATAAGGTGCCTTTATGATACAGGTTTGGATTATGATTCAGTTGTGAAGTCTAGCCTAGTGGACCCAAGTCAGTATACCACAGAAACAGTGGAAATACAAGGGGCGACTAAGGACATACCACTCATGACACTTCCCATCGCAAGGATAACGGTGAAAACTCGCTATGTGGAAGGAGAAATCAGAGCAGCAGTGATAGATGAACCAATCTACCCTCTGATATTGGGGTGTAGATACGTCTTCTTGGGGAATCCCGAGAGACCTGTGATCATGGCGACAGTGCAGACCAGGTCACAGAAAAAGGAGGAAGAAGGTGAACCTATAAATGCTCATCCAGAGGAGATGAGGAAGGCGCAGGCTGAGGATAAGACCCTCAAGCCATGTTTCAAAAAATTGCCCAAATGCCACACACCTCCAAGCAAGGGAGAATACTTTATGAAGAACAAACTATTATATAGGAAGGCCGGAACTGGAACAAATGGTCACAACCAGCTGGTTCTTCCCACTTCATATAGGGATAAAGTGATGGAACTCGGGCATGCGATTCCCTTCAGTGGTCACATGGGGATCAGCGCCACAGGACAGCGTATAGCTTGTCATTACTTCTGGCCAGGGATAACGGAGGATATAAAAAGATATGTCAAATCCTGCCCAGAATGTCAAAGGGTAGCTCCAAAGCATTGGACTGCTCCTGCAACTCTAGGGGAAATGCCCATAGTGGGAACACCTTTTGAGAGGGTTGCAGTGGATATTGTGGGACCTCTCACTCGGACCAAGAGGAGGAACAGTTACATCCTTACTCTGGTGGACACTTGTTCTATGTGGGGAGAGGCGGTAGCCCTGCCATCAATTGATTCAAAACATGTAGCAGAGGCACTACTTACAATATTCACCCGATTAGGATTCCCGCATCAAATCTTGACTGATAATGGCTCACAGTTCAAGGGGAAACAAACGGAAGAAGTTTTTAAGCTATTTCAAGCCAGACACTTTCATTGTAGTCCGTACCATCCACAAGGGAACGGCCAGGTAGAGAGGTTCAATGGGACTCTCATTTCTATCCTGAGAAAGCTGGCACACGAAAAATCGGATCTGTGGGATCAATTCCTGCCCGCCGCGTTGTTTGCGTATCGGGAGGTACCACATAGTTCAACCGGGATGGCTCCCGCAACTCTGCTATTTGGGAGACCAATAAAAGGTCCATTAGAAGCTTTATTAAGGACCTGGACAGATGAGAAGGCAGAGGAGACTGTTACCTCATCGTACCAATATGTGAACGAACTGACCACTCGTTTGAAAGCTGGATGGAAACTGGCAAATGATAATTTGAAACAAGCCAGGAAGAAACATGCAGCATATTTTAATAGGAAGGCAAAGGACAGAGAACTAGCTGTGGGAGAGAAGGTGCTTCTTCTACTACCCGGTAGCCAGAATAAATTACAAATTGGATGGCAAGGTCCATATACGGTTCTAGAGAAGGTGTCTAGAACAAACTATAAAATTGACAAAAAGGGGAAGGAGAAAGTTTATCATGTAAACCTTTTAAAGAAGTATCTGGACAGACCACTCCAGGAAAGCACCCCCTTACTGACCTTGGCTATTGCAACTCAAATGCAAAAGGAACCACTCACCTCACATGAATACCCATTACATCCTTGTGAAACAGCAGCACAAGTAAAAGTCAGTAAGCACCTGACTAAAAACCAGAGGGAGAGAGTTCAACAGGTTCTGGAGGAACATACAGATGTATTAACAGATAAACCAGGACATACCAATTTGCTACAGTGTCACGTAGCGTTTAAAGGATAAGAGATATATTTAGAGGAAATAATAGATCTGATGTGGAAGATTTGGCTCAAGGAATCCCTGCTGGGTTTTCCCACTTCCGAAGGGTGACGAAGAGGGTAAATTCTCCTAACTCGACAGGTCTGGAAAAGATTGTAAGGAGATATTTGGTCTCTCGCTACCGTCGTCCCCTTCTCAGTTATCTATTATTATTATTCTTTAATTTATATTATATTTTACGAGCCCCCCCTCCCTTATAAAGGAAGATAAACATAGACAATATTCAACATCTAATGGAAGGAACAAAGCGTGGGGTACAGTATATACACCCAATTGGTTTATTGCAATAAAATGAATAGATGGTGAATGATAGTATTGTCGATGGAATTAGTGTCTGCTGTATGTATTATGTGTCTCACAATTCAAGTGCTTTTCATCATGGATGACTAAACTAGGCATTGATGTAGTGAGTTCCCTTTTTCGTGGACTTAGCTTTTCAGCCCCTGGCTGATAGTGAAGTGTGGTTAGTTCCCCGGTCTCCTGACGTTGCCCCAGGTAGGTCTTGAATGGTTCGGATTTGCCTTCTCTGTGCTCGACTCCATATTCTGCGCTGAGATTGGACTGTCGTGCAAGGCTCCACCATAGACTGAAGACAAATACGACGGCTTCATTAATTTACTAGCTTTAGAAAGCAGTCTTTCCCTAAGCCGTCCCTCTGCCAGTCATCTCAGATTTTAGTCTCTAACATCATATGTCTAGAGCCTAATCTTGAATTCAAGTTTCTCCTGTCTGTCCTTTATTATATTTCTCTGCCCCAGTGGCAGTATTATAATTCTTTAGACTGATTTATCGTCAGCTTAACCCGATGGATTATTATAAATGTCAGTTAAACCCACCAACTTTTATCATAGAAATGTCGGCTACAGTATTCTAGTTCTGTGCCTTTAGCCTAATCGTCATGTCATTATGAGGAATTTAACAATTAATTGGACATCCGTGTTTTAGAATTGTCTGACAACATTATCACACACTTCATGTCTGGTCGCATCGTCATATAATTTATAATGAATATATGTCACGGTCTGTCAACATTATCGTTAATATTAATTTCCGTTAGTCTAAACGTCGGGTCGAAAATAATCAAATAATATGGAAATTAATAGCTATATATATATATATATTCCCGTTATACATTATTATGAACATGTACATATCCCGTGGGATCATAAAATATACCCGATCACATGTGGCTGGATGTGATCGTACAACAGAAATATGAATAAAGTAAACATACCAATCTTGCGTCGATTTTGCAAGGTACTACACATTTCATCACATTATATTCTAGCGAGATTTCACTTACCTACTCAAAGATGGACGCTAACCCGCAATTAGACACGTGGCTTCAGTGCTTTTAATGCGAGAATTCGCCGATCTGGCTTAGACCTAGCTTTCTTGAGGGTTCCTGGGCAAGTGAAGAATGCTCGTGTTGCCGCCTTTTAGCGGGTCATTTCCGCTTGGACACGTGATCCGTAGCGTGCATCATGTGACCTTAGCCTCGTTTTAGACGCTCCAATCAATAATGTTAAAAGTCACGTGATGTCTTCCTAAATGGCCTAAACTGGTTCTCCCAAGTTCAAGCAGTTCTAAATTAAAACGGATTTCTCGCTACCGAGGTCATTGGTCAACAATGACGTCGTATCTAAAAATAGCGAGGAGAAAATACCGAACGCTAGGAGATTTTCCGCAAGTGACAATTCCCGGGACTTTGCGATCATGCATTGAGGATGAGAAAAAACGATGTCACGTAAATAATAAAAAAAATGAAGAGAAGATTGGGCAAGTTGTCACACAAGCCCCTCCTCAAGTTTGACGTTCCGTCCAACTCCTCTGGTCCTGTCTTCCTCTTCTTTTTCAGTTTCTCATATCTCCTAGGTTGCGTCCGGATGTCTGCTCAAAAAATCTGCCCCTACGTTGTTCTTCCCAGGTATGTATTCTATGTGAAATGAATATGGCTGCAACAGTAGTGACCATCTCATAAGCCGGGCATTAAGGTTCTTCGACGCTGCAAGAAATATCAACGGTTGGTGATCACACTGCACCGTGAACTTTTTCCCGTATAAATATGGTTGAAACTTCTGCACAGCCCATATTAGCGACAGACATTCTCGTTCGATGGTAGAGTAGTTCTGTTCAGCAGGGTTCAATTTCCTACTAGCATATGCAATGGGGAATAGAGTTGCAGAAGGTCTATCACTAGGCTGCAGGAGAGTGGCTCCTATCCCTATATTGCTAGCATCTGTTCGCAGCGTAAAGTTCAGAGTTAAGTCAGGCAGTCGCAGAATTGGCCTAGCTGTGAGTTTCTCCTTCAGCAGCGTGTAGGCATTTTCGCACTCCGCTGTCCAGGTTACTTTGTCCGGGTTCCCATTCTTGGTTAATGCGGTCAGTGGCGCACTCAGGGTATTAAAATCTTTAATATATCTCTGGTAGAAGCCACATAGAGACACAAATGACCTTACATCCTTTTTAGTCTGGGGTCGTGGGGCCCGCTGTAACTTCTCAATATTACGCGCATCTGGGAACATGCATCCATGCGAGATAGTGTGTCCCAGGAATTCTAGTTGCTCGCAGGCAATTTGACATTTTGTAGGGCGAGCGGTGAGTCCTGTTTCTCTAAGTCTTTCGAAGAGTAGGGAAACTGCGTCCAGGTGCTCCTCAAAGGTGTTCGTGGCAATAAGTATGTCGTCCATGAAATTACTTATCCCAGGGTGGTTCAGGGGTTCCAGTAGCTTCCTCATCATACGAGTAAAGACGCTTGGGGCGTTGCTTAGCCCAAATGGCAATACATTAAACTCGTAATGGCCTTCAGAAGTACTAAATGCTAACATATGTCGAATTTCCTCTTTTACCGGGATCTGGTAGTACCCTTTGCTAAGGTCTATCTTCGAAAAGTATCGTGCTCTACTCAGCTTGGTGAAAAGCTGATTCTGATCCGGTAAGGGCTCCGCTTGAAATTCCGTTACAGCGTTGAGCCTTCGGTAGTCTATGCAGAGGCGATGTTCTCCTGTGGATTTTCTAAGCAACACTACACTCGCACTATAAGGCGACTCTGATTTTGAGATAATATTTTCCTTAAGCAGGTACTCGATTTCCTCACTCAATGCCTTTGCTTTAGCATAAGGAACAGGATAGTTCTTAACTCGTACCGGGGCGAGGTCTGTTAGCTTCATATCAAATTCTATCAGGTTGGTCATGCCAGGTTTATCCGTGAGTGTACTAGTGTGTTTTCTCAACAACTGTTGAACCCGTGCCTGCTGATCCTCCGTTAAAGTTGAACTAATCTGAACATCTTGATGAGTTTCGCACTGACGAAGAGGGTATTCACAGGAGGTCAGGGGTTCTGCCTCAGTTTCCGTCGCAATAGCCAGTGTCAGGAAATGTGCTGGTTCTGCACCTGGTCTTTCATAATATCGCTTCAGCAGGTTTATGTGGTAAATTTTCTGCTTCCCCTTTATGGCAATCTTGTAATTGGTGCGCGACATTTTCTCAACAATTTTATATGGACCTCTCCACCCGATTTGCAATTTATTATTGCTACTGGGCAGGAGTAATAATACCTGTTCTCCTACTTCTAGCTCCCTATCCTTCGCAGTGCGGTTGTAGTAACGCGCATGTTTACGACGGGCACGGCGTACATTTTCCTTTGCCAGTTCCCATCCTGTTTTAAGGCGTTGGGTCAACTCCTTCACGTATTGGGATGCAGAGGTGACCGTCTCATCAGCTTTATCATCTGTCCAAGTACGTAACAGTGCCTCTAAAGGTCCTTTTATAGGTCTACCAAACAGCAATGTGGCAGGAGGCATCCCAGTAGAATTGTGGGGTACTTCGCGGTAAGCAAATAGTGCTGCGGGTAAGTATTGATCCCAGCTCTCTGGTTTTTCCTGCGCAAGTTTCCGAAGGATGGAAATAAGGGTCCCGTTAAACCGCTCCACCTGGCCATTTGCCTGGGGGTGGTAGGGAGAGGTGTGGATATGTCGGGCCTGAAATATCCTAAACACTTCCTCGGTGAGTTTTCCTCGGAATTGGGAACCATTATCTGTCAGGATCTGTGACGGAAACCCTAGCCGAGTAAATATGGTGAGCAGAGCCTCAGCAACATGCTTAGAATCACAGGCGGGCATAGCAATTGCCTCTGCCCACATGGAGCAACAATCCACTAACGTGAGTATATAACTGTTTCTCTTTTTGCTACGAGTAAGTGGACCCACAATATCCACCGCTACTCGTTCGAAGGGTGTGCCCAAGATTGGCATTTCTCCCAGAGTGGCTGGGGCCGTCCAGTGTTTCGGCGCTGTCCTCTGGCACTGCGGGCATGATTTCACATATCTCTGGATATCGGCGTTGATACCTGGCCAATAATAATGACATGAAATACGCTGAATCGTGGCACTTATGCCCATGTGGCCACTAAACGGAAGGGCATGGCCCATTTCTAGGACCTGGGCTCGGTATGCTGATGGAACCACAAGTTGCCCATGTTCCTGTCCTCCATTTCCTGCTTTCCGATGCAACAGCCCATTTTTCTTGTAGAAGTCTCCCTTTTGGAGAGGAGTGTGCGCTCTCGGTAGTTTTTTGTAGCAGGGTGCTAGAGATTGATCCTCCGTTTGTGCCTTTTTTAATTCCTCAGGAAGGATGTTGGGTGGGGATTCCAACTCCGTATTCCGTTTGGCCTGTCCTCTAGTGGTGACAGCCGCCACAACCAGAGGGTGAATGGGTTCTCCCAAGAACACATACCTACACCCTAAGATCAAGGGATAAATAGGGTCGTCCAAGATCGCTGCACGGATTTCCCCAGTCACATATTTTGATTTGACCTTAATCTTGGCTATGGCCAAACGCATAGGTGCTGCACTTTTAGTAGGTCCTTGTATTTCTATAGTGTCTTCTGTCATCTGGTCAGGCTTGACTAGGGATGCACAGACAACTGCGTCGAATGCAAGGCCTGTATCATAAAGGCAGGTCACCTCTTGGTCATTTACGAGGACTGTCTCAACGACCGGGGGATGTCGGGGTTTGTCCAGAGGTTCTTCCGGTCCATTTCCCCTTGCGGCACTTTTACGTAAGCAGGCAGCATGATGAGGTGGGTTTTTCCGGTTGCACTCCTGCGTATTGTGGGTGATGGTTCTACAGTGCTTACACCATTTTTCCCCTTGCCTCTGCTGCTGGAAATTAGATCTCTGAGTAGTCTTGTAGTCTGGCTTGTCATGCTTTTTGAAGTTAGTATACGGTGGTTTCACTTGGGGGTCCATGTGTGACTGAGCTGTCTGTCTAGGTACGTAATCTGGTTGTTTCCGTCTGGGTGGTGGATTCTCTGATAGTGCTGCCTGATATCGTTCCGCTAACTGGACTATGGATTCTAAAGTGCTGGCCCCATTCTCTGTCAGGAATCTTCTCATGTCGGAAGTCATGGTGTCCTTCAGTTGTTCGATCATGACCATTTCCTTCAGGCCTTCCCAATCATGAGTAAAATTCCCTAGGGCACCCCACTTCTCCACGTAGGAATCCAGTCTCGCAGCAAACTGAGCAAAGTTCTCTCCGACTTCCCTCCTAGAGTTACGGAACCTCTTCCTATAGGCGTCAGCATGTAGCTCATAACGAACCAATAGTGCCTTTTTCAAAGAGTCGTAGTCATCCTGTAAACCTGGAGGAAGCTTGCTATACACGTCATAAGCAGTTCCTCTAAGCCCTTGCGACAGTTTCAGGTTCCATTTGCTCTTCTCCAAACCAAACGTGGTGGCAAACTTCTCAAATTTGTCCAGATACCTATCGATCGAGTCGGCTTGTTCCGAGAAAGCTTCGAATGGAAACGTCAAGGGTCCCAAGTTGACATGAGTGAGGATGGCAAAGGTCCTGTGCCCCCTGCGTGCAAGGAAGGCATATCATCTGACCGTGGCGATAGGTTGCCTGAGGAGGTAGATGCGGTCGCACCGGCTACCGGTTCAACTCTTTGAGCTTGTCCCTGCATCTCTAACTGCTTCATCTTCAATGCATGCTCGCGTTCATCTCTCTCGCTTCTTTCTCTAGCGTCTACAGCTTTTATCCTCTCATCTATTTCTGCTAACTTTATTCGCTCTTCTCTTTCAGCTTTCGCTGTTTCTCGAGCGTAATACTTATCAGTCTCGACACTGACATAATTTGCAAGGTCCACCCCACTATAACCTAGATCTCGACCGGCCTCCCCTAGTGCTGCCTTAAGCTTAACTATTTCAGCCATCTTTTGCAGTTAAAGTCCACACTGAGTAAGCTAGTGCTACCTTCCAATAGTATTTCTAACAACAAGTAAATACTAATTATTTATCAGACTGCTGTAGAATGAAATTACTACAGTTATGGAGACTTAAGGTCTGTAATTCAATGAAATACAAAATCAAGAACTAACTTAATTAAACACAACATATATAAAGGGATTCACCAATCAATGCCTGAATTTCTAGAAAAAATGTTTTCTGTCTTTCTAGAGCTCACTGTGTGAAAATACATGTGTTAAAATGGTATACTGTAATGACTGAATGGATGATACTATCCCAGAGGTATGATAAAATACATAAGTTCAAATCCCGGACCGAGACACCAGTGTCACGTAGCGTTTAAAGGATAAGAGAATTATTTAGAGGAAATAATAGATCTGATGTGGAAGATTTGGCTCAAGGAATCCCTGCTGGGTTTTCCCACTTCCGAAGGGTGACGAAGAGGGTAAATTCTCCTAACTCGACAGGTCTGGAAAAGATTGTAAGGAGATATTTGGTCTCTCGCTACCGTCGTCCCCTTCTCAGTTATCTATTATTATTATTCTTTAATTTATATTATATTTTACGAGCCCCCCCTCCCTTATAAAGGAAGATAAACATAGACAATATTCAACATCTAATGGAAGGAACAAAGCGTGGGGTACAGTATATACACCCAATTGGTTTATTGCAATAAATGAATAGATGGTGAATGATAGTATTGTCGATGGAATTAGTGTCTGCTGTATGTATTATGTGTCTCACAATTCAAGTGTTTTTCATCATGGATGACTAAACTAGGCATTGATGTAGTGAGTTCCCTTTTCGTGGACTTAGCTTTTCAGCCCCTGGCTGATAGTGAAGTGTGGTTAGTTCTCCGGTCTCCTGACGTTGCCCCGGTAGGTCTTGAATGGTTCGGATTTGCCTTCTCTGTGCTCGACTCCGTATTCTGCGCTGAGATTGGACTGTCGTGCAAGGCTCCACCATAGACTGAAGACAAATACGACGGCTTCATTAATTTACTAGCTTTAGAAAGCAGTCTTTCCCTAAGCCGTCCCTCTGCCAGTCATCTCAGATTTTAGTCTTTAACATCATATGTCTAGAGCCTAATCTTGAATTCAAGTTTCTCCTGTCTGTCCTTTATTATATTTCTCTGCCCCAGTGGCAGTATTATAATTCTTTAGACTGATTTATCGTCAGCTTAACCCGATGAATTATTATAAATGTCAGTTAAACCCACCAACTTTTATCATAGAAATGTCGGCAACAGTATTCTAGTTCTGTGCCTCTAGCCTAATCGTCATGTCATTATGATGAATTTAACAATTAATTGGACATCCGTGTTTTAGAATTGTCTGACAACATTATCACACACTTCATGTCTGGTCGCATCGTCATATAATTTATAATGAATATATGTCACGGTCTGTCAACATTATCGTTAATATTAATTTCCGTTAGTCTAAACGTCGGGTCGAAAATAATCAAATAATATGGAAATTAATAGCTATATATATATATATTCCCGTTATACATTATTATGAACATGTACATATCCCGTGGGATCATAAAATATACCCGATCACATGTGGCTGGATGTGATCGTACAACAGAAATATGAATAAAGTAAACATACCAATCTTGCGTCGATTTTGCAAGGTACTACACATTTCATCACATTATATTCTAGCGAGATTTCACTTACCTACTCAAAGATGGACGCTAACCCGCAATTAGACACGTGGCTTCAGTGCTTTTAATGCGAGAATTCGCCGATCTGGCTTAGACCTAGCTTTCTTGAGGGTTCCTGGGCAAGTGACAAAATGCTGGCTTTGCCGCCTTTTAGCGGGTCATTTCCGCTTGGACACGTGATCCGTAGCGTGCATCATGTGACCTTAGCCTCGTTTTAGACGCTCCAATCAATAATGTTAAAAGTCACGTGATGTCTTCCTAAATGGCCTAAACTGGTTCTCCCAAGTTCAAGCAGTTCTAAATTAAAACGAATTTCTCGCTACCGAGGTCATTGGTCAACAATGACGTCGTATCTAAAAATAGCGAGGAGAAAATACCGAACGCTAGGAGATTTTCCGCAAGTGACAATTCCCGGGACTTTGCGATCATGCATTGAGGATGAGAAAAAACGCTGTCACGTAAATAATAATAAAAATGAAGAGAAGATTGGGCAAGTTGTCACATACAGTATGACATGAAACTGGTAGACTCAAACCCAATCTGTATGAGAGCCTATTCTATTCCGTTCGCGAAGGAGAAGGCATTGAAAGAAGAAATAGATTATTTGTTGAAGGAGGGGATTATTTCACACAGTGAATCATCTTTTAGCTCCAGTGTAGTTTTGTTGAGGAAACCGTCTGGGGAACACAGACTGTGCATAGATTACAGGAAACTGAATGCTGTCACGGAAGGACAAGTGGATCCATTACCAGACACAAAACAGTTATTTGCCAGATTAAACAAGGCAAAATACTTTTCAAAGGTGGATCTTAGTAAAGGCTATTACCAGATTCCAGTGAAGCCTGAAGTGAGACCTTATTTGGCTTTTAGCACTTCGGATGGACATTATGAATTCAACATGCTACCATTCGGATTGAAAAATGCTCCGAGTGTATTTTCACGGATGATGCGCAAATTGTTGGATCCCCTGAATAACCCATGTATCACGAATTTCATGGATGATATTCTCGTCGCCACAGAGACATTTGAAGAACACATGGACTCCCTGAAAATGTTATTTGATAGGCTTAGGGAGACGAACTTAACTGCTAGGCCAACAAAATGTTGTATTGGATGCAAAGAGTTGGAATTCTTGGGACACACTGTATATCAGGGTAACATGACCCCTGATCCCAAGAACTTGGAAAAACTGCAGAGAGCACCTAGACCACAAACAAAAAAGGACGTGCGATCATTCGTGTCGTTATGCGGATTTTATCAAAAATACATCAAAAATTTTAACGCTATTTGTGCTCCTCTGACTGATCTGACTCGCAAGGGACTTCCAGATAAAATTATGTGGACTGCGCAATGTGAATTAGCTTTCCGAGAATTAAAGGAAAAACTCACTAGCAAGCCTATTCTCAAATTGCCTGATTTGACACAGGACTTTGTCGTAAGAACAGATGCAAGTAATGTAGGCCTCGGGGCGGCTTTGTTGCAAAGATCATCTTCACCTGATGGGGAACTGAACCCAGTCGCTTATGCAAGCCGCAAATTGAATAAAGCGGAACAAGGATATTCTACAAGCGAAAAGGAATGTTTAGCGTTAATCTGGGCAATAAAGAAGTTCCAAATCTATCTGTATGGTAGGACTTTTGTGGTCCAGACGGATCATCAGCCCCTCGTATTCTTATCTCAGGCTAAGCATGAAAACGCAAGATTGCGGAGGTGGTCTTTATTGCTTCAACCTTATCAGTTTAGTATCCAATATATCCCAGGCAAATTGAATGTCGGTGCAGATTTCCTCAGTCGGCACCCCTGTGATCAAAATTAGAGTAGTGGCAGGCGTGAGGAGTAATTTTATCTATGTGTATCACTGGTTTTGGAACTTGCCGTAGGCATGTTTTCAAGTGGGGAGATGTGTGATAAATTTAACCGTGATACAACGGTAAAATATCTCCCACTAAAATATCTCCAACTATCAAGATAAAATGTAGGGATAAAAATAATGCATAAGCTACTAGAAGACATGATCGCCCATGCCGAGGTTCACTACCCGCCATGGAAACTAACTTGTTAGACGTGCAGACAAAACGTTTACCCTTGGAGACGGGAGGGAACGGAGATCAAAAAGAAAAAAATATGACTGAACACGTGTTTGAAACTAGCAAGGCTAAAAAGACGCAATTGGTGGGGAAAGGAAAAAATTCACGTCCACTAGTGACACAATGTAAAGAAATGGACAAAAGGGACCTTAGCTATTATATGCAACAGTCATTTCTTGGACGCTTTTACGATACTTGGTTGTTTTATTTGAAATCAGCGGCAAACGCATTACAGAAGCTTCTCGAAGATATTTCCCAAAAAAAATAGACGAGAAAAAAAAATATGTTTTCTTAATAATAATGTTATGAAAATAAAACTTAACTAGTTTGATAGCCCATCTTGAGCTGACAAATAATATACTTTAAATTATCCAGACGAATAGATAATAAGGAAGATATTGACAAAAGACTGTATTGTTCATATCAGACGAACGACTACACTGTTAACCCATGTCACTAAAAATAACCAAAATTTTGGCCTTGAGTCTGCAAACGTAAAAATCTAGTTGAAATGAAAGAGAGGGAATGTGGTGGAGAATTGTGGCTAAAAATAACTTTAAAGGCAAAATTGTGTAGGGGACGGCAGAGTTGGTTCAAAAAACAAGTGTGTTTTTTTTGTGTGAAACGCAAGTAGAGACAGACGGACCAACAGACAATAATACATACTTGACTGAGGTATGACTGAATTGACTTTTGGTTGTAGGTTTGAAATTTGAAAGGGGGAAAGTCGGTGATTGGCCAAAGATAATCATATTATTGGCGCACAGACGCGCATTTTTGCCATTCAACTAAAAGCTGTCCAGTAGTAGACACAGTAAATAATTCAGTGGTGTATTTCCCAGAAAGCTATTCCATATTTAGAGGGACGCCATACTAGAGCCAGCAGCTCAGCTGAGTTTTGCTAGAATATAACTGTGTTCTCTATTCGTAATTCTGGTAAGAATGAAAGCATTTCTTTTGTATATTTTAATATTGTTTAATATTTCGAGTGATTTGATACTGCCATATCAAAATCTGTCTCTTACAACAAGTAAGGGGTTCGCTCTAGATCCCCAGCCCAAGTTCAGGGTCTAGAGATAAACAAAATACATAGACGCCAGCAAGGATTATGAAGGGCGGATCAAGTATTGAGATATGTGGGAACATATCACCTATCTTATTGGATAATAGAAAACTATTGAACATATCTCATATGCACTGCAGACTTTGGGGAAATTGATACAATATGAAACCAACTTGGTAAGATATGCTGTATGGTCAGAGAGATCTGACCCATTTCTGTATATTGTTGATGTGTTGTGCTGTGTAAAAGTGGTGCAGTGTATAGAGTACTGACACAGCACCAATTTTGTTTCAGAAGTGTGAGTTTCTGATGTGGCACTAAGCTAGTGCTACATAAGTATTCAAAGTTACACCAGCAGACGTGTATGCAGGCAAACAGCGTATAGAAGCAGACTATCGTTCTATTCTAGCTGTCGAGAGAAGTGGACCACCTGATTCTGCATCAGTTCTTCGCAGACCAGACGAGTACTAAATGGCCTGCTGAAGATTCACCATATTTCTAAGGAACTTATAATAATTTCCCCACCACGGTTTACTGAACTTTGGGAAAGACACAGTATAAAGTTGTAATCTAATGGACACAGCTCCTGTAGTTACAGAATGGGAGTGATGACGCCACCCCATCAGCACATCCATTAATCGTTCTCCCAGAGAAATTTAAAATATAAACAGTATTAATATTAACTAGTCTTGTAAAATACATATGTATACACCTTTCATTTTATTATGACATATATCCATGCATTTCATTCATAACTTCATAACCTTTCATATGTTCTGACCAAAATAAAACCTTGGTTCAGAACAAATAAACTTAAAGAAAATTTCTATATCTAAAACTAAAACAGCTGAGTCAGTTCAGTGTGTTATAAATTTTATTAATATTATTACACTTAGTAATTATCTGTGTGTGTGTTTGTATATACTAATACAACACAGTACATATCAGTACCCTAGAATTTAACGTAGCCACATTCATTAGAAAAAAAGATATGTGTGAGGTCGTAAGTGGTAGTACGAAGGGCCTTCTGTAATTCACATCTACAGTTATCTCAGGAGCCTTCACAACTGACCTCATACATCCCACTAAGTGACATCAACCATACAATACCATCAAAACCCACTACAGCCTATTAGCCTAAAACCTTACCACACCCCACTCAAACACAGAGAGATAGTAGAACAATCCATTAATGAGATGCTATCAGCTGGCATCATTGAACGTTCCATATCACCATGGTCGTCACCTATCGTCATAGTTGGGAAGAAGGATGGATCGAATAGATTCTGCTGCGATTACCGCGCTTTGAACAGAATCACGAAGACAATCTTCTACCCACTACCCAGAATTGATGACATTCTCGCGACCCTTGGCAACTCGAGATACTTTACCACCTTAGACGCTAGGTCAGGGTTCTGGTGTATCCCCATGACACCGGAGGCTAAACAGAAGTCCACATTTACTACACACATGGGCAGTTACGCATGGAATGTCATGCCTTTTGGCCTCAAGGGAAGCCCGGCAACTTATATGTCATTGATGGATGAGGTGTTAAAGGAGATGCAACCTTTCGCACTTGCATATATCGATGACATATTAATTCATACAGCGGGAACCATTGATGACCATCTTCATAAAGTGGAACTAGTATTTGACAGAATCAGGAAACACCAAATCAAACTCAAGTTAAGCAAATGTGAGTTTCTCAAAGAAGAAACAAAATATTTGGGTTTTTTTATAAATGCTGATGGAATACGTCCAGACAAAGATAAAGTTAAGGCTATCAGGGAAATGCCGAGTCCCACTACAGTACGGCAGGTGAGAGGTTTCATTGGGTGCATTGGGTACTACAGACGCCACATAATTAACTTCTCCCGTGCGGCTACGCCCCTGATAGAACTGACAAAAAGTATGCTCGTTTTAAATGGACTCCTGAATGCCAGAAATCATTCGAGTACCTGAAGGATGCATTGACTACAATCCCCTTACTTGCTCACCCAGACACATCCAAACCCATGGTATTATATACCGACGCCTCGGACAACGCCATTGGTGCATGTTTAGTCCAACCCATCACATTAAACGAAAAACCAATTTTGCCTGAAATCCCCAATGAGAAACCTATCGCGTTTCTTTCGCATGCTCTATCTAAGTCCCAGAAGAGATGGTCGACGACAGAGAAGGAAGCATACGCGATCCATTATGTAATACAGAAATTTGATTTTTATGTATGAGGAACCAGGCTCACAATCAGGACGCATCATCAACCCCTAGTCAATTGGCTCTCTAAGACACATGAACAACCTAAGAAACTGCAAACATGGTCCATTAACCTCCAATCCTACGATACCATCATAGAGTACATCCCCGGAACAATGAACACATGTGCAGATCTGTTATCTAGGATTCCATATGAGGAGAGTAAAACGCAGAACACTACAGTGAAAGAAGAACCATCCACATCGACGGAAATTGATAATACAAAACAAATTAATGTTGTTACCTCCAACCAACATGACATATCTGAAAACACACAGAGGTCTGAATCACAATCAAACCCAGACAGTGATCCAGATGGCTTCCACATGGCAAGTGAGCAGAAGAAAGATCCAGACATAACAAAACTCATGAAACAAGCTCAAGAAAACTCAAACAGATTTCCAACGCTTACGATCCAAGACGAAGTATTGTACCACATTGACCCCAAACAAGACGGACAGCTACAGAAATACATACCAAAACACCTAGTACCGTTGGTTTTGTCTCAATTTCATGATAACAGTGGTCACGTTGGGAGAGACAAGACATTAGATATCATTAGACAACGATACTATTGGACTTCACTATACAGAGATGTCATTGAATATGTTCACACATGCAGAATCTGTAAAATGCGAAATATGAAACCATCACGAGCACCACTCCAAGCAATGCAAGCAGAACATTTCCCAATGGCGACAGTCAGCATCGATATATCGGGACCATATCCCATCACACAGTCAGGGAACCGATATATCTTGCACATAGTAGACCAGTATTCAGTATGGCCGGAATGTTACCCTCTCAAAAACATCACATCTGAAACAGTTACAGAATATTTTATCCAAGAATTCCTACCAAGACATGGCTGTCCCAGACGTATCATATCTGATAACGGCAAACAGTTCGTTGGGAATCCCTTCAAAGCAATGCTTCAGAGGTTCAACATTACCCATACTACCTCGAGTTATTATCACCCTCAGTAAAATGGCAGAAATGAACTTCGACACTCAACCATCCATGATGTTCTCACGAAGTATATCAGTGGAAATACACAGTATTGGGATATTTACATCAACCAAGCATTGGAGGCCATTAGAGTGAATATAAATGACACTACTGGTATGTCGCCATTTTATATGCTCTATGGAAGAGAACCCTCTTTTCCCCTGGATAATATGTTGCAGCCCCAACGTAAATATGTAGGTGAAGACCCCATAGAAGTGATTTTAAGAGAGAAATTCAAGGTTCACCGAATAGCACATAAGAATACTGCAAAAGCATTTGTAAAGAAACAGAAACAACACGACAAGAATGTCAAGCTTGAAAGCTTTAACGTAGGCGACAGAGTTACCGAAAGAATGTCCGTGATAACAAATTTGATGCCCGCTGGCTGGACGGCTTCAAAATTCTAGATAAGACAACCCCGACTAATTACAAAATCTGGAACGAAGAAAGAAATATCTTTACCACGGCCCATGTCACGCAAATAAAAAAAGATGATCATCGACCCATTATACCACCTACAGAGACCACAAATAGGCCAATAAGAAAAGCTACATTACATCATCAACCATCCAGCACTACGTCAGAGTCTAGCACAGACAACGATGTTTCAGAAGCACAACAGCACACCTCTAAAAACGACCAATTTCGTGAAGCAGTCAACAGAATGAGACAATATAGAAGCACATCCCACAGTGAAGACGACATTCCCCCCGCTGAGTTACGCGAAAGACTAGAATATCGAAATACCAGGTTACAGGCTGAGCAAGTTAATCCAGAACACCCTGACACCAGGATAGATTCATGCCAGCCTATTATACAACAAACATACTATATAAACGAACAACCCTCAACAAGCAACTACCACTCTGATGAACAGTCGGATAGTGAAGATGAGACGCCCATGCAAGTGATTCACAGTAGAGTAATTTACAACAACCAGTACACTGACGATAATGATACTCGACACACAGCACCGTCTAATGAAGACAACGCACACAGCGCTACATGCACACTTGAAGAAATTATTCTTCCATCACCTCCATTGAGACACGAATCTGACCTAGATACAGCAGATCCCGAGAGTGACCACGAAAGCATGAACAGTCCAGACAACTCTGAATATCGCACAGCAACGAAGCGCCCATATTCTGGAACAACAGATGACTCACCACCGTTAACAAAGTTTGTGAGGTTACCTCAAGAGCACATACGAGTACGTATGAAATTGCGAAGAAAACGCAGACAGCCCCCCAAGACGCAGCATGAGGTGCAAAATTGCAAAACTACTTCATCCTTACCCTCGACAACTGCAGCCACCATCCACTCAACAGTGCGAAATACGCCATCCTCTTGTGATCAGCGATTGACGAGGACAAAACAAGTTACCTTGATGGAAATCGCCAAGTTCCTCATGTCAAATTCGTAAACGTCCAGTTCAACGATTATTGGTTTATTGGAGAATCAATCTTCTCTAATAACAAAAAAGGTACTCACCCAGCAATAGTACCCAACGAGTACTCTCTCTACAATAGTATTCTCCCTCGTTCCCCATTATCTAAAGTCACTAGTATCCTTTTTTTTTTTTTGGTAGGAAATTTTATTTTTTTTTCAGAATGATGTCAGCCTCAGTCAAGATCCTGCTGATGATACTGACGATATTGACAGTTATGACGTCTGCAACAACCACATATACTTACAAATAAATTATGGCGTGACGCCACTGTGTTTGAGTTTTATACAATTATTTCACATTGTTCGTCAACAAGGACTGTCATTATCATTACATCTTTTACACCAATACGTCAAGAAATGGAAGAACTTTCGCAAACATTCGCAGATCTACAACACTGTGTTATCCAGGTTAAACAGAACTATAAATTATCTCAGTTTTCTAGTTATAAAACATTTTTTTTTGCAAGTATTAGGTACGAAATCTGTATGATTAGAAGAGTACTCACTGATCTTAGAGACGTAGTGACCCACTGTACAAATTACACCACTTTTGCCTTTGAAAATCTTTATAATAATACTTATGCTTTACAACAGTTTTTTCTTTTTCTCTTCTTGATGAATTTTGTGACAAAATCAAACACACTATACGCACACACATATTTTTCCTTTTTTGACACATCAGAGTTTTTTTTTAATGTGTTAACTCACCGCTTTCCTTTTGTGTTATGGAAAGACCGTTTTATAATGTTCAATCGCATCGAGAATGTATTTTGGCGATTTTTCTTAATGATGCTGTTTACCTCAATGATCGTATATGGCTTCTCATATTATTCAAGCCGACGACCCTTTCTCACAGATATATGACGAATCAGACGTCAAATTTATTCTTCCTTACACATCTAAACGCCTGTCCATCTCCTGTCACCTTCTCCAACATGCTCCATCACAGACGGAGCGTTTCTAAATCGACGCCCCGTTCCGAGCATTCCCCAATATTCAACAGGAATTTACCTATGTTAACGTGTCTATCAAATTCTATAAATACTTCTTCGTAGTCTGGGAAACACCCCTTCTCGCATTCCTGAATCCAGTGAGACACACCAGAGGTCATGACCCGACACACTAGAGTGTCAGGACTATTGACTTTGCCTAGCATAATTGGTGTTTTAAATTTTAAGCTGTTTTGTGTATAACTACCATATGTACAAGAAGATGAGATGCCCACATCGGTAAAAGATAATGAGGACATTGTTACCCCCCCCCCCCCTGACACAGCTAACGCCCCTAAGACCCCCGAGTACATTCCCATGACTGACATTCGTTCCCCTCCCACGGTGATAAACCATACTCCGTCATTTATCCCAATATACACCCCACTCCACTAAATAACTGAGACATATATTTTTTCACCTAAAATTTGACTTGGTGATATACAAGTATTTTGCAAGTTGGGTAAAACTTAGATGCTAATCATCACAGTTCACGGATTGGCGAAATACTACATTGTTACATGCACACCATGACAATTCCATGAGAAATCGCTAACATGGTAACGGATATGTTCACATGTTGTCCATTATACCTTGTATTGAGAAATAAACATCACATATTGATGTACCTGTATTTTTCTGACCATTTGTCACGTTGTAAGCGGAACGCTACAGTATATTTTCTTGACAAATTGTTGTCCATTATTATGAACTTGCATTTGTATGCAGATTTTATATTTGATGACGAACCTATAAACAGTTTGGTACTTGGTTCATGGTAACTGAGATAGTTCATACTCCAACACCCGATAGTTATTTGGATCGGTATAGTTGTCCTCCCTCATAGTAATGACTATTACATAAGTTGGAGATTAGAGACATTTTTTAATAACTACTTTGTAACTCCATGTAACCAGATTAATAATGCTATATTTAAATTTTACGATGAACACATAGACAGTTCACCAAACTTGTCCAGATTTTTGGTGTTTAAGACTCATATACATCCTGGTAAATCACTGACCGCAGTGGCAGGATTAGGGTCGCCTGTATCATATGATTGTATTATATTTACCACGTTCTATATTGACAGTTACGAGAGCGTACAGCTCCAGTTCATATTTAAAAAAAAAAAATTTATAGATTAACATTGCCATGTATGTATATTCCCATGTCATATATATATATATATATATATATATATATATATATATATATATATATATATGAGCTCGTATATTACTTTTTTTTGCGTCCCACGGTCTGATGTTTGACAATTAGTTCTATGCTGTTAGGCTGATGTTCGTTGCAGTTACTACATTTAAGATTGTTAAATACTTAATGAATATTAGTCACTTCTGTTAAATATTGCCAAAGTATTTTTCTTGTTTTGATTTTATTTGTGTTGTTTGCACAACCTCTGAAAATCGTATGCGAATATTTTTTTTAAATGTTATTATTAAGTATGTTATCATTATGGTGATGACTAACGCCCAGCGTTGTTCATATTGATATTGTTAAAAAGTAGTGTACATCAACACTGTTCAATGGCGAAGTGTATTAACAAATTTTACGTATCCCCCGTTTTACGCATTATAAATATACTGGGATCCCTCGTTTTAGGAACAAAATATTTTTTAAATTTATATATATTTTTTTTAATTTTTTTTTTCTGAGAGCCTCTACCAATAGGTTAGTCATTTATAACAGTCACTAGCATGAGGTACTTAGTTGATAGTACGCAAATGTCTCCCTCTTGGATACATTTGTGTGGCCAGGGACGTAGGTGAACGCTTGGCCTTTCACGCTAGCATTATCCCTCCTACTTCCACGCTAAGCATTTATACGTGATATAAGATGCTACATGTAAGAATGACATACCTTAAAAGCAAATAAGACGTTTTTACACAAAACGCAGTATTCATTCAAAGTTCAGTTGGCAGTTACTGCTCTGACAGGGCAAACGTAGGTCAGTCCCAGATAATAATGAATGGGTTTTATACGCGGAAAGTGGGAAATGAATGTTTGTGTGATCTGGGTTTTTTTTAATCCAATTGTTAAGTTGGAAAAGATCACACATGTGGAAAATAAAGTCGAAATAACAGAATGTCGTGTGCAAAAAGGTCGAAAAGCTGAGGAGAGGAGTGCAAATGTAGATTATTGTACCGTGGGGAAAAAAGGACAGGTCGTGTGAAAAAAGGCGGGAAAAAAGAAGAAATAGTATAAATAGAAGAGTTGTGGGCGATAGGCAGAGATTTCAGGATTTATGATTCTAATGAAACCATAACTTTAAACTAGAGGATTTTTTACAGATAGCGTTAGGTGAACTTCGTCTTTGAGGATACCAAGACAAGTTTTTGAGTAGACAAATCAGTATATTATTCTATTTGGATATACATATATTATTCTATTTGGATATACATATATTATTCAGTTGGATTACATATTTTTTCATCTTGGATAACCAATCATCATTGTGAAATTTACAGTGTTTGTCTAATGACATCAATAAACTCTAATTGAATTTTTCTACTGAATTGGTTTGTGGAAATTTACAGTAATTTCTTTTGGGTATACGGTGTTGTGCTGAAACTGTTTTGCTTATCACCAAACTCAAAGGGAAGAACATTCCTGGGTTGAACAAAATAACAAAAGGTCAAGTATTACGATCTCTGGCGGAAGGCCAGTTAGCACTTGAACCACAAAAACATATGAAGGATTAACTCTGACTAAATAAAATCAATATAACTACTAGTGCCGTATAACCTACACGGCCACACAACGATTCCGTTCAAATAGTCCTTCAACTACACCGGGATGTTGACAGTAGAGCATGCGCAGTGGACAGCATTGGTCAGCCGTCTTTGCTTCTTCTGATGGCTAGGCTCTCAGCCAATCAAGCTGCATTTATATTTCAGGAACCAGTTGATTTTAAATTAAATTGAATTATTGCTTAGATATCGTCTAGTTCTAGTTCTTCTCTTATTATAACAGAAGGAATCAATAGATTTTCTTTGGGCATGTTATGAGAAGAAGACACCCGGAACATATCGTAACAAGAGGAACAATTGAAAAGAATAAGAGACAGAGGAGGACAAAGAGAAAATATACTGGACAGTTTGACATCATGGCATGGAAAGAAGTCAACAACAGAATTGATAAATAATACTGAAGAGAGGAAGTTGTGGCGAGACAGGATCTTTTTTTTTAAATTAATGAAGAAAAATATCCCGTTCAATTTCTGATGGGTTATAATTAGGATATATGTTTTCAATTCCAAATAATATGAACAACTGCCGATATGAGAAAGTGGCATCACATTTGTCAAATCATTGTAAATAGGGACAATCACAATTATGCTTATACGTTAAATAAATAAAATAAAAATAAACAAAACACAAAAAAACAATCAAGAAGAAACTCTGAACAAGAATAATATTAAAGTGGAGGGGTGTAAAGGCCTGGTGGTTCCAGTTATATAACTGACTTTAACATATATTTAATTGACTTTCATCTGTTAAAAGTCATATGCATTGTAAGAACAGCAACAGACCTTCACATTCCCAGCCACTATATATTAACGTTTGTTAATTAACATATTAACATTTAACATATAGACAGGATCGCCTACGCCACGACAACAGGGTACTTGAAGAAGATTCGCGTGACCTCGCCCAAACGGGTTTTCAGTACTGCAAATACTATCTTAATTAAATGTCATTTTCACTCTTTGCACTGTCATGTTTTCTTGTAATAAATCCATCAATTTTAGGATAACTGCTTTTAATAAAGTAATTCAACGACAAATGAAATGTATTACATATTGGACTTGTGTAGCGGACAGTTGGCTGGAGTCCGCCATGTTGACCAAAAACGTAGCGTTTCGCTTCAAACTGGAATTTATTTTTCTTGGTTTTTATTGAAAATAAAACGGGCTCAGTGTTTTTCGGGAATGTTAATTTTGACAAATTGGGACGATAGGGGGTTGACTAAAATGTAACGTCACACCCAAAAAATACGAGTGAATGTCGCTTCTTGATGTGAGATTTTTTAAAAAAATTTAGTTTTTTTTTGTTTGTAACCCCAATCCTCAAAGTTAACTATTGTTCGCAATAGTTAACAACTCCCTTGTGGACGACTTATTTTAATACTATAATCTCCGCTGAAATATAGGATAATTGTCACAATCTTTGACTGGTTTTAAATTGTTTTTAATTATATATTCATTTTTTAAATATAATTTTATATGCATCTTCAAAAAATGCAGACGAAATAAACTGTACTGTTGATTAAAATTAGATTTTTTTTTTAAATTACAAGTTTTCCCCTTCCCGACAACAGTTCAATGAAATCAAAGACACTAACGTTTAACAAGTTGAAAGATTTAATTCGGGTCGGCGTAAAGGTTAAAAAAAATGTTTTTGGGGGGTGTGGAAGATGCAAAAGTATTTAGCTGGGTAGGGTAAAGGTTGGACGCTGTCTCGTGCTGGGACGTGGCACATGGAATGAAATATATTTGTGAAAGTCTGATTAACTAAACACTATTTTTATGTTAGTCAAGGGGGACAGGAATAGATACATATCTTTGACTTCATATAAGGGGGGTCTGGATTTTTTTTTTACTAAATGTGACGGGTGGGGTTAAAATGCCAAAAATTGCATGACGTCATAAGTGGACGACTGCGCAAAGCTCGAAGCAGGGTTGGGGTTAGGTTAAGGCAAGCTGTAGCTGTAGCGTAAATATAGATTAGTCTGGCAACATGGTCGACCTTGTCTACTGTCCTCGTCAACAACCAAATATTTTACACTGCTTTACAAATTAAACATAGTGTTCATTGTACAGTAGAACTCCATTTATCCGAACCCCAATTATCCGAACATCCAATTATCCGAACACTTTTTCCAGAAAAAAAAATCAGGAGCCACCAGTCATGTTAGACTACATTTCTGAATCTTTTGATGCGGCAAGCTTCAAATGTGTGCAAACAATTTGTAGAGGATATGATGGGCTAATGGTCGGTCGCTTACGTACAAGAAGTCAGTTAGATCATAAAGTCAGTTAATATCTGGTTTACCAATCCAGTGTACGAGTGCGTTCTAGGCAGAACACTGGCTAAACAGACAGTTCAACTTAAAATAATTGTGTCTGCTACTACAGCAGAATAATTTTGGTGTACAAGTATTTCTCTGTGCGATAAGGCATCTTCCAGTAAGCCTAAAGCATATACAAGGAACCGCAATGTTGTGTCAATTGAAACGAAAACAGAAATTATCAAGAGACTAGGAAAAGGTGAAACTGTGTCTTCACTTGCCAGGATTTTCAATGTTGGGAAAGCTACCGTCTCAGACATCAAAAGTAACGAGGATAAAATTATGAGTTTTGCATCGAAATTGGATAGTGAAAATGGGTCGAAGAAACGTAAAACCATGAGAAATGCGAAAGATTTGAAATTGGAAGAGGCTTTGTATATATGGTTTGTGCAAAGAAGAAGCAAAGTGGAACCTATCTCTGGCTCTCTATTGTGCGAAAAGGCACTTCAGTTCAACAATCAACTTGACGGTCATTCCTGACTTTAAGGCTAGCCAGGGATGGTTAACAAACTTTAAATCTCGTCATGGCATACGAGAATTGGAGATTCAAGGGGAATCTTTATCTAGCGATGCAACTGCCGCTGAAAATTTTAAAGAAACATTCTTGGCTTTTTTGGAAGAAGAAGGTTATTCACTCGATGATGTGTATAATGCCGATGAGACTGGCTTATACTGGAAAACATTGCCTCAAAAATCACTTGCATCTCAGCACGAAGCATCTGCCCCTGGGTTTAAAAAGTGCAATTTTGGTAGCCGCGAATGCCAGTGGAAGTCATCGTTCACCGGTGCGGTGCTAATGATCGGCGAAGCCAAAAAACCACGTTGTTTAAAGAATGTGACATGTCTCCCATTGTGCTACAAAGCACAGAAGAGTCCTTGGATGAATAGTGAAATATTTCTTGATTGGTATACAAATCAGTTCATCCCAAATGTGAAGAGGTTGAGAGAACAAGAAAAGAAAACTGGAAAAGTATTTCTTCTACTGGACAATACACCATCTTATCCAGAAACGGATACATTGAATGCAGTTGATGCAAATTTTAAAGTAATTTTTCTGCCTCCCAATGTAACAGCACTGATTCAACCAATGGATCAGGGTGTTATAGCAAAGCTTAAAAAGATGTACAAGAAGGAAGTCCTGCGTCGTTTATTGTTGGCTGAAGATGAAGAAAGTGTGGTGGCGTTTTCCAAAAAGCATAATCTCAAAGACTGCTACTATATGTTAGCTGATGCTTGGACCACCCTGTCACAAGATAATCTCAACAAGGCTTGGAATAGATTGCTTGGGAAAAAGGAGGAAATGAAACTACTGCAGTGGACACAAATGATGATTGTATAAATGAAGTTGTGGAACTGTTTCAAGCAATGCCCGGATTTTCGGACTGTGACAAAGATGATGCACACATGTGGCTAGAAGATGATAATGATTCTGGTTTTCAGTTTTTGAATGACGAAGAAATGTTGTTTTTGTGCAAGAAGAAAACCAAAATGCATGTAGTGACCGATGATAAAGACTCCTCAGAAGTACATGATGTACTTCTAGATTATGAAGAAAACCCAAAACGTCGACCAAGTCCTGAAGAGGCCTTTATAGCACTAGAAACAGCGATGGCTTGGTACGAGCAAGAAGATGACAGCTATCCTACACAGCTTCTGCTGTTGAAGGGGATGCGGGACTTAGCAGCCAAAAGGAGACTATCCAGTTTGGTGCAGAAGAGGATTCCTCATTATTTTAAATAGTGGGCTACATCTGTGCAAGTACATGTATACGTAAGTTGCGCCTGGTTTTGAATCGTTTGTAATGTTATTTTGAAAACATTTCTCTTTCTTAAAAAAAATAATTAATGCTGTACAAGTAGAACATGCACTGCAGTGTAATGAAAGATTTTGGTGATACAGTGATCTAATACAGTGTGGGTATTATTATTACAGCACAATTAAATATGTTTTATAGTGTATTTTCCTTGTGATGGTTAATTATTTTTAGAAATATGTGTACATGTACTCGATACATTATGTAATCCAATTATCCGAACATTTGATTATCCGAACGATGCTCGGTCCCATGGGGTTCGGATAAATGGAGTTCTACTGTATTAGCCTTTCATATAAACGGATGTACGGGAAACGAGCATGCGCAAATTTTCAATTTCCTCAACATTACCGGCTTTCGTTATGAAATGTCAGTGATTGGCAGACTGTGTCGACTAGATTGTGTTCTTTTTCATAATTATCTTAAGCGTCTTACATATCACTCGCTTTATTTCCGTTCCATGATGAAGACCTTGTGGCCGCAAGGTAGGCAGCTTTCTTTATCTTTGGTCTTAGTGGGACGCATTGCCCCCCGCCCCCCCCCCCCCCCCCCTTTAAAAAAAACCTACACTGCAGTTATAATCTTCTAATTATGTCAACATGGCATGGTGCTTCATCCATGACATGGTGCTTCATCCAAGGCATGGTGCTTCATCCATGGCATGGTGCTTCATCCATGGCATTTGAACGTTGTTTAAGCACTTGCATTATTTGAAATGTCGTGGAGTTTTTTGTTCAAATCGTTTGATTGATCTAATTAGGCGCTATTTTTAAAATGAATTCGAGCTGTAAGATCACTTTTATTTTACCTCATGTAGGACGTATGAACAACAGAAAACCAATATTAGATTATTTATAACGCGTAATTTATCTGTAACTTTTGAACACGTGTTGAGAATAGATAGAACTAGAGAATTTCACTTACTTACTTACTTAGTCGTTCCTCTTCTACCGTCAGGTGTAGAGATTTGGAAGAGAGCGCCATACTATCCTATCAGCTGTCTTCCTCCTGGCCTGGTTACATTCTAGTCCTCGGTCCTTCAAAGATTGTCTAATGTTGTCCTCCCAGTGGACTCTGGGTCGTCGTGGAGGTCTGAATTCCTGGCCCTTAGTTTCCCCATGCTTGTCGTGGTATCTTCTCACATTGTGCAGACATGGCCAAACCATCTTAGTTGGGACTGTTCTACTTGGGTCTCCAGGGGTTGGGTTTTTAGGCCTTGACGTTTCGTGTGGTTGCAGACCATGTCTCTTCTTGTTACTTCAACCACCTTCCTCAGATACCTCATTTCTGAGGTTTGGATGTGGCTTTTGTGGGTTGTAGTCATTGCCCATGACTCGCATCCATACGCCAAGACTGGGACATAATAATAATAATAATAAATTCTTTAAGCACCAAACACAGCGCATAAGGCAGAAACCAGTGCTCTCCAGGTTGTTCGTTGTGACGCCACTCCTCTTAGCTCTTGCACATTATTTAGGCCCAACGTTCTTCCTTCTCTTATTATTGTTCTTCTGAGTGTTTCTTTTGGTCTTCCTTTTTTCCTCTTACCCTCAGGAACCCAAGTGAGCGCCTGTAGTGGTATTCTGTTGTTTTGCATTCGTAGGACATGACCGATATATGACCATCGTCTTTTCCTTATATAGTCGGAGACATATTTCTGCCTAGAGTCTTCTCTTATTTGTCGATTAGTCTTGGGACATAGGTGGAGAGGTATACAGCCATCTTCATCTTCTTACCAACGTCTCTCTTGTTGAGAAATCCTCGATTTATATTCTGAAAAAGATTCCCAGCTGCTGCTCTTCGGGTAGCCAACTCTTCTTTGATGTCTCCCTTCTGGTCTATGACAGCTCTGGGGTATTTAAAGTGGTGACCTGCTCCGGGCCTGTTCTCCCAGCTTAATCAATATCGTAAAACAGTATGTAACAAGAACTAAAGTTAGTATATAAGGATGTCGTGGAATATTCTAATCCACATATATAAATTATCAAGTAAATATAAAGCCTAATAAATACATATAATAAATAAAGGAAGAAGAATGGTAAAGAACAGTGCTGTCACAATGACAGTACTCGAAATCCCCCTTCTTTTCTACTTCGTCGGCAAATTGTAACGCTTTCACGTTGATATTAAAGGCCTTCTGCAACATACACGCGTTTCCCAAACACACAATAAAATGTGCTGCCTTTCTAAGAAAAACCTTGAAATATGCAAGTTGACCTAAATTTTAAATTCCATTCATGTCTTTTTCTACACTATGTTACCAAAAACAAAAGACAGATGGACTAAAGGATAGCGAGAAGGGAGAGGCAGAAAGCCGAACACTAAACACGCGTCGCGCGATACACAAATGCTGCCATCACGCGTGTAAGACTACATGCACTAACTTTTTTTCGGACGGACAGTGATAAATTCACTACCCTTCCCAGAGTTAGGTTTTAAAATCACAAAAAAACGCTTATTAGGAAAGATAACAATAGATGGGTTTACGTTTGAAAACATTACAGTACCCAGACAGCACATCTTCGAAACAGGAGGTAGAAGGAATTGCATATTTTGAACGCAGCATATTAGTTCTATTAAATATATATATTTGGGTTCCTTAGGGTTTGCTGACAAAGAATATGTACAACGTTATGCAAATAGTCTAGGAATTAACAAGTTATAGCCAAAATAAAATGATGGTGCTGTCAGACAACACCCAAAATCAGAATCGCTCAGTGGTAGATTTTTTTAAATCCACCATTGTACGGGAAATGGGCCACAAGTTACATTTGAACGGATTGGCTGGAATGATATGTAAGGCTAAACACGATTAGTCGGGCTATAAATGCTATCCTTGGTTGTTAGGAGAGACGTAGGAAGTTAAAAATTTTTCAAATACTTGTCGAAACGTGGCTCCATTGGCTAGACTCGCTGATATACTCACTTAGGAGCGTTAGTTCGAGACCACTAGTGCAAATAAGCTTGATAAAGCAACAGTGCGTTGAAGCCAGCTCATATTTGTGTTAAATAAAAGCCTGGAACATAAGCAGATGGGAATTTGTGCCAGTATTTTGTGCCAGAATTCATTGCTAATCAACGTATCTGTGTTTGTTTCCATGAATTGTGGTAAGCTTGAAACATTCAGTATCTTTTAATGAAAATTGAATGTGAATTGTTAATTTATGCCTGTATATATGTGTAGTTCAGTAGCAAACATGATATAAAGCCTATAATGCTCCAGCCTGAACAGAAGGTGTCGGAGGAAAGTAAAACTGCATGGAATGGCCAAACAGTACACTGACACCTAGATTATTGATTAGACAGAAATAATGCTGGAAGTGCAGAGGCGTAGTAACCATTAAGGAGGTTAATGCTGGTATAAAGTATTTCAGATGAAGCTGACAGTTGGCCTAACGCTCTGAACTCAATGTTTGTGATGTATTGTGCTCAGTGTAAAAAGAGAGTATAAATTAGTTATGAAGTAGAAGGTACATCCTTCTTGTTTTCAGGGACCGTGGTCTTGATGGTATTGAGCAGCACCTGGTCACAGCTTTGCTGAATCCAGAGTCGGACAGCATACTCCTTGGTCCATTTAGCTATCAGTGAGGTGTCTCCAGAGCCGAGGGGAGAGTCGAGCAGAGGAGTCTGTTCCTGCCGCCATCACGCCAGATAAGCTGATGTGGCCAGCTGAGCTCAAAATTATGTACCCCCAGCTTAAAATGACCTTGTAAAAATAACATTAAGAGGGGAATTAAATTGTGTTAATATCAGGAACTGAGAACATCTCCAATAATAGTTCCCCTAAAGACAAACTATTGAAGTCATGATGACAAATACCAACAGAGCTTGAACAAAACAAAACCAGTATTACCTCATTTTACTACTACACAACTGACACACATAGAACATTTGTAATAATATATGTCACTACAATATTCATATTAAATACATTCTGTACATAACTTGTAATCTAAATTGATTGTGATTCCTGGTTCCCTTGTAGTTGAATCAGGACACATATTCATTCATGCCAGTAATGAATACATATTGTTATTTGAAAAGTTATCAGTGACTCCTTTAAGATATCCTTGTAGAGTGTTTTATGTATGTGAGTGTCACAGTGTTGTCAAGTGTGGTGGAATAAATTAAATTGTTTATCCGTCTGTTGTTGTTATGACTTACACTTCATCATACACATACCCTAGACATACAACGTAGTCATCACACTATTCCAGAATAATTCTGACTGAGATATATATATATGTGGCAGCAAGTAAGGTTATCTATAATACACTACACTTATTAGATATAGATACCTTCACAGCTGATCTCAGTCAGTACACTAAGTCCCCTATAAATATTTATAACATCCCACTTCACCACAAAGGATCAATGATGGTGTGAGGATAAGGTGTAGTCTGATGGGGTGCTCATATGGATGATGGAAGATAATTGGTGGATTGGGCGTCATCCCGGACAACCACTGGCTTTCCTCACCGCATTTCACCTTGTCAACAACATGGCAGTTATAAGAGACTTTTGTTGTTGTTGCTTGTATTTGTTTTGTATTGTTTTATTTTAATTGTTTTTTTTAAAGAGGAGAGCAAACACACATACATTCACACTATTTTGGTTTTGATTTACTCTATTTGGACTGGGTTTGGGGGGGGGGGGGGGGGAGGAAGAGATATTATTTTTAGATATGGGAAATCAGATTTTATTATCTTGGATTTACTATACTATATTTCCTAATTATAACCCATCAAGGGTTGAACGGTATACTGCTTTAAAAAAAAATTGTTACCTGATCATGAAAAAACAAAAAAAAAACATACAAGTCGAGCATTAACAAAAGTTTCAAGAAGGCCATCCGCAGTGATGTTCCAGAAGAAGCGAAAAAGGAAATGACAACTGATAAATTTGAATTTTGTATTCTTCACAGAGTTTCTGCACAAATTGGAATTCCATTTTGAGACGGAAAACAACATCACTCTCCCATGCGGGAATAAAAAATGGTCTGTTGTCACAAGTAGATCACTGGACATGCACTGTGATCTGAAAGAGGCAGTTACAAGTTTGAACATTACAGGACAGGGAGTCAAATGTCTTTGCTCACTTTACATCAGTGGAGGTATTTAAGTTAGTTCTCTCAATTAATTTTGTATTAAAAACATATTTTAATTTGTTTGTTTGGTTTTTTTTTTTGTCATTTTATTTCAGTGAAGTTATTTGTTTTTTAATGTTAATTTTATGTCAGTGAAGGTTAGTGCATCAGTAAAGTGCTCCTGTGTTACTGAAGCTCAAAAGGGAAGTAACGAATAGCAACATTGCAACCTGCCAGGCATGTTGAAAAAAGTGACTAAGGATAATTTGGCATGGCGTTGGCTGACCCTTCCTGCAGACACTTTCAGCCACGACATCCTCACCAACAGAAAACAATTCAATTCAGCCATCCAAAACCACAGTAGTGCAGTGGTTTGTGCACTGCCTTCCCAGCTCGGCGGCCGTGGTTTTGATCCCCAGTTGATGGGATTTTTTTAGCCTGCAAACTGCTCGGGGGTCGACCCAGCCTCATGAATTGGGTACCAGAGTAACTCTGGGAAAGTAAATGCAGCCGGCATGATGGTGACAGACCAGATAGGAAAGAGAAGGGAGATTTACATGAGTGCGCAAATTATAGAGGAATAAGGGAACTATCAGTGCCAGAAAAAATGTTATGCAGGATCATCTTTGAGAGATTAAAAGCGTCCATAAATAGAGAGTCGAGAGATGAAAAACCTGGTTTTTGACAAAACACAAACTGTACAGACCAGATAGCCACATTGAGAATAATAGTGGAACAAATTTTGGAATTAAACTCACCACTTTACATTATGATTTGTGGACTATGAAAAAGGCATTTGACAGTGCAGGCAGATACGACACAGCAAAGTTACCAGATTCTGGGATTGAAATGCTCCAGTCTACCCAGCTGTAAATGAATGCCTGAATATCTACTCTTGAGTTAGGGAAGCAAAGGCAGCAAAGATGGGAATTTATGACCACACCTCATTTAATTAAAAAATAGTGAAGTCTTCTAACATTTTATTCCCCTACAGCAGCATTTGCTATGGGACTACCTTTCCCTATTTTTGGGTTGTCAAGTGACTTCATTGTGTTCAGTGGATCCTACTTTGCTCACTTAATTTAGCTGTCAGGTGACATCAAATAGATCCTATATCTCTTACATTTGAAAATGGCAAGCAACTCCAAAATCTCCATTGAATCCTATTTCTATCATCTTAGTGTAATCCTATTTCTCTATATTCTTATGGAGGCTAATGACTCCTTCTTCTTCTTCTTTCTTCGATCCTTAATGACTCCTTAATGTCCATTAAATCCCATATCTTGTTTAGTTGTCAGTGTCTCTATTGTGTCCTTTTGAAAACTTGTTATACTATTTGTTTTGTTTTTTTTTTTTTTTTGTTTTTTTTTTCAAAATGATTTTAGGTCGAAATGTGGCTCTTGGACAAAATACCTCACAGTCAAGTAATGACAACCAACCAGAATCAAAGTCTTGCAATGCCGTTGATGGTAACACACGTGAAAGCTGTGCACACATAGAGAATGAAAATCCACACTGGAACGTTAGCATTTTTGGGTTACCAGAGGTTACTAGATTTGTTCTGTATGGAAGGAAAGGTAAGAATCTTTCACAGGAAACATTTCTGTTGGTCCCTTATTAATAATGTGATTTTCATTTTCATAAGTTTACTATTACTGGTTCAAACACTTAATTCCTGCTGTTGTTGTGACTACTAACACAAACTACAAGTATATTTACTTACTTAGTCATCCCCATTCTACCTTGGGTGTAGGTGGAAAGCCGGAGAGAGCGCCATGTTATCCTATCAGCTGTCTACTTTTTTCTCAGGGATTGAATTGCCCAACATTATTATTCTCCTTATGGTGAAACGTGTTGAGAACCCAGAATTGCAAACCACATTTAGGGAATCAATTAAACCCAGACTTAACTCTGACTTTTACATGGTTAGCTGCATGCAGGAGGATCTCAAGGGTGAGGGGAGCTGGGAAGTGACTCTTCTCTGGATGTGATGATTCATTGGGACAGCCTAGAACCAGAGCACAAATTTGATCTCTGCATATTTGGTGAACCCCATTGGATGGCAGGAATGCACAGTATGCCAACCGTCCTTGCCCTTCTAACTTGAAACCTGATGTAAGGATCCTTTAAATGCTTTCAAAGCCAGGATAGAATAACTTGGAATAAAATTGAAGCTTTTGACTCCAACTCAACAAGTTTTGGAATGGTAGAAAAACCACAGGAAAAGCAGAAATGTACAGTGTAAATAATGCCAGGGATTCTTCAGCGCAGCAGCCCCAGCTAATCGACAACAGTGCAACATAACATTAATGTTATGATTAAAATTCATAACGATTATGTATGTATTATAGTTAGCTCGACAGGGCTCCTTTTCTGATAATTTTATACAGACTTACTTACTAATAAAGGAAGTGACATCATACCAAAATGGTGTAGAAGCAGACACGAAATTGTCAGGCAGAAGTGGGTGATCGTCTGCTAGAAGAGATGCGGCTTGTGTTCGAATGTGAGCGGACGTATGTGTATTGAGCTCCTGCAGTCTACTGTGATTTTCCTGCATCATTCCATCACTAGGGCACCAAGATACTTTGGTGAGGTGTACCTAGTCTTTTCAATTCAGGAATCATATCTAGTTACGAAGATGTCAAGTGTACGATGAGAATAAAGACTATGATTGCCATTGACCAGCGTTTGATAGTGAAAGACTGGACGACTGCCTATTACTGCATTTGCCATTGGGCCTATATTCTATTATCATGGAGCTTTGTGTCCAGTACAATAAACTGCGTATTGTAAATTGTGAAGGAGGTGTTTGTCAGCTCACTGAGTTATGCTGATTCGTGTTGTTGGACTACCCCTAGTGTGTACTTTGGACACGGAGACCTTCTCCGAACTTTATATATAATACGGCACGCATCAATTAACTCCCCAGAAATAAGAGGAAAAAACAGCTAGATGTACATTGAAGAATGCTTTAATATCAAAGTCAACGATGTTAAATTTCTAGGGCATGTGTTCACAGACGATACCAGAATGGACAGAGGAAACAAAATATGAAAAGACTCAATCAATGGCTTACCAACTGACATAGGCCGTCCCCTCTTCAAATTACACAGTGTGGTGATGAGAATTTTTCAGTTATAGTAATGGATGTGAGAGAAAGAAAGAATCTATGTGCTGCAACATATGTAGTATTCTAGGTTGATAAATATGGTCCAAAGAGGTTACACAGTGATTTAATAAAAAAATCAGCAACTCGGATTCAGTCATAAGAAATACTGTAATGCAATATGTGTTCTGAACATTGAAATTGATGCACCAACATAGGTAAGGCAATGTTGAACTAAACACATAATACAGATTCAGTACCATGGGGAGAAGTATCATTTGGTAACTTGAAAAATAATCTGTTCTTGCCACATAGTCCAGCTTCTGATCTTCTAAAGCAATAACGTAATTAAACAAACAAATTCTCATTACGCTCCTAGTACTACTTCACTATACTGTCTTATCCGTTCAGAACCAGAATCATCCGACTCTTATAAAACCCAGCTAGCAACTTCCAGTTCACATTCTGACCCAAAAACTAATCACTGAAATGCCTTTGCTGTCAGTGGTATTCATTGGCAACATTTATACCCAAGAACCTAACTCATAATCTAGATAATTAACATAAATTGCATTGTCAGATGTGAACAGTATTCATTAAAACTGATCGCACACAAGCATACAAAATAATGTCATTGAAACAAGAGATAACATTGCATTCTTCACCCCTAACCACACACATGATCATCATGTGACATCAGCTGATTCCACTGCTTCAACTCCATGAAGGCAAAGCTACAGATGTTAAATAGCATATTCTTCCAACTCTTTGCTATCGGTGTCAGACATGGATTCATCTAGAGCACAGCAGAAATAGATCACAATATGTGAGATTAGTGTTTGAGAAAAACTTACTTACTTAGTCGTTCCCCTTCTACCATGAGGTGTAGAGGTTTGGAAGAGAGAGCGCCAGACTATCATATTGGCTGTCTTCCTCCTGGCCTGGTTCCATTCTAGTCCTCAGTCCTTCACAGAATGTATAATGTTGTCCTCCCAGCAGACTCTGGGTCGTCCTAGGGGTCTGGATCCCTGGCTCTTTGTTTCCCATGCTTGTCATGGTAGCCGATCTTCTCCCATTCAGCAGACATGGCCAAACCATCTTAGTTGGGACTGTTCTACTTGGATCTGCAGGGGGTGGGATTTTAGGCCTTGACGTATCGTCTGTTTGTGGACCATGTCTCTTCTTGTTACTTCAGCTATCTTCCTCAGATACCTCATTTCTGAGGTTTGGATCTGGCTTTTGTGGGCTGTAGTCATTGCCCATGACTCGCGACATATGTCAAGACTGGGACATAGGTGGATACAGCCATCTTCGTTTTCTTACCAACCTCTCTCTTGCTGAGGAATCCTCGATTTATGGCCTGGAAAAGTCTCCCAGCTGCTGCTGTTCGAATGGCAAATTCTTCTTTTATGCCTCCCTTTCGGTCTGTAATAGCTCCGAGGTATTTAAAGTGGTCGACCTGCTCCAGGACCTGTTCTCCCAGCTTAATCTGATGTCTTCTTTCTTCTCATGATATCACCATGGATTTTGTTTTAGAGCTGCTTATGACCATTCCTCTCTTCTCCAGCTCTTCCTTCCAGACTTGCAGGTTGGATTGGAGATGTGCCTCTGATTTAGCAATCAGGGCAAAATCATCAGCAAATGCCAGCTCTAAAATACAGACCTGTCTCATCTTCCAGTACCCCACTGAATACTTTCTTGTTCTCTCCTTACATGCCTTGATGACATCGTCCATGAGGAGTATGAAAAGATAAGGTGACATGATATCACCTTGTCTTACACCAGTAGTGGTCCTGAACTCTTCTGAATTATGGTTTGCTGTCCTCACCCTTTTTGAGAATTGGTGTTATGATGGCAATATCCCAATCCTTTGGTATGGTTTTGTTGCATCACACTGCTTGTAGGACCCTTAAGAGTAATAGGTCACCTGATGCTCCCATGTACTTAATCATTTCTAGTGTTATACCATCATGCCCTGCTGCTTTGCCCATCTTGATTTTCTCCAGTGCTGCCTTTAGTTCTTCCATCTTTATGTCATCTTCACCACCATTGGTTTTCTCTTCTGTGCTAGTGGTTATCATTTCTGATGCTTGACCTTGCTCACCATCCAGGAGTTCTGAGAAATATTCTTTCCGTCTTTCCATTACTTCCTTCGGGGCAGTAAGCAATTTGCCTTGCTTTTCCTTTATAAATTTGAGAGGGCATTGTTTTTCCTTCCTTATGTTCTTTAGGGTCTTATAGAACAATCTCTGGTTTCCTTGCGCATCTTTTTCTAGCTTTTCTCCAAATTCTTCCCAGGACTTCTGTTTTGCTGCTAGCACCTTGTTCTTTGCTTCTGTTCTGAGTATCACATATTCTCTATATTTCTCTATTTGTCCTGCTGTGTTTTTAGCTCCTAAGTATTGTTTCCATGCCATTTTCTTCTCTCTTATTTTCTCTTTGACTTCCTCTGTCCACCAAGGTGTCCTCTTTCTCTTGTTCCCAAGTCGGACTTCACCACATGCTTCGGCAGTAGCCGTCTTTATGATGTCCTTGAATTTAAGCCAGAGGGTTTCCAAGTCATCAGGTTGTTCTTCTGTGTTTCTCACTGCTGTAGCAATAAGCCCCTGATATCTGGTCTTAATTTCTGGCTCTCTCAGCTTGTATGTCTTAATGCTCATTTCTCCGTTCGTTTACTTGGTTTCCTGTGTAATGTTGGGCAGTTCCTAGGCTGAGCAACTTTTTTAGTTGTTCTTTTGATTGTAAGCAGGTAGTGATCACTTCCAATCTCTGGCCCCCTCCAGACTCTAGCATCCCGGACATATTTGAATGAGCTCCTTCTAACAATGGCATAGTCGATCACTGACTTCTCATTCTTTGTTGGTTCACATATAGTGTATGCATGTTTGCGCTTATGTGGGAACTTTGTGTTTGTAATGATCAGATTCTGCTCACTGCAGAATCTAAGGAGTCACTTTCCATTGTCATTGAGAGTATCTTCTCCATATCTTCCGATAGCTCCACCCCATCTAGCATGGTCATTTCCAACTCTGGCATTGAAATCTCAGAGCATGATAATTTCATCTAGGCAGTCATCCACTGTCCTTTGAAGCAGCTCGAAGAAATCCTCCTTGACCTCTGCTCTCTCATCCTCATTTGGCCCATACACTATGACCAGGTTGACTACGGTTTCTCCTTCTTTTAGTCTTACAACCATAATGTGCTCCGAGACAAAGTTCCATCCCTTGATACTATCTTTTTGGTTTTAGGCCACAATACAACCCACGCTCCCTTTAGCTCTTTCAGATGTGGGTACACCACTGTAGAGCAGCGTGTTGCCATCGAGATCCATGACTCCTTGTCCCTTTTTCTTTGTTTCCGTTATAGCCAGGATTTCTAGTTTTGCTTTCCTCATCTCTTCCACCAGCTCCTCTTCTTTCCCATTTATACTTCTTGTGTTCCAAGTTCCATAAGTCGTCCATTCCAGTTCGTCGCCTTTAGAATCAGTCCGGTTTTCTCTCTCGTAGTTCGCGTAATCATAATTTAAAGCAAACAGGTGATTGGCCTGTTGTGCCTTTGCATGGTGGAGGGACTGCCTCCTTACGGCCTCCATACAGGCTGCCCTCCTCTTTTTTCAGCCGGGCTTGGGACCGGCCTAGGCGGAGTTTGAGAAAAACTGCAAATGTTAAAAAAAAAAAAAAAAAAAGATTGAGTGAGAAATGAGGAGATCAGTGTATTAAGGGAACAACAATAAGCATCATCTTCATGTTCAGATGCCCCATGTTGTTCCTTGGGGTGTCTGAATAGACAAAGAAAGAATTTGACTGCTGCGCCCTCAGGAATGTCACATTAGGTGACTAATATGAGGTTGCGCAGGGGGCTGGTAACCTCATCATGTCACACAAATTGCCACAGAAACCACAGCTTCAAGAGCACATGAATGCTTGTGTGCAGGATACTTGCAAGGGGACCAGCTACAGCGATGGTGGCTAGATGCTCTAAAGGAAAATGATGGTGATGATGACTTAGACAGACATAACATAAAAGGATATGACCCAGTTCATCATAGTGCAGTTAAATCGGCTACCTTCACAAGCCACTGGCAACAGAAAATGTGGCTACAGGGCAAAGGAACACTTGAGTGGAAGGTTAATGGACCACGTTAAAAAAAATTCCTGATGGAATTAAGCATGACACTAACCAAAGCAGCATATCTTGTTTAGGTACAAAAAACTGCTTCTCTTCACAGTGGCTAACGGTTAGTGTGGCTTGGGGGTGTCTGATAATGGCTGTGTTTGATGTTTTTGAACATCGTCTGTTACAACTATTATTTAAGGACAGCCAATATTGTAGATATGGACATGGACTGTCTTCTCAGCTGACACTGTTGATAAATGGAATTTTGAGTTGAGCACTAAGCAATAACTGCATCAACATACTCTGTTTTGGATGTTGAGATGACTTTATTAGAGATATGAATTTAAATGCCTTTCACCATGAACTTATATTTGAACTGTTTCTTTTGGTTAATGTTTGTCCTGTTATTGTTGTTTATGGTGTTTGAATTTGAATTTTTTAATCCATATAATCAATACTTATTTGTTCCTTTGTTTTTCCTAATTCTGAAACAGCAACTTAATCATGTTAAAAAGGTTGCTACAGAAACCATTGCTAGCAGTAAGCTCCCTGAAGGAAGCCATCTGCGGTGGCGACTCTATGCTTCATATGAAACTAAGAAGGATATGATGTTGATTATTATTACTTGACTATTATTAACATAAATCCAGCATCCTGGGAGGACAAAGCTGCCGACCGCACCAAGTGAATATGCTCCCTATGGTTCCGTCTCAGAGTGGGTGAAAAGCTCTTACAGTATGCAGAAGAGAAAAGAACACATTGAAAGGAATACCAGCTAAATAAGCAGCTGACGGCTATCACCTCAAGGGCGCATCATCCCATAGTCAATTATGACTGGAGTAGGCTACTGAACTATTATTAACAGCTTAGTTGTTATAGTCATAGCTCACAGTGATGTCAAAGAAAGCAGTGTCTCATATCTTCTCTGATAAAAGGCATACTTCCCTTTCATTCGATAGATGACCGTTTAGCAAGCCACCCGCGAAGGTTCAACCTTACGAGCTACAACAATAACAGCGAGCTGGTGTTTAGATACACAAATTTAAGCACCAAGCAGGATAACTACACTATAACACCTACAAGTGCAACACAGATCTCATTTGTTGATATCAGAGTGAGAAATGGAAATTTCCTCAGACTGTGTGAAGTTGAAATTTATGGTGGTAAGTGTTGCTTTGTTAATTTATACAGGTCCATAACCCAGAATCCGAATTGCTAGGGGATGGCTGTGTTTCGGAAATCCTATTTTTTCTGATATCGCCCAGAGTGTCCTAAAGTAGCCCAGGTCACCCAAAAAAGTAGCCCAGGCCGGCCAAAAAATTGCCTAAACGTCAGCTTAAAAAAACTTTCAATTTTCAGAATACTTCGGTTTTTGAGTGTTCGGATTCTGAGTTTTGGAATTACCTGTAATAATAATATATTATGAGTCTGAAAATACACAGAGAAAAAACAAAAATAATGAGAATCAACATGGGAACTGATAACAAGATGTCTCATGAAGAAACACCCCTACTACATATACCATGGAAGAAATATAGACAATAATGGAGGGATTGACAGTGATATAAAAATAGGAATATAACAGACAAGAGGAGCTTTCATTGCATTGTGAAATATGTGGGGATCAAAAGCAATCTCAACACAAAAGTCATAATCTTTAACTCAGTCAAACTGATAACTCTGAAACATGGAAAACAATCAACGAGTAGTCACTGACTCATAAATAGGTGCATGCATAGAATAGAAGGAGTCACATGGTAGAAACAGATCACTTATAAGAAACTGATGAGAAGAACCAGACACATGCCAGTGTACCAAGAGATGTGAAGAAGATGCTGGTGATGGATATGACACACATTGAAGAAACTTGTTGATAGCATACAGGGCAGTCCTAGTTGTGGTGTCCCTAGGGTAAGAAGTAGAGGGATACCGAAAAACACATAGAGAAGAGAGCTGGAGACAGATATTAAAGGCTGTGGAAGACATTGAAAGAATTTGAGTGGATTGCGCAGGACAGGTGGACTTGACATGTCTTATAACTCCATGGAAAATCTACCATTTTGGTTTCAACATGAGAGATACCTCCTGGTCACTCTTGTGTAGGGGAAATCACAGCCTGTGAGATGAGATGTTTAAGAAAAGCAATTAATGTTGCCAGGAGATGCAGAATGAGAAATGATGACACCAGAAAAAATGGTAGGAACAACATTCTGCGTCAGGTACGTAGAGACACAGAAAATCAAGTGGTTTGGCCATCTCATGAGAATGGAGCCTGATAAATTACAAATACACGCCTATAACACTAGAAGATCTAGGTTCAGAGCACGGGTAAGACCAAGAGAGAGATGGACAGACAACATCACAGACATCCTACAACAACATTGGGCTCCCAGCAGCCATATCAACACACCTGGCTCAAGAACAAATAAATATTATACACATAAAGGTATGTCTCAGGTGCTCGTGAGAAACAAAGAAGCAGAAAACCAGACAAACAACAGAAAACAGAAGTGAGTGGCTTACCGGAGGATCGAACCCAGGACCTTACGAATGGCACCCCTGCCTAGCCACAGAAGCGAATCACACTATCCTCCCTGCCAGCTAGGCACCACAAAAATAGTGCTTCAAAGACAGGGTTCATTAGCGTGATTCGCAGCATGTAACACCAGATGTGTACCTAGGACGATCCAGCTTAATTAATGACACAATCGCTTCAGTTGTCCCCCTATTATACAGAAGGTCAGATTACACAGGACAAAGACCTTAATACCGTGTCTAGTACATGATAGAAGAATCAGAACAGTACAAAGACGGACGGTAAGTTTGGTATTTTATTAACATTTAAACAAATAAAAAGAGGAAATCCGAGGCCTGTAAACAGTAAATAAATAAATATTATACACATAAAGGTATGTGTTTATTTGTTTAAATGTTAATAAAATACCAAACCTACCCTCTGTAGGGGAACCACACAAAAATATACTACTGGACAAAAGTTAAGGGCCGCCATTCAGTTTAGACAAGGTTTATATAATTCTTCCTGGGCAGGGTCGATTTTCCAAATGTCCAGTAGCTTGAAATCTCTCAAGAAGTCTCTGAATGGTAGGGTGGGACACTGCTAAACGTCTTGCAACATGACGAACAGATTGACCATCCTGAATCCATACCATGGCTCGACCATGGTCTACAGTGCTGAGACTTCTCCTTGGTGGCATGGCTAATGCAGTGATCATTTCGACCACTTGTCATACTGATTTATTGCATACCAACGGTGAACACTCTTTACCGATGATCATTTTCCACGTGCATTCAAATTCAACTCACTTTTTCACCTTTTGAACTAGTGGAGCGTGTTGCAAAAACCATGAGTTTTTGCAGCAACAATGGCAATTTTCACGTGACCCAGTTTTTGGACATTTAAAAAAAATTAACCTAGTGCACACAGAAATGTATACACATTTCTCTGAGCTCAGTTTTAATGACATTTTCACTTGTCTTTACAGTTTGCCAATCAATTATATAAACCTTGTCTAAACTGAATGGTGGCCCTTAACTTTTGTTTAGTAGTATAGTAGGCTAATAAGTTAGCCAAAATGAATATATCGTCAGAAAAAAATCATTCTCTTCTCAAAAGAGCATTTACAATTTTTACTGGATTATTATATTTACAACTTACTGATCAAGCTAAGGTATCATGAGCTGTAGATACAACAATTTTTATGAAGGGTTCCCTGAGACCTGAACATTAATTAAATGGTTCCTCCAGAATAAAAAGGTTGAGAAAGGCTGATCTATGCTATATAATTTTCTGAAGTTGTATTGCCCTTTATAATTTCCTATCATAATATCTTCTTGGTTTCACTTATGTAGGTTACTATCTTGTAAGGTTCATCGGGTCATGTTTTCTTTTTTCTCTCTTTAAAGTCAGTTCTGAAAGTTTTATCATGGTAATTTCTTTACCCAGATGACGTGCCATCATCACCACACTGAAGGTTAGCTGTATTTTTTTCTCTAATGGTTCTGTCTCCTGCACTGACAGTGCCATCCAACAGACATGCAATTCCTTGCACATCTCTTGATTTTTTTTTGTCAGTCTCTCTCTCCTTTGTCATCAATGTTTTGGCATTACAAAGAAAAACCTAAAAACCTCACTCCTTTCTTTTTAATCTGTTGATTGGTAGAGTGGTTATAATGCTTGCTTTTCAAGGCAGTCAACGGATTCTAAACCTGTTAGCATCATGCTCCAATATGTCTAGCTGTAAAACCTGTCTTTGCTCTTGAGTTGAGGATGTCATAAGCAGCGAGAAAGGGAACCAATCATCCCACCTGATAAAGCTGAGACCTAGTATAGTAAAAGTCTCTGACACTTCATTCTCCTACGGCAGTTATCTGATATGGGACTACCTTAGCCTTTTAAAGCTAAAAAAAAAAAAAAATCAATATGGGAAAATCAACCGAAGCAAATAATTTAAATACAGGCATACCACGCTTTGCGACGATTCGCTTTCTGGCGCTTCGCATATACGACGGTTTTAACTTGTGACTAAACCCCGAGTATCCAACTGACATCAGCCTCTCTGATATGATAGTTCACAAACACGGTATGCACTGCATCTCTGTGTTACTTTCTCTGATTTAGTCAATTATAAATTGTTTATAACTATTATTTTATTTTATGGGTGTCAATGAAAAAATAAAATATGAAATAAATTAATAATGGCAGATAAAAGGGACCTCTACACCTCACGGTAGAAGGGGAACAACTAAGTAAGTAAGTAAAATAAAAGGGAAAAGAGGGGTCATAAAGCAATTACATTAGATACAAAAATTTAAATTATTAAATTTAGTAATGACGGGGTATCGAATAGTGAGATAGGCTGAAAGCTAAACTTACCTCGCACTACTGTTATTGTCATTAAAAACAAACAAAACATTCTCGATGAAGTTAAAAATGCTACTCGAGTTAACACTACAGTGATTTGAAAATGTGATAGGGTTATTGCTGATATGGAAAAACTATTAATGGTGTGAATAGACGATCACAAAGTCAACATGTTCCCTTAAGCCAGGCTGTTATTCAGAATAAAGCCTATTTGATGATAAAAGATTAGAAAGGAGAGGCAGTGAAGGAGGCTGAATTTCGAGCAAGCAGAGGATGGTTTGATATGTTTAAGAAATGGAATAACGTGCATGATATTAAAGTTCAAGGTCATGTAGCAACTGTAGATACTGTTGCTGCAGTAAATTTTCCCTGTGAGTTAACTCAGATAATTAACGATAGTGGCTATTCTAAGGAACTAATCTTTAATGTGGATAAAACTAAGATGTTCTGGAAAAAGATTCCCTCAAGAACATTTATTGCAAACCAGGAGAAATCTGTGCCAGTTTTTAAAGCAGCTAAAGAAAGGTTAATCCTTTTGTTAAGTGCCAATGCTCCTGGTAAATTTAAACTTAATAAGCCTATGCTTGTCTACCATTCTGAAAACCCCAGAGCCCTCAAGAACTAAACTAAAACTAGCCTTCCAGTTTATTGGAAATCCAATGCCAAAGCATGCATAACTGCATCCCTGCTTGAAGAGTGGTTTTCTGCCTACTTTGTATCAGCAGTTAAAGAGTGCTTTATTTAAGTCAGCTATGTACATATATGACGATTGCAGTACAGTACATGCATCGACAAGTGGAAAAAAGGCAATGATCCACTTTACGCCAAAATTCGCTTTACATCAACTGTCTGGAACCTAACATGTCGTAATAGCGCGGTATGCCTGTAATTCAGTTCAGCTATCCGTGACCGACCGACAACTGATGGCATTGGACAGGAAGGCTTGACATGAATTTGTTGATGGCTTATGCTCCTCGGGGAGCTGACAGGTAATTTGTGCATGAATATCTGTAACACATTACTTATCCAACAGTTTTTTCTGTTGCTTGTATTTCTATTTTAATACCACAATTTTCAGGATCTTTATATTTGTTTCCATGCAACATGCCCATTATCTTAGGGGTGTGTCCACATTTCCACAGCATCAGTTCTTGATTTCTGTCTGTCTGATTTGAAAAAGGAATCTCTACCTCACACGTATTGAATTTTTGATTGACCATCACCTCATGTCACTCTGGCAATGTTAATTTTACTCATTGTGTAGATACAGTGTGTGACGGACAAAAGTATGGATGGGATTGTGAGCACACATGTAATTGTGCTGTGAAAAACGAGGCATGTTTTGTTAGCACTGGTGGGTGTCCCTCTGGATGTGCTAATGGATACAAAGGAGAAGCGTGTAATCAACGTAAGTTTACCGGAGGGTTGCTAGATACTTTAGTTCTTGCCTGTATATGTGTTGGTTGATTTCACAAAATTTGCAAATGTTTATGGGTCGTAAGTTGGTTTTTCTTGCTTTTTTATTTTTAAGACAAATGGCCTCAGAATTTGTCAGACATTTTAAAAAAATAAATAAAGCTCAAATGAGGGTTTGGATTAGTGTTAGAGGCAATTTTTAAAAATTAGTTCCAGTATCATGGATTGCATATTGATAGCCACTTAGGCAGCATGGTGGCATGTGTCTACTATTCTGTGACTGTACCTCAAAAGCTTTTTCAGAGTTCACATAGTAAATGTATAGAGGTGTCTGCCATTCGTTTGACTGCTCAGTGATGCTAATTTTGAGTGATCTATATGCAGTCTGAAGTCCCTCTTGTTCCTCAGTTTCCCATCTAAAGCTTCTTCATTCAGTCTAGCATCACTGCTTTTTTTCCCCTGGTGTTCCTTTTGACGTTTTCTCCTCCCTTCTGCTTGCTGTGATAGCTTCTTTTCGTCCAAACTGAGGTGGCGCAGAAGGGAAGCATCACCAATTGGTGCGATGGGCAGCTTCATCCTCCCAGGTTGCTGGATGTATGTCCAGTGCTTTCATGTCTCTTGCACACATCTTTGAACCACAGGTGCGGTCTCCCGACTTTTCTTTGCCATCTTCCCTCACTGTCGGAAGTAACCCCTGGCGCCATGCCCTAAGTCGGTTTCTTTCTATTATGTCTTGTTTTCTTATTATTGCTTTCTGCAAAATGTTCTGTCCACAGTTCAAGTTTGACCCTAATCACCAAGCACCCAGTGGGGAAAGTAGACAATGGTGAGACAGCACCTAATTGGGTGGGTCTGCCCAGCTTGAAGCAGGTGGTAGCTGTCCAGTGAGATCCTAGAACCTCTCACAAATTTGTCAAGATGCTTATAAGCGGCAACTGCTACTTCTCGCATTGTACCGACACACAGGATGAAGCTTTTTTGTCCTCTCCAGGGCGCGAGTTTGGACACATTTATATGGAGATCAAGCTGTTGCCCATGCAGCATGTTCGCATTCTCCACGTAGCCTTATAAAGTCCAAAGGAATGGCAGTAGCCAACACAGTTTAGAACCAGCCACGTATCAGGAGTTGCCAGAATAATGTTGAATCAATATTAGACTGCCTTAGGGACTCCGGCTCCGGATGTATCCTGAGGGTTTACTCCCGAAACAATTCCTGCAAACGGATATTCCCACAAGGCAGATGAGGTTTGAAATCAGAAGTTTACCTTCTAGATAGGTTACCAACCAAGGATCCTGAGCCCTATCTGCCCAAAATTTCTGTGTTTTTTCCATGGCTGTTTAATCAGTATTCACAGCTGAACCCTATATCTAGAGCTTCTTCAACCATCCGCAACCTGGTTGTGGCACCTGGTAGGAGGACAGATTCCACCCCAGGAAAAGTTAATAGTTCAGTGACTACTGCTTTCTTTGAGAACATTCAAGTGGACGTCTGAGAGTGTACGAAGAAGAAGAAGTGATATGATTGATGTTGTTTTGCAGGTAAAAGCTGCCAAATGTCTGGCTCCAAAGACGATAATTAAGTCACAGGGTCTGGCCGCACATTAAATCTGTTCCTGAATTTGTTTTTTGTATGGACGAGAGCAGAAAAAGTAGACTCACACAGGTATGAAGTGGCAAAAGGCCTTAAGTATTTTATAGCCCTTCTAGAAACATCAGGATACAAGGACTGCGCATTATAAACAAAAGTCTACCAAAGCTGTTGGAGAAATTACAATTTTCAAAAAAAAGAATCACATGGTAACTCAATAAGCTGATCCTCTTTATTACTCTCAGTTGATGTCCAGGAATGGGGTTTTCATCCAATAATTTTTTTTTCTTTGAAAGATGTGAAATAGTCTCTTATGTAACACCTAATGACGTCATGTGAAGATTCACACACTCAACAATATTACTTGGAAGTTGTTGATCAGTTATAAGAAGGAAGTGGCTAACAGTATAACACGTATCATGTTTATTATTGTCAAATTGGCAAGTATAGACCTCACATTTCTTAAACATCGCTTCAGTTTTATCCTGCTAAAAAGAATGAAGTAACATTAGAAACCTTGAAATTCACTTCCATTATGAAGGCTGCCTAATGGTGACTTGCTTTTTTTGTTTTTCGGTGATGTTTGATTTTGTAAAATTTTACTTCAGTACATTGTGACCGGAGGTTGGGAAATGCTGTCTTGTTGTTAAACTGACTCAGTCTCAATTTTTGTTAGTTTTATTTCATACCTAAAAGGAGGTTTACAAAGGCCTTTGTGCCTAATGTATTATCATCATCTTCATTATCATCATCATGATTAATAGACCTTCAATCATTTCATAACAAGCTCTCCTACCTTGTGCCATCCACTCAGGTTTGCTCCATGTAAAAAGACCAAAAAAATATTCATTCATGTACTCCAAAAAAAACCACAAAAAAAACAAATTCATGTACTCCCAAAAAAAAAAAAAAAAAAAATTTCATGTACTCCAAAAAATAAAAAATTTATTCATGACCCCAAATTTCTTCTTAAGGAAGGTTACATTTTACTGTCATCGTTTTTATTGTCTTCCAGCTGTCTGAGGAGCAAAAACCTTCAAAAAAGGCTTGTGCCAAGTCTTCCTATTTCAAGCCGTCAGCTCAAGGTCTGTCCATGTCTTCTCCATCCCTGTCTCTAGCTCTCATCTCCATGTATTCTTTGGTCTCTCTCTACCTCTCTGACCCTTGCTATTCCAGAACAAGGACTGCCTTGTAAGGCTATCAACATGTTTTTACATTCTACTGTAATATTCATCTAGTACTACTGCTCTTTTATGCATGTCGTATTGGCAACTAATATGTGGTTGTGCATGGGTCTAGCAACCCCATCGTGTTAAACATATTGCTACAGGAACCACCATAGCAAGACCACATACATGCTTTGCTGCCGGGTTCCTGTAAGGAAATCAGCTACAGTGGAGGCTCTACGCTCCAGAAGGAGTGAGAAGGGAAATTATGCGATGAATACATATTGTATGCTTACTTAAAATCTATTCCTGCAGCATGTGATCACGGAAAATATGACGCTAAGTGTAGTTACATCTGTAGTCAATTTTGCTTTGTGGATGAGGCAACCAACAACTCTTTATGTCACCACATTGATGGCAAGTGCCTTAATGGATGTCAAGATGGATATGAAGGCCTAAGGTGCTCTGAAAGTAAGAAGTAGTTATTTCAATATTTTCATTCTAGTAGTTAGTTCCTATCTTGTGTGTTACCAGGGCTCGAAATGAAAGTGAAGAATAGTAACAATGCAGCTTGCCATGAAGAAAACATGAAGATGTGAGATGCAGCGTTCCTAATGAAATACAACTTGCAGAACTATTTGGGATAAACAGTGGAGTGCTTGACCTCTTGTCAGCATTTTCTTCCTATTGGCTGTAGAATGGGATATGAAAACATAGACTTCAGCCAACAGAAATGGAATGCAGACAGTGGTGATGAAACAGCTTGATGATCTAAATTGTGCTGATGACCTGGCTGTCCTTTCCTATAATTGTAATCAGAACCAAAACAAAATGAAAGTGTTTGAGGAGAGGTCACAGCAAGTTGGTCTGAAAATACATATGTGATAATGAAAATAAATGCGGGAAATGATAACAATATTGCACTTGAAGAATCGCCACTATAAGATGTAGAATTAAACACATACCATGGCAGCCATATAGAGGGACGGAGATGATATTAAAATGAGAACACAAAAGAGTAGAGGAGCTTTTATTGCATTGGGAAATATATGGATAGCAAAAGAAATTTAAGTCCAACACAAAAATCAGAATCTTCAATTCCAGCGTCAAGTCAGTCTTGTTGTATGGCTCTGAAACATGGAGAACAACAAAAACAATTACCAAAAAGCTACAGACTTTCATAAATGGGTGCTTGTATAGAAGGACTGAAATGGTATGACAAGATTGTTTATGTGGAACTGATGACAAGGACTAGACAAGTGCCAGTGGAGCAAGAGATAAGAAGAAGATGCTGAAGATGGATAGGACACACATTGAGGAAGCCTATTAATAGCATTACCAGGCAGTCCTTGTTCTGGAATTCCCAGGGTAAGAGAGGAAGAGGGAGATCAAAGAATATACGGAGTGGGGAACTGGAGACAGACATGAAGGTCATGACGTAGGGAACTGGAGACAGACATGAAGGTCATGAAGTAGGGAACTGGAGACAGACATGAAGGTCAGGAAGTGGGGAACTGGAGACAGACTTGAAGGTCATGAAGTAGGGAACTGGAGACAGACATGAAGGTCATGAAGTAGGGAACTGGAGACAGACATGAAGGTCATGAAGTAGGGAATTGGAGACAGACATGAAGGTCATGAAGTAGGGAACTGGAGACAGACATGAAGGTCATGAAGTGGAGAACTGGAGACAGACATGAAGGTCATAAAGTGGGGAACTGGAGACAGACATGAAGTAGGGAACTGGAGACAGACATGAAGGTCATGAAGTAGGGAACTGGAGACAGACATGAAGGTCATGAAGTAGGGAACTGGAGACAGACATGAAGTAGGGAACTGGAGACAGACATGAAGGTCATGAAGTAGGGAACTGGAGACAGACATGAAGTAGGGAACTGGAGACAGACATGAAGGTCATGAAGTAGGGAACTGGAGACACATGAAGGTCATGAAGTACGGAACTGGAGACAGACATGAAGGTCATGAAGTGGGGAACTGGAGACAGACTTGAAGGTCATGAAGTAGGGAACTGGAGACAGACATGAAGTAGGGAACTGGAGACAGACATGAAGGTCATGAAGTAGGGAACTGGAGACACATGAAGGTCATGAAGTACGGAACTGGAGACAGACATGAAGGTCATGAAGTGGGGAACTGGAGACAGACTTGAAGGTCATGAAGTAGGGAACTGGAGACAGACATGAAGGTCATGAAGTAGGGAACTGGAGACAGACATGAAGGTCATGAAGTAGGGAACTGGAGACAGTCATGAAGTAGGGAACTGGAGACAGACATGAAGTAGGGAACTGGAGACAGACATGAAGGTCATGAATTAGGGAACTGGAGACAGACATGAAGGTCATGAAGTGGGGAACTGGAGACAGGCATGAAGGTCATGAAGTGGGGAACTGGAGACAGACATGAAGGTCATGAAGTGGGGAACTGGAGACAGACATGAAGGTCATGAAGTGGGGAACTGGAGACAGACATGAAGGTCATGAAGTGGGGAACTGGAGACAGACATGAAGGTCATGAAGTAGGGAACTGGAGACAGACATGAAGGTCATGATGTAGGGAACTGGAGACAGACATGAAGGTCATGAAGTAGGGAACTGGAGACAGTCATGAAGTAGGGAACTGCAGACAGTCATGAAGTAGGGAACTGGAGACAGACATAAAGATCATGAAGTAGGGAACTGGAGACAGACATGAAGGTCATGAAGTAGGGAACTGGAGACAGACATGAAGGTCATGAAGTAGGGAACTGCAGACAGTCATGAAGTAGGGAACTGGAGACAGACATAAAGGTCATGAAGTAGGGAACTGGAGACAGACATGAAGGTCATGAAGTAGGGAACTGGAGACACATGAAGGTCATGAAGTGGGGAACTGGAGACAGACATGAAGGTCATGAAATGGGGAACTGGAGACAGACATGAAGGTCATGAAGTAGGGAACTGGAGACAGACATGAAGGTCATGAAGTAGGGAACTGGAGACAGACATGAAGGTCATGAAGTAGGGAACTGGAGACAGACATGAAGGTCATGAAGAAGACATTGAAAGACCTTGACCTTATTACACAGGACAGGAAGACTAGGCGTACGTTTGTTGAAAGCCTTTGCTCCTTGGTGAGCTCCTTGAAGGATGATGATGATGAACCTACTATGCATATTTGAAAAGACAACTAAGGAGGTTTGTGTATGGGACTGGCTATCTTCAACAACAGTGGACAGGTCTAATCAAGACTATAATTAAACTCAGCCATCCAAGACAGAAGAAGATCTTCTGGTAAGGGAGCTCATGACATAGTCTACAGAAAGCTGATTGGAGTCTGGGTTGTTGACGGACCTTTTTTCTTCTAGACAATAGAGACAGGAATGAAAGTGATGATGAAGACTTGGAAATATCTGGAACTGATGGCATAGAACAGGAGGACGGAGTGAGTTTGTGGAAGGCTTATGCTCCATTGGGAGCTAAAGGGCATTGAATATGATGACATAGTTCCTGACTGTAAAAGATCGACTATTTATAGTCACTCAGTTAATTTCCTTGGTGCACAGGCCAGAGATCAACTGTTTCTAGTTCATCCTGCCATTGTTATCTAAACGTTAGATGTTACTATTGCTTCTACATTTGGGGGTCGGAGTAGCTAAGAGGTATTGCGTCTGCCTCACATTCTAATGGCACCAGGTTCGATTCTCGATAGAGGGAATATAATTTATGAAAATTTATTTTTCAGAACCAGTGGTCCTAGTGATGTCATACTCCCCCCTGATCTCCTGGTAGTGAGATCGGATGTCTAGCCTTCTCGGATAGGGGCAACAAAATAAGAGGTCCCGTGCGCAAGTTGAGCACGTTAAAAACCCCACGGCAGTTGGAAATCGTAAAGAGCAGGCCACAAGGCCGCATCCCTGGCAAAATGTAAAAATTAGTAACCTATCCAAAAATGTTTATAGAATGTCCAATTCCTATATATACACATTGGGATTCTCGCCAGTGCTATGGAGTTCATGCACTGTGCTGAGATCCTCCTTGTGTGATCTAACGGAGGAGATCAGAGAACTGATGGATTTATCTGTGTGCAATGAAGATAATCCTTAAAACAAAACAAAACCAATCTTCTTCCATTTCCATTTTTTTGCTTCTTATTCAGCATAGAACCACCACCATTGTAACTGGTTCTCTTGCAGGAAGCCTACATCAAAGCATTCATGTTCTTTTGCAGTAGTTATTTTTGCAGCTATTTATTTCACATTATGAGATTGCCAGCTCCCATGCCCAACCTCACATTAGTCACTTCTTAGGACATGCTTGAGGGAGTGGTAGTCCTATTCTTTGTCTCCTCAGAGACCACTGCACACTACATGGTGTGCTAATGTCGGCTAGCAGTTATTATATTTAACATTGTCTAATCTGCCCTTATTGTTTTCTCATCCCAGAAAAAAGTTGGTTTTCTGCAGCTGTCATAATAGGATTGGTGGTTGCTGTGGTTGTTGTGGTTGCTGCGGTCACTTTGGTTGCAGTGCTCTACATGTAAGGCTTATGTGCATTTGTATGTTTGTTAAAAATATTTTTGTATTTATTTTCTTTTTGTAAAGTTAAATTCAAGAAGTGGGGTTTGCCTTTAAAGCTGTAGCTTACTTATAAGCAACTTCAAGAGTTCATTAATAAATGAATGTGGTAGTTCACTAACAAATAAACAAAGATGGTAGCTCATTAATGGATAAATGTGGTATTTCACTAACAAATAAACAAAGATGGTAGCTCGTTAATAAATGAATGTGGTAGTTTACTTATAAAACTTCTTCGTACACTCTCAGACGTCCACTTGAATGTTCTCAAAGAAAGCAGTAGTCAGTTTGAGGCTATTTGAATCCCCGTAAAGCTTTTCCACGAAAGGAGCTGGCGTCGGCCATATGCACTTTCTCTGTACCACATATAAGGGGCAACTTTGAAGCAGATGTTCAGCAGTCATTTTATCAGTGCCACAGTTACACTGATCGGTAGTTCCTATCTTTAGCTTGTTGAATAGATGGTATCTCAATCTGTTGTGGCCAGTGCGGAGTCTGAAGATTACCACTTGTTCTCTTCTGTGGAGCTGGTAGTAAGCATCATTCTGTGTGTGCCCTGGATGTTCTACATTCCATTTGTTTCTGTAACTGATTCTGATAAAACTCTTTGCCTCCTCAAAAGTTATGCTTGCATCAGGCTGAGGTAGATGTGAACCTTCTTTTGCCATTCTGTAAGCCTTTTCATTGCCGGCAATGTTACAATGAGATGGGATCCACTGGATCACAACACTTTTGAATCGTTGACAAAGTTTGTGGAGCACTACTCTGAGATCATCCAGGTCTGTATTATTTTGTCTTTTCAACGTTGCAATTACTGACTGTGCATCAGTAAAGAAAGCAACTTGTCTCTCTGCCGTTTCTTCTGTCAATATAACCTCTGCTGCAGTTTTCAAGGCCTCTGCCTCTGCTCTGAAGTTGCTGGAGAATCGTCCTGTCGCCACTGACAGCCTTTTTTCTGCACCAGTGCTTAAGGTCAGAAAGACACCCCCACCTCCATTTTCTGTTGCATTTGTTGCTGATCCATCTGTGTATGCATGGGTCCAGGTGTTGCGTGGATAATGTTTCTCTATGTATTTTGTCGCTATGGATTTTCTATCTGTTGCAGTTTGGCTCTTTTTACTTTCAATTCCAGGAATGTTTTCTATCATTTTAGGGAAACGATTTTGTTTCCAAACTGGAAGCTTGTGTGCAGTGTAGATGGGTTTAACAGTGGATATTTCATCTATGGATACTAAAACAAAGATGGTAGTTGATTTATGAATGAATATGGTAGTTCACTTACGAACAAAGATGGTAGCTCATTAATAAATGAATGTGGTAGTTCATTTATAAAACAAAAATGGTAGCTCATTAATAAATGAATGTGGAAGTTCACTTATGAACAAAGATAGTAGTTTAGTAATAAATGAATGTGGTAGTTCACTATTAAATAAACAAAGATGGTAGCTCATTAATAAGCAAATGTGGTAGTTCACTAACAAATAAAGATGTAAAATGCCATCTATTGTAGGATGTACCCCAGTTTCAACAGGGTTAAAATTTGTTTAAACTGAGCATCGTAGAATTGATGAAACATTGTTCACATGCAAAAAAAAAGGTTACCAATTTCCTTAATAAAGTTTAAACACTGTGTGCTGTTTACTGATTAGCCATGTGTTTTACAGCCAGGGTTTCTTAACATTTGTTGTGACATGGGCCCCTTTGATTGTCCGATGAAGACTATTGATCCCTTTGATTGTCTGATGAAGCCTATGGATACCTGTGATTGTCCTTTGAAGCCTATGGATCCCTTTGATTGTCTGATGAAGCCTATGGACCCCTTTGTTGTCCGATGAAGGCTATGGGCCCCTTTGATTGTCCGATGAAAGCTATGGACACATTTGATTGTCCGATGAAAGCTATGGACCCCTTTGATTGTCCAATGAAAGCTATGGCCCCTTTGATTGTCTGATGAAGCCTATGGACCCCTTTGATTGTCCGATGAATCCTATGGATCCCTGTGATTGTCCAACGAAGCCAATGAATCCATTTGATTGTCTGATGAAGCCTGTGAATCCCTTTGATTGTCCAGTGAAGTCTATGGACCCGTTTGATTGTCCGATGAAGCCTATGGACCCCTTTGATTGTCCGATGAAGCCTATTGATCCCTTTGATTGTCTGATGAAGCCTATGAATCCCTGTGATTGTCTGATGAAGCCTATGAATCCCTGTGATTGTCTGATGAAGCCTATGGACACCTTTGCATGTCTAATGAAGCCTATGGACCCCTTTGATTGTCCAATGAAGCCTACGAATCCCTTTTGATTGTTCGATGAAGGATATGGACTCTTTCCTGGAAAACAATTTACATAAAAGCATAATAAAAAATTTTACATTTTAAATTTTTTGTTATGTACAAGGAACCCCTAGAATCCACTGATAGACTTCACAAGGGGGTCCGTGGACCACAGATTAAGATAAAAACTTGTTTAAAATTGAAACGAAGGACAATGTCCAAATGTTATAGCACGTTTCACTAGCTTTGCCCAACTTCAAAATGCTATATCTCAGCGAATATATAACGCATATAAGTGAAATTTTGTGTGTAAATTTGAAATGGTATAGACCCTATGAATTAATTTTTTCATTAAAATGCGGCCATTGGTTTCAATTTTGGTTTCTTTGCGATACAATATAAAATCTTACTTGCCAGCACACATCACACACACACATATTGAAATGTCTACAGTAAATTATACGACCTCATTTGCACATTTTTGGTTTATCAAGAAATTGGCATGATTTTTGCGTGAAATTGCACTTCTTGAACATAAAACAGTTTATTTCCGGTTTTACGCACACATTGTCAATCAGTGGCGTGTCTACAAAAAGTATTGTGTGGCTAAGTAGGAAAAATGAGTCTGCGAGTACATGTTATGACATTACAGCAAATCACAAATAGGATTTTAAAGTATTTCTTCAATGAAGCTACTCGAGGAAAACTATATCATTCCATTTCAAACCCACAAAAGAGGACTATTCATGCCTTGGGGATAAGCAAACGATCATTGCACCGCTGGATAGCGACTTCTGAAATTTGTAATTCCAGTGTTTTACACACGAAAAATAGGCCAAGAGTGGTGAATAATTTTGACAGAATTGATCCGCAGAGAAATTTGCAATATGTTTCACAATAATGAGGCAGTGACTTTAAGGAAATTGAAAATTTGATTAAGAAAGAATAATGACATTGACATTTCCAAATCTACGCTATGGAGGACTATTAGGAGTTTGGGATTCACTTTTAGAAAATATGTTGGTGGTAGAAACCTTATTTGTGAGAAGCCTCATATAGTTGCAATGAGAAGCAAATATTTACGCGAGGTCAGAGAAATGAGAAGAGATTGTTATGATTTTGTGTATTTAGATGAAACTTGGATCAATGCGCACCACAGTAATGAACGAGAATGGCAATCATCTGATGGGACAACTAAGAGACTAGTACCAAGCAGCAAAGGACAGCGCCTAATAATTGCACATGCAGAAAGCAGCCATCATGGGTTTCTAAATAATACTGAACTCACATTTGTTTCAAAATCTACAGATAATAGGGATTATCATACAGAGATGAATGGCAAGATATTTCAAGATTGGATTGTGAATCATGTACTTCCTTCCTTGGATAGACCGTCGTGTTTAATAATAGACAATGCTTCATATCACAACGTTGTGGCACCAGAAGATAAAGTTCCTAATTCATCAAGTACTAAAGATGTAATAAAGATTTGGCCGACCAAAAACAACACTCCATTCAACGAAATGTCCCTGAAGCCTGAATTACTTGGAATTGTAAAAAAGATACAGCATACAAAGATATTTCACATAGACAAGGCAATCCATGAACATGGTCACAGATGTTTAAAATTGCCTCCTTACCATTCTCACTTAAACCCAATAGAACTAGTATGGGCTAAACTTAAGGAACAGGTAGAAACAGAAAATAGAACGTTCAAATTAAAAGATGTTGAAATACTTATAAAAGCCGCCATGTCCAATATAGCCAGGGATTATTGGAAGAAATGTGAGAACCATGTGTTACAAGAGGAAGAGGAATATTGGAAGAATGATGGTTTGTCCTTCATTCAGCCGAGATTGATTATCAATTTCTCAGAGACATCTGATTATGATTCGGATGAAGTTTAATTTCTTTAAAGATGACCTTACCATTATTTACAAGCACATTAGAGGAGCAACGTTCCATTATGATATTTATGAACTGCAAAGAGGTGATACCTATTGAAATAATTAGATCAAGGAAGGACCAGTTTGGTAGCGCATTAAATGTCAATTACAAACAATGTCACGAGTATCTCGCATACAGATCATTTAAGAAATCAGCTTCAACAGGTATTCATATGCAAACGTGATGGCCACATTATTGTAATAGTAGACACGCCTATGCCTAATCAATTCACAGAATATGTGCATGAAGTGGTAAAATTTCTTTTCTCGATACACAATAATTAGTATGCCGACAAAGATCAAAGGATTTCATCCGTTTATGGGAACTGGACAAGATGCACAGATATAAAGTATATATTTGTTGGGTCTAACCCAATATAACATTGTATGCAAAAAATGGCATTAATACGTTGGACGGTTAATCAGATAATTACATTTGTTTGAGAGCAAAGCTAGTGAAACGTGCTATAGTAGTGTTTGTTACTGCATGAAAATTTCTTCTAATTTCTAAAGGTACATAATCAGGAGGTATGTGTGTGGGGGAGATCATCAGTGCTCTTTAGCTCCCAAAGGGAGCATAGGCCTTCAGCTAACTTATTGCCAAGTCTTTCTGTCTCGTGCTGTTAGCTCAGTGTCATCCTCATTCCATTCACTTCTGCCTCCAGTTCTTGTCTCCAGTATTTTTCAGTCTCCCATTCCCACTTTTACCCTGGAGATTTTATCAGCAGGTTGTCTCAATGTTTCCTTTCTATTGCAGCATCTATTGACCTGTCTACTATTTTGTTGAATTTGTTTGGGGAGGGCTTAAAGTTTAAGAGAGATAGTGTTGTGTATACTGACTCTCCTGTTGTGATTCTGTAACCTGCTCCTTATATTCTTGTTTTAATTATGTGCCAATTTTTAGGAGGTCCAGACTTACGAAGGCTATTAGCTTGCTTGATGATGTTGAAGAAGTAAGTTATGTAAATGCGTTGAGTAGTGGTGGAAGGGGAAATGGTCTACAATATGAAGACAAGTCAATCATTCATGAAGGTATATCTCATCCACAATGTGTGTATTCTCTTTGTGTATATAGTTATGTTTATGAAAACAATATTTTGTGCATGTTGCATATTTTAACTCTTTGACTCCACAATTATTTTCCACCCTGTGCCGTAATTTTAATTCGTGATAGACTAAAAACAATGCTCAGAGAGTTGTTTTGGCACGGGTGTCAAACCTGACCAACGTTCTGAGAGTTGTTCCGGAGATAAAGAGTTAAAGCCCCAAGTAGTTCCCAGGGTCTTTGAAGAGACTGAGAGAATAGAACTACTGCTGCCTCAGGCATGTCATACAAGGCGACTAATATGAGGTTGGCCACCTCATTATGTAAAATACATAGCTACAGAAACCACTGCTGCTTGGTGCAAGCTTTCTGCAACAGTAGCATCTGCAGTGGTGATTCCATAAGGAGTGCATTGTAAGACATTGTGAACAATATTAACAGTAGTACTTACTTACTTAGTCGTTCCTCTTCTACCGAGAGGTGTAGAGGGTTGGAAGAGAGAGCGCCATACTATCCTATCGGCTGTCTTCCTCCTGGCTTGGTTCCATTCTAGTCCTCTGTCCTTCAAAGGTTGTCTAATGCTGTCCTTCCATCAGACTCTGGGTTGTCCTTGGTCTGGATCCCTGATTCTTAGTTTCCCATGCTTGTCGTGGTAGCTGATCTTCTCCCATTCTGCAGACATGGCCAGACCATCTTAGTTGGAACTGTTTTGCAGGGGTTGGGTTTTTAGGTGTTGACGTATCGTCTGGTTGCGGACCAATTAACAGTAGTATGGCAGCACTATAGAGTTGGAGGGACAAACAGTGATTTCAAAATAAGAATTCAAAAGGCAAGAGGAGCTTTTGTTGCCTTGGGAAATATACTCATGGAAAAAAGTAAGTGTGGAACACTTTATAGGGCACTGTGCGTGATTTCATGGACGAAATGAAATAAAAGTTGGCACACAATGTGGTTGAATATTGAATAAAAGACCAAGTGATCACTTTGATTTTAGTGAAAGTGTCATGAAAGAAAGATAAAAACTAAAGTCAGTGTGGCATCCCCAAGAAAAAATGAAATCTTGATTTCAGTACCGTGTATGTCCACCTATTCCGCACTGTTCTGCACGACACGGGTCTTAAACCTGGAATGTTCCTGGCAGTCCATGTTGCCTGAATAAACCTGTTACGCAAGTGCATAAAGCGTATGTAACGGTCTTGTGCAGGGTGGTAACTCGTGGTCGGCCACTTCTATGGTGATCAGTAGTTGATCCAGTTTGGTGGAAACGAGCTTGAATGCGTGATATAGTGTTCCTGTGAACATTGAAATGTTGTGATACAGCTAATATAGTCGCTCCAGCAGCTAACATCCCTAAAGCTATTGCTCGCTGTTGTTGGTTCAATCTTGGCATTGTCAAAAAAGATGTTTCTGTTGGACTCTTGGTACTCTCTATTTCAACGATTACGTTTTCACATGCTTGTGATTAGAGCTACACACTTACCTTCCTTTTATCTGTGATAAATTCTCCCCTACGGCACTTTTCACGTGATTTATCTTGCACCGTGATTATCTCCCCATGAATAGTGCGATCCAATTGTAATTGCACGGGTAAGTGAACAACACTCACACAGACATGTGTGCCAACTTGTATTTGAGTTCACCCACGCACAGTGCCCTGTTGAGTGCTGCACACTTACTTTTTTCCATGAGTATATATGGAAATAAAAAACCACAAAAATAAGAATCTTCAACTCAAATATCAAGTCATTCCTATTGTATGGCTCTGAAACATGAGAACAACAAAAACAACCAATAAGTTGCAGAAATTCAAAAATGGGTTCTTGTGTAAGAATTTGAAGGATTGAAATAGTTCAAGAAGGTCACCATTGTGGAGCTTATGACAAAAACCAGGCAAGTGTTAGTGAAATTGTTGTTGTTGATTAACTAGGGTTGCTGAGCTTGTCACTCTTTTGCAGACAATGCCAAGTTGAAGAATTTACGTGTGTTTTGTAGCTGTTGAGTGGTGCTGTATAGTGTTGTTTGTGATTGCTGGAGAGCTCAGCTGTGGCTTTCATCTTTCTGTGAAGTGTGCTGGGCAAGTGAGCAACACTTGCTGAACTGTCTCATATGAATGGGGACAGTTGCAGCAGTTAGGCTCATGTGTGGGGTTTAATTGTTGGGCCTGGTGTGTTCTGTTCTTAGTTGGAAGATTGTGCTCTGCTTGGTAGGTTATTGTTGTCATTTTTGTTTGTATGACCATTTCTTCATACAAAGTTCATCTTGTAAACTCTTTTGCCCATCGTTTCAACCATTCCTCTGTGAAGTTTTTTTTTTTTGAGTATTCATTTAGCTGTCTGCATGTTGACTGGAGTATTTGCTTGCTTGCTCCTAGTTTTGCTAGTCTGCTTTGTCATTGTCTGATATGTCTGTGTGTCGTGATATCCACTGGAAGTGACTCTGATGTCACATTTTATTGGCAGGCTGTCAACTGTTTATTTTTTTTATTTTCAATTTGGAGATATTCTTCTGAAGGTGTATCCTGCATCTGTGAAGATTATGACATCTGAGGGCTTATTGATTTCTTGTTTTAATTGACTGTCTTTTGCTGTGAGCATGGTGTTTATTGCTGTAATTTCTGCTTCGTAATTAGTACAGAATTCTCCACATGATTCAAATAGTTCTGGTGTGTTGTCATCTGGATACTTCACGTAAGCTCCAAGTTCAACATTTATGGTGACTTTGAAGGCAGAACCATCTGTGTATGCAAGTATTGCAGTGTTAGGGTAGCTGTCTATAGTCTCTAAAGTAGCTGTCTTAAGTATTGTTGGGTTGGTGTCTCATGTTAGTGTGCTGTCCATGAGTGTGGTTTTTATTATGGGTAGTTTTAGCTCCTTTCTAGGATAACTTAGTGTGTATTTTTCAATTATTTCTTGTGTCTGTGGGAGGTGGTGGTGTTCTGTTATAGTTGTTGCTACTTGTAATGGTGATTTGTAATCTACTAATGAGCTTTCAGTTTTCAACCAGTTGTCTGTTTGGGAGCTCTTTTCTCATTCTTCTATAGTGCTCTGTTCCTTCCAGAAGAGGATGTAGGTCCATAGGTTCTATATTTACTTCAATGTCATAGGCAGCTGTTGGCGGGGGTTCTTATACCCCCACGTACGGACCTTAAAGCTTGGTTTTGGACTTTGTCCAATTCTGCCTCCGTAGTTTTGCTCATTGCTAACTGCAATTGTCGAGCCGCGCTGATGTAATGGCTACGACGTTGTACTGGCGACCAGGTGTTCATGGTTCAAACCCGGCCGTCGGCGTTTGAAGAAATGTTTACGACCGGAAATTTGACTGAATAATCTGAACGGCTCCTGCACATAAATCCCGTGTGGATGGGAAGGAGCAAAGCTCCTGACCGGGTTGGAAGGAAAGTCCACTGACCCCCCAGCCTCGCAATGACATGTCATTGGGCCGAAAGAGCTGGAAAGCTCGAGTGCCGCTGGTTATAAAAAAAAAAACAAAAACAAAAAAATCTGCAATTGTAAGTTATTATCCATGACTGATCAGACATAGCCCAGCTACAGCTGTCTTAGATTTCCTTTTCCTGCTCCCCAGCTGGTGGCCAGTGGAATAAGATATGAGAAGAAGATGATGGTGATGGATAAGAAACACACCCGGAAAAACTGTTGATAACTTTACCAGGCAGTCCTATATCTGGAGTCCCCAGGGTAAGAGAAGGAGAGGTAGACCCAAAACACACGGAGAAAAGAACAGGAGAGAGAAATGAAAAGGATGAAGGCATGGGAATGCCTTGAACTGATGTCACATGACAGGAAGACTCGGCAGACGTTTGATGAAGGCCAGTGCTCTATGATGAGCTGGAGTAATTAATGATGAATGAGTGAATGAATGAATATACTGAGGCAGCCAGAAGACCTCTTCCACCCACTTCTACAGCTATATCTTCTTCTTTGGTTGTACACCCCCTCTTGCTTGCTGTTACAAGTTTTCTGATTTTATTTACTCAAGGCATGTCCACTGAAAGTGTACTACAGTAGAACTCCATTTATCCGAACCCCATGGGACCGAGCATCGTTCGGATAATCAAATGTTCGGATAATTGGATTACATAATGTATCGAGTACATGTACACATATTTCTAAAAATAATTAACCATCACAAGGAAAATACACTATAAAACATATTTACTTGTACTGTAATAATAATACCCACACTGTATTAGATCACTGTATCACCAAAATCTTTTATTACACTGCAGTGCATGTACTTCTTGTATTAATTATTTTTGTTAAGAAAGAGAAATGTTTTCAAAATAACATTACAAACGATTCAAAACCAGGCGCAACTTACGTATATATGTACTTGCACAGATGTAGCCCACTATTTAAAATAATGAGGAATCCTCTTTTGCACCAAACTGGATAGTCTCCTTTTGGCTGCTAAGTCCCGAATTCTCTTCAACAGCAGAAGCTGTGTAGGACAGCTGTCATCTTCTTGCTCGTACCAAGCCATCGCTGTTTCTAGTGCTATAAAGGCCTCTTCAGGACTTGGTCGACGTTTTGGGTTTTCTTCATAATCTACAAGTACATCATGTACTTCTGAGGAGTCTTCATCATCGGTCACTACATGTATTTGGTTTTCTTCTTGCACAAAAGACAAAATTTCTTCGTCATTCAAAAACTGAAAACCAGAATCATTATCATCTTCTAGCCACATGTGTGCATCATCTTTGTCACAGTCCGAAAATCCGGGCATTGCTTGAAACAGTTCCACAACTTCATTTATACAATCATCATTTGTGTCCACTGCAGTAGTTTCATTTCCTCCTTTTTTCCCAAGCAATCTACTCCAAGCCTTGTTGAGATTATCTTGTGACAGGGTGGTCCAAGCATCAGCTAACATATAGCAGCAGTCTTTGAGATTAAGCTTTTTGGAAAACGCCACCACACTTTCTTCATCTTCAGCCAACAATAAACGACGCAGGACGTCCTTCTTGTACATCTTTTTAAGCTTTGCTATAACACCCTGATCCATTGGTTGAATCAGTGCTGTTACATTGGGAGGCAGAAAAATTACTTTAAAATTTGCATCAACTGCATTCAATGTATCCGTCTCTGGATGAGATGGTGCATTGTCCAGTAGAAGAATTACTTTTCCAGTTTTCTTTTCTTGTTCTCCCAACCTCTTCACATTTGGGATGAACTGATTTGTATACCAATCAAGAAATATTTCACTATTCATCCAAGCACTCTTCTGTGCTTTGTAACACAATGGGAGACATGTCACATTCTTTAAACAACGTGGTTTTTTGGCTTTGCCGATCATTAGCACCGGTAAACGATGACTTCCACTGGCATTCGCGGCTACCAAAATTGTTACTCTCTCTTTGCACTTTTTAAACCCAGGGGCAGCTGCTTCGCGCTGAGATGCAAGTGATTTTTGAGGCAATGATTTCCAGTATAAGCCAGTCTCATCGGCATTATACACATCATCGAGTGAATAACCTTCTTCTTCCAAAAAAGCCAAGAATGTTTCTTTAAAATTTTTAGCGGCAGTTGCATCGCTAGATAAAGATTCCCCTTGAATCTCCAATTCTCGTATGCCATGACGAGATTTAAAGTTTCTTAACCATCCCTGGCTAGCCTTAAAGTCAGGAGGACCGTCAAGTTGATTGTTGAACTGAAGTGCCTTTTCACACAACAGAGAACCAGAGATAGGTTCCCCTTTGCTTCTTCTTTGCACAAACCATATATACAAAGCCTCTTCCAATTTCACATCTTTCGCATTTCTCATGGTTTTACGTTTCTTCGACCCATTTTCACTATCAAATTTCGATGCAAAACTCATAATTTTATCCTTGTTACTTTTAATGTCAGAGACGGTAGCTTTCCCAACATTGAAAATCCTCGCAAGTGAAGACACAGTTTCACCTTGTCCTAGTCTCTTGATAATTTCTGTTTTCGTTTCAATTGACAAAACATTGCGGTTCCTTTTATATGCTTTAGGCCTACTGGAAGATGCCATATCGCACAGAGAAATACTTGTACACCAAAATTATTCTGCTGTAGTAGCAGACACAATTATTTTAAGTTGAACTGTCTGTTTAGCCAGTGTTCTACCTAGAACGCACACGTACACTGTATTTTTAAACCAGATATTAACTGACTTTATGATCTAACTGACTTCCTGTACGTAAGCGACCGACCATTAGCCATCCCATTCTCTACAAATTGTTCGCACACATTTGAAGTTTGCCGCATCAAAAGATTCAGAATTTTAGTCTAACGTGACTGTGGCATCTGATTTTTTTTTTTTTCTGGAAAAAGTGTTCGGATAATTGGATGTTCGGATAATTGGGGTTCGGATAAATGGAGTTCTACTGTACTCTATTTAATATGCATGATATATTAATTAATTTTAAAATGTATTTTTATTCATAATCATTATTTTAAAGTAATGTAAAAAATAATATTTTACCACTTGTAAATTTCATGAATCAACACAAAGTAAAGATAGCCAGTAAGGTAAAGGAAGGTAAAGGATCCCGTTACATGCCCATTAAGGCATATTGGGAATATGGTGTTAGGCCCATATTTTCTCGACCGTCAGCACACAAGGGGTGATGTGGTCAACATCACGCCGGCTGCCTTAACCTTCCCAGAGTTGCTCTGGTACGCATTTGGGGCTGGGTCGACCCAGGAGCCATTTGCGGCCTAAAAAACCCACCTCATCTGGGGATCAAACCATAGACCACTGAGCTAGGAAGCCAGTGCACTAACCACTATGCTACCGCGGCTCCCAAAGATAGCCAGTATTACTATCAAATATTATTTCTCAGCACATGCGTAATATCTGTGTTTTCTTTCATAAAGGCTTTAACAAGTTGATGGGGTTCAAGACAGTCAAATACCAAAAAGCTAAGACAAACAACTCTACTTCAATAGCTGTCAAGGACCTTGATGACTTTTTGGCTTCACATGATATAAATTTTTTCCAGCAGCAGTTCCGGGTATGTTTTGCTGTTCTTGACTCTCAGATTCTAAGGTTGACAGACTTGCATTTAACTAAGACCTTCTGTAATGGCTATACTATGATATCACGTTAATTTTGGTTCCACTCACAACCGCTAATAAAAATGGGTGGTTTCAGTCAATCACTTAATACCTTTCATGAAAGTCAACAAGGAGCATAGGCTGTCAACAGCCACATGATAAGTCCACCTGTCACATGATAAGTCCACCTGTCACATGCCGTCATCTCAAGATCTATCTATGTCTTCCTCGCCATTTGTATTCCTGTCTCCAGTTCTCTTCTCCGTGTGTTTTTTGGTGTACGTCTGCTTCTCTTGTCCTAGGGATTCCAGAACAAGGACTGCCTGGTAATGTTATCAGCACGTGTCCTCAGTATGTGTCCTATCCATCTTAACTGTCTTCTTATTTCACCGACACTTTTCTGATTCTTGGCATCAGTTCCACATTGGTGATCTTGGCATCAGTTCCACATTGGTGATCGTGGCATCAGTTCCACATTGGTGATCTTGGCATCAGTTCCACATTGGTGATCATGGCATCAGTTCCACATTGGTGATCGTGGCATCAGTTCCACATTGGTGATCTTGTCGTACCACTTCAGTCCTTCTATTCTATGCTAGCACTCATTTATGAAAAGTCTGTAGACATTTTGGATGTTTTTTTTTTTTTCATATTTCAGAGCCATACAGTAAGACTGAATTGATATTTAAGTTGAAGATCATTTTTGTGTTGGGCTTGATTTCTTTTGATTTTTGTATATTTCTTGATCCAGTGAAAGCTCCTCCTGCCTTTAGGTTCCTTATTTTGATATCATTATCAGCCTCTCCAACTTTGTCTATATTGCATCCAAGATATATTTATGATTCTATGTCTTGTAGGGGTGTTTCTTCAATTGCAATCTTGTTATCTTTTCCGGCATTTATTCTCATTATCTTTGCATTTTCCCTGTGTATTTTCTGACCCACTTGATGTGACCTCTCATCTAATATTTTCATTGTGTCTTGCATCTGGTTGCGGTTTTGGGACAGAAAAGCAAAGTCGTAGGCAAAATCTAGACTGTCAAGCTGTTAAGTCAAAGTTTATTGAATTCCTTTTCTGTTGACTGATGTCAGTGTTTTCATAACACAATCTATAACTAGTAAGATGAGAAATGGAGACAAGAAGCATCCCTGTTATCTCAAATGGTTCTATAAGTTGTCCTTCATGAAAAATTCTTCATGTCATGTCTTGATTTGTTTTCTTTATTAAGTTTTTGATCTTCAGTGTGGATTTAGTAATGCTTTATCATTTTCCAGAGTGATTCTGTGTCAACACTGTCAAATGCCTTTTCACAATCCACAAATCCAATGTATAGGTTTCAAGTTTAGTTATAAACTTCGTTCATCTATTACTTACAGTCTGCACAGGATCTGTTGAAAACCTGCTCGTTCGTCTCAGAGTAGCCTATCTATGAACTCTTTTATTCTCACATGGATGATCCTGTTTAATATTTTTCCTGGCCTGGTACCGCATTGGTTAGTGCACTGGCTTCCTATATTGGTGCTCCAAGGTTTGATTCCCAGTTGAGGTGGGATTTTTTAGATTACAGACGGCTCCGGGGTTAACCCAGTCATGAACTGGGTACCAGAGCATCTCTGGGAAGGTTAAGGTGGCCGGCGTGATGCTAACCAAATCACACATAGTGTGCCAATGGTAAAAAAATATGGGCCTTACACCATATTCCCAATATGCCTCAATGGGCGTGTAACGGGATCCTTTACCTTCTTTACAGATAGTAAAATTATTCCTCTGTAAATCGTACACTGTTGTATATGTCCCTTTTTAGGAAACTTGACCAGATAACCTTTCTTCCATTCAATTGGTATTTCTTCCTTCTCCCAGACTTTCTAATTTGTATAGTATCTCTGTAGAAGTGGGTAATAACTGTTTTGATGGCCTGTGCTGTAATGCCATGTGGGCCAGCAGCTTTTCAATCTTTTAGGAGCTTTTTGGCTTTCTTTATTTCCTCCTTATCTGAGCTTTCACAATTAATTTGTAGCTGCTCTTACACTTGCTGGATGTCTTAGAGATTTTGTGGAGATGGTCTATCGAGAAGTTCCTCAAAAGGTTCTGACCATCTCATGTGCTGTTTTATGTTACTAAGCAATTTTCCATTCTTGCTTTTTCTAAGACCATTTGCAAGATTGTATTTCTCTGTTAGCGTCGTTCTGCAATTGTACAGATGCCTAAGATTTTGTTAAGCAGCAGCTTCCTCTGCTTCTCTTGCCAGCTCATCAGTATATTTCCTCCGATCTCTTATGTTGTTTCTTCTGACCTCTTTTTTCACTTCTATGTACATTTCATGAACCTTTGCTTTGGAACTTCTGGTTTTGCTTTTGCTTAAATCTGCTTTTTGTGGTTTTGTTTTGTTATTTTCAGTCTTTTATCTGCTGATGATTTCTGTTGTTATCCTTGCTTTGTGCTTGCTGTAACCGCCAGAAATGTCACAGCCACCATAAATGTAACGCATTGTTTATGCGTGATGTGAAAGCTGGCAGAGTGAACGTGTCGTTTATCACCTGGACTGTGTAATGTTGCGGTGTTGATGTAGGTCACCAACGTGAGGCGCTGCCAGGGGTAATATGATCACTCACACAAAAACAGCGTACATGTTGTAGATGTGTGGTACTGGTATTATGATGTGCTGAGTGTGAGTGTAGACGTGAACGCGAATGCTTGAAGCTCTTAATAAAGTCAATAATGCACCCATACACTCACATGCAGTAGTCAATGATGAATTGAAGACTGCTGGCACGTTTCAAACATTTATTTACGAAACTGACAGTAGCATCAACAGGACAGTCAAATCGACAAGATCAAGGACTTCACATAATAATGAATGACTGTTAAATGTCTGGTAATCAAAGGCTTGCATCATACATCAACTAGGACATACCCAAACATCATCTGTCCTAATGTTACAGTTTATAATATAGCTTCCGTACCATTGACTCAGCGCGTCAGGTACTTAATTAGCTCTGTTGTCCAACAAACGAGCTCCTAAATTGCGTAGCAATAATACTTAAGGCTGTTATTCAACTGGCATAGCCCGCCAGATATATTTCCTCTTGCTGAAAAATATTGGCCATAATACAGGGCCTCAATATGTAGACAGCTGTGTATCCTTTGTTAGCAGGCACGATCAAGCCATGCTAAACATATATACCACCAACCTGCGGCGTCCACAATAATCTATCATCATCATTAGGCTTCTGTTCAATAGAAAACACATAGTCTCATTTGGCTGGAACAAGAAGCAAAGAAGGAATTCTGTCTCTCAAGATCTGTGAGCTTCACTCGCAGATAGGTAATTTCAAATGTTCTGCAACCAAAGGCATATTAATAAGAATGTCATTTACCTTTTACAGAATCTTCCAGATACACACTTAATAAATGTCGTCACTCTTGACGAACAAAGAATCACTGGGGAAAACATTGACATTTCAGTCATATCGAAAACTTTCCAACCCCCACGATGCTCTAGAGAAAATCACAACAGACATCATGTCCGACAGCCCAAAACACAACCTCCCTGACGGAAGTTTCCTCAGTTCACGCCCAGAACTTGCGCATGCCTAGACAGCATAAAACTGAGCATCGTTAAGACAGATCAGCGACAATAATTGAAAGGAAGGGCAGATAACCCTCAAACAACCTGTCATGGAAGTAAATACCCAATTATCCTCAACTTTGACCAACAAAAGTATTAAATAGATTTACCTATTATGACTCCGTCAAAAACGACAGCAACAGACTACCGCACCCCCCCGTATAAAAAAAAAAAGACCCATTTAAAAAAAAAATACATCAATGAGCAAGATACCACAAGCTCATGACACATGAATAATGCGCCAATGAAAGAATCAACCTAATGTCAGGTTGAATCGATGCACACATAGAGCGTCCGGAGAGAATCAAATCATCTCACCAAATAATCGAAAATATATTCGGGAAGGTACCATCAAAGAAACCTCAGTTGCTGGCGATACTAACAAAAATTACATAACTATCAAACAATTATGCAATACTATAATCATAGCAATGACAAATGACAATCTATCTCAAGAAGTCATATCAATATACAAATTACAATGTTATACCATTAATATATGTAATGGATGGACATGACCAAATTTGTTAAATTCCTTACACATTATCTAACAATAGAAGTATATTATATACAAATAAGTGCTGCGATCTCTCGAACAAATGTAAGGTATGGCATCATCATGGTTCTCACAAGCGCTCCGTACTTGGTACTAGTTTGCACTGAGAACAATATAAATGACATAATTAGTAACATGCTATAATGCACTATAGTCATTACAAAATTATTTAAGTATTATATGTGGCCATTTTAACATTTTTCCTTTTCTTATTTTTTTTTTGACCTTTATTTTATGTTAACCTTAACCTTCCACATTACATCAAAGATAGTAATAGAAAAAGAAAACAATCAATTTACTAATCTAAGGTGAAACAAATGTGTTAATGTATATTATGAACAGACATGAGTCTGGAAATGTATCATGAAATCTAGGACACAAGACTTAAGTGGAATCATGTGGGCATCTAGACAGTATGTCCGCCATCACATTTTCCGAACCACGAATAGCCCGCACCGTGAAATGAAAAGGTTGAAGAGCAATAGCATATTGAGTAGATCTCGAGCTCTTCAAATCCTTGTTCTGCATAGCTGTAAGAGCTTTTTGGTCGGTTTCCATAATGAAATGTGCGCCTAGAAGGAATCTTTGTAGCTTAAGAATGGCCCAAACCATAGCTAACAATTCACGGTCTAGAACCGAATAGTTCCTTTCTGCCGCATTCAATTTCCTAGAGATATACATCACCAGGATGCAGAGTTCCTGAATATTCCTGCATAAGTGCCGCCCCGATCCCAGTGGAAGAGGCATCACTACGAAGGACAAAAGTCTTATCAATTGATGGTAGTCGTAAGATAGGAGGAGATGAGAACAAATTCTTAATCTGATCCAATGAAGATTGGCATTCTTGGGACCAGCGCACCATGTTAGGATAACCTTTTTTCAATAAAGTTGAAAGAGGTGCCATAATGGAGGACAGATTCTTAATGAATCTTCTGTAGAATTGTATTAATCCCAAGAGACTACGCACTTGCTTTTTTGTTTTAGGAACGGAGATATTTAATATCTTAGAAATGTTTTGGTCCTCTGTCTTCAATAGACCATGACCAACACGATGACCTAGGAAAGAAATTTCACTAAACCCAACAAAGGCTTTAGAGGGTTTTGCAGTCAAATTATGCTCGCGTAGAGTAGACAGTAACTCATTTAAACCCGAATAGTGTTCTTCCCAAGTATCGCTGAAAAGACAGATGTCGTCTAAGTATGCGATGACATCTGTACGATATGAGAGAATTCGACGCATCATGCGTACGAAAGTAGCTGGGGCGTTCATCAGCCCGAAAGGCATAAAATTCCATTGATACAAACCCCTAGGTGTTGAGAAAGCAGTGAAAGGTTTGGCGCGTTCAGTTAACGGAACTTGCCAATAGCCTTTCGACAAGTCAAGTTTAGTAAAGAATCGCGATTTAGAAAGTCTAGTAAGTAGATCTTCCAATAAAGGCATAGGTTCAGCATCGAACTTCGTAACTTGATTCAATTTGCGATAATCAACGCAAAGACGTATGTTATTGTCTTTCTTTCGAACAATAACCATGGACGAAGAGTATGCTGAAGTGGATGGTTCAATTATTTTCAATTGTATCATTTCATCCAATTCTTTCTCGACTTGCGCTTGGAAATGAATAGGGATAGGATATGGTCTTACTCTGATCGGATTATGATCAGTAAGTATGATGTCATGTTTGATAATATGTGTGTGTCCAGGAATTTCGGTAAGGACATCCTGAAATGATTGTAGCAAAGAAGATACTTGACGCTGTTTCTCAAAAGACAAATTAGAAGAAACCGAAACGTTTCTCCATGATTTCGTAGAATTGAGTGGAATCATAGGAAGAGGTAGATTAACATCTGAAAACGTAGTTTCCTCCTCCTGTATAACCGACAAGGATGAGATATGACCATGTTGGACTGGAGAATCATCCATCGCCTCGAAAATAGGCTGCAAATAGTCTGGTCGTTCAATAAATTCCGTAAGCATATTTATATGGAAGGTTTTATGCCTTCCATCAATATCGACAACATAGTCGACATCGGAAATTTTGAGACTATTCTATATGGACCTTTCCATGCAATGAGAAGTCTATTCTCCCTCGAAGGAAGTAAGACAAACACTTTGTCTCCAGGACAAAGTTGACGTAGGCGTCTCTTCTTATTAGCGAATTGCCTCGCCTTTTCTTTGGCAAATTCGGAGGATGAAGTCGCTAACTTGCATGCTTCGATAATCTTATGCCTGAGAGCAATGACATACTCATATGAAGATTGAGTGTCATTGTCAATATTATCGGCAGTTATCAAATCGTGTAGCAAGGACATAGGACTGTGCGGTTGCACGCCAAAAACAAGTTGAAAGGGAGAAAACCCTGTATGTTCGTTGGGGACCTCTCTATAGGCAAAGAGAGCCGCAGGTAAAACCCTGTCCCAATCCTGAGGATGATCCTCAGTAATCTTGCCAAGTAAGTTCTTGAGTGTTCTATTAAGACGTTCAACCAACCCATTAGACATTGGGTGATAAATACTACTGAGAGACCTTTTAATATCTAGGATAGACATCACCTGCGACATAGTGTCTGATATCAATTGAGTACCATGGTCTGACAATATTTCTCTGGGAAAACCCAAACGAGAAAATATTAGCCAAAGAGCGTCTGCGATATCGGCAGTAGATATGCTCTTTAGAGGTATAGCCTCTGGCCAGCGTGTGCACATGTCGATGCATGTTAGGATGAATTGATGTCCTCTGGCTGACTTAATCTTAAAAGGGCCAATAATATCTATTGCCATCTTCTGGAATGGTCGAATAGGGATGTCTGCAGCCTGGATAGGTGCAGCATGTCGTGGACCTCTAGATTTGACTTCTTGACAAATCTTACAAGATCGGCAATAAATTCGTATGTCTTTGTTTACGAATGGCCAAAAGAAAGCCGCTAGAACTCTCAACTTAGTGCGAGAAAAACCCATGTGTCCAGCACACTGAGAATCATGTGCATGTTGAAGAATTAAGGCTCTCATACTTTTGGGCACAAGAATTTGAGAGTGCATAGATGTGTCTGAGTGTTGTACCATACATACTAGTATACCATTCTTCATAGTGATATATGATTTGTGAATTCTATTTTGATTCGGATCACCGTTTTTAGCGAGAAGAAAGTATTTATTTAGAGAAGGGTCTTCTTCTTGTAGTTTCACAAACGAGTCATGTGAAATCACCAAGTGATCATCTTGGCTACCAACTTCATTACTATCATTAGATGAAGTTGAAAGAACAAGAGCTTGTGCTCTTGTTACAACCACATTGGCTGTTTGGATATTATGTTCTTCCCAAGCAGCAATTTGCTGCGGGGTACATTCCTTAACCCCGTGAATACGACCGATTATAAGATCCACAATAGGATTAGAAAGAAGACACGCTTGAACATCTCCTGTAAAGAAGGGAGTATCCATGTGGATGATAGCAGTAGGATATATCTCCAAAGTTCCACCAAATGTCACACATTTAACCACCTTTCCCGTGGCACAGCAAGGATCTATGAGAGATTGCCTAACCCCAATAGTAGTACATCCAGAATCAAAAAGTACTGAGACTGGATTATTATTCACTAGACCTTTATGTAAGATAAGAGATCCTTTCCCGTCATGCGCAACTGTAGCAGGAAGAGCGGGAAGAGGGTGACCACAAATTAGGGTAGATACTGTAGATGGCTCGAACAATGTTGAGCATTGGGGGCACTTAGCTGCTCTCCCAAAATCGAAAGCAGAGCCAGTGATAGCATTAGAGTTTCTACTATCATTCACTTGACTACAGGCTTCCTGAGACTCATGTTGTGCAGCGTTTGCCTGACAATAAGATTTTCTTTTGTTATGTCTAGGTCTGCTGCAATTATTATTTCCCCTGTAATTATCATTATATTGCCCATCATAACCATTATTCTGGTTTGCATCACAGTTTCCATAACCATCATCGTAATATTCTTGACGGCGAGGATAATTATCTCGAGAAGAAAACTCGGATAGTTTCTATTGTGATAACCTTGCGAAAGTGTCTATAATTATTAGACCCAACATTACGAGGACTATCAGCTCGTCTCCAATTCTTTGAAGAAAACCCACTGTGTGATGGATTGCTTTGATATTGAGTGTAATTCTGATTACTCTTCTTATTAAAGCTTTGTTTAGCACCTTGAAATTTACGATTATAATTAGAGCCATATGGTGCTGCCAAAGCAACCGGCAACCCTTCTTTCACTTTAGAATTGCTAACTGTAGCATGGGGATGCACAGTTACGTACTGGCAACAATATTCCTCCATGTCTTTTATGTTTTTAGGTTTATGCTCATGAAGAAAAGCAAGGAAAGATTCGTTGACCGATGACATAACTTTGTCTCGAAGTAATAAGTCCATTAGGCCTTCATATGTTTTTTCAGTCTGAGACAACTCAATCCAACGTGTGAATGTACGGCGTATCTTTATAATAAAGTCAGAGAAATCTACTCCATTTTCTGGCAACATTGTCTTAAGACGAAGACGATAATCTTCTTCTTTTAGTTGATATCTTTTAAGTAATGCTGCTCTGACAACATCATAGTTAGTCCTATCATGTTCCTCTATTGTCATAAGAGTAGTTACTGGTTCACCTGAAAAAAATTCCATCAGTTGTTTGACATATTTTTCCTTTTTTATTTTATGCGTATCGCATAAAAATTGGAATCTATCAAGATAATCCATTATATCGTCCTTTAAAGGATTGAAATGAGGTAATTTGATCTTATTAGACTTCTCCTTTGTCGTATCCGAAGTTGCTTGATGAGCACCCGCATTCATCAATTTCAATTTCTCTAATTCCAAAGTTGCGAGTCTTTCATCATGTTCCATTTTTGCTTTTCTCTCTTCAGCAGCAGCTTGAAATTTTCTCTCTTCAGCAGCAGCTTGAAATTTTCTCTTTTCAGCAGCAGCTTGAGCTTGAAGTTTTTTCTCTTCAGCAGCAGCTTGAGCTTGAAGTTTTTTCTCTTCAGCAGCAGCTTGAAATTTTCTCTCCTCAGCAGCAGCTTGAGCTTGAAGTTTTTTCTCTTCAGCAGCAGCTTGAAATTTTCTTTCATCTGCCTGCATCTGTAATCTTAAATTCTCAGATTCTCTGTCCAATCTTTTATTTTCCTCTTTTTGTCTCTTTTCTTCAGACTTCAGTGCTTTGTCAAATTGAGCAGTTGCGAATTCTTCCAACTTCTCACCTGTCTTCCCAAGGGCTTTCCCTTGTTCAATAAAGTAGTCTAGTGTAGACATTCTGTCTAACTATGTGAGATCAGACCTGAAAAATTAAATACATTACCTTATCCCAATTTAATGGGAGACAAGTCTGTAATACTAGACTTGTATACTCACTTCACTTTATTTCACTCTCTTTGAGAGACAAGTCTTAGTCAAAGACCTTGTATAGTTACCTTGTTTCTCTATAATATTATCATTATAAATAACCTTTCTCTGAAAAGTGTATGATATTAGTACTAATAATAATAGTCCATGATCAAGTATATCTATAGACTGTATGACCACAATGTATTACAATAATAAATACAAAGACAAGAATACAAAACAACAACCGAAAACGTTCGCAGAAGTCAAATAATAAATAAAGCTTAACTAAATCTAATGTTGTAAAATTTTACAATGATAACTGCGATAATCAAACAAATGACAACACTGTTATAAACAAAAAGGTGTATAGAACTAAATGAAAGGAAGGAGAGGCGAACAGATACAAACAAAACAACTCGAAAATCAAAGAAAGGAAAAAAATAACGAAAACGACACTAACGCATCTCGTCACAGCTAAGAAAAAAAACTGAAAAGTAGCAACACAGGTTGCTCGCAATTTCCACTGGGAAATATGCGTAATTCCTATAGAAAACGCTCACGATAGAACCTCTATCACGTGGTATCTTCTAAAGGAGTCACCTACCCAACCAACCCGCAGAAATACACACTAAATAAACATGTAAACAAAAACATGTATACACAAAACATCCATGGCATATGTAAATAAACAATATACAGTATGTGTATAGAGGAAGGCTCAGCTTTACACAAAATAAAGGCACAGTTTACACACTAAACAGGCCACTTATCTTTAAGCACAATCCTCAATAGCCGCAAAGGTGCAGTATAATGCGGTACTACTGTCAACAACAATGGTAGACGATCCACCGTTGAAGGTCACCGTAACTTGATAACAGGAAGTGGTCTCCAAAGTGTAGCTACAAAAATCATACTCGACACCAGTTGAGACTAGAAGATCCAACGTCGATATGTTTGTAGAATGTAGTGTAAACAACCAGCGGTACTGTTTACGATCTTAGGTTGACAGGTAACGATGTGACTTGATAGCTCAGAATGTAGTGTAAACAACCAGCGGTACTGTTTACAATCTTAGATTGACAGGTAATGATGTGACTTGATAGCTCAGAATGTAGTGTAAACAACCAGCGGTACTGTTTACAATCTTAGGTTGACAGGTAACGATGTGACTTGATAGCCCAGATATATTGCCATCATTTGTAGAACTCCAGAAATGTATAACAATGTGACTTCAATTCCGTAGCAGTTGTGGTCTATGTAGCAGTAACACAAATATGCCAACGCCAGTATTTATGTGAGTCAGCCCAGTTGTTGACCTATTTACCACTGTCTTGAAAATGTAGAAAACCCACAAATCTGGTCCACCATAAATGTAACGCCAGAAATGTCACGGCCACCATAAATGTAACGCACTGTTTATGCGTGATGTGAAAGCTGGCAGAGTGAACGTGTCGTTTATCACCTGGACTGTAATGTTGCGGTGTTGATGTAGGTCACCAACGTGAGGCGCTGCCAGAGGTAATATGATCACTCACACAAAAACAGCGTACATGTTGTAGATGTGTGGTACTGGTATTATGATGTGCTGAGTGTGGGTGTAGACGAGAACGTGAATGCTTGAAGCTCTTAATAAAGTCAATAATGCACCTGTACACTCACATGCAGTAGTCAATGATGAATTGAAGACTGCTGGCACGTTTCAAACATTTATTTACGAAACTGACAGTAGCATCAACAGGACAGTCAAATCGACAAGATCAAGGACTTCATATAATAATGAATGACTGTTAAATGTCTGGTAATCAAAGGCTTGCATCATACATCAACTAGGACATACCCAAACATCATCTGTCCTAATGTTACAGTTTATAATGTAGCTTCCGTACCATTGACTCAGCGCGTCAGGTACTTAATTAGCTCTGTCGTCCAACAAACGAGCTCCTAAATTGCATAGCAATAATACTTAAGGCTGTTATTCAACTGGCATAGCCCGCCAGATATATTTCCTCTTGCTGAAAAATATTGGCCGTAATACAGGGCCTCAATATGTAGACAGCTGTGTATCCTTTGTTAGCAGGCACGATCAAGCCATGCTAAACATATATACCACCAACCTGCGGCGTCCACAATAATCTATCATCATCATTAGGCTTCTGTTCAATAGAAAACACATAGTCTCATTTGGCTGGAACAAGAAGCAAAGAAGGAATTCTGTCTCTCAAGATCTGTGAGCTTCACTCGCAGATAGGTAATTTCAAATGTTCTGCAACCAAAGGCATATTAATAAGAATGTCATTTACCTTTTACAGAATCTTTCGGATACATACTTAATAAATGTCGTCACTCTTGACGAACAAAGAATCACTGGGGAAAACATTGACATTTCAGTCATATCGAAAACTTTCCAACCCCCACGATGCTCTAGAGAAAATCACAACGGACATCATGTCCGACAGCCCAAAACACAACCTCCCTGACGGAAGTTTCCTCAGTTCGCGCCCAGAACTTGCGCATGCCTAGACAGCATAAAACTGAGCATCGTTAAGACAGATCAACGACAATAATTGAAAGGAAGGGCAGATAACCCTCAAACAACCTGTCATGGAAGTAAATACCCAATTATCCTCAACTTTGACCAACAAAAGTATTAAATAGATTTACCTATTATGACTCCGTCAAAAACGACAGCAACACTTGCATTCTCGTTTTCCAGTACTTCTCTACATATTTTATTTGATATAATTATCTGTTGCCAGTGGTTTTCTGTATTTGTCGCATTTTCCAGGTGTTGGAGCACTTGGTAGTTTGGTGGATATTATAATCATAAATATGTCTTTTATTACTTTATTTCTTCGATATCCTACATTAAACTGTTGTCCAGAGTTATGTATTGTTGTATATCTTTTGAGTTTCTTCTTTATTTTGGCTAACAGAAGATGGTGATCTGATGCCACATCTGCTCGTCTGCATAATTTAACATCGTGTAGTCATGATTGAAACTTCTTATTTATGCATATACAGTAGAACTCCATTTATCCGAACCCCAATTATCCGAACATCCAATTATCCGAACACTTTTTCCAGAAAAAAAAAAATCAGTCTCCACCAGTCACGTTAGACTACAGTTCTGAATCTTTTGATGCGGCAAGCTTCAAATGTGTGCGAACAATTTGTAGACAATGAGATGGGCTAATGGACGGTCGCTTACGTACATGAAGTCAGTTAGATCATAAAGTCCGTTAATATCTGGTTTACCAATCCAGTGTACGTGTGAGTTCTAGGCAGAACACTGGCTAAACAGACAGTTCAACTTAAAATAATTGTGTCTGCTACTACAGCAGAATAATTTTGGTGTACACGTATTTCTCTGTGCGACCTGGCATCTTCCAGTAGGCCTAAAGCATATAAAAGGAACCGCAATGTTTTGTCAATTGAAACGAAAACAGAAATTATCAAGAGACTAGGAAAAGGTGAAACTGTGTCTTCATTTGCGAGGATTTTCAATGTTGAGAAAGCTACCGTCTCTGACATCAAAAGTAACAAGGATAAAATTATGAGTTTTGCATCGAAATTGGATAGTGAAAATGAGTCGAAGAAACATAAAACCATGAGAAATGCGAAAGATTTGAAATTGGAAGAGGCTTTGTATAAATGATTTGTGCAAAGAAGAAGCAAAGGGGAACCTATCTCTGGCTCTCTATTGTGTGAAAAGGCACTTCAGTTCAACAGTCAACTTGACGGTCCTCCTGACTTTAAGGCTAGCCAGGGATGGTTAAGAAACTTTAAATCTCGTCATGGCATACGAGAATTGGAGATTCAAGGGGAATCTTCATCTAGCGATGCAACTGCCGCTGAAAATTTTAAAGAAACATTCTTGGCTTTTTTGGAAGAAGAAGGTTATTTACTCGATGATGTGTATAATGCCGATGAGACTGGCTTATACTGGAAATCATTGCCTCAAAAATCACTTGCATCTCAGCGCGAAGCAGCTGCCCCTGGGTTTAAAAAGTGCAAAGAGAGAGTAACAATTTTGGTAGCCGCGAGTGCCAGTGGAAGTCATCGTTTACGGGTGCTAATGATCGGCAAAGCCAAAAAAACACGTTGTTTAAAGAATGTGACATGTCTCCCATTGTGCTACAAAGCACAGAAGAGTGCTTGGATGAATAGTGAAATATTTCTTGATTGGTATACAAATCAGTTCATCCCAAATGTGAAGAGGTTGAAAGAACAAGAAAAGAAAACTGGAAAAGTAATTCTTCTACTGGACAATGCACCATCTCATCCAGAGACGGATACATTGAATGCAGTTGATGCAAATTTTAAAGTAATTTTTCTGCTTCCCAATGTAACAGCACTGATTCAACCAATGGATCAGGGTGTTATAGCAAAGCTTAAAAAGATGTACAAGAAGGAAGTCCTGCGTCGTTTATTGTTGGCTGAAGATGAAGAAAGTGTGGTGGCGTTTTCAAAAAAAGCTTAATCTCAAAGACTGCTGCTATATGTAAGCTGATGCTTGGACCACCCTGTCACAAGATAATCTCAACAAGGCTTGGAATAGATTGCTTGGGAAAAAAGGAGGAAATGAAACTACTGCAGTGGACACAAATGATGATTGTATAAATGAAGTTGTGGAACTGTTTCAAGCAATGCCCGGATTTTCGGACAGTGACAAAGATGATGCACACATGTGGCTAGAAGATGATAATGATTCTGGTTTTCAGTTTTTGAATGACGAAGAAATTTTGTCTTTTGTGCAAGAAGAAAACCAAATACATGTAGTGACCGATGATGAAGACTCCTCAGAAGTACATGATGTACTTGTAGATTATGAAGAAAACCCAAAACGTCGACCAAGTCCTGAAGAGGCCTTTATAGCACTAGAAACAGCGATGGCTTGGTACGAGCAAGAAGATGACAGCTGTCCTACACAGCTTCTGCTGTTGAAGAGAATGCGGGACTTAGCAGCCAAAAGCAGACTATCCAGTTTGGCGCAAAAGAGGATTCCTCATTATTTTAAATAGTGGGCTACATCTGTGCAAGTACATGTATACGTAAGTTGCGCCTGGTTTTGAATTGTTTGTAATGTTATTTTGAAAACATTTCTCTTTCTTAACAAAAATAATTAATACAAGTAGTACATGCACTGCAGTGTAATGAAAGATTTTGGTGATACAGTGATCTAATACAGTGTGGGTATTATTATTACAGTACAAGTAAATATGTTTTATAGTGTATTTTCCTTGTGATTGTTAATTATTTTTAGAAATATGTGCACATGTACTCGATACATCATGTAATCCAATTATCCGAACATTTGATTATCCGAATGATGCTCGGTCCCATGGGGTTCGGATAAATGGAGTTCTACTGTATTATCAATCTAATTTTCTGTCTTGTGGTCTGGCAATGTCCATTTTGCTTTATGTGTTTGTTTTTTTAATTGGATTTTTGAAATATGCTTCCTCCCTAAGTCAGTTGATTTGAAGCACAGAAGTTTCTGAATAGTTCTCCATTTTCATTCATTGTCCCAAGTACATGATTTCCTCAAAACCTCCTCTGTTGTCTGTTCTTGTCTTTGCATTTAGGTCACCCATCAAAATTGTGATGTCTTTTGTTCTCTTCCTGTCCCTGATATTTTGTAGTCTGATGTAAGATTCTTTTATAGATTCTTATTTGTCATTGGTTAGTGTATAATTGTGGATGATGTTTATCGTTATTTTGCTTTTGCTTGTTTTGAATGTTGCTATTACTATTCTGGGTCACTCCGCTTCCCATTCTATGAGTGATTTCTGTGCTTTCTTTGATAGCATTAAAGCCATCCTGTCACTATGGTGTGAGCTTTCTTCTTCGTGTCCCATTTCTCCTGTAACCAGTTTCCTCTTTTCTACTCTCTTCCACCTTGTTTTTACATTACAAGAATATCATTCCTGTAGTCCCTCATTTTGACTGCCACCTGTGCAGTTTTTGCCTGTTCATTCAATGTTTGAACATTCCAATTGCCAAATACGGAGATTTTCATAGAAGAGAAAAGGTTAGTCAGCAACCTAGACTCCTTTTGGCTTTCTGTGCTGTGTCACATGTCTCATGGCCAGGAGGACATTCTTTTGTGTCACTTCATTTCTTGGCAACATTTTGTCAAGGCTGTCAGTGGATATCTCCCCAGGATATTGTTTCACTTTGTTTAATTTTTTGAGTTAATACACTTTTTTACTTGTTTCATGTTTTTGTGTTTTTTTTTTTATCTTTCTGTATCACCCCTTATATCATTTGTTTATTAATTTTTTCAACGTGTTTACAGTGCCCATTGCCTTTGTCTGTTGACCTGTCTATATTTGTTGCCTGTTTGTGACTGGCTGGCGATTGGTGAACCCTGAAATGTCCTGTGTTTCCTGTTTACGTTAATTTGTAAAACTGATTCCAAAGCATTTTATTGTTTAATTTATATATGACCTTCTTCTACCTTAGATGGCTGAGTCTTTTATTTCCTTAAGTTGACTTGTCCATATTGTTTGTGGAAGTTTTTGTGGCTTAAAGATATTACAGGATGGAGTTATCGATTTTTGCCCAACCCTCCTTTTGTCACTTCTTACAGCATGCATTTCAGTTTATAAAATGTTACTATTCTTTGCTGCCCTTGTAACACATGGAGAAAAATGGTTGTTTACATTCACCTTTCAAATGTTACACTAATTATGAACCTTGTTCATTCAGTACCCTTCAGCTCCGGGATTATAGGCCTTCAAAAAAGTCATGCCAAGCCCTCCTGTACTGTGCCATCTATTCAAAGTCTTTCCATGTTTTATTTATTCCATTCATGCCCGTCTCAAGTTCCTACTTTCGTGTATTTTTTTTACTGTCCTCAGTTTCTGATACCCTGGGGGTTCCAGAGCAAGGACTAATTCATAATGCTATCAGCAGGTTTCCTTAGTGAGTGTCCTATCCAAAGCCAGCATCACCTTCTCACCATGCTGCTAAGTTTTTTGTGTTTTTTGGCTTGAATTGTCTACAAGATGGGGTAGTTGGTCCCGTCTAAAACACTCCTTAGGCACCTCCTGCAGCGGACATTGTAAGGTGTATTCTCAGCTTGCTAATATTAATCTACTTTCATGCCTTTTACATAATTGTGATGTAGTGAGTATTAGTTTCGACATTTACAATGACCAATATTAGGGGAAGCTACGCTGGTAGTCGGCAATAGCAGCGTGAGAAATAAAGATGTTAACTGTTTGGTTTCATGAATGTTCTGTTATAACTGACAGTGTATAACGTGACAATAATGTTCTCCAGATGTTACAAATTTTTGCTCAATATCCTAATCAGTTCTCACATTTGTCTATCTGATTGATGCTATATCTAATCCAGACCATACCAGCCAATGTTGCTGCAACGATGACTGTTGGCGAAAGGCCAGAAAATAAGGGCAAGAACAGATACAAAAATGTCTATGCCTGTAAGTACAAAAATATGTCATGGCTTTTCAAGTAACAGAAATATATATCCCTGCAAGAAAGTACACTTACAGTACAATATGTTGTGTCTTTTCAAGTAACAGAAATATATGTGCCTGCAAGTAAATACACTTTCAGTACGGTATGTCATGTCTTTTCAAGTAACAGAAATGTATGTGCTTGCAAGGAAATACACTTTCAGAACAGTATGTCATGTCTTTTCAAGTAACAGAATGTAATTAAATACACTTTCAGTACAATATGTCATGTCTTTTCAAGTAACAGAAATATATATGCCTGCACTAAATACACTTTCAGTACAATATATCATGTCTTTTCAAGTAACAGAAATATACATGAATGTAATTAAATACACTTTCAGTACAATATGTCGTGTCTTTTCAAGTAACAGAAATATATATGCCTGCACTAAATACACTTTCAGTACAATATATCATGTCTTTTCAAGTAACAGAAATATACATGAATGTAATAAAATACACTTTCAGTACAATATGTCATGTCTTTTCAAGTATTTATTTCAGTAAGAAATTGACTCGGAGGGGGTGTGTCAGACTGGGAGAGGGTGTGTCAGACAATGTATGTAAATCGTTACTGAAGGGTCACTTTAGCTTTCATTGCCCTTATGGTTAATGCTGGAAATGCAGTGTTCATCAGTTCTTCTCTTCTCTTGGTCATCTCATCCCAGATCTCTCTTCCCACCTAAAGTGTAACAAGTCACCTCAAGTTCACTCTTCCCACCTTTTCAAGTCAAGTCCCACATCTCCCCCCAATTCCGTCTTCCAACCTCTTAAAGTCTAGCATTTCTCCCCTTTCACTCTTCCCACCTCTTCAAGTCCCACATCTCACCCCAATTCTCACTTCCTACCTCAAGTCCAACATTTCTCCCCAGTTTACTCTTTCTACTTAAGTCCATCATCTCTCCCCAATTCTCTCTTCCCACCTTCTCAAGTCCAACATTTCTGCCCAATTCACTCTTCCTACCTCTTTTAGTCCACCTCTCCCCAGTTCTCTCTTCTGACCTCTTCAAGTGCAATATATGTCCCCGTTTCTCTCTGTCCTTGTCTTCATGTCGACTATTACATTGATCCTCTACATTCTCATTGGTCTGCTATCTTCTTCCTGCTCTGCAAGTATGTTTATTTTTTCTAGTCTTTCATAAAGACATAATAGACCTGGGTGTTTTCACTGTCAGGATTTTAGATAACTTGTTGGTATCTATAGTATTTGCAGTTATTAGTTAATTACGGATATACGAGGGGCGTTCAGAAAGTAATGCACCACATCGTTTTTCTCAGGAGCTGTTTATTCAAAAAGCATGAAATTTATAAACAATATACATGGATATGTCAAGTAAACATCGGTATTATTCAACATAATCCCCATCAACTTGTACGGCTTTATGCCAGCGCGAAACAAGTGCATGTATTTCTAGCCCGTACGAGATTTTGTCTTGATCATGTAGCCATTTCTTCGCTGCACGAATCACTCCTTCATCATCTTCAAACGTTGTCCCACGGAGTGCATCTTTAAGTGGACCAAATAGATGAAAATCAGAGGGTGCTAAATCGGGACTATAGGGTGGATGGGGTAGTACAGTCCAACCCAATTTGGTGATTGCTTCCCGTGTTGCCAGACTTGTGTGAGGTCGCGCATTGTCGTGAAGGAGAAGCAGATCTGCTGGATTCTTGTGCGGCCAAACTCTGCGAAAACTTTGATTGAGTTTTTTCAATGTCTTAATGTAAGCTTGCGAACTGATTGTCTCTCCTCTTGGCATAACGTCCACAAGAATTACACCTTCAGTGTCCCAAAAGACAGTGATCATGGCCTTTCCAGCTGAAGGAATTGTCTTGAATTTCTTTCTTCGTGGTGATTGCGGATGATGCCACTCCATTGACTGTCTTTTTGTCTCAGGTTCAATATGATGTGCCAAGGTTTCGTCACCTGTAACGATCTTAGCCAAAATGGTCTCTCCATCAGCATTGAAACGCTCCAACAATTCAGAAGTAATTGCTTTCCTTTGCAATCGGTGGTCATTTGTGAGACTTCGAGGAACCCATTTTGCGCAAACCTTAGAAAATCCGAGAGTTTTATAACTGCATTTGCACTACCAATGCTGACTGACATCTGTAAGGCCAACTGTTGAGTAGTGATTCGGTTATCAGTAAGAATAATGCCCTCAGCGCATTTCAACATTTCTGCGTTGGTGGCTGTGGCAGGACGTCCACAGCGCGGCCGATCAAGCAGCTCCGTATCGCCACTTCCTGATTCTTTGATTCTCTAAACCCAGCGACTGACTGTACTCCTGTCGACTGCAAAACTTCCATACACATCACATAGACGCTTGTGAATGTTCACAACAGTTTCCTTCTCTGCAACGAGAAATTCTATCACAATTCGCTGCTTATAACGCAAGTTGCTAACACGCTCCATTTCAACTGTTTAGGGCAGCCGTATTATTTGGCCAGTTGCGGTGCAATTTGGTGCACACAATTTGCACATGCCATATTTAAATTGAGCAAAATATCATGCTTCTATCTTCATTATTAGCTGAGAAAAACGATGTGGTGCATTACTTTCTGAACGCCCCTCGTATGAATCTGTAATTTTTAGTTGTTTACTTAAGCTATCTAAAAATTTGTGGTTGTTAGTTATTTGTAGGATCGATAATTTTTTAAATACTGGAGGATATCTATAAAATGTGTATTTGCTTGGTAATTGTAGGAATCTATGTAATTTTTATTTGTTGGATTCTTGTGGAAAAATATAGATATTAGATATTTGAGATCTTTATAATTTGTATTATTTTTTTGTTCTTTTTTTTCAAGGAGGAATTTCACATAGCAGTAAAATTCTGTTGTCAAAGTTTGTAGATGATCTTTGTCTTTCTTCATCAAGTACCATGCCAGATGACATAGGCGATCATATCTCTCCACAACCTTCTGTTTCCATTGATGCTATCAGTTCTGTTCATGATCTCTTTACATGCCACAATGTTGAACTGTCCAATATTTTCTCTCTTTGTTGTCGTGGTCTTATTTTTTTTTCAGTCTTTCTTTTTGTCACTATATATTCCACTTTCTTCTTCTCGTAACACGTCCAATGAAAATAGATCACTTCCTTCTAATATGCATAATAAACTTCCTTTCTGCACTGGTTCCACTTTCTTCTTCTTGTAACACGTCCAAAGAAAATAGATCACTTCCTTCTAATATGCGTAATAAACTTCCTTTCTGCACTGGTTCCACTTTCTTCTTCTCGTAACACGTCCAAAGAAAACAGATCACTTCCTTCTAATATGCATAATAAACTTCCTTTCTGCACTGGCTTCTCTCAGGACATCGTTTATGAATATTATTAGCTGTCCGTAATATTCTGAAATACTTCTATAGAACCACACCTCTGTGGCTTCCTGAAGTTTTCTTGCTTGTCTGCTAGTTGATCATCAGCTTCATCCAGTTTAGTTTTCCAAACAAATTACTCCGTGAAGAATGATTGCTGCTTTTTTAAAAATAGGAGACAGCATTTTTTCATAGTAATACTGTGACCTGCCAGGCTTGTGGTTGAAAACTAGCCTAAGGAGGGTTAGGTGGGGGGCAGGTACCACATCCTGAAGAAACTCGGCCACAAAAAAATCAAGCAGTTGAAACAGTCTGACAGGATCACCAATGTGGAACTGATGGAGAGGGCCAGACAGCTGACTGTGGAGCAAGGGTTGACACTAGGCAGTGCACACATTAAGTAAACCAGGTAATGGTATCACAAGGCATTTCTTTTTATGGAACCCGAAGTAAAAGAAATAGACTGAGACCCAAAAGTACAGGGAGAAGAGAACTGGAGAAAGACAAGAAGAATGCAGAAGATGTGGAAAGTACTTAACAGTTAGTGCAGGACAGGAGGGCTTGGAAGGAGCAAAACATTCATATTTCTGTTTGTCTCATTATTCTGATGTCAGCCGTTCTAGTTTTTGTTGTATGGTAGTTGGAGAATAAACTATCAACACTATATACATTCTAGTTTTTGTTGTATGGTAGTCGGAGAATAAACTATCAACACTATATACATTCTAGTTTTTGTTGTATGGTAGTCGGAGAATAAACTATCAACACTATATACATTCTAGTTTTTGTTGTATGGTAGTCGGAGAATAAACTATCAACACTATATACATTCTAGTTTTTGTTGTATGGTAGTCGGAGAATAAACTATCAACACTATATACATTCTAGTTTTTATCTCATTATTCTGGTGTCAGCCATATTTGTTTTTACTATATTTTAGGCAGATAATAAACTAGCAACAAAACATTTACATTTCTGTTTATCTTCTTGATGTTTATACAGGTCTGCTGAGCTTTTCGCTCTTTTGCAGCCAGTACCAAGTTGAAGACTCCTTTGTATTATCTACACTGTAGATCTAGGATTTTTCTGTGGCTTTTCTGCCATTCCAAAACATGTTGAGTTGAATTTATGAGCTCCAGTTTCTTCAACATGGCTTGCTTTTAAAGGATCATCACATCTGATCCCTATCTAGGAGGAATAAGCATGTGGCATACTGTGTATTCCCCACCATCCAAGGGTGCTCTCCAAATAGGCAGAGCTAAAATACTGTGCTCTGGTTCTGGGCTCTCCCAAGGAATCGTCACGTCCTACACAGAATCACTTCTCAGCTCCCCCTGACTGTCATGAGGTTTATAGTAAGATCCTCCTGCATGCAAGGCAACCAGGTAAAAGCCAGAGTTACGTCTGGAGCTCAAGTGACTACTCCAAGCTTAGTGTGCAATTCTGGGTTCTCAACATCTTTCCCCACAGGGGTAATCCCTGGAAGTGTGTGGAGGATTTCAAGAGTCAATGAGGGTGTAATTAGCCTCACAGACAGAGTTCAATTGCTGATATGTATATTGTAGCTTTGTGCATAGCTGGGAGTCATATAAGGATGACTAGATATGCCTCCATGCATGTTGTATCTCATTATCATTGTCATGCATGCTGGTATTTGCTGTAAGTTAGAGAATAAACTAGCAACTGTCTCTTATGATTTTTCTTCTTACTTCTTTGATTGGTTCTATGTACATCAATTCTTTGTGTCTAAGTAACCTTGTATTGGCTGTGCTAGTTTTCACTGACGGTCAGCAGTCTACAAAACATACTCTTCATTTAGTCTCAATATCCTGATGTTCACATGGTGTAATTCCTGGGGGTCTTTTAGGAGATAATGAAAGAAAAGAATTACTGCTTCCTGAAGCATCTTGTGAAAGACAACTAATATGAAGTTATGCATGAGGCTGGCAACCTTATCATGCAAAACTAATTGCTACAAAAATTGCCACTACATTAGCACATTAACATTTTGGTGCAGGCTTCCTGCACAGGGACCTGCAACAGTGAGGGAGCAAAAAAGGGAAGATGTTGTTCATTCATTCATTTCCTTCTTTTATAACACATAAGGAAGGGAAACCTGAGGCCTGTAAACAGTAGATAAATATTAGATATTTACAGGCCTGTTTACAGGCCTCGGGTTTCCCTTCCTTATGTGTTATAAATGTTTATACAATACCAAAAACCTACCCTCTGTTCTATACTTACTGTTCTTAAGTCTACTATCATTTACTAGACATAGTATTAAGGTCTTTGTCTTGTGTGGACTGACCTATACTGTATATTAGGGGAACAACAGAAGTGATTGCGTCATTAATAGGCTGGGCTGCCCAGTGTAAACTTCCGGTGTTGTGTCTTGCGGTTCACACTAATGACCAGTCATCGAAGCATCATTTTTTTTTTATGCCTAGATGGCCGGGAGGATAGTGTGATTTGCTTGCATAGCTAGGCGGGGTTGTTGCATGGAAGGTACTGGGTTCGAGTCCTGGGTAAGCCACTCACTCTGTTGTTTTTCTGTTGTCTAGTGTTCTACTTCTTTATTTCTTACGAGTGCCTGAAAACATACCTTTATGTTTGTCTAATATTTATTTCCTTCTTTGGTATCACTAGCCTTTGTCAGTATGACTAGTTTTGCCTGTAAAAATATTGAATTCCACAATATTAAAACTGCCATAATACAGTGTTTAAAATGTTGCTGAATGTTTTAACAAACAGTCCTACTTCTGCATCAGACTCTGATTTATGACTTCATTTTCAGAATTGTGCATATATTTTCCCATCACACGACGAGTAATAGATTAACAGAAGTGTTACTTTTTTATATTTGAAATAAGTGTTTGTGGTCATCATGATTATCCCCTTCAGCTCCCCAAGGAGCATAGGCCTTCAACAAACTTATGCCAAGTCTTCCTGCACTGTGCCATAGGCTCAAGGTCTTGCCATGTTTTCTTCATGTTCATCTCCAGTTCTCTTCTCCATGTGTTCTTTATTCTCCCTCTATTTCTCTTACCCTGGGGATTCCAGAACAATGACTGCCTTGTAATACTATCAGTAGGTTTCCTCAGTGTGTGTACTATCCATCGCCAGCGTCTTCTTCTCATCGTTTGTTCCACAGGCACTTGTTTGGCTCTTGTCATCAGTTGAACAATTTTGTCATACCACTTTAATCATTTTATTCTACACAAGCACTCATTTACAAAAATCTATATTTCTTTGTTGTTGTTTTTCTTGTTCTCCATGTTTCAGAGCCATACAGTAGGACTGACATGGTATTTGAATTGAAGATTCTGAACTTTTTATGTTGGACTTGATTTCTTTTCTTCTTCTTCTTCCTCGTTCGTCCTGAAAAGGACGGTGGTTGCGTTGTGTCTGTTTACGCCTAAACTGTGATATCTGCACCTTTCGGTCAACACATCCGACTTCTGCACAGCATTTTTTAGGACTTGGTTTGTCTTCCCATTGCGATCCACACTCGCTCAGCCAGACTGCACTGCTGCAGACTGTTTCCAGGACCACCACATGGAGGTGGAGTGCGGTCTTGACCAGCTCTGACTCGCTGGTCCTGACGCAGGCAGTCAAGCTATGAGTCGCTGACTGCGTTCTCTATTGCTGCGTCTTTGGGTCCCTGATTTCTTTTGATCTGCATATATTTCCGTATGCAGTGAAAGCTCCTATGGCCCTTTTTTTTTATTAAACTGTGAGAAAAATTAATGAAACGATTAAATACTCATCTGTAGTCTTTTCTATATATTGAGAAAGCACTTGTGGCTATCACCAGTACCATTCCTGGAAAAGCTTTATAAAGATAGAAAGAGCCCCAAGTTGACCACTGCTTTCTTTGAACATATTCTAGTTGACGTCTGAGAGTATACAAAGAAGAAGATTTCTGTATATTTATTTCTATAATTTATTTAGTTACATTTTACATTTCAGATGATCACTCTCGCGTTCAGTTACAAGTCAATGAGGAGAAGCAACAAGGAGACTACATTAATGCTTCGTATGTGAAGGTACTTGCTTATTTAAACTTTTTGCTTCCAGTGGAGAGTAATGTCCCACTTCAGCCCCCAGACAGGAAATCATGAGCTTTTTGTTTCACTTTTCTGCAATTCAGTCAATACCCTTTAGCTCCCCAAGGAGTATAGGCCTTCAACAAACACATGCCAAGTCTTCCTGTCACATGCCAACAGCTTAAGTTCTTTCCACGTTTTCCTGATCGGTTTCACTTCTGTCTCAGCTCTCTTCTCAACATGCTTTTTGGTCTACCTCTGCCTCACTTTCCCTGGGGATTCCAGAACAAAGAGTGCCTTGTAATGCTATCAACAGGTCTCCTCAATCCATTACCAGTGTCGTCTCATCTCTTGTTCCACTGCCTCTTGTCTGGTTCTTGTCATCAATTCCACATTTGTGACTTTTTCATACCATTTCAATCTTTCTATTCTACGCAAGCACTCATTTATGATAGCCTGTAACTTTTTTGTTGTTCTCCATGTTTCAGAGCCATACAATAGGACTGACTTGACGTTTGAGTTGAAGATTCTTATTTTCATGTTGGACTTGATTTCTCTTGGCCTTCATGTTTTACCAATGCAATGAAAGCTCCTATTGCTTTTTTGTATTCTTATTTTGATATCATTGTTTGTCCCTCCAACTTTGTTGATTTTGCTGCCAAGATAATAATAATAGCCCCTTCAGTCATAACTGACTATGGGAATGCGCCCCTGAGGTGACAGCCCTCAGCTGCTTATTTTCCTGGTGCTCCTTTCGACGTTTTCTCCCCTCCTCTGCTTGTTGTGTGAGCCTCTCTTCGCCCAATCTGAGTTGGCGCCGTAAATAGCATCGCCACTTAGTGTGATCGGCAGCTTCATCCTCCCATGTTGCTGGATCCATGTCCAGTGCCCTCATATCTCTCTTGCACACATCTTTGAACCTCAGCTGTGGTCGCCCAACTGTTCTCCTGCCATCTGCTAATTGTCCGTAGAAGATATCTTTTGGGATGCGACCATCTTCCATGCGGCGAACATGGCCAAGCCAGCGAAGTCTGCGCTGTCTAAGCAGTGTATACATACTTTGAAGGCCAGCACGTGACAACACCTCGACATTAGTCACTTTATCTTTCCACGAGATGCCGAGGATGCGGCGTAGACACCGTAAATGGAAGGTATTGAGCCTTCTTTCTTGCTTAGCATAGGTCGTCCAGGTCTCGCTGCCATATAGAAGTGTGCTGGTGACGCAGGCATTATATACCGCAGCTTTGGTCTTCATTGTGAGTTTGGAGTTTCCCCAAACACGCGATGTGAGGCGGGCAAAGGTAGCTGCAGCTTTGCCAATGCGGCTGTCGATTTCTGTATCCAGTGAGAGTTTGTCATTGATGGTAGACCCTAGGTATGTGAAGTGGTGCACAACTGCCAATTCATAGTTATCGATAGTGATAACTGGTGCAGCACCCGCATCCTGACTCAGCACATTCGTTTTCTTTAGACTTATTGTGAGGCCAAAGTCCTTGCATGCTTTAGTGAAGCGATTCATCAAGTTCTGAAGCTCCTGTTGGCTTTGAGTGACGACTGCAGCATCATCAGCGAACAACAAGTCTCTTATAGTGACCCTTCTGATTTTTGTTTTTGCCTTCAGCCTTGAAAGATTAAACAGACGGCCATCTGACCTAGTGTGAAGGCATATTCCTTCAGTTGCATCTCTGAAAGCATGTTTCAAGAGTAGGGCAAAGAAGATCCCGAAGAGGGTCGGAGCCAGAACACAGCCTTGTTTAACGCCACTTCGTATGTCAAAAGGCTGTGACGTGCTTCCAGCATATTGGACTGTTCCCTTCATGTCGTCATGGAATGACTTTATCATTTCCAGCATTTTAGAAGGGCAGCCTATTTTCAGGAGGATTTTGAAGAGTCCATCCCTACTAACCAGGTCAAATGCTTTTGTGAGGTCTATAAAGGCGATATATAAAGGCCTTTTCTGCTCTCTTGATTTTTCCTGAAGCTGGCGGACAGAGAAGATCATGTCTGTTGTTGATCTACCAGCTCGGAATCCACACTGTGACTCTGGATATATGCGCTCAGCTAACTTGTGTAGTCGCATTAAGATGACTTTGGCAAAAACCTTACCAACAATACTAAGAAGAGAGATGCCTCTGTAGTTATTGCAATCACTTCTGTCTCCTTTATTTTTATACAGTGTTACAATCCTGGCATCTCGCATGTCTTGAGGAATAGTTGTCTCTTCCCAGCACTGGCACAGCATCCTATGCAGGGGATGTAATAGCGTGCTCTTACAGCATTTGATTAAATCAGGAGGAATCCCATCACTGCCTGGTGCTTTGCCAGAGGCCAAGCTATCAATGGCCTTGCTGAGTTCCTCTAATGTTGGTTCGGCATCCAGCTCCTCCATAGTTGGCAGACATTTGACAACATCAAGGGCTGCAGGCGTAACGGTATTTTCTCTAGCGTAAAGCTCAGAGTAGTGCTCGACCCACCTCTCCATCTGCTTACCCTTATCGGTTAGCTTCTCTCCGCTGATGGTTTTTAGCGGTGCCGTCTTACTTTTTTGGGGGCCAAGTGCTTTCTTTATACCGTCATACATTTGTTTAATGTTGCCTGTTTGCGCTGCGATCTGGATGCTCTCACTGAGCTGGAGCCAATAGTCATTTGCACAGCGTCGAGCAGTTTGTTGAACTTTGCTTCTCGTAGCCTTCAGGATCTGTAGGGTTCTAGCACTCGGTGAACGTTTGTATTCATTCATAGCACTGCGCTTAGCTTCAATGACAGGTGCCATCACATCTGATGAAGCATCAAACCAGTCATTTGACTTTGCCGTTTTCTTACCAAAGGTGGCAAGTGCAGTACTTTGAATGGTGTTCCGTAGATGCTCCCAGTTCTCTGTAATAGTATTACCATGCTGAGGGCTACTGAGCACTTTCTTGAAGGTCGCAGTAAATTGAGCGATCATGACAGGGTCTGACATCTTGCTGGTATCAATGCGTGGTTTCCCTTCATGTCTGACACGATAGAGTTTTCTTGGTTGTGCTCTGATTTTGCAGCAAACCAAGGAGTGATCTGTATCACAGTCTGCACTATGGTACGAGCGTGTGGAGAGCACAGACCTGAGAAGTGGCCTTCTGACGAGAATCAGGTCCAGTTGGTGCCAGTGCTTGGATCGTGGGTGTCTCCATGACACCTTATGCTGGGGTTTTGTCTGAAAGTAGGTGTTGGTCACGCAGAGGTCATGGTGGACACACAACTCTAAGAGCCGTTGTCCATTTTCATTCATCTTGCCAATACCAAACCTGCCCAGACATGAAGGCCATGAAACATTATCGGCACCCACTCTAGCGTTAAAGTCACCAAGGAGAACAAGCTGTTCTTGCCTAGGTATGCTTTTGATGACTGCTGCTAGATTCTCGTAGAACTCATCTTTAGCTTCTGAGGCAGAGTACAGAGTAGGAGCATACACACTGACAAGGGTGATGGGACCTGTGCTAGTTTGCAGGCGAAGCGTTAACAGGCGTTCTGATCCATTCTCGCCTGGTTCAACCATTTTAGTTAGCGATTTTTTGACCGCAAAACCTACTCCGTGTTCTCTAGCTTTATCAAGATCTTTCCCTTGCCAATAAAATGTGTAGTCCTTCTCGCTCACCGTTCCAGAGCCAGCCAGGCGCGTTTCCTGAAGTGCAACTATATCCACCTGAAGTCGTTTAAGCTCATCATTAATTATGGCTGTCTTCCTTACATTGTTTACGTCCTGTAGATTTTCGGATAGTCCAGTCAACATAGTTCGGACATTCCAGCATCCCAATCCGAGAGTTTGCTTATTTTTATTTTTCTGATAATTGCTTGGTGCAAAATTTTCTGTCCACCGTTCGGGTTTGACCCTAATCCCCATGCACCCAATGGGGAAAGCAGACAGTGGCGGGACAACACCTTATTGACTGGGGGCTGCCCAGCTTGAAGCGGGCGGTAGCTGTCCAGTGAGATCCTAGAACCTCTCCCACTGTCGGAAGTAGCCCCTGGCGCCATGCCCTACGCCAATTGGGCAAATGCTTATAACCGGTAACTGCTACTTCCCGTGTTTTGCCGACACCTATACGGTGAAGCTGGAGTGTCCTCTCCAGGGCGCGAGCTTGGGCACAGTTATATGGAGATCAAGCTGTTGCCCATGCAGCATGTTCCCCCTCTCCACACAGCTGGTAGATCCAAAGAAACGGCAGTAGCCGATACAGTTTGGCACCAGCCACGTCGCAGGAGTTGCCAGAATAATGTCGAATCGACATTAGACTGCCTTAGGGACTCCGACTCCGGATTTATCCTCAGGGTTTACTCCCGAAGCCAATTCCATAAATGGATATTCCCGCAAGGCAGCGGTGGTTTGAATTCAGAGTTCCTTCTCTTAGATAAGCTACCAACCAAGGATCACGAGCCCTATCTGCCCGAAGCTGCTGGTTTTAAGGCGCCAGTCGCTCGCCTTTGCCCCTTCTCCCGTCAGTGAAAACAGTTCCGCCGGGCTCAAACTGAGCCACACGTGAAGGCCGGGAGCTGGACTTGGTTGTCAGAGGCTGCTTGAGGCGCGTGCCATTGAAGTATTTTATCTGTAGTGAGAGCTTACCCTCACTACAACTCCCGGCTGTAACAACCTTTGGAACCAAGAAATGTGTGCAATTCTACATCTTTTAGTGGTGTTTCTTCAAGTTCAACCTTGTTATCATTTCTTGCATTTATTCTCATAATCTTTGTCTTTTCCCTGTGTGTTTTCAGGCCCACTTGTTTGTGACCACTCATCGAGTATTTTCCTTTTGTCTTACATCTGATTATGGTTATGGAACAGAAGAGCCAAGTCATCTGCAGAATCTAGATCATCAACCTGTTTTGTCAGATTCCATGGATTCCATTTCTGTTGTATGATGTTGATGTTTTCATAACCCAATCTATTGCTAGTAAGAAAATAAATGGAGACAAGAGGCATCCCTGTCACACTCCCGTTCTAATCCCAAATAGTTCTGTAAGTTGTCCATCATTAAGAACTCTACATGTCATGATGTCATGACTTCATAAGTCTTCTTTATTAATGATCTTCATGGGAACTCCATAGTGCCTCACCAATTTCCGAAGTGATTCTCTGTCTACACTGTCAAATGCCTTTTTATAGTCCACAAATCCAATGTACAGCGGGAAATTCCATTCCTGACTTTGTTTAACTATTATTCTCAATGTAGCTATCTGTTCTGTAAAGGACCTGTTTGGTCGAAAACCTGCTTGTTCATCTCTCATTTGCTTGTCTGTGGTTTCTTTTAATTTCTCGAGAATGATTCTGTTTAATATTTTTCATGACACTGATGGTAACATTATTCCTCTAAATTTGTGCACTCTTGTAAATTTCCCTTCTTAGGCAACTTGACCAGATAACCTTCCTTCCATTCTGCTGGTATTTCTTCTCTCTTTCAGACTTTGCCAAGTAGTTTGTGTAATATTTCTGTAGAGCTGTGGTTTTCAACTGGTGTGCCGTGAGAGTTTGAGGGAAGGTCGTGGGAAAAAAAACGAGAAAAAAATATCGACGAATAAAAATAATCGTCGAGGTAAATTTTAGAAGTACTGTATGTTTTTCATAAAAGGTCAATGAGAATGAAAACAATAACAGTTTAATAAAAACATAAGTTATTATTGTACCATTCTAAGAACTTCCATCCCTATTGTTCCAGATTCTAAAATAATTCTATAGTGTACTATTACAACTCCACTTTTACCATTGTTGAGCCACTGTGCATTGTAGTGACCTCCCATTGTAATGAAAGAGAGCCTTTACTCATACGAACATGACCAAGACAATCATTACGAGAAGAGGTCACTGTAATACACATGTCTACAGAGAACCTTTCCTGCATTTTTGTTTGTTATTTCTATTTCGTTTTAATTATTTTGTTATTTCTGAATTTAGTTTGTTATTTTTTAGGGCTTATTAGACATGGGCAGATTTTTAATTAAAAAACGTAAGTTACATGATGACAACGAATCAAGTGTAGCTGGCACTAGTTCTGGTAGTGTAACATATAGTACAGTTAGTTTTCGTTCTATAACCATCGTGCGCCATTATAAAAAAGACTATTTGTCCTTCAGAGAAGAACAGCCACATCCTAAGTGTGTTGTTTGTGGTGAGAAACTGGTAAACCAAGCAATTGTTCCAAGTAAGCAGAAAAGACACCTTTATACAAAGCACTCCTATTTAAGCAAGAAACCAGTTGAACATTTTAAAAAGCTTATAGCTGATCAAACACGCCAGGCTAAACAGTGGAACAATATCACACCTACTTCAAACAAAGCTCAGGAAGCAAACTGTGCCATTGCCGAAATCGTGGCAAAAAAGAAAAAAATCACATACAATTGCTGGGTCTGTAATTTTACTGGCATGCTGTAAAATTGTAAATATTATGTTTGGTGAAGAATATGAAAGAGATTTTGAAAATCCCTATTAGTCAGCATATAGAAGACATGTCTCAAGATGTTGAGCCACAAGAGATAGCTAACATTAAAGAAGCCAATTTTTTTGCCATCAAGTTGGACGAGCCAACTGACATCACTGGAAAAACTCAACTCCTGGCATTCAGTTGGTCTGTTTTGAAATGGAGACTTCATTGAACAATTTTTATTTTATAATCCACTTCCAGAAACAACAAAAGACCAAGACAATTTTGATGTTGTTGACAGTTATTTTAGTTCTCACGATTTGTCATGGAAATTATTCATCAACATCTGCATGGGCGGGGCTCCCTCTATGTCGAGAAGCCTGAAAGGATTCGGCGCACTGGCCAAGCAAAAGAACCCTGGCATTGTTTTTACACACTGTTTCTCGCACAGAGAGACCCTCGTTTCAAAATCAGAAGTGGGGCCCAAAGATGCAGCAATATAGATTGCAGTCAGCGACCCATAGCTTGACTGCTTGCGTCAGGGTCAGCGAACCAGAACTGACCAAGACCCTACTCCACCTCCACGTGGTGGTCCTGGAAACAGGCTGCATCACTGCAGTCTGGCTGAGAGAGTAGGGATCGAAGAGGGAAGGCAAACCCGGTCCCCAAAAATGCCATGCTGAAGTCGGATGTGTCGGCCGAAAGGCGCAGATATCGCAGCTCTGGTGTAAACAGACACAACGCAACCAACGTCCTTTTCAGGACGAACGAGGAAGAAGAAAGAAGAAAAATTAGAAGTACGCGAGCTCTAGGAAATACTGAATGAGACAATCAAAATGGTTAACAACATCAGGAGTAAGCTATTAAAAATGAGGTTATTATCAGCACTGTTTGTTATCTCTATTTCGTTTTAATTATTTTGTTATTTCTGAATTTAGTTTATTGTTATTTTTTAGGGCTTATTAGACTTGGGCAGATTTCTAATTAAAAAACGTAAGTTAGATGATGAATATACATTTTTTTTAATCTTGTGAAATACATATCAGTGTTATGTTAAAAATGAACACAGTGATTAGAATTGTAGCTATTAAACTTTTAAACACAATCTTGATATTCGTTTTTTTAATGATAAAATTTCTCCTTAAAAAAACGGGTGGTGTGCCTTGACAATTTTAGCACCTTGTTCGGTGTGCTCACCCGTGTGTTACCGGGGCCCGAAAGGGGAGCAAAGAATAGTAACACTGCACCCTACCACGCATGTCGTAAAAGGCGACTAAGGAGGGTATGGGCATGGGGCTGTTTACCCCATCCCGTAAAAACTTCGCACAGTGGGCTGATCACCTGCTTGCCAACCAATCTGATTACGGAAACAATGATAGATTGTTTGGTCTGTTTTTGTTCCACAAAGACGCCACTAGGCGTGGTGGAAACAGCGATAGATTGATCAATTTGTTGTTGCCCTAAGACGCCACTAGGCATACTGGCCACATACTGCTTTGCCGGTTGATGGCTAAGGATGGAAGAAGAAGAAGAAGTTCGGTGTGCTGTGAGTTGAAAAAGGTTGAAAATCACTGCTGTAGATGTATCAATATCTATTTTGATGGCCTCTGCTGGAATGCGATCTGGACCAGCTGCTTTTCTATCTTCAGAAGCTTTATGGTTTTCTTTATTTCTTCCTTACTTGGTCGTTCACGGTTGATTTGTAGCTCCTCTTCTGCTGGCTGGATGTCTCGGGGATTTGTTGGAGCTGGTCTATTGAGAAGTTCATCAAAATGTTCTGTTCATCTCTTCATTTGTTCTTGTAAGCAATTTTCCATTCTTATCTTTGATGAAGCCATTTGCTTGCTTATATTTCTCTGTTAGCTTCTTTGTGTTGTTGTACTGGTCGCTTATATTTCTTTTGGCTGCAGCTTCCTCTCCTTCCCTTGCCAACTCTTCCATATACTTCCTCTTGTCTCTTTTGATGTTTGTTCTTACTTCTTTGTTTGCTTCTATGTACACTTCATGAGCCTTGGATTTGGAGCTTCTGGTTTTGCTTCTGTTTAAATCTGCTTTCTTGTTTTTCCTGCCTTCTATCTTGCTTATGGTTTCTGCTGTTATCCATACTTTGTGCTGATGTTCTCTTTTCCCCAGTACCTCTCTACATGTCTCGTTCCATGTATTTTTTTTACTTGCGGCCAGTGGTCTTTCATATCTACTTCATTATCCAGCTGTTGGAGTACTTGGTATTTGTTGGATACTGTGATTGGAAATTTTTCTCTTATTTCTTGATTTCTTAGATATCCCACAATATACTGTTGTCTATAGCTATGTACTGTTGTACATTTCTTGAGTTTTAATTTAGTTTTGGCTAACAGAAGATGGGGAGCCACGGTAGCATAGTGGTTAGTGCACTGGCTTCCTAGCTCAGTGGTCTATGGTTCGATCCCCAGATGAGGTGGAATATTTTTAGGCCGCAAACGACTCCTGGGTTGACCCAGCCCCAACTGGGTACCAGAGCAACTCTGGGAAGGTTAAGGCGGCCGGCGTGATGCTGACCACATCACCCCTAGTGTGCCGATGGTCAAGAAAAAATGGGCCTAACACCATATTCCCAATATGCCTCAATGGGCGTGTAACGGGATCCTTTACCTCTTTTTTTTTTTAACAGAAGATGGTGATCTTATACCACATCTGCTCCTCTATATACCTTTACAACGGGTAATGATGTCCTAAACTTCTTATTTATGCATATGTGATTATGTGATTGAACTGATTCTCAGTTCTGTGGTCTGGTGATATCCATGTTGCTTTATGTATTCTTTTTTGTGGAAATATGCTTCCTCCTATAGCTAGTTGATTTGAAGTACAGAAGTTTGTTAATGGTTCCCCATTCTCGTTCATCATACCTAATCCATGCTTTCCCATGATTTCTTCAAAGCTGTTGTTGTCTGTTCCTATTTTCACGTTTAGGTCCCCATCAAAATTGTGATGTCCTTTCTTCTCTATGTATCCAAGACATTTTGTAGTCTGGTGTAAAATTATTATTTCACTGATTCTTATTTATCACTGGTTGGTGCATAACACTGGATGATGTTTATATTTATTTTCTTTTTAGCTGTTTTCAACATTGCTGTTATAATTCGGGGTCCCATTGCTTCCCTAGACAGCACATCATGGGGGGGGGGGGGGGCTCTTCATGTCCTGAGGACAACACTATTTCTCCTGTGGTCAATTTCTTCCTCTCTACGCTCTTCCACCTTGTCTCGCAGAGACCTAGGATATCAATCCTGTAATTTCTCATTTCTGCTGTTACTTGTGAAGTTTTGCCTTGTTCATGTAGAGTGTGAACATTCCAGGTGCCAATCCTGGAGTTTTTCCTAGACGAAAAAAAGGTTTATCGGCAACCCAGACTCATTTCGGCTTTCTCTGAGTTGCTTCATGCACCACCTTTCCAGAGTACCTTCTTCTGCGTTGGGCAGCTGAGTTGATTTATATTCCTTATTTGACTTATCCATGGTGTTTGTTGAAGTTTTTTTGGTTAAATGTTTTTTACAGGATGGAGTAACCAGCCCCATGCCAAACCCTCCTTAGTTGCTTTTTACGATATGCCTGGTAGGATACAGTGTTACTATTCTAAGCTCCCCTATCGGGCTGTGGTAACACATGGGTGTTTTCTGCAATTGATTCTGAGGTATTTTTTTAAAGCCTTCTTCACCATGTTTTGAGTGGCTTTCCTCTGCAAACTTTTGCAGAAATAAATTGGTAGTGGTACCAAGACTCAACATCTACATAAACAGTGCTTTGATCAAACAAATCAAAGAGTTTATATACCTGGGAGACATTTTCACAGGTACTTTGAATAAACAGATCAAATTGGTTGAATACCTGGGAAGCATTTTCACAGAGGGTGGTGGAATGGGCCACATGAGATTGAAGAGCTTGGTGCAAATTTATTGATCGCCTATCGTCCACAATAAGCTGAAGGGTTATTAAATTAATGAAAGATTTAAGTTATCATTACTTACTTACTTAGTCGTTCCCCTTCTACCGTGAGGTGTAGAGGTTTGGAAGAGAGAACGCCAGACTATCCTATCGGCTGTCTTCCTCCTGGCCTGGTTCCATTCTAGTCCTCGGTCCTTCAGAGATTGTCTAATGTTGTCCTCCCAGCGGACTCTGGGTCGTCCTGGGGGTCTGGATCCCTGGCTCTTTGTTTCCCATGCTTGTCGAGGTGGCCAATTTTCTCCCGTTCTGCAGACATAGCCAAACCATCTTAGTTGGGACTGTTCTACTTGGTCTGCAGGGGGTGGGATTTTAGGCCTTGACGTATCGTCTGGTTGCGGACCATGTCTCTTCTTGTTACTTCAACCACCTTCCTCAGATACCTCATTTCTGAGGTTTGGATCTGGCTTTTGTGGCTTGTGGTCATTGCCCATGACTCGCATCCATATGTCAAGACTGGGACACAGGTGGAGCGATATACAGCCATCTTCGTTTTCTTACCAACCTCTCTCTCTTGCTGAGGAATCCTCGATTTATTGCCTGAAAAAGTCTCCCAGCTGCTGCTTTTCGAGTGGCCAACTCTTCTTTGATGCCTCCCTTTCGGTCTATAATAGCTCTGAGGTATTTAAAGTGGTCGACCTGCTCCAGGACCTGTTCTCCCAGCTTAAACTGATGTCTTCTTTCTTCTCGTGATATCACCATGGATTTTGTTTTAGAGCTGCTTATGAACATCCCTCTCTTCTCCAGCTCTTCCTTCCAGACTTGCAGGTTGGATTGGAGATGTGCCTTTGATATAGCAATCAGGGCAACATCATCAGCAAATGCCAGCTCTGAAATACTGACCTGTCTCATCTTCCAGTACCCCACTGAATACTTTCTTGTTCTCTCCTTACATGCCTTGATGACATCGTCCAAAAGGAGTATGAAAGATAAGATGACAGGATATCACCTTGTCTTTCACCATTGGTGGTCCTGAACTCTTCTGACTTATGGTTTGCTGTCCTCACATAATTTCTGCAAGACTTGTAGAAGCTCTGTATAGCATGAATCAGAGGTGCTGGAATGTTCTTCCTTGCCAAACAGTCCCAAAGTTTGCCCCAGGGGACACTGTTAAACGCCTTTTCCAGATCTATGAAACAAAGATGGATCTTACTCTTATACTCAAGGGCCTTTTCACTCAGCTATCCGAGTGTGAAGATTAGGTCTTGAGAACTTCGGTTTGCTCGGAATCCGCACTGGACCTCATCCAATTGTGGCTCAGCTAGGCGTCAGAGTCTCTGCTCTAGGATTCTAGAGTAGATTTTACCAGGGACACTGAGAAGGGATATGCCTCTATGGTTTCCACATTGTCGATTGTCACCCTTTTTGAAAATTGGTGTTATGATGGCAATCTCCCAATCCTTTGGTATGGTCTTGTTGCACCACGCTGCCTGTAGGACCCTTAAGAGTAATAGGTCGCCTGACGCTCCCATGTACTTTGCCCATCTTGATTTTCTTCAGTTCTTCCATCTTTATGTCATCTTCACCATCATTAGTTTTCTCTTCTGTGCTAGTGGTTATCATTTCTGATGCTTGACCTTGCTCACCATCCAGGAGTTCTGAGAAATATTCTTTCCATTACTTCCATCAGGGCAGTAAGCAATTTGCCTTGCTTGTCTTTTATAAATTTGAGAGGGCATTGTTTTTCCTGCCTCGTGTTCTTTAGGGTCTTATAAAACAATTTCTGATTTTCTTGCGCATCTTTTTCTAGCTTTTCTCCAAATTCTTCCCAGGACTTCTGTTTTGCTGCTAGCACCTTGTTCTTTGCTTCTGTTCTGAGTGTCACATATTCTCTATATTTCTCCATTTGTCCTGTTGTGTTTTTAGCTCCTAAGTATTGTTTCCATGCCATTTTCTTCTCTTTTATTTTCTCTTTGACTTCCTCTGTCCACCAAGGTGTCCTCTTTCTCTTGTTCCCAAGTCGGACTTCACCACATGCTTCTGCAGCAGCTGTCTTTACGATGTCCTTGAATTTAAGCCAGAGGGTTTCCAAGTCATCAGGTCGTTCTTCTGTGTTGCTCACCACTGCAGCAATAAGCCCCTGATATCTGGTCTTAATTTCTGGCTCTCTCAGCTTGTAGGTCTTAATGCTCATTTCTTCCGTTCGTTTACTTGGTTTCTTGCGTGATGTTGGGCAGTTCCTAGGCTGAGCAACTCTTTTAGTTGTTCTTTTGATTGTAAGCAGGTAGTGATCACTTCCAATCTCTGGCCCCCTTCAGACTCTAGCATCTCGGACATATTTGAATGAGCTCCTCCTAACAATGGCATAGTCGATCACTGACTTCTCATTCTTTGTTGGTTCACATCTAGTGTATGCATGTATGCGCTTATGGGGGAACTTTGTGTTTGTAATGATCAGATTCTGCTCACTGCAGAATCTAAGGAGTCGCTTTCCATTGTCATTGAGAGTATCTTCTCCATGTCTTTCGATAACTCCATCCCATCTAGCATGGTCATTTCCAACTATGGCATTGAAATCTCCGAGCATGATAATTTCATCTAGGCAGTCATCCACTGTCCTTTGAAGCAGCTCGAAGAATTCCTCCTTGACCTCTGCTCTTTCATCCTCATTTGGCCCATACACTATGACCAGGTTGACTATGGTTTCTCCTTCTTTTAGTCTTCTTCTTCTTCCATCCTTAGCCACCAACCGACAAAGCAGTATGTGGCCAGTACGCCTAGTGGCGTCTTAGGGCAACAACAAATTGATCAATCTATCGCTGTTTCCTCCACGCCTAGTGGCGTCTTTGTGGAACAAAAACAGACCAAACAATCTATCATTGTTTCCGTAATCAGATTGGTTGGCAAGCAGGTGATCAGCCCACTGTGCGAAGTTTTTACGGGATGGGGTAAACAGCCCCATGCCCATACCCTCCTTAGTCGCCTTTTACGACATGCGTGGTAGGGTGCAGTGTTACTATTCTTTGCTCCCCTTTCGGGCCCCGGTAACACACGGGTGCCTTCTTTTAGTCTTACAACCATAATGCGCTCCGAGACAAAGTTCCATCCCTTGATGCTATCTTTTTGGTTTTTGGCCACAATGCAACCCATGCCCCCTTTAGCTCTTTCGGATGTGGGTACACCACTGTAGAGCAGCGTGTTGCCATCGAGATCCATGACTCCTTGTCTTTTTTTCTTTGTTTCCGTTATAGCCAGGATTTCTAGTTTTGTATTCCTCATCTCTTCCACCAGTTCCTCTTCTTTCCCATTTATACTTCTTGTGTTCCAAGTTCCATAAGTCGTAGTCCGTAGTCCGTTCCAGTTCATCGCCTTCAGAATCAGTCCGGTTTTCTCTCTTGTAATTCGTGTAATCATGATTTAAAGAAAACAGGTGATTGGCCTGTTGTGCCTTTGCTAGGTGGAGGGGCTGCCTCCTTACGGCCTCCATGCAGGCCGCCCTCCTCCTTTTTCAGCCGGGCTTGGGACCGGCCTAGGCGAAGTTAAGTTATCATTAAACAACAATAATTTGTATGGTGCAGTGTCTCACAGCAGATAACTTTTTTCACAGGGCTACAAGTCTGATGAGAAATTCATTGCTGCACAAGGTAAGTCATAATATATGTCTGTAATATTTATTAAGATCTTTACCTGGTTGTGGTGAGGTGTGTTCCAATCAATCATTAAACATAGGACTTTAAGGTATATTAGTGCCCATATCCAAATATAAAAGACCTTGTGGTCTGCAGAATAATTTCCATAATGACAGTGAACCCAGTAAATGTTTCTTTCAGTCATTAGGCTTATGTACTATGATAACCAAACGTGTACTGAGCATATTTCTCTAGACTAATATTGATTTCACTTTTTTTTTTTTTTTTTAATGAAGAAAAATATCCCATTTCACCACTGATGGGTTATAATAAGAATATATAGCATCTCTAATTCCATATAAAATTTTCAGTTGCTGATACCTGATTACAATATAATTTCTCATTTCTAATTATTATAACTTCAGATTGTGTGGATATGTACTGAAATGCATGATAATTTCATCTAGGCAGTCATCCACTGTCCTTGGAAGCAGCTCGAAGAATTCCTCCTTGACCTCTGCTCTCTCATCCTCATTTGGCCCATACACTATGACCATGTTGACTATGGTTTCTCCTTCTTTTAGTTTTACAACCATAATGCGCTCCGAGACAAAGTTCCATCCCTTGATGCTATCTTTTTGGTTTTTGGCCACCTTTTCAGGATGAACGAGGAAGAAGAAGAAAAATGTGTACTTTTTCCTTAATCCTAAAATGGTAATCTCCTCATATCTGAGGAGGGTGTGAAAACCTGGGCATACCTGTCAACCTCCTGAGACAAAAATCTGTACGCCGGACCAAAAAAATCCTTACAAACACCCAAAAATCCTTACGCAAAAAATATATTAATAAATTATACGCAATACAGTTTTAAAATGAGAAATGACATATACAAATCCATTAGCATTTGAATTATTGTGATATAAAACATGCTAATAGTCTCATGCTGTTCTTTACATATAAAAAACTTAGTGATCATGAGGTACACTATTCTTTCGATGTACAGTGTTTTGTATTATAATCAACACATGCACTTTTAGCACTTTGCAGAATTGCATTTGTGGGCTTAAAGTCTGCACAGCATGTATCAATGTTAATCTTACACTGTAAAATAGAAGTGAGTGTGTCCACATTCATGGACCCCCTGCAGTCTGTGAGGATTTTTTTCATCATTGAAAATGATCTTTCGCAGTCAGCATTGCTGTGAGGGAGTATCAGCAGTCGCTGAATGATGACTTTCAAATTAGGGAAGTGGATGGCACCCGTACTAGTTTTCTGGTCAACAACTTCCAGCCAATAGCTACAGAAGCTCTTTTTCTGACCACTATCTGTCAGTAGAGGTACACACACATCAGACAACATACAGTAGTCATCGAACTCATCTTTCAGTGCTTCCTCATCAAGATCTTGGGCAAAAGCATCTGCCAATGTGCAGATGTTTGGATACCTGAGATTATCTTTAGTGCTTGGATCTAGCACTTTCAAAGGGAAATTTATCAGTAATTTTTTTAACCACTGATGTGTAAAGATTTCTGACATCCTCAAAAAATGAACTCTTTACTCCACTATCAAGCTCCATTTCTTTGATAAATGCTCTGTTCGAGAGGCCAATTGCCAGTATGTTGTGTCATCATGCTGCACCCCACGATACTAAATTTGATATGCCTGCAAGCTTTTGTTTCTTTGAATTAGGCTCAGCCATCATTCAGGGGATGAAATATTTCAACTAATAATCTTTGTAGACGAAGAGAATGATTAACAAATATAACGAACAAAGCAAACGGCTAACAGCAACAACAAAAAATAAACAAAATTATGAACAGAATATCAAATCTAGGAAGAAAAACGTACCACCAAAAATTTACAAAATTATTATTTAAGAGTTGGTATCCTAGACCAGTGATAACAGATTGCCACTTTATTAAAAAATAAAGCAGCGAATCTCGAGCGCTGGAATAAAGTAGGCCTACTCAACGCAAAAAAACTTTTTTTTCTAGTTATGTAGGGCCTACACAGAATATTATGACAATTTATCAGAAATATATTGAAGGGCAAGATATAGGCCTAACTGGAAAGATTAAGACAGCCATTAAATTGCAACAAAGCAAAACATCAGCAATATTTAACCAAGTTATAAGTACTTAGCTTTTTTAAACAAAATGGCGTCGAAGTGTGGTGGCAAGCAAGCGTGGTCGTTGATAAGAGGTAACTTTAAAAATACGTCATGTCACGCTGAAAACCGAAAGCGTTTGAGGCCGAATTCAAAGTTTTTGCCGAATTGTTGGTATAAAAGGATTTGATTGGTTGCTGGGAGAGACCTCAGTTTAAAAACGGACGCCAAGATTCCCGGAATTAAAAAAAAAAGAAAATTGGTTTTAAAAAAAACTTGGCTAGAAAATATTTTCTGATTTAAAATTTAAAAAAACTTCGGTTGGAAAATATTTTTAGAAGTTAAAAAAAAAAAAAAAAAAAAAAAATTTTTTTTTTTGGGAGGGGGAGAAAAATCCGTACAACGAGTCTGTACGGCCGTACACTGCTAAAAGTATCAAAAATCCGTACATTGTACGAAAAATTCGTACAGGTTGACAGGTATGCCTGGGGGTGTTTGGGATGATACCTAAGTCACTATTTATTTGTCACTATCAGTTTTACAAGAACTTCATTAGTTCTTCACTTCCCCAGATATCCCCATTAATCCTTATATTTTAATTGTTGTTCTGTTTTAATATATTGTGTAGTTCTCTAGGTCAGTCTACTCTCAAGACTGGTTCTACTCTCAAGACTGGTTCTACTCTCAAGACTGGTTCTACTCTCAAGACTGGTTCTACTCTCAAGACTGGTTCTACTCTCAAGACTGGTTCTACAGTTATAGGTGAATGGCCTGCCTGTAAATAATCTAATATTGGCATTCTCTATTGTTCATAAATCTGAAATTTTAGTAGGAAAGGCTCAATATTATTGTAGACATTCTGCTCATTAAATACATTGTTCAGTATGCAGATATCCTTTCGACAGTAATGACAGTCAGCAAGAAACAGTCAGTGAAAATCTTGGTACTAAAACACAAATAAATAGAGAATGTAAACAGGTAAAAATCTAGCTAACAAATAAATGAGATTAACAGTGATATGTGTGATTATTATATTCATGTGTTTTTCTTGTATTTTTTATTTTATTTAGACTGATCAGTCAATCAATCAATACCCTTTAGCTCCCCGAGGAGCATAGGCCTTCAACAAACACATGCCAAGTCTTCCTGTCACGTGCCATCTGCTCAAGTTCTTTCCACATCATTTTCATGTCTCTCGTCAGATCTCCTCTCAGTGTGTTCTTTGGTCTACATCTGCTTTTATCCTGAAGATTCCAGAACATAAACTACCTGATAATGCTATCAACAGGTTTCCTCAATGTGTGTCCAATCCACTTCCAGCCTCTTCTTCTCTTGTTCCACTTGTTCGTGTCATCAGTTCAGCTTTTGTGACCTTGTCATACCATTTTAGTCCTTCTATTCTATGCAAGCACCCATTTATGAAAGATCCATACTTGTGTTGTAATATCACAACTTCCTGTTTTTTTGTTTTGACAGGACCAACTGTGGCCAGCTTGAAAAACTTTGTGCGTATGCTGTGGGAGATAAAAGTGGACAATGTTGTCATGCTGACTAACCTAATTGAAAATGGGAAGGTCAGGTCTTTTGCTGTCCCTTGAGATTTTTAGCAGAAGTTATTAAAAACTGATGTGCAGAAATATGCTTTAATTGATGATGACATAAAATAAATGAATATTTCTGCATGAAATCACATATCTAATCAGCCCTATTATCTGGCTGTGAAACATGAACTACAAACCTAAGAAGTTACACATTTTTGTAAATGAGTGCTTGCATAAAATAGAAGGATTTAAATTGTGCAATAAGATCATCATGTGGAACTGATGTTGAACCAGACAAGTTACAGTGGAACAAAGATGAGAAGGTGATGCTGGTGATGGGCCCGACCCACATATTGAGGAAACCAGTTGATAGCATTACAAGGCAGACATTGTTCTGGAATCCACAAGGTAAGAGTGGTAGAGGGAGAACTAGAGACAGACATGAAGGGGTAAGGGAGACATGACCTTGAATTGATGACATAGAACTAGAGGACTTGAAATGAGTTTGTTGAAGGTCTATGCTCCTTAGGAGGCTGAAGGGTGATGAAAAAGACATTTCGCTTCCGTTGTATTTTTTTTTTTTTTAATTCAAACATTCTGTTAACATTGACACCATATTTAATGGCTATGGTTTCACTAGAAGATAGATTTAGCGATGATGGTAATAGAAATTTGCAGTGTTGTCGACTCTAGTCGATGAACTTGAACTCAGTCACCACAGTGATTCAACTCAGGTTTTTTTTTTTCATTAGCAACTCCACTCGACTGGAGAATTGAACATGGTTTGTGTTTAAATCAATATAATAAAAGCAGTCTGTAAATGAAATACTAAAAAAAAAGTATTATTTTTATTGTTAATTATAGTGAGATGTGATTGTTCGAATAAAAGTGATTGTGGCTATTTTTTGTAGATAAAAAATTATAAAGAAGCAGAATGATGTGGTGAAGTCCGACGAGATGAAGAGAAAGAAGACTTCTTGGTGGACAGAGGAAGTTAAAGAGAAAATAAGATATAAGAAAAAGGCATGGAAACAATAGTTAGGAGCTAAAAGCACAGCAGGAAAAACAGAGATATAGAAAATATGTGATACTCAGAACAAAAGCATAGAACAAAGTGCTAGCAGTAAAACAGAAATTCTGGGAAGAATTTGGAGAAAAGCTAGAAAACGATGCGCAAGAAAACCAGAAATTGTTCTATAAGACCCTAAAGAACATGAGAAAGGAAAAACAATGCCCTCTTAAATTTATAAAAAGCTAATTGCTTACTGCCCCAAAGGAAGTAATGGAAAGGATATTTCTCAGAAATCCTTGATGGTGAGCATGGTCAAACATCAGAAATGATAATCACTAGCACAGAAGAGGAAACCAATGGTGGTGAAGATGGCATCAAGATGAAAGAACTAAAGGCAGCATTGGAGAAAATCAAGCTGGGCAAAGCAGCAGGGCATGATGGTATAACACCAGAAATGGTTAAGTACATGGGAGCAGCAGACGACCTATTACTCCTGAGGGTCCTACAGGAGCTTGATGCAACAAAACCATACAAAAGGATTAGGAGATTGCCATCATATAACCTATTTCCAAAAAGGGTGACAACCGACAATATGGAAATCATAGAGACCTATCCCTCCTAAGTGTCCCTGGTAAAATCTACTCTAGAATCCTGGAGTAGAGACTCAGACTCATAGCTGAGCCACAGATGGATGAGGTTCAATGTGGCTTCTAAGTACTCAAGGCCTGATCTTCACACTCAGACAGCTGAGTGAAAAGGTCCTTGAGTATAAATGTGAGTTTCACCTTTGTTTCTTGGATCTGAAAAAGACATTTGACAGGGTCCCCTGGAGCAAACTTTGGGACTGTTTGGCAAGAAAGAACATTCCAGCACCTCTGATATGTGCTATACAGAGCTTCTACAAGTCTTGCAGAAATTATATGAGGACGGCAAACCATAAATCAGAAGAGTTCAGGACAACCACTGGTGCAAAACAAAGCAATATCATGTCACCATATCTGTGCACACTCCTCATGGATGATGTCATCAAAACATGTAAGGAGAGGACAAGAAAATATTCAGTGGAGTACTAGAAGATGAGACAGGTTTGTATTTCAGAGCTGGCATTTGCCGATGACGTTGCCGTGATTGCTAAATCAATCCAACCTGGAAGGAAGAGCTTGAGAAGAGAGGGATGGTCATCAGCAGCTCCAAAACAAAAACCATGGTGATATCATGAGAGGAAAGAAATCATCAGATTAAGCTGGGAGAACAGGTCCTGGAGCAGGTCAACCACTTTAAATACCTTGGAGCTGTTATAGACTGGAAGGGTGGCATCAAAGAAGATTTGGCTATCCGATGAGCAGCAGCTGGGAGACTTTTTCAGGCCATAAATCGAGGATTCCTCAGCTAAAGAGAAGTTGGCAAGAAAACGAAGATGGCTATTTACCGCTCCACCTATGTCCCAGTCTTAAAGTATGGATGCGAATCATGGGCAATGACTGCAACCCACAAAAGTCAGATCCAAACCTCAGAAATGAGGTATCTGAGAAAGGTTATTGAAGTAACCAGAAGAGATATGGTCTGCAACCAGACGATACATCAAGGCCTACAAACCCAACCCCTGCACACCCAAGTAGAAAACTCAATTACGATGGTTTGGCCATGTCTGCAGAATGGGAGAAGATTGGTTGCCATTGCAGGAATGGGAGGCTAAGAGCCAGGGATCCAGACCTCCAAGATGACCGAGCGTCCGTTGGTGGACAACATTAGACAATCTCTGAAGGACCAAGGACTAGAATGGTACCAGGCCAGGAGGAAGACAGCTGATAGATAGTATTGTGCTCTCTCTTCCAAACCTCTACATTTCACGGTAGAAGAGAAACGACCAAGTAAATAAGTAAGTAAGATCAAAAATGAGACTTGGTTTGAAAACTACTGTTATGTGCTTGAGACTTGACTTAGGGCTCAGCTTGAAAACTACTGTTATGTGCTTGAGACTTGACTTAGGGCTCATCTTGAAAACTACTGTTATGTGCTTGAGACTTGACTTAGGGCTCAGCTTGAAAACTACTGTTATGTGCTTGAGACTTGACTTAGGGCTCAGCTTGAAAACTACTGTTATGTGCTTTAGACTTGACTTAGGGCTCAGCTTGAAAACTACTGTTATGGGCTTGACACTTGACTTAGGGCTCAGCTTGAAAACTACTGTTATGTGCTTGAGACTTGACTTAGGACTCAGTTTGAAAACTACTACTATGTGCTTGAGACTTGACTTAGGGCTCAGCTTAAAAACTACTGTTATGTGCTTGAGACTTGACTTAGGGCTCAGTTTGAAAACTTCTGTTATGTGCTTGAGACTTGACTTAGGGCTCAGCTTGAAAACTACTGTTATGTGCTTGAGACTTGACTTAGGGCTCAACTTAAAAACCACTGTAAGAGACTTGAGACAGGACTCAACTTGAAAACCACTGTTAGAGACTTGAGACTTGACTTATGGCTCAACTTGAAAACCACTATTAGAGACTTGAGACTTGTTAGGAAAGACAACTCTGGTAATGTGTGATATAAATGGGAATTTAGTGTAATAAGATTATAACAATTTGTAGAGCAGTCTATCAAGATAGGTGATTTTTTTGACATGTCTGATTGTGAGAAAAATTTTTTAAAGCCTTAATGTTGTTTAAAATATTGATTTTGAGATGTTTTTTTTTTTTAAACCTCATATACTATATATAATCAAAGAGGTTAAGTTTGTCAAAAATAATCTTATATACTGTACCATATCTACTCAAGCATGTCGGGAAATTTATTCCCATTTGGACCTTAAAAAAATTACTTCTGACTTATTGTCGAGTCAAAAAAAATTCATGAAATCAGCTGCTTCTCCAGCAACATACTGGAATACTTGAAGCTTCATTAAATGTTTTTATCAAAATATCATGAGTAATACATGTATGAATTCTTACAAAGTCACAAATTTTAACTGGAGTACTCTTTGTTAACCAGCCTGCTTCATTTTATTTATCATCAGTATTGTTACTTCTTTCACTAGATTCACATTCACTAGATTCACATTCATCAGTGTCACTGTTAGAGTCCAAACCGAGCTTTAATTCAATAAACACATATGATTTGACCGCACTGTTAGCGTCGTGATCAAATAACTAGTCACTTCTCAGATCCCAAAGCAAATATTTTACTGCCCGGAAAGCCTTGGCTTTAAAAAAATCACGGATAATCATAACATCGAACGATTCTATAACAAAACAGTTTTTCAGAAAACAGAAGCTTTACATGTACCAGAAATCTACTCAGGTCTTGCTGAAAACTAATATCTCATTGCTACTTGGCAATGATCGACAACAGTATTCAGACTTTCTGGGCAAGTGATTTCAGGCATTTTAATCCGGAAATGGTTAAGCTAAATGTGATAGAATTTCCAGAAAACCACAGAAATTCCAATGCAGTGCAGAAATTCGGAATCGACAAAAGGCTCATTTGAGTTATAATCAGGTCATTCATTTAGGAAGCTTTTATTGGACTCATATTGGATCAACCTATACTTGAGTAGGTAAAGGTAAAGGAACCCGTTACACGCCCATTGAGGCATATTGGGAATATGGTGTGAGGCCCATATTATCTTGACCGTCGGCGCACGAGGAGTGATGTGGTCGGCATCACGCCGGCCGCCTTAGCCTTCCCAGAATTGCTCTGGTACCCATTTGGGGCTGGGTCGACCCAGGAGCCGTTTGTGGCCTAAAAAATTCCCGCCTCATCTGGGGATCGAAGCATAGACCACTGCGCTAGGAAGCCAGTGCACTAACCACTATGCTAACGCAGCTCCCCTATACTTGAGTACACACTGTATATTTAATGTGCATTTGAAAGCACTGGCCTCTTCAGAAATGCCAATTTGGCACAGAAAGTTGAAGCCAGATTTCTCTGAATCTGACATCTCCATCATTATCTTCAAATTAACATAACTTTTCACTAAACTTTCATGTTACTTGTATTTCAGAGCCAGTAAATGCAGAAGTTACCGATTTTTTTAGATTTTGTCAGATATTAATAAAACTAAAGAAGACTACCATACTGATAATGATGACAAGAATGATGATAATGATGAGGATGACAATGGTGGTGATGAAAATAATGATGATGGTGGAGGAGGTGGTGTAATAATAATTCTGATGTGGACTTTGACAGAAAAAATGTGAAAGATACTGGCCTGAGGATAAAAAGATGAAAGTTGGTGAGATAACCATCACCTTGACCACTACCCAAGTATTCTCTGATTACACCATCAGGAGACTTCATCTCATGAAGGTAATCTGACCACAGTGGAAATTTTAGTTTATGTTTTAAAATATTAGACCCTTTTAATATTTAAGGCGCTGCGATTGACATGACCTTTTGTTAATTACTCCCAGGCCGCACCATCAATTATATTTGGATATGCGCCATAATATAACCAACGGATCATGTGTCTAGGTTGAATAGGGCGTGCTTTGCCATAACGAGGCAAAATTTTAATTTAAAAAAATAAAAGGGCACTTTGATGAAACCTGCTGATAGCATTAAAAGGCAGTCCTTTTTCTGGGACATCAGGGTAAGTAAGGTCAAGGAGAACTGGAGACAGAAATTAAAGGGATGAAAAAGACATTTGGTCCCCTTGCATCAAAGCATACATGTGCTCTTACAGGGGTGGTCTCTGTAGCTATCTGTTTTACAAGATGAGGTTGGAGATCCCATCCACAACTTTCAATTAGTTGCCTCTTATGACATGCATGAGGGAGCAGTGGCCTTATTCTTTCTTTTAATGTCCTCAGTGATCCTGGGAACTACACAGGACTAAATGTACAGTAGGGCCCCGCTTTTCAGCGTTCCGCTAATACAGCGGTTGTTAGTTATATACATGTTCATTATGTTCGGCGCTTGTTCTGCTCTTTCAGCATTTTTCGGCATGATGAGCTCAGCAGCTGAGTCTGAGAATGGCTTCAGGCGCCATTTTATTGTCAGTAACTCAGTCTGTGTGCGGACCAAGCATCTCTCTGTTTCTGGCAATGTTCCAAACTTTTAAAATTTATCATGTTGTAAAATATATAAAATTTCTTTATTAGTGAGACAATGGCATCTAAGTGTAGTAGTGGTAAAAGGAGGAGTTGTAAGCTTTTTACTTTAAAAGTTGTTCATTCATTTTACTTTTGTATTGTCTTTTATTAAGCCTAGCTCTTTTGCGCATTTAATATATGATAATGTGAGCATGTTATTAGGATTTTATAAGTATTTTTAAGTTTAAAAAAGGCTATGTTCTGCTTTTCGACAATTTCTGCTTTTCGGCGGGTGTCTGGAACCTAACCAATGTCTCTTGATGTATATGTTATTTAAAAAGAAATCTATTTTTTAAAACTCTTCTTGTTCTTTCCAACAGGATGAGAACGAATCTCATACACTGACTCATTTTCACTTCACTGCTTGGCCTGACAGAGATATTCCAACAACTGCATGGGCTCTGATTGACTTTGAACAGAGAGTGGCCTCCAGCACAACTAAGAAGCCAGTAGTTGTTCACTGCAGGTTTTTAAACTGCCTCCACTTTTAATAATAATAGTGCTGTGAAAATGATGATATTATCTATGGTGCGTATCTGTAGAGGTGAGGAGAAAATAGACCTAATGCTCCCTCAGTCACGTAGCAAAAGGTGACTTATATATATGAGGTTGTGCATGTGGCTAGCAACATCATCGTCAATATATATAAAATCCCAGCTTTTTCTGTCAGTAACGCTAAGCGATGCAACGTTGGTTGAAAGTTAGACATTAATTGTATTGTTTCCCTTATATGTACTCACCCAAAAATAGTAACACCAAAGATTAATGCACAAATGACAGTGTGCAAAAAAATATATTTATAGAATGTGTGATCCCGTAAACACACATTGGGATCCTCGCTGCTGCTACGTAGTTCGTGTACTGTGGTGATGGACAGTGGTTTTTTTTACATACTAGTTAGCTATACATTGTTACAGAAACCACCACTGCAAGAGCTTATGAATGTTCTGGTGCAGGAGGCTTCCTGCAAGGGAAACAACTGCATTGATGGCTCTGTGCTATATAATGAGTGAAAAGGGGAGATGATGATGGTCTTGGTGTTAGTAGTATAGTATACTTCAGGAGACAGTAATAATAATAGAAGTAGCATTATATGATGAAGATGATTATGAAGAATATATGCAAGCACCATGTAAGTTGTTGCTTTGACATCTATGTCGTACTATGTTCATTATTTCAGGTAACATTTACGGACAGACAATGGCAGTTACAGCAATCTCATCATGAAGCTGCAGAGTGCAGTGTCTCATTAATCTTACACCTTTATTTTTCACCATGATATAGATTTAATCATCGCAACTGTTGAGATCCCTAAGGAGAATAGGCCTTCAACAAAAGTTATGCCTGGTCTTCGTGTACAATGTTATCAGCTCAAAGTCTTTCCATATCTTTCTCATCTCTTTCATTTCTGTCTCCAGTTGTCCTCCCCATGTGTTTTTATGTGTCCCTCTACCACCCTTATCCTGGGGATTCCAGATCAAGGGTTGCCTTGTAATACTATCAGCAGGTTTCTTCAATATATGTCCCATTTCCAAAGTCTCACCCGTGTGTTACCGGGGCCCGAAAGGGGAGCAAAGAATTGTAACACTGTACCCTACCATGCATGTTGTAAAAAGTGACTAAGGAGGGTTGGGCATGGGGCTGGTTACCCCATCCCCTAAAAAACTTTTTAACCACAAAAACTTCAACAAACGTGGACAAGTCAAATACAGAATATAAATCAATGCAGCCGCCCAAGACAGAAGAAGGTCCTCTGGAATGGAGGCGCATGAAGCAACCCAGAGAAAGCCAAAAGGAGTCTGGGTTGCCGACTAACCTTTTTTAGTCTAGGAAAATCTCCAGGATTGGCTTCTGGAATGTTCACACTCTATGTGAACAAGGGAAAACTGCACAGGTAGCAGCAGAAATGGAAAATTACAGGATTGATATCCTGGGTCTGCGAGACATGGGGAAGGGCATAGAAAGAAGGAGATTGATCACAGGAGAAATGGTGTTGTCCTCAGGACATGAGGAGGAAAGAGCCCACCACAGTGAAGGGGTGGCTCTAATGCTGTCTAGGGAAGCACAGAAGGCACTTATAGAATGGGAAGCAATGGGACCCCGAATTATAACAGCAAGGTTTAAATCAGCCAAAAAGAAAGTAAATATGTTATGCACCAACAAATGATAAAGAAGAACCTGAGAAAGAAGATTTTTACACCAGATTACAAAATGTCTTGGAAAAAAAGAACAGAAAAGACATCACAATTGTGATGGGAGACCTAAACGCGAAAATAGGTACAGACAACACCGGCTTTGAGGAAAGCATGGATTAGGTATGATGAACAAGAATGGGGAACTATTAGCTAACTTCTGTGCTTCAAATCAACTAGCTATAGGAGGAAGCATATTTTCACATAAAAGAATACATTAAGCAACATGGATATCACCAGACCACAGAACTGAGAATCATATTGATCACATAGGCATAAGAAAGAAGTTTAGGTCATCATTGCATGATGTAAACATATGTAGAGGAGCAGATGTGGTATCAGACCACCATCTTCTGTTGGCTTAAACAAAATTAAAACTCAAAGAAATTTACAACAGTATATAGCTATAGACAACAGTACAATGTGGGATATCTAAGAAATCAGTAAATAAGAGAAAAGTTTTCTATTATAGTGTCCAACAAATACCAAGTACTCCAACAGCTGGAAGTCTAAGCAGATACGGAAGACCACTGGCAACAAGTAAAAAATATATGGAATGAGACAAGTGAAGAAGTACTGAGAAAAAGAGAACATCGGCACAAAGCGTGGATAACAACAAAAACCATTAGCAAGATAGAAGACAGGAAAAACAAGAAAGCAGATTTAAACAGAAGCTCCAAAGCCAAGGTTCATGAAGTGTACATAGAAGCAAACAAAGAAGTAAGAAGAAACATCAAAAGAGACAAGATGAAATATATTGAAGAGTTGGCAAGGGAAGCAGAGGAAGCTGCAGCCAAAGGAAATATGAGGGACCTGTACAACAACACAAAGAAGCTAACAGGGAGATATAAGCAAGCAAATGGCCTCATAAAAGATAAGAATAGAAAATTGCTTAGTAATATACAAGAACAAATGAAGAGATGGACAGAACATTTTGAGGAACCTCTCAAAAGACCAGCTCAAACTAATCACCCAGACATCCAGCCAGCAGAAGAGGAGCTACTAATCAGCTGTTAATGACCAAGTAGAGAAAAAATAAAGCCATAAAGCTTCTGAAAGATGGAAAAGCAACTGGTCCAGATGGCATTCCAGCAGAGGCCATCAAAACAGATATTGATACCTCTAAAGAAATATTATACAAACTACTTGGCAAAGTCTGGGAGAGGGAGGAAATACCAGCAGAATGGAAGGAAGGTTATCTGGTCAAGTTGCCTAAGAAGGAAAATTTTCAAGAGTGCACAAATTATAGAAGAATAATGTTACTTTCAGTGCCAGGAAAAGTATTAAACAGAATCATCCTTGAGAGAATAAAAGAGTCCATAGACCAGCAACTGAGAGATGAACAAGCAGGTTTTCGACATAACAGATCCTGTACAGACCAGATAGCCATATTGAGAATAATAGTTGAACAAAGTCTGGAATGGAATTCACCTCTTTACATCGGGTTCGTGGACTATGAAAAGGCATTTGACAGTGTAGACAGAGAATCACTTTGGAAACTGATGAGACATTATGCAGTTCCCATGAAGATCATTAACTTAATAAGGAAGACCTATGAAGACATGACATGCAGAGTTCTTCATGAAGGACAACTTACAGAACCATTTAGGATTAGAACGGGAGTGAGAGAGGGATGCCTCTTGTCTCCATTTCTTTTCTTTTTAGCAATAGATTGGGTTATGAAAACATCGTCAGCACACAACAGAAATGGAATCCAGTGGATTCTGACTAAACAGCTTGATGATCTGGATTTTGCAGATGACTTGGCTCTTCTGTCCCATAACCATAATCAGATGCAAGAGAAAATGAAAATTCTCGATGAGAGGTCACAACAAGTGGGCCTGAAAATACACAGGGAAATGACAAAGTATGAGAATAAATGCAAGAAATGATAACAAGATTGAACTCAAAGAAACACCACTAAAGGATGTAGAATCATACACATATCTTGGTAGTAATATAGACAAAGTTGCAGGGACAGACAATGATATCAAAATAAGAATACAAAAAGCAATAGGTGCTTTCATTGCATTGGGAAACATATGGAGAGCAAGAGAAATCAAGTCCAGCACGAAAATAAGAATCTTCAACTCAGATGTCAAGTCAGTCCTATTGTATGGCTATGAGACATGGAGAGCAACAAAAACAACAACCAAAAAGCTACAGACTTTTATAAATGGGTGCTTGCATAGAATAGAAGGACTGAAAAGGTATGACAAAGTCACAAATGTGGAATTGATGACAAGAGCTAGACAAGTGTGTCACAGAGGTTTTATGATCATTGAATTGCCTATATCTTCTTCTTTTTCTTTCACCCGTATCCTCTATTTATTATCACTCTTTTATCCTTTTTGTGTTTTTCGCATTCGTTCGTTTGCGACTATATACATTACTATTTTCCCATTCTAACGTTTACCTGTTTCTTCTCTCAAAACTGAGAACGCAGTTATGACGTAACGTGTCAGCCCCTACATGAGACGCAGAGTGTTAGAATGCATTCCGTCAGACAGGGGAGCAGACAGCTGTCTACAGTTTCCCCTGGGACAGTGTTTCTTCGGCTAAGTTTCTGGGCCTGAAGTGTGAGAATTCACTCCGTCAGACATGATGAGGAGACATTTGTCTGGTAGTTTGCATCTGACATGTAGTTTCCAAGGTAGATTCTCAGTGTCAGGTGATATGACACTCACGCTCCACGGACAGTTTTGACGTAAGGTGCGAGAAAGCAAAGTGTCAGTTATGGTTCTCAGGATGAGTTTCTTGGGGAGGTGGGAAAAACTGTTTCTGCACTGGAGACGGGTTGTCTGAGATTCGCAACTGACACGCGCCCTCTCAGTCAGTAGGTGGCAGTTACGGCATGCGTTTAGGTGTTAAATGTAAGCGTTAAAGACGGAAAGGGGAGAGTACTTCGTTTTGCGAAATTAAACGTTTACCTCTTTGTCTGGTAATAGATATAACCAGAGTTTGAAACTAGATTTTCATTCTTGCTCCTAAATTTTGCAGTAGACAGGACGTTTCGTGCTAAGAGAATAAGCTGTATAGCGAAGTCTTAGTTTGTTCTTGGCAAAAATTTTGCCGAACTTCTAGACTACCAATAAAAATAAGCATATAATTCTAAGTTTGAGCGATCGCCTGTAAATTCTGTGTGGAGGTAATATATTATATTAATATCTAGTATTTTGTGAAGTGTTTAAAGTGTTAAATCGCTTATTTTATTTCACTAGTTAGATTTGGTGCAGAGCGCTTAATTTATATAGTCTGTATTATTTTATAGTGACGAGTTACAGTGGAAAACAGAAATTATATTTCTAGCTTAAACTCAGTCGGCTATTAAGGAATTTAATTTTACTGCTAAAATAATCAGACGAGAATAAACTTTCTAAACTAACTTTATTAATGCTAGATGCTTCATGAGTGGTGACGGAACACGTAGGTATTCCTAATTCATGATGATTGATTTTATGTATATAACTTATTTCACAGGAAGGTTTAATTGATAAGTCAAGCTGTATGCTTGCATTTTAAAAAAAAAAAACGTAAGTTATATTGAGTACGTAATATGTAACATATTTCATATGTGGTTTTTCTTTATTCAGTGAAAACTGGGGTGACCCAAATTTTGCCGGCGTTTAGAACAGAGACATACCTGTGAGAAACATAAACAGTTTTATCTTTTAACCACGGGGGTTTACAAGTTAACACCTGTCTGACAGTGCGTATGTCTTCATAAATAGACAGAGTACAACTCTCACTAACGGGTTTTATTAAAGACTAACTGTTTTATACTGGGCCTTTGAGCCAGATCAGATTTTTCTGCACAAACTCTGTACAAATTTAGCCGTGGTGGCAAGTAACATATTCACGTCTGTAACATTCCGACGGAGTTTTGACAGTGGTGTGGTGACCAAATATAGTCCTTTCCTGAAAGTAGACACCGATCTGACATTTCTCAATTCTAGAAACCTAAGCTATTGACACTGTGCTCGTTGTTAATGTTTCGTGCCTGGACAATTTTAATGTGACCTAAGCAGACATCCGAAAAATAAGAACACCCAAGGAGTCGTTCCCGGAAGCAGAGAATTCATCCTGTCTTTTTGGAACTGGGGATTTCTTGGTCAAAGACTGCCCTTGACGAGTTTGTAGGTGAATGTCCTAAAAATTGTATTACCAGACGTGGCTATCTAAGCTGTGAGTATGAACATGTGCACGTGTGCTCGGCTGAATGAATAAAGTGAATGCAGGACGGAGTGATTTTTTTATTGTTGTAATTGGGCACCCATTTTGCTATCTTATATCAAGTCTGTCCATACCTTAAGAAGGGGAAATATTAGGCCTAATCCTATGTATCCTTGTTTCCTTGGGGCTATCACTTTCTTCCAACAGGACTGTGGGCATACCTCGAGGGATAAGATCTAACTGTGGGTCTATCATTTCTTGTAGCAATTCCTTGATTCTTTTATGACTATGTGTATATGCTTTGATGTAATTTCTATGTGTTGTGAAGAAATTTTAGATGATAATTAAAATTTCTCTTGAAATTAATCAGCGTGTTGGTCAGCTCGTTCGAGAATATTTATATAATCATTTGTTATAGTTTTCCTACATCTATACGTATAACTGTCGTCTTGTATGTGTGTGCACGTGAGTGGTTAGAGATATATATATATATATATATATATATATATATATATATATATATATATATATATATATATATATATATATATATATATATATATATATATATATATGTGTGTGTGTTTAGACTGTCTGACTCCTCGAAAGCTGTCGTAGAAGATAGGTGAGAGAGAGAGAAGATTTCTTGATCTCAGAGACAGCCTCTTGATCACATTCTACCATCTCACTCGTGGGAACCTATTGCTATTACTACTCTCACTGTGACTATCACTTATTCAAATCTATTCAGAAGTAACCAACCCAAGTCTTAATTCCCCTATCGAAAATCTACGACAAAGTGCCAGTGGAACAAGAGCTGAGAAGAAAATGCTGGCGATGGATAGGACACACATTGAGGAAACCTGTTGATAGCATTACAAGGCAGTCCTTGTTCTGGAATCCACAGGGAAAGAGAGGCAGAGGTAGACCAAAAAACACATGGAGAAGAGAGCTGGATACAGAGGTGAAAATGATAAGGAAAACATGGAAAGAACTTGAGCGGATGGCATGGGACAGGAAGACTTGGCATGTGTTTGTTGAAGGCCTGTGCTCCTCGGGGAGCTAAAGGGTATTGATTGATTGATTCCAAAGTCTAATTCTCATCACTTGTTCCCCTAGTACTTATGCGGTTCTTATTATCACTTCCGCAATAGTGACCTTGTTGCATCATTTCAATCCTTCATTTCAAAGCAAGCACCCTTTTATGAAAATCTTTAACTTTTGATTATTGTTTTTATTTTTTCTCCATATTTCAGAAACATTCAGTAGGACTGATTTTACATTCTTATTTTTATGGTGGATTTGATGCCTTTTGACTTCCATATATATCTCCTTGCAATGAAAGCTCTTCTAGCCTTTTGTTTCCTTATTTTGATATCACTCTCTCCCTCTAACTTTGTCTACATCGCTGTCAATATATGTATGATTCTTCATCTTGTAAGGGTGTTTCTTCAAGTGCAATTTTGTCATAATAGTTGTAGAGCTTCCTTCAGTCATATCTGATTATGGGGATGATGATCCCATGAGGAGATAGCGTAGCAGCTGCTTTTTTTTTTTTTACCTAGTCATACCTGTCAACCTCCTGAGACAAAAATCTGTACGCCGGACCCAAAAAATCCTTACAAACACCCAAAAATCCTTACGCAAAAAATATATTAATAAATTATACGCAATACAGTGTTAAAATGAGAAATTACATATACAAATCTATTAGCATTTGAATTATTGTGATATAAAACATGCTAATCGTCTCAATCTGTTCTTTACGTATAAAAAACTTAGTGATCATGATGTACACTATTCTTTCGATGTACAGTGTTTTATATTATAATCAACACATGCACTTTTAGCACTTTGCAGAATTGCATTTGTGGGCTAGTGTTCCTTTCGGCATGTTTTTTTTTCGACTTCTGCTTGTTGTAACAGTTTCTTTTCGCCCAACCTGAGGTGGAGCAATGCGACGCATCTCCACTTGGAGCAGTAAGCAGCTTTGTTCTCCTAGTTTGCTGGATTTGTTTCCAGAGCCTTCATGTCCTTCTTGTTCACATCTTTTAACATCAGCTGCAGTTGCCCAGCTGTTCTTTTGCCAGTTGTCCGTAGAAAATATCTTGGGGATTAGACGATCTTCCATGCGGTGAACATGGCCAAGCAAATGTAATCTATGCTAAGCAGCGTTTACATGCTTTGAAGGCCAGCACATGACAGAATACTTTTCAGACCATAAACCCTTATGTTTCACCATGACATAGATTGTTGCTACTAAATACAATGGCTGCAAGGATTGAACTTGCATCACAGTACTTATGGTATTATACAAACAGGCATATAAATCTATTCTTGCAGTGCTGGCATTGGGAGGACTGGAACCTTTATTGCTCTATGCAATATCATGAGACAGGTAGAGGAAACTGGTTTCTTGGATTGTTTCACGATTGTACGCAATCTGAGACATGACAGAATTGGCATGGTCCAGTCATTTGTAAGTCATTCTTTTGCATCCTTTATCTTTTGTACTTTTGTTGTGTCAGCACCACAACAAACTGGAAGTAAGTAATTGTGAATGAAGTATTTTGTTGTTCTTACAAAGATCAGTGGCATGTTCTGGTGATCTTTATTTTTTTTCTTATGTAGTCACATTATCATCAGTTTTGTTGTTTTTCTGTGTCAAATTACACTGACAAACAACATTTTTCTTTCTTATATAAGAATAAGTGTTCTTATGTCAGTTTTTTGCGCTGATTTCAAATTTGAAATCCGTTGATCTCTATCACGTCAGGTTTTTAAGATATTTGTGAATACATATATTTTTGGGAAACCGTTATGTGCTCCGTTTCATTTTTACTACATAACTTATTAAAAATTAATAAAATGCAAAATAATTCCACTTTTTATACTGCTAAAAGATGCATGACATATGTTACGCTATTTTTCCAATAGTTAATGTATTTTGAAATAATTCTGAGCGAAATATGGCTTCTAGAAGTTGTAGAAATTCGGCTGATCTGTTCTGTTACGTGTGCGGATATTTTACCGATCGTGTTCACCAGAAAAACTTTACACCGTTACTAAAGAAAGCATATGAACTTTATTTCGATTCGAAAGTTGATGATGCAAATAAATCTTGGAAGCCAAATGCAGTTTGTTCGACTTTGTGCAAATACATTGGCAGGTTGGTTACGAAAATCGCCGAAGCATAAGTCGATGCCTTTTGGAGTGCCAGTAATATGGCATGAACAAGACAAATTACGCTACTGATTGTTACTTCTGCTTGACAAATATCCATGGTTTCACTTTTAAAACTAGAAAGTCTGTGGTTTATCCAAATATCGAATCGGTTTCGAAACCAGTGTCTCGTGATCCAATCACGTGTCCGATCCCAGTTCCACCAGAACAATATCCGTTGGACGTGAATGAACCATCAGAAAGTGATAGTTTACCTGCTTCAGAAACTAATTCTGACTCGGATTATATACCGGTGAATGATGGTGTTCACTTAATTAACCTTTCAGATCTAATACGTGATCTCGCTCTTACCAAAGGACAAGTGGAATTACTCGGTTCGCGACTCAAAGAATGGAATCTTTTAGCGCCCAATACTTTGATATCTAAATTTCGTCATAGACACAGAGAACTTGTTCAATACTTTGAGATGGATGATGACATTTGCTATTGCAAAATTCCAGTCGCCTACTCTGTTCATATGAAAGAAACTTATGACAATATGGCTATACTTTTGGCAAAAATAAAGTACAATGACTACCAATGGCGGATTTGTGGAGACCTAAAGGTCATTGCAATTCTCACGGGCATGCAGACTGGGTATACTAAATTTTGTTGCTTCCTATGTGAATGGGACAGCCGCAACAGACAGGAACATTATGCAAGAAAGGTGTGGCCTATCAGGGATCGTATGCAGCTCGGGCATAAAAATGTAATACACGAGCCATTAGTTAACAAAGACAGCATCATTTTAACACCGTTACATATAAAGTTGGGGCTCATGAAGAATTTCGTAAAAGCATTAGATAAAATGAGCAAAGCTTTCACTTATCTTCGAGAAAAGTTTCCGCAAGTTAGCGATGCAAAGATAAAGGAAGGTATCTTTGTAGGACCTCATATTAGGAAAGTTATTGCAGACAAACAATTCGAGAACTTGTTACATGGTAGTGAACTTCACGCATGGATGGCATTCAAATCGATCGTCGATAACTTTCTGGGAAATCACAAATCTGTCGACTATGTGCATATTGTTAAGCAGTGCATAGATGCATACAGAATTATGGGCTGTAACATGTCCCTCAAAATCCATTTGCTCGATTCGCATCTTAACTTTTTCCCTGACAACCTTGGCGAAGTCAGCGATGAACATGGAGAACGATTCCATCAAGATATCGCCGTAATGGAGTCACGTTATCAAGGACGGTGGAGTGTGACCATGCTTGCCGATTATTGTTGGATGTTTCATCGCGATGTACCACATGCCATTCACCGACGAAAGTCGACTGCAAAGAAATTCAAGCCTACATAACTGTTATACTTCTTGTACGAATGATGTTATAATACTGTATGCGTTGTTAAAAAACTTCAATTGCGTATTTCTCGAGATCCCGACCTGATAGAGAAAAACGGTTTGCAGATTTAAAAACAGCGCATTAAAATTGACCAGAAAAACATAGAAATGTTAGAGAAAGAAAAAAAAATTTTTTTTTTGTTAGCCAGTGTTATCATTATTTTCTTATCACATAGTCAGATTATCAATATTTTCTTATCATATAGTCACATTATAATTATTTTCATCATGTTTCTATTAGTTAGTCACATTAACATCATTGTCTTCATTCGTTTTGCTCTTTTGTAGTCAAATTATAATCAGTTTCTATTAGTTAGTCACATTAGCGTCATTTTCGTCATTCATTTTGCTCTCATATAGTCACTGTTAAGGATCTTTTTGCGCATCATATGGATTGATATCTTTGAGACCATATGATTTACAAAAAGACACAATTGAGTTTGAATGTTATGTGTGACAACGCAAGTGACGTGCAAATGTTCTGAGTAGCAACTAGATTCTTTTGTGTTGATATATGTCCAGTGGACGGCTGTATACAGTTCGGAGAGTGTATTTGAATATTATGTCTGATCGGAACTACAATAGAAGTTATATGCTTTTCAAAGTGGAATGAATTGATATGTAGGAAATATATGAATATATGATTCAAATTTATTGCTAATAAATATTTGCCGTCTGGACCTGATGAAAGCAATACAGCAGTATGGATATGAAATGTATATTATAAATATGTTGTAGCAAAGTTGATTTTGCTGGGGAGATTATGATGGTATCCTAAAAAGAATGAAAAGGTGTCTGCTATAACCGTGTGAGGTCAAGCACATGTAGGTCTCTGACTCTATAGATGATGATGATGAATTATGTACAGAGAACCTAACGCTACCTCCCTAGGTCTCACACAGTCAATCTTCTGGCTCTAGTGTATGGTGTATGGTGTACCTAGTGTCTAGGGGAGAAATGAATGATGGTACACAACAATCAAACACTTTAAGTTTCTATAAAAGAAGTTAATAACTAGCAGTTAAGTTTTTCTTTGAACAAATATTTACAATGTATTTTGCCTGTCCATTCATAGCTTGTGGACAGGTCTTTGAAATTAAGGACAAGATAGTTTACAGAAAAGGAACAATTAAAACTGTTGGGACAATCTGCCCAATAACTAAAAGTTATTATGTATTATAACTGTTCTTCCTGTATGGAATATTAAATTAGTTCACTTTAGTTATCTACCGGGAGAGTCACTGTATATGAGGGCTGTAGTTCCTCATACCCCCATAAAATTCCTGTGTAATATTTTGAAACACAAGAAACTGTCAGAGATGCCCCAGATGTTTTACTCTTCACCTGAGAGTCCTTGTTGTAAGATAATACGATGGGTAGCTGCAGAAATTTCACGTCAACACTCGCCAAAGCTCCTACTGGATATTCAACAGCATATAAATCTGATTGGAGACTGGTTGGCGTTTATAAGCACTCAGCAGGTTTCCTGTCACCAGCCGGCAACAGGAACATAGACCCTCTGCAACAAAAGGACACCCTGGCCTTTTATCTCTGATCATTTATTCTAACACTTAATTTCCTACGTGGGTATGGGGTCAGCCTCGCGTGCCTTACAAATGCACTCGCCCCGAATTGTACAGGACTCCCACCTGGTTGTGACCACACCTCAAGTCCTTATAGTAGATACGCCACTGTACGTTCACATATTTTTCCTCCATACAATAATGTGGAGTAACCACATTTCCTGTGATATGATCTTCTCTTCTTTTCTTTACACTTATATTTGCTTCAGGCATGTTAAACAGTGTTCATTGAACACAGAGGCTTGCTAAACTATTTTAATACAATAATATGTCAACATAATTATAACAACATACATCAGTCAGATACCGTTTAATGTGTGGACTCAACAATGTCTGCTTCCGACATGTCCTTCACTTTTTCCCCACTAACAGTATCTAACTTTGTAGTTGGACCATACATATTAAATTTCATAAAATATCCTTACCACAATCAAGAAATATATAAACAAATGACGCTGATTTTGTGAAGAAATGGCCTCAGCTTCCTCCAGACTGCACAGACTGTGAATTTATTCTTTATTTAAGTTTACAATTAACACAGCTGTTTTTCAGCGTATCTGTATACAAATTTTAGTTCAACTGGCAATGAATAATCAAAGCCTTTACTAATATCTACCAGCACTAGCCAATCGTATCGTTCTACTACTTGAATTCAAATGCAGTTTGAATGAAAAACCCAAAATAATTTTGAATAACGGGTGGTCGATTGGCTAGTCTGCTCTAGTCATGCCAATTACAAAAGATATCACGTTTAGGATTACATTTCTCCTACCGTTCCCCTTTCCCATTCATACTCTGTTAACCCCAAGCGAATTTGAATGTACCTCCCTGCCTCTGTTCTCAGCTCGCGTCCCCCTAACGTTACCAAAAAAACATGAGCAGGAACGCCAGTGTGTCTGGTCGTGTGGTCTTAGAGATTAGTATTTCTTCAATAACTTCTCTAATACTGGGAATATCATATATTTTAAAGTACATTCTTACTCAGCCAACTCCACGTCATACTACCATATAATTCTTATGGGGAACTTCATAATGGTTTTAAATTTCCAAATTTTGTCATCGTCCATCGTCAAATAAAATTTTACACAAGTCCGCCATCTTTCCTCTCCGTCTTGCGAGCCTGTATTTTTTCAAATAACTAACTTGTTTTAGTTATATCAGAAATGCTACCACGAAGAGGAAATAAAACTGTCTGCATGGTTAGGCATTGGCTGGCTTTTCCGCAGTGTGAATATATGCGTTGCAGACTGTGTCATCGAAGTGGGGTAGACGGGGCGGGTTTAAGAATTTGCGTTACTATTTAGCATTTTATCGTGTAATATTACCAAAAAATGTAAGGATTACTACTGGTTTTGCTACAAAGTTGACAGAAAGTGTTACTTCAGATAGCTATATTGCGGTGTACTTCCGCCAATAGTTAATTGTAAGGCTAGACTACAAAGTGTATACAGCAGATTGGGCAAAAATTAACTATTAGTAGTGTTTGTCGAAAACGAAACTAAAGCGTGTCAGACTTTTTCCGTGAAATCATTCTATAGGCTTAGCACTGTGCAAAAAGCAGCGCGGCTGGCTTCAAAGATGACAACCGTCAGACACATGCGGGCTAATGTATTTATTATCATTTTATGCCTAAATCATACTGAATTGAGCGTTTATTCTCGCATATTTTGCTACATATGTGGAACCCATGAAATACGGACCAAGGATTGATTGTATGTCTTCGTAATAAATTGATACGAAACAAATGATACGCCATGTTTTGAGAATTAAATTGTTCGGTTGCTGTTGAACTTGAATGTTCTATAATTGATCATGTTGAGCCATTACCCTTACTCTCAAAGTGTTGGAAGGTCTTCAGTCTAAAGAAAAAGACCACCGTAGCAGTCACATTATCATCAGTTTCATTCTTTTTTCTGTTAGTCTGTCATATTAACATCATTTTCTTTATTTTGCTCCCATATAGCCACAATTTCAGTAAGCATTTTGAGTGTTTGATTGGCAGAGTGGTTAGAGCGCTTGCATCTCACAGCGTAGCTACCTTGTTCCATATTCAAAACGTGAAGCATCATGCTCCAGTTTACCCAGCTGTAAATGAGTACCTGACTCTGGTCTTAAATTAGGGAAGGCAAAGGCTATGAGGAAAAAAACTGGTTATCCTACCTCATAAAGCTGGACCAAGTATAGTGATGTCTGTAACACTTTGCACCTGTGTGGCAGTATCTGCAATGGGGCCACCTTTTTTTTCTTTTAAAGCAATGCTGTACTTGCATATTTTTTTTTGGCCATAGTTTACTGCTGAGTTGTGGAATCTGCACCTTTTTGGAATGGCACATCTGATTTCAGCAAACATTTTTTATTCGGGACAACTTTCTGTAGCCTTTGGTTGTCCCTAGCCTATCTGCAAGACAGCCGGTGGTTTGAAATCTTTCCTTCTCCTTGATGAATTGCCTTCTAAGGCTGATTTTTTTTTTTTTTAAAGTGTACGCCCACTTTTACTCGAGGCGAAATCTCAGGTTAGTATGTCTAACTGAGACTGATTTTACATGAGTATCCTATTTTCCCTGTATGCTGACAAGTGTCCTCTCGTCAGTCAGGCAGATACTTGCCGTCTTCAGAGAGCTAAGGCTGATGAGCGTCATCTACATAGAACATTCTGGTTTTAGAGCAACAGAGAATAAGAGACTTGCCACTGTACCTTCTTCAGTTAGTTTAAACAGCCCCCACCACGAGCAGGCCAGGAGCTGGGCTTTTGCTATTATAAACTGTTCATTGCAAACACCTTAGGAGCATTTAAGCAAAGTTGAGATCTCATACTCAGCTCCACTCCAGCTATAACAGCATTAGGGACCTACAGAAATAATGAAAATTGCTAATTGTGGTAAAAATACAAGAAAAAATCAATTAGCTAGCTTATGCCCTGTGTAGTATCTGTAGCAGGGTTATCTGAAGAGACAAAATAAAAAACGGGATTACTGCACCATCAGACATGTTGTAGAGGATGATAATATAAGGTTGTGCACTGGACTGACAACCCCGTTGTGTAAAACAGAAATGACTGCTGCATGAGCATGTGGATGATTGATGCAGGCTTCTTGTAAAGGGACCCACTGATGTAGTGGTTGCATGCTCCATAAGGATGATGGGCTCAACTCAATATTTCATAAAAATCATTTTTATTTTATCGGGTGAGTGGACAGGTCATTGGTGCAGCAGTAAAAGTTTACGGTAAAATGGTATTTGAATTAGTTAATTCGCTCAACAAAAAAAAGGCCTTAGAAATGAGATATCCGAACTGGCCCAGGTAGTAAAAAGGGTCAGGTTTTGAAACCAGATGATACATGATGGCCTTGAAACCCATCTCTTGCAGACCCAATTGAAACAGTCTCAGTTGTAATGGTTTGGCCATTTGTGCAGAAAGGAAGAAGACTGGTTACCATGACAAACATGGAAAATCAAGAGCCAGGTTTCCAGACGTCCCAGAGTTCATTGAGAGGACTGGACTGGAAGTAGATCAAAGGAAGACAACCAATAGGATAGCTTTGTGCTTTCTCTGACTGACCTCTACTCCCCAGAGTAGAAGAGGAATAACTAAGTAATTAGCTCAAGAACAGAAAATTAACGTGGCATTAGAATCCTTTACTGGCTTATAATTCTTAATACATATATGATGTTTTCATAATTACAGCAACAATACGAGTTCTTACACAAAGCAGCTCAGGTTGCAGTGTTATGTATGGGCACAACTGTGAGATCCAGTGACATCCAAGACCGAGTTAAGATGTTGGAGTCAAAAGCTGACAGAGCACAGACATATATGAAGAAAGAGTTTCTAGTAGGTGACCTACTTTTAACTGCCGCTGAATTAAATGTACATAGGCAGCATGCAAATACAAATATCATAAATTATTCAAACATATTAATGAATTACCTGGGGCAGACATTAAAATGTGTGGGCTTCCATGAATATCTTTATTTGTATTCTGTAAGAACCTCTACACCCCAAGATAGAAGACGAACGACTAAGTAAGTATTCTATAAGAACTTTTTATTAGAAATCTTGCCTCATTAATCTGTGTCTAAGTCCAGGGTTGATAGAATACTTGCTTCTCATGGCAAAGTGACTGTGTTCAAAGCTAGGTAGCATCATGCTTCAGTCTACAAAGCTGTAACAATAGTTAAAGGCAGCTAGTCACACCCACCTCATACAGCTGAAAGCTAGTCCATGTAAAGTCTCTAACACTTCATTTCCCTAGGGTAGTATATGCAAGGGACTACCTTTGAAGTTCCCAACAGGTTAGGTCTTAGTTGTACAGAAATTCTCCCTTTTAAGGAGTTATGTTGTAAAAACAAATGATGAATTATCATTTGTTGTAAATTAAGAATATTACTAAAGTTTTGTAAATTGAGCAATGATTTATTTGTGTAAAGAAGAACATAACAGAGTGATAATTAGTTGTGACCGAAGAGTAATGCTGTTTTTGTTAACGTAGTCATGAATTGTTGTAAAATGTGAACAATAATGAACTGTTATGAGAAGAGTTATGATTTTTAAAAATTCATGTTGAAAATCATACTTTGTCATTAAGTATAAACAGTAATGAATCAGCATGAGTAAATAAGAATAATGTTTTGTCCACAGGCAATTTGTGCTGTAAGTAATGATGTATTCCAAGAAGACTCTGAGGTAAACCAGTGCCAGCATGTTTATGAGAACTGTAAACCAGCTGATTACAGACTTAAAAACAGATTTAACGACATCCTACCAAGTGAGAATATTATATTAGTCATTACTTCCAAATTTAGTTATGTCAATAATAGCATAGCCCTGGGGTAGTTCCCAGGGAGTATCTGAGGAAACAAAGAAATGAAAGGGTACCTGCTCCCTCAGGCATGTATCACAAGATGGCTAATGGGAAATTGTATATGGGACTGGCATTCTCATCTTGTAAAGAAAATTGCTACATAAACCATTTCTGCATGGCTCCATGCTTCATTGCACAAATACAAATGATGATGATTGTGTATGTCCTGGTTATATCTGTCCTCATCTATGTGTATGTCCTGGTTATATCTGTCCTCATCTATGTGTATGTCCTGGTTATATCTGTCCTCATCTATGTGTATGTCCTCATTATATATGTCCTCATGTATGTGTATGTCCTGGTTATATCTGTCCTCATCTATGTGTATGTCCTGGTTATATCTGTCCTCATATATGTGTATGTCCTGGTTATATGTCCTCATCTATGTTTATGTCCTGGTTATATCTTTCCTCATCTATGTGTATGTCCTGGTTATATCTTTCCTCATCTATCTGTTAACTGCCCAATTTGAAACCAAGAAGTTGCAGACTTTCATAAACAGGTCCTTGTGCTGAAAAGGATTGACATGGTATGACAAGACCACCAGTGTGGAACTGATGACAAGACCACCAGTGTGGAACTGTTGACAAGAACCAGACAAAGACTAAGTGAAACAAGATGTAAGGATAAGATACTGGTGTTGAAAAGGACACACATGAGAAAAAAAAAACCAGTTGATAGCACTACAAGGCAGTCCTTGTTGTTGAATCCCCAGAGTAAGAGAAATTGAAGGAAACCACAACACACACGGAGAATGGAATTAGACATTGACACTAAGAGAATAAAGGAGACATGGACAGATCTTGATGGGATAGCACAGCACAGGAAGGCCTGTGCTCTACAGGGATCTCAAAGGTCATGAATGATCTTTCATTATCATCATTTTGTGGTTTATGTGGCAATTTATTTTACACGATGAGATTGGCAGCCTCATGAGCAACCTCAAGATAGTTGCCTTGTTTGACATACGTATTCTTTCTTTGTCCCTTTCTGTGACCTCCCAGGAACAACTTGGGGTGAATATTAACATGCTAGCATGTTATAGGTAAAAATGACTTACATGTGCAATAACTGTTAACTGCATTACTAAAGTGTATTTACTATACATGTTAACTGTTCACTTCTTTACAGAGGAATCCTACAGGGCCATTTTGCAGACAGATTCTGAGGGCATCGATGATTACATCAATGCAGTCCTTGTACCGGTACAGGTTACAGTTTTCTTTCTAGCTTTCTGTATCAGTTGGAAGTGTTACTGAGTAGACAGAACAGTTGTTGTACAGAAACATACATTAATGTGCTAAATTAAAAAGTAGTATTGAAGTCAGTTTGACAGGTGTCCTCCATAGTTGATACTTGAATGTTTCAAATTTTTTTAACCATGTTTTGCCCTTTATTTTGCTGCAAATTCTAAAATGACTTACGGACATAACTGTGATATGTGCATGATTTGAATTTCCTGTAAAATGAATGTACTTTTCTGTCATGTTGCTCTCTTACAGCAGTCCCTTGTGTGAATAGCTCTAGTGGACAGAAATAACAGTTCCACATTTTTATTCCTTATGTTCAGAGTTTCAGCAAGCTCAACCAGCAAATACTGACCCAGCTGCCCCTGCCAACAACCACCACAGACTTCTGGCGATTAGTCACGCAGTATAAAGTATCACTAATTGTGGCTTTCGAAACAGAACTGAAGTCTACAGATGCGGTAGTGTATCTCGATATTTAATTGTGTGTGTATTGGTTCTAGCTTTGCCTTGTGTAATTCTCTGGAGGTTCTAGCTTTGCCTTGTGTAATTCTCTGGAGGTTCTAGCTTTGCCTTGTGTAACTCTAGAGGTTCTAGCTTTGCCTTGTGTAATTCTCTAGAGGTTCTAGCTTTGCCTTGTGTAATTCTCTGGAGGTTCTAGCTTTGACTTGTGTAATTCTCTGAAGGTTCTAGCTTTGCCTTGTGTAATTCTCTGGAGGTTCTAGCTTTGCCTTGTGTAATTCTCTGGAGGTTCTAGCTTTGCCTTGTGTAATTCTCTAGAGGTTCTAGCTTTGCCTTGTGTAATTCTCTGGAGGTTCTAGCTTTGACTTGTGTAATTCTCTGAAGGTTCTCAGGAGATCAAGAAAGAATAACTGTACTGTTCCCTCAGGCTTACCATTAGAGATGACTGATAAGAGGTTGTACATTTTCAGAAACTCCATGCTAAATAAGAAGCAAAAAGGTGACTAAGTTCAGAAACTCCATGCTAAATAAGGAGCACAAATGTGACTAAGTTCAGAAACTCCAGGCTAAATAAGGAGCACAAATGTGACTAAGTTCAGAAACTCCAGGCTAAATAAGGAGCACAAATGTGACTAAGTTCAGAAACTTCATGCTAAATAAGGAGCACAAATGTGACTAAGTTCAGAAACTCCAGGCTAAATAAGGAGCACAAATGTGACTAAGTTCAGAAACTTCATGCTAAATAAGGAGCACAAATGTGACTAAGTTCAGAAACTCCAGGCTAAATAAGGAGCACAAATGTGACTAAGTTCAGAAACTCCAGGCTAAATAAGGAGCACAAATGTGACTAAGTTCAGAAACTTCATGCTAAATAAGGAGCACAAATGTGACTAAGTTCAGAAACTCCAGGCTAAATAAGGAGCACAAATGTGACTAAGTTCAGAAACTCCAGGCTAAATAAGGAGCACAAATGTGACTAAGTTCAGAAACTCCAGGCTAAATAAGGAGCACAAATGTGACTAAGTTCAGAAACTCCAGGCTAAATAAGGAGCACAAATGTGACTAAGTTCAGAAACTCCAGGCTAAATAAGGAGCACAAATGTGACTAAGTTCAGAAACTCCAGGCTAAATAAGGAGCACAAATGTGACTAAGTTCAGAAACTCCAGGCTAAATAAGGAGCACAAATGTGACTAAGTTCAGAAACTTCAGGCTAAATAAGGAGCACAAATGTGACTAAGTTCAGAAACTCCAGGCTAAATAAGGAGCACAAATGTGACTAAGTTCAGAAACTCCAGGCTAAATAAGGAGCACAAATGTGACTAAGTTCAGAAACTCCAGGCTAAATAAGGAGCACAAATGTGACTAAGTTCAGAAACTCCAGGCTAAATAAGGAGCACAAATGTGACTAAGTTCAGAAACTTCATGCTAAATAAGGAGCACAAATGTGACTAAGTTCAGAAACTCCAGGCTAAATAAGGAGCACAAATGTGACTAAGTTCAGAAACTCCACGCTAAATAAGGAGCACAAATGTGACTAAGTTCAGAAACTCCACGCTAAATAAGGAGCACAAATGTGACTAAGTTCAGAAACTCCAGGCTAAATAAGGAGCACAAATGTGACTAAGTTCAGAAACTCCAGGCTAAATAAGGAGCACAAATGTGACTAAGTTCAGAAACTTCATGCTAAATAAGGAGCAAAAAGGTGACTAAGTTCAGAAAGTATTTTTTTTTTTTAATTTATTATTTCTTGAAGTTGAAAGGCCTTGCTAGCTGAAAGTTGTGTTAAATGATATAATATATGCATAAACATAGGTCATTTTTGTTGCTTTCTTAGTGTGTTGCAAGCCTTCATTGCCGTTGACAAATATCTTTTTAGTAATGTGTTGTTAAAGAATTCATAATGTAAGCCAAGTAATTTTATTTGCTTTTCAAACTTTATCACAGGATTCACATGTGTAGTCATTTTTTTTTTTTTTTTGCAGTATATTTTTAAAAACTTGTTGCAAGTGCACTTGAAGTGCATTGTGTAGGAATTGGGACCAACTGCAGTGGTAGTCATTTGCTCTTTATCATCATCGTCATCACTCCCCAAGGAGCATAGGCCTTCAACAGACTTATGCCAAGTCTTCTTGTCCTGTATCATAAGATCTGCTTCTTTCCTCATCTTCCTCATCATTTTCATTTCAATTGTCAGTTCTCTTCAGCAAATGGTTTTCTGTCTTTTAACTTATTGATGGTTTATGTTGTTATCCATGATTTGTGCTGGTGTTCTCTTTTTGTCCCTGAACTTTTCCACATCTCAGTCCATATATTTGTGACTTGTTGCTAGTTCTGTATTTGGTACATCTTCCAGATGTTGGAGCATTTGCGTTGTTTTTGGATATTGTGACTGTAAATTTTGTCCAGTGTTTCTTGATTTGTTACATATCCCACATTAAACTGTTGTCTCTTTAAAAAGACTAAAATGGGACATGTGAGGTGAACAGTGAGAATAAGGGACGGAGCTACACTGAAATTCTATTTCCATAAATAATTGCAGGATTGCAATTGAAATGTTCTGACGTACGTGCAATAGTAATAGTTGTCCATAGGACAGCAATAATAGTTGTCCATAGGACAGCAATAATAGTTGTCCATAGGACAGCAATAATAGTTGTCCATAGGACAGCAATAATAGTTGTCCATAGGACAGCAATTGATGGTACAAGTCTATCCTTTTCTCCAAAATCCTCATGGACAGCTTTGTTTCAGAGACCGAATTTGTTCTACTTCCATTTGTTGCCCAAATTGTGGAGGAGATTACAAGTAATAGAAATTTGACTAATCTCAATTTTGTTTCTTCTATTTTGACTTAAAATGTGGTGCAGCTTCTAGCCTTAATGTGTAAGGAATTTAATCTTTTCAGTAGGCTGTTAAAAACGTATACAGGCAGTCATATACACAAACTACAGTTTGATTATTTTTTTAATAGCAAACATTTTCTCTCCTATGTCATGTCAAAGTCAATCGCTGACTACCTTCCATCAGATGAGAATGAGACTGCCAGATATGCATTCTTCAATGTCAGGACAGAACCAGTGATCTCTGATATTTTTTGGGAAGAGCGCACAGTCATCATTACCATGGATGCTGAAATGAAAGCCACATTACATCCATCTCGTGCAGTAAGTTCCTTTTCATTCATCATCAGTCATCAGCACACTCTAGGCAAAGAAAAAAAAAACTCAATTTAACTTGGTCTAGAGCTTCTAACTGTATCTCTAGTGTCCTCTTCTTGTTCATTCTGTGCCTGTAAAGTTTGTCTCTATCTGCCTGTTCATAAAGTTAGGTCTTGAGTCTATATCACTTGTCCGTCTTTCTGTTTGGAGTTCTGACTTGACAGTTTTATGTTTACTAGAAACTAGATGTTTCTCAATAGATCTTTGAAAGAAAATCAATGTATATCATATGACACTTGGATAGATATCTAAAACTAAGAATTATAACTTTAAAAAATTAATAGTCGTAACACTTCAAACATTTTTTTAAGTTTACCACTTGTGTTGGACACCTTTGATTGTTCAATAAAGCTATGAATCACTTTGATTGTCTTATGAAGGCTTTGGATCACTTTGATTGTCCAATAAAGGCTGTGGACCATGCTTTAAAAAAATGTACTTAAAAGCATTTTTAAATATTTTAAATGTTAGCTTACGTGCACAAACCTCCTAGAATTCATTCATGGACACCCCCCCCCCCCCCCCCCCCCCCCCCCCTTGTGCCATAGGTTAAGAAACCCTGTTCTTGATGAAAGAAGTCACAGAAAAAAAAACGTACATCTTCATATGAATGTAAGAACACAGAGTGTGTGATAGTCATCATCGTTCCCTCATTTTGCTTCTTATAGAGCATGTAGCCACCTGTAGCTTGTCCTGTTGCAGGAAACCTGCAGGAAAGCATTCATGCATGCATGCAACAGTGGTTTCTTTAGCAATTTGTTTTATGTGATGAGGTTGCTAGCTTCATGCACAACCTCATATTAGTCGCTTCTTTTTGATATACCTGAGCAAACAGTTGTCTTATTCTGTGTTTATCTCCCCTAGATACCCCAGGGGAACCGCACAGGGCATATGTGATAGTTAAGTCAAATAAATAAAAGATTATTAGTCGTGCACAGTAACATTTCTTGTTTTCTTACATCTGATAGATTTACTAAAAAGATACGTTATCATAATCAACATTACTTGTCTTATTCCGTTTTATCCTTCCACTGTGGCAGGGTAGCATCACTTACATTTGTGGGCTTTTCATGTGGCCCTTTTTTTTTTTTTATTATTATTATTGTTAAGTCAGTTTTGGAATAGAATGTTACAGTCAAAACACTGTATGTTTCAGGGCTCACCCTTTGTCAGCCACAGTCAGAAACAGGAGACAAAGGCAAGAAATATAGACAGGTGTAGATCCTGAAGGGGGGTCTCTGAAGAGGCAAAGAAAGGATAGGACTACCACTTCTTCAGGCATGTTGTACAAGACGACTATCATGAGGTTGTGTATTGGGCTGGCAACCTCATCATGTCAAACAAACTGCCACAAACCACCACTGCAAGAGCATGTGACTGCTTGGTGTAGGCTTCCTGCAATGGGGACAGCTACACTGGTTGTTCCATGCTCTGTAATGACCGCAAAGGAAAATGATGATGGGGAAAAAAATAGAAGGTAAGATGAGAATAGAAAGAAGTAGCAGGAAGTCAAAGGAAAAAGTAATCCTAAATAAGCAAATGAAAATACAGAACCAGAAAGAAATATCAGTGCAAAGAGAAAACTGAAGAAATGTAAGTGACTTGTATGTCCTGAAAAAAAAAGTCAGTATGGAAGCTGGAAGTGACGACAGTAGAAAGTGATGTTGAGAAACACAAATACAAATATGAAAAAACAGACATAAAAAACACAGCACAAATATTAAGAAGAAGAACCAAAAAAAAAACAGCCAGATATAAATAACAAAAAGGCACTGAACCAGCGACATCCACTGAATTTCATTTATTACCCTTCTACTCCCCAAGGATCATAAGCCTTCAACTAACTTATACCAAGTCTTCTTGTCCCTTGCCATCAGCTCAAGGTCTTTCCGTGTATTTTTCATGCCCTTCATGTCTGACTCCAGTTCCCTTCTCCGTGTATTCCTTGGTATTCCTCTTCCTGTGGATTCCAGAACAAGAACTGCCTAGTAATGCTATCAGCAAGTTTCCTCAATGTGTATCCTATCCATCTCCAGCAGCATCTTATCTTTTGTTCCACTGGCGCTTGTCAAGTTCTTTTCTTCAGCTCCACATTAATGATCTTGTCATACTACTTCAATCCTTCTAATCTACACAAGTGTCACATAATTGGTCGTTCTCTTTTGCATATTTTTTCTCTCTCTGCCATTATCTATTTATTTCTCATTTTCAGGGGGCACAGAAATCCGTGCCCCAGTCACAGTTTGCATTTTCACACTTCAATTAATGTCAGGTCAAGGCATCATTGACCATCCTTAAGGATTAATTGTAATTGCTTAAGTGATTGCACCAGATTGACTTCACGTGTGAATTGTTTCTTTAGCATTGCGCAACTGTTTCCGTACAGACGGGCGTGTTGCTTCAGTGTTCATACAAGTACATGGAGTGTCTGATTAGTGACGCAGTCACTTCCCTCGAAGTTACCTATGATGATAATTACAGATAATATCAATCTGGCAAGACATTCAAAGAGTGAACTTGTAAACATGATGAATACTAGATGGAAACCACGCTACCTTAAATGGAAAGTGACGTTTGAAATCACATCTTATGTGTCACGTTGTAAAATTCCATGAGGAAAAGTTGGGATACCAATATCATAACATGCATAGATGAATGCTATGGTTGGCATTCGAACTGTAAAATTACTACACTCCCGATTGGAGCCTTGTCAAATAGTAACAACAATGTGCGGGAGCTGAAAGTTGCAATATAATCTGGCACTTTCACCGGTCTAGGGCACTGTGAGATTCAACTCGTCAAGAAGACAGCCAGACAAGCCAGAGAAAGGAATAGACTCAGGATTCCACTTTAAAGGACCGGACAAAGTGTTTGAGCATCTTGTGGACTTGTATCCCAGGAAAACATTAATAAGGGAAGCCCAGAAATCCAGGAACCTAAACACTAAGTCGTAGTGGGATTCTAGTTGCAAAGTAATACCCCAGACCACGTTTAAGAGGCATCTTAAACAAGTTGCCTTAACTATTTCTCTGAGCCAGAAGTCAGTCTGTATTCCCAAAGAAATTTGGGTCGGTGGTACCAATTGGTGGAACAAGTGGCCTTCAGGTAAAGCTAGACACTAAAATCAGACGGGTCTTGAAGACACTGGACCAGCTTCATAATTACTCCATGTTACTTCTTGGAATGTGTTACCACCACCAGACTTGACAAGTGACGAGAGTGAACCAGTCTACAATCTGCAAGGAACCAAACATCGGCTGGAGCAGAAACCAACCTCCTCCTACTGGCAGCTAAGTACACACTTAAAAGCTGCCAAGTGAACTTTCCCTTAACTAACCATAACATCACCTGTGATGAGTTTTTAAAAGAATTATTTGTTTTTACACTGTTAAATATGATTGATTATTAAATTTGTTATCTGTATATATACAAATTTATAGTTGATTTAATCATTTTGAGTGTGCTGCGCCCATATGTCTCAGTCATTTTAAAATACACTTAAACAGATGCATTGCTGTCCAGACGTATGCCTCAGCTTTTGTTTTTTCACAGCCACCAACAAGGGGAGTTTGTATTGTAGACTTTAGCAATTTTTAACTTTACAAATGAAACTAGGTCCAATTATTTGTAACTTTAAAATTTTTTGTTTGTTTTAGTTTTGGCTAAAAGAGATGCATGAAATACAAACATTTTGTCCTTTCAGATTGAGGGAGAGCGTTTTGTGACTCATGTGGAGTGCAGACGTCCTGAACTTGACCCAGAACAACTGCTGGCTTTAATTACACTTATTAGATCCCTTAAACCATCTGGTGAAGGTCGCACTTTGTACATGTGCAGGTAAAGTATTAATTAATGTATATAATATATCATGGCAGCTATATAGACAAAGTTGGAGGAACAGACCGTAGTGATATCTAAATAAGAATACAAAAGGCAAAGACAAATTTCATTGCATTGAGAAATTATGTGGAGTTTTTTTGTTTTAATCTAGTCGAGCACAAAAATCTTCAACTCAAATGTCAAGGCAGTTGTATTGTTTTGCTCTGATATATGCAGAACATCAAGAAATGACAACTAAGAAGTAAAGACTTTCATAAATGGAGTTTTGCATTGAATAGAAGGATTGAAGTAATAATGGCAAGATAATGTGGAATTGATGACAAGAACCAGACAGGTGCCAGTGGAACAGGAGATGTGAAGAAGATGCTTGAGTTTGATAGTATACAAAGGGAGGAAACCTTTTGGTAGTGGGAGTCCATGGAGTAAAAGAGAGGTTGAAAGAGACCATAAACCACATGAAGACGGAAGCAGGAGACAGACATGACAGGAATAAAGAAGACATGGACAAACCTTGAGCAGACGGCACAGGACAGGAAAGCTTAACATGAATTTGTTGAAGACCTGGTCTCTTTAGGAAGCTGAAGGGGTATTAATCATCATCATCATTATTATTTTCCTTTGCACTCCTTATGGAGCATGGAGCCACGACTGCAGGTAGTCCCCTTGAGGAAGCCTGCACTGAGCATTCACATGCTTTTGTAGTGGTGGTTTCTGTGGCCGTTCTTTTTACATGATGAGTGTCCCAGCAAGTCATCATTATTATTTCCCCATTTTGCAAGGGTGTTGATGACATATTATTAAACAATGCAAGCATTTTAAAAAAACAGCATTCAATTCTGTTTTAATTAAGCATTTTTCTTTACACAAAAAAAATAAAGGGATGGTACTTGTAATTCTTGCCTTAGACTCTCTGTCCCAATGTGCAATGGGCTAATCACCTGTTTGTCAAACATTTTGATTACATGTTTTGCCTAGGAGCCTTGTGCTCTTTGGGTCACCTCTACACCCTGTTTTACCGGGTAGAAGAGGTTCCGATTATGAGATGAGATGAGACTCTCTGTCCCACACCTAAAGATGTGTTTGACAAGAGTCACACTAAACTGTGTGCTCTTATCAAGTATTTTGTTCTGCGTCTGGGTACAGCTACAAGACAGAGGAGCCAGGCTATTGGCAACATCTAGATAGCCAAAGTCTTTTGTCAGAGTTTTGTTTAAGACGAGCTTGCATGTTAAGTAATGCTCTTTAATTTAATGTAAAATTTAGTATACCAGTTATAATAAATGCACATTTTAGTATGGCTTTACTTTAAGCAGAATTTACAATGGCCCACTTTAGCAATAGTTTAGTCTGACTATCTTGTTGTGCGTTTTGATTAATATACAACTGTTTTATAATCAGAAATGGTGCTGAGTACAGTGGCCTGGTGTGTGTCTTGTCTCTCTTGCTGGACAGACTAGATCATGATCACTGTTTGACTGTGCCCCTTGTTGTCGGAGCAATGAAAGCTATCAGACCTTCCGTCATTCCCACGTTGGTGAGATACATTTACAGAATGATACTGTTAGTTTTGACATATTCTTCTTTCCCAATTGTTATGCCAACTATCACAGGTTATCATGTCTTTCCACAGTTTTCAGTCTCTGGAGTTTTCTGTTAGATCAGGGTTTTTTTTAAACTCTCCCATTCCATGCTGTGAGACTGACCAGCATATATTGTTACTCTCTGTCTTACTTTCTTCTGCTATTAAGCATTCTGACTCTTTCCAAAATGAGAGAGATTACAGACTAGCTTAGTGTGGACATTAAATATGGAGTAGGAAAAAATACTAAGGAAAATTAATTATCACCTGCAACCAGTGAATAAACAATGCTAAGATTGCTGAACTTTGGCATCAAACATAAGACTAGCAGAGATGAATGTATGAGGGGATACACCGGCCTTTATACAACCAGTATGTTGCAAAAACATAGAAACATTGAATCTTCAAGAACTGATACGGATCTATTGTCCTGGTCATGCAGGGGTATGTGGGAATGAAAGAGCTGATAGACCAGCTTCAAGAGCACCCATAGACGGTGCATTGGACATGGATAAGAGAGAAATGCAATCGATGAATCATCAAGGCTAAGACTGCTGGAATTTGGCATCAAACGTAAAACCAGGAGGGATGAACGTATGAGAGGACGCATCCGGCTTGTATACAACCAGTGCGCAACAGGAACAATTAGCAGTCATACCCTTCGACGTTTTCTGAGGGAGACTGAGCACCTGTGGGTTTGCCTGGAGTGCACTGATGTCAATTCTGAACAACAATAACAAAAACATGTTAGCAATCATACCCTTCCACATTTTCTGAGAGAGACTGTACACCAGTGAGTTTGCTCAGAAAGCAATGATGTTGATTCTGAACAACAATAACAAAAACATGTTAGCATTCATACCCTTCCACATTTTCTGAGAGAGACTGTACACCAGTGAGTTTGCTCAGAAAGCAGTGATGTTGATTCTGAACAACAATAACAAAAACATGTTAGCATTCATACCCTTCCACATTTTCTGAGAGACTGCACCAGTGAGTTTGCTCAGAAAGCAATGATGTTGATTCTGATCAACAATAACACTATTTTCAAAATTTTTCTAGTGAAGTTATACTGCCTATTTTAAATCTGCATTACTTTGTATATGTGCGTTAGACTCTTTCAGGGCATTTTATTTGTTACACTTTGTATATGTGCATTAGACTCTTTCAGGGCACTTTATTTTTTTACATTTTGTATATGTGTGTTAGACTCTTTCAGGGCATTTTATTTTTTACACTTTGTATATGTGCGTTAGACTCTTTCAGGGCATTTTATTTTTTACACTTTGTATATGTGCGTTAGACTCTTTCAGGGCATTTTATTTGTTACACTTTGTATATGTGCATTAGACTCTTTCAGGGCATTTTATTTGTTACACTTTGTATATGTGTGTTAGACTCTTTCAGGGCATTTTATTTGTTACCCTTTGTATATGTGCATTAGACTCTTTCAGGGCATTTTATTTGTTACACTTTGTATATGTGCGTTAGACTCTTTCAGGGCACTTTATTTTTTTACACTTTGTATATGTGTGTTAGACTCTTTCAGGGCATTTTATTTTTTACACTTTGTATATGTGCATTAGACTCTTTCAGGGCATTTTATTTTTTACACTTTGTATATGTGCGTTAGACTCTTTCAGGGCATTTTATTTGTTACACTTTGTATATGTGCATTAGACTCTTTCAGGGCATTTTATTTGTTACACTTTGTATATGTGTGTTAGACTCTTTCAGGGCATTTTATTTGTTACCCTTATTATATGTGCATTAGTCTCTTTCAGGGCATTTTATTTGTTACACTTTGTATATGTGCATTAGTCTCTTTCAGGGCATTTTATTTGTTACACTTTGTATATGTGTGTTAGACTCTTTCAGGGCATTTTATTTGTTACCCTTATTATATGTGCATTAGTCTCTTTCAGGGCATTTTATTTGTTACACTTTGTATATGTGCGTTAGACTCTTTCAGGGCATTTTATTTGTTACACTTTGTATATGTGTGTTAGACTCTTTCAGGGCATTTTATTTGTTACCCTTATTATATGTGCATTAGTCTCTTTCAGGGCATTTTATTTGTTACACTTTGTATATGTGCATTAGACTCTTTCAGGGCATTTTATTTTTTACACTTTGTATATGTGCGTTAGACTCTTTCAGGGCATTTTATTTTTTACACTTTGTATATGTGTATTAGACTCTTTCAGGGCATTTTATTTTTTACACTTTGTATATGTGCGTTAGACTCTTTCAGGGCATTTTATTTTTTACACTTTGTATATGTGCGTTAGACTCTTTCAGGGCATTTTATTTTTTACACTGTGTATATGTGTATAGATTCTCTCAGGGCATTTTTTTTACACTTTGTATATGTGCGTTAGACTCTTTCAGGGCATTTTATTTGTTACACCTTGTATATGTGTGTTAGATTCTTTCAGGGCATTTTATTTGTTACACTTTGTATGTGTGCATTAGACTCTTTCAGGGCATTTTATTTTTTACACTTTGTATATGTGCGTTAGACTCTTTCAGGGCATTTTATTTTTTACACTTTGTATATGTGCGTTAGACTCTTTCAGGGCATTTTATTTTTTACACTTTGTATATGTGCGTTAGACTCTTTCAGGGCATTTTATTTTTTACACTTTGTATATGTGCGTTAGACTCTTTCAGGGCATTTTATTTATTACACTTTGTATATGTGCGTTAGACTCTTTCAGGGCATTTTATTTGTTAGACTCTTGCATGGCATTTTATTTGTTACACTTTGTATATGTGCGTTAGACTCTTTCAGGGCATTTTATTTTTTACACTTTGTATAAAATGAGAAAATGGATAGAACACACATTAATAAAACCTGTTGATAGCATCACAAGGCAGCTGATGTTCTTGAATCTCCAGGGCAAGAGAAGTAAAGGAAGAGCAAACAACATGTGGAGAAAGGGTAGGGGAGGATCCCGTTACACGCCGATTTGAGGCATATTGGGAATATGGTGTTAGGCCCATACAGTCTTGACCATCAGCACACTAGGGGTGATGTGGTCAGCATCACGCCGGCCGCCTTAACCTTCTCAGACTTGCTCTGGTCCCAATTCATGTGGCGGGGACAACCCCGCAGCCGTTTGCGGTCTAAAAAGTCCCACCTCAACTGGGGATCGAACCATGGACCACCGAGCTAGGAAGCCAGTGCACTAACCACTGTGCTACCACGGCTCTTGTGGAGAAAGGAGTTAGACAAAAGACCTTGAGCTGATGGCACGGGACAGGAAGACCTGGCATACGTTTGTTCAAGGCCTATGCTCCTTGGGGAGCTGAAGGGGGATGAAAATGATTATATTTAAAAATAAGACAGTAGACATGATATGTAAGACAGTAGACATGGAAAGAAAAACACAGGCATTAGACATTATATGTAATAGAAGGGTCCTACAAATATCAAATATGAATCATTACACAAACAAACAAACAAAAACAACTATCCGCAGTGCTATTTGATCATATGAAGACTTTCTCATACCAGTAAAGAAATGTAAACTGACATGGTATGACTACATACCAAGATCAAATGAGCTGCCAGAGATTCTCCATCATGACACAGTACCAGGCAAATTAAGTCACTACTGACCACAAAAGAAGTGTGTTGACAAAATTAAAGGAGGACAGATTGACCAGTTGCATAACTAAACAAACAGACTCTCATCAACTGTGGTGTCTCAGTTGCTAATAGTTGTGGGACTGATGATAATAGTGGGCATTTGTTTGTCATATATACCTAATTAATGGTAGACAAGGAAAAATTGCTCACTTTATGCATATCCATCATAATCAGCTATAATGGATCTCCAATGTCTTCTGTCTGTTGTCTTGATGGTGCACTCTGATACTCTTTCTCGTCCGTCTCTTGATGTTATCTTCCCACTTATAGTGCTGTCTTCCTCTTGCATGTTTGCCTTCAACTCTGTCTTCTGTTATGGTCTTCAGTAAGGTGTTATATCTTTTTACATGACCAAAATATTTTAAGCTATCTAACTTTGATCTCCTTAATTGTCTTCTCATTCCTAGGTTTTCTTGTACCACTTTATTTGTTTTATTCTCTTTCCATGACACGCGCCCAATTTTTCTTCATATTCACATCTCAAAGGCCTCAATTCTTTCTTCCCTTTGCTTGTTCATTGTCCATGTTTCTACAACATAGAGTAATGAAGAATATATATATATATATATAGCATTTGATGATTCTGAGTTTGAATTTGTGAGGTAATTGTTTAGATGTTAGTATTTGTTTTATGTTGTTGAATGTAGCTTAGGCCATTCCTATTCTCTTCTTGTTGTTCATATCCAGCACACACTAATGAAAAGTAATGTTTGTAGACACCACTACATTTTAATACATCTGGCACCATCTCACTTTTTATGAGCAGACGTTAAAACATGAAATCATCATTACCTTTCAGCTCACTGTGGAGCACAGGCCTTCCACTAACACACTCCAAACCCTCCTGTCCTGTGTCTTCCCCATTACTTTCATTTATCTCAGTTCTCTTCTCCATGAAGGTTATTGGTCTCCCTCTTTTTCTCTTACTAGAACAGGGACTGTCTTGTAAAGCTATCAGCTGGGTTTTTTTTTTTTTTCCAATGTATGTCCTATCTGATGACAGCGTCTTCTCTTCACATCTTGTTTCCCTTAATGTTGGCCTGGTTCTTGTTATCAGTTCTGCATTAATGATCTTGAACCATTTCAATCTTCCTTTTCTATGCAACCACCCATTTATGAAAGTCTATCCTGACAGCCAAAAATGAAGTAGATCATATGTTTACACAAAGGATGGTCACAGATTGAGCAAAGTGGAGAAAGTGTGTTGCTGCCTTACAGTTTGTCAGTCAGCGACTAAGGATGCAAGTGGAAGAATAAATACAGGAATGGGCCATTAACAATGATAAGATTTGTCTTTTTACCTAATAAATGGAGGCAGATGAAAGATTCACATGCAAGTTACACAGACTGTGCTAATTTAAATATTTTTATGTAGAGAATACAATGGACATTAAGATATGAAAATTACATAGACTGTCCAGATTTCATAATTATTATATAGAGAATAAGACACATGAAAGTTACAGAGACTGTCCTGTTTTCAACAATTTTATGTAGAGAGTAGATGGACATTAAGACTTAAAGTTACACAGATTGTCCTTATTTCAACTCAGAGAGATCACACTGCTGCCTTGCAGGGTAGGTTGGGGACAGTCAAAGGCTAAGGAAGGCAACCCTACATAAATGCCTGTTGAAATTGGATGCACTGGGCCACAGGGCTAACAAAACAGTGCAGCGTATGCCACTCGATGATGAACAGAGAGAAAAGCTGTTGGTGGCAACAGGACAGTTCTCAAGTAACTTCAGAGCAGAGCCTTGAAAATTGCAGCAGAGGTTATAATGACAGAGGAAAGCTCAGAGGGATAAATTGCTTTCTTTACCGATGCACAGTCAGTAATTGCAGCGTTGAAAAGCCAACATAATACAGATCTGGATTACCTCAGAATAGTGCTCCACAAACTATATCAACAATTCAAAAGTCCCATCTCATTGTAACACCAGCAATGAAGAGGCTGACAGATTGGCAAAGGAAGGTGGAAATCTACCTCAGCCTGATGCAAGCGTAACTTTCAAGTAGGCAAAGAATTTTATCAGAATCAGATACAGAAATAAATAGGATGTAGAGCATCCAGGTCACACACAAAATGATGCATTACTACCAGCTCAACAGACGAGAACAAGTGGTAATCTTCAGATTCCGCACTGGCCACAACAGATTGAGATACCATCTATTCAACAAGTTTAAAATAGGAACTACCGTTCTGTGTAACTGTAGCACTGATAAAATGACTGCTGAAAATTTGCTTCAGAGTTGCCCAACATATGCGGAACAGAGAAAGCGCATATGGCCGACAGCAGTACCATTCGTGGAAAAGCTCTATGGAGATTCAAATAGCCTCAAACTGACTACTGCTTTCTGCTTTCTTTGAAAACATTCAAGTGTTGTCTGAGAGTGTACGAAGAAGAAGAAGATTTCAACACTTTTATATAGAGATTATGATTGACATTAAGACATCGTTACACAAAATAATCTAATTTATTCAGTTTTATGTAGAGTTTCTATCATTTCTACAGGAACAGTACAGCCTTCTATACCATGTCCTGAAACTCTACAGTGATACCACCAGTGTCTACTCCAATTGTGGCAGCTGCAATTCATAAATAAGATTCCTGAAAATGCCAACTCTCAGTAAACTGCAGTGAGAAACACGATGTTTCCAAACATCTTTGATGATACTAATTTTTTTTAAATTTATTAATCAAAACGTTTTGCAGTTTATTTTGAGCATCTCCTTTAAGAACATCTTTGTTTTGCTATTGTTTTTCTTGCTGTCTATCTGTGTGCACCAAACTTAAAAAACAGTCTCAGTAGCTAGCATTTATGCTGAAAATGCTCAGTATAATATGGAAACCTATAATATCAGCATTATCATTTTCCTTTGCACTTCTAATGGAGCATGGAGCCACCATTGTAGCTAGTCCCCTTGCAGGAAGCCTGCACTAAAGCGTCCATGAGCTCTTGCAGTAATGGTTTCTATAACAATTTGTTTTAAATGATGAGGTATGCATGGAGGCACATGTGGAGTCATCCTTATATGACCACCAGCTATGCACAATGCTACAATATATGTACGTGGAAGTGACCCTATGTATGTGAGGCTAATTACATCCTCATTAACTCTTGAAATCATCCACACACTTCCAAAGATTCCCCCTGTGGTGGAACTTGTTGAGTACCCAGCATTGCACACTAAGCTTTGAGAAGTAACTTGAGCCCCAGGCATAATCCTTTGGCTTTGACTTGGTTGACTGCATGCAGAAGTATCTCACTATGGACCCAGTGATAGGCAGGGGAAGCTGAGAAGTGGCTCTGTGCAAGACGTGACAATTTCTTGGGAGAGCCCAGAACCAGAGTACAGTATTTTAGCTCTGCATAGTTGGAGAGCCCCATTGGATGGCGGGGAATGCACAGTATGCCACACACTTCTTCCTCCTAGTTTGAGACCAGATGTGATGATTCTTTAAATTCAGCCAAGCTAGAGAAACTGGAGCTCATAACTTCAACTCACCATGTTTTGTAATGGCAGAAAAGCCACAGGAAAAGCCTAGATCTACAGTGTAGATAATACCAAGGAGTCTTCAACTTGGTATTGGCTGCTAAATAGCGAGAAGCTCAATAGCCCTAGATAAACAACAACAACATGATGAGGTTGCCAGCCCCTTGCACATCCACATATTAGTCATCTATTGCAACATACTTCAGGGAGTTATACAGTGCATTCTTTCTGTCCTCAAATACCCCCAGTTTCTTACATACAGGGTTGTTAAAACATAATTGCATATTAAGTAATGCACAAATGTTATTGACACTATTGTACATGAATTAGTGCGATGTATAAAATTACAGTCAATCTTAGCAAGGATTTGGTTCCTGGAAAACCCCTCAAATAAGGAATCCGTGAAAACGGAACCATTGATCCTATGGGGGGAAAGGGGGTTAGGTTCCAGCGGGGCCCTGTTCACCATACACTTTTGCTACCGATCACCATAAACTCATCATTTCATGTAAAACCCTCAGACCTAAGGGTCTTTTATATTTGGACATGCGCCCTAATATAACCGACTAGGTTGAACGGGACTCACCTCGCCAAAACGAGGCAAAACTTTATTTAAAACTAAAATCATTTCATGTACCCTTCTTGTGAAAAAAACAGTTTTTTTATTGTACTGTTCATCTTATAAATGTATTTTATGTACAGTATGTACAATCTTTTGGTTGACCAGTACTCACTCACTCACACTGTCACTACTCATTCACACATCCACATGCAAACACACACACACACATTATTACAAAATCCCTGGAGAACAAACATTGAAAACATTTCATTTACACTGAATTCATGGCCACCGATGCTATTGACATCCTAGAACGAAGTTTACCTAACACACGTACTTTATCACTGAGGCTTATCACAGCCTTCTTGCGCTTTAGGGTACACTCATCAATACACTTTCACTATGCTTGGATGCCATCATTAATTACAAATATATCAAAAACAGCGTAAAACTGCAAAAACCTCTATGAAAAGATGCTCGATAAAGACAAGTGTAACAAGAACGAAAGCTGGTCAGAACAAGAAAGCATCCTCTCCTTGTTGGAATTTTTTGCGCACTGCGCATGGCCACAAATACCCGCAAATGGCAAAAACTTGGTTACACTTTATCTAGCGTGACTACGAAACACGTGAATAGTGATGATTGACTATGTGCGTCATTGTGTTACCGGAGCCTCAAAGAGGAGTAAAGAATCAAGCGCTGCAACTGACCATTCATGTGGTAGAAGATGACTGAGGAGTGTTGGACATGGGCCACCTACCCCATCCTGTAGAAATTTAAAACCAGGATTTGAAGAAAAAAAACATCTACAGCATAGGCTAAGGATAATTTAAACAATTCCACGCAGTCATCTAAGACAGAAGGTCTTCTGGTACTGGGATGTGTAATGCAACCTATAAAAAGTCACATTGAGAAAACCAGTTGAATGCATTGCAACGCACTCTCGGTTCTGAAATTACCAGGGTAAGAGAAATAGGGGGAGGTTAAAAAAAAATAAAGCACACAGGGAAGACAACTTGATATGGGCATTAAAGAGATAAAGAAGACACAGAAAGACCTTGGACAGAGGGAACAGAACAAAAAGATTTGGAGTGTATTTCAAGAGAATCTGTACACCTCAGGGAGCTGAAAGGTGTGATGATGAAGATAAAAGTGTGTGTGTATATAATACCTAATCTTACATAGTCATTGTCACGAAGTGGATTTAAGTTTTAGAGTTTGTCTGAGGGTATGGACAAGACCCTAGTATGAGAAAGTCTGAGACTATAGATTTAGATGAGAAATTATAGTGAATGTGGACAGATGAAACTATTGGCTTCGATGGTGAGAACCGAGATTGACTCTCCCTCGCCACTTCTGACGTATTTGATAGCTATAGACTCACCACCTCTGACTACCATAAAGGAGATAAGGTTTCACTAAAAATGTCCACAGACAAAACTATACAGACAACATATACGTACAGTATAGTATAGAGAAAGAGACTGATCCAGACTACAGTTTATATTTTATTTACACAATAAAATAAATTACATATCAAAATAAATAACGTGCGTAGTCGCACACCTGAAACAGAACCCAAACAATTAAAATGACTGATAATATAATCCAACCCTGTCCCCCATTCATTCAACCTGCATGGGAAAAAGAATTTAGGATTAAACACACAGCACTTGGTGGGGTCTCGAAGTACGCGCCACCACTCCTATTACCTATTATTAAATTATAAATATATAAAAACCAAACACCACTGTCTGGATGTAGACCTAACTAACACAAAATCTGGAAAAAAAAGAACTTCCTAAAGTCCTACACTGCCAATCACAAACACTGATCCACTAACGGACTTCTTCTGTGCAACCTCAGAGGCTGTCCTCTGCTCTGACTATCTAACTTCCTAAATTCTGTCTCTCCTCTGTTTCTGTTCTGACTATCTGCCTCTATAACTTCTGTCTCTCCACTCTAAAGTATTCGGAAGGAATGTTGACCCTTTCTGCTCCCACGAATATTGCAGCTGATGACTTGGCTTCTAGAACTAGGCACTTGACTCGAATTGAAGATGCTTCACTGCTGACGAAACTTAATTCAATAGCCCTGTTACCCCTCTTCGGGTTTAGGATCGTCGGCTTTATTATGGCCGAATTTACACAAACACAACCAAACCCAACCTCCAGGCCACGCGCCTTTTTGGTGGTATAACAAGCTAAGAGCTCTGGGTTTTATAAAGATGCACTGATTCCTGCTGAAGCATGGGGCTTCACTGCATGAGAACTGCTATCTTTCACTGGTGCAGACGTACATAGCGCCGGTAACTACCGCGTCACCAATTTTCTTTCACCTCTGGCGCTGCCTCGACCCCTCTACTCCTGAGAAACGGCCAAATTTCTTGGCAAGCTGTAAGGCAATTTATGCACCCTCCCTGTGCGCCGTAAAAATTGCTGTAAACAAAAAATTAACAACAAATGTACAACAACTTCAAAATAAACTCATCTCTAACACATAAACACATCACCCGTCTATCCCCTACACCTCTCTACGCACAGCGATAGACAAAATTCCTAACTAAAGGTCAAACTACCCCACTTCAACACTGTCTGTTTTCAGAAAACCCGGACGCAGCTGACCTAAATCTTTTGCGCTAGTCACAACAATTCATTCACTGAAGGAAAACTCCTGTACTAAAATTCCTATGCCTGCTTTATATTACAGACTGACCCTGGTGAGTCCTTGCTTAACCCAAAATAAAATAGACCTCTCTAGGAATAATAAATCCCATCTCTGTAAAATTAATTGCACCCCTCACTCCCCTCCTGAGTACACAACAATTAAATGCCCAATAAAATAACATACACACAATTAAATACCCAATAAAATAACGTACACACAATACGCTAGCGTATTTTACACTGCAAATATTATAATCAAATCGAGGTTACCTATATATATATATATATATATATATATATATATATATATATATATATATATATATATATATATATATATATATATATATATATATATATCAGACCTCACCATTACAGTATTGGTATAGCCTAAGGACTTAACCTTATACAATTAATTTCACAAACCGGTTACACACATGATAGATATTGCTACTCGTCACAGAAAGTTATAAGCACACTTACAGCTTTATTTTAAGATAGCAATTGATGGCACTTTCGTTTATAAAATTAAATTAACTCCCCCGAAGAAAACTTTACTTAATCGGGCTAAGATTTATTCTTTAAAATGATCTATAATTACGACGCTAATAAGTTATGGACATACCCAATTCAAGTTTCTCCGTAGAGCAGATGAATATGTATAATGAATACAGGCGTAGATTTCACGGCAAGAAATGTTTAAATCAAGAGAGACCGCTACTTGATTTACTCTGTTATTTATCATACCAAAAAGCTGATGCAACCCCCCACGCTATGAGTGAGTCATCACTTGGCTTCGCTCGTAGACCAATAATATTTCGGCATTTAATAAACTATTGAAACCCGCCAATAATATCGCAACAAATACAGGACTCGTCGTTATTCTGCTCACACGCAAAAAGAATTCCATAACGTTATATCACCTACTACCGTTCGCGTGAGCAGAATAAACTTTGGTTGGTTCTAACGTAAGTTCGACGTACCTGGGTCATTCCTACCCCCATCCCTTGTTTAAACGGGTGGGTGTTTTATAACGTCAGACAATTTACCCATCCTAAATAATACTCAAGCACCTAATACAATAAAAATTTACTGCAATTATTATACAAAGAAAAGGAGCCGCGCTAGCGTAGTGGTTACAACACCGCTCTGGCGACCGGGTGATTCAGGATCAAACCCGGGCGACGGCATTTGAGGATTTTTCGTCGACCGGGATTTGGACTGGATTAACTCGAGACCTGGCGAGGACATTTGAAGGAGTGTCGTTGACCAGGGACTGGCGGCTCCTGAGTCGACCCAGCTCTAATGGGTACCTCCGAAAACGGCGAGTATCTGCCTGAATGGCGAGGGACACTTGTCTCTGTACAAGAAAATAGGATACTCACGTAAAAATCAATGTCAGGTTAGACATTAAAAATAACCTGAGATTTCGCCTCGAGTATTAGCGGGCGTACGAAAAAAAAAAAAATACAAAGAAAAGCCGATGTGATCGCAATTACTTTAGAGAAAAGAAGACTGGTGAAAAATCTTAAAATTAACCCCGACAGTAATCCCTCCTGAAAACGCAATTAATTACCAAGAGAATAAGATTAAACTCAATTAATTACAGGACATAATTACCGGGAGAAAAAGAATGGGACCTGTGGAAAATAAAATCACAGTAACTCCTCACATTACATCCCCCTTCGAAGTTCGGGGCACCCCGATCTACTTACTGTAACTTTTCTATTTCACACTGGCCCCTAACTATGTCCAAGGACCTGCCTGTGAGTACTAAAGTTGTAGGGTCCCGGTTGGTGGTTTTCCCCTGGCGACTGCAACTCAAATGGTCGCCCTTCATCTTTCCTCTCCTGTGTTTCACCCGCCCACGTAATTTCCTAGCGGTGCGCTGTAACCTGTGTTTACCGAGTGTGTTGGCCTCACAGTGACCTGTTTCAGGCTGGCTGACTTGGTCAGAAATCGCCGTAACTGTTCACCGCTGGCCGATGAAACGTGCACATGTTTCTTCTTCTTTCTCTTCTTAACTACTCCCATGCTTCTGTGGAAGAGTGGCTCTCTCTTCAGACCTGTGCCGTCCAATGGCGGGTCTGGAACTTTCCGTGCTGTGTCCGTCAAAAGGCTGGCTTGGTGAACCGAAATGACCGACAGGCTCTGTAGCGGCCTGGCGATGGCGACTACGGTGCTGCGTGTCAGCGGGTTTGAGACCGCTGGTACAGGGCGATGAAGATGAGAAACTTCTGGTGTCTCTAGCATAGATTCTCCGATCGCTTGCCTGGTTTCTACTGAATCCTCCCCGATCTCAGTAGCTTCTACCTTTGAAGAAAGATAGGTAATATCTGCCCTTGGCAGTGGTTCTATGCTCGCTCTTTCCCTACCAACATGAAGAGGGACAGAGCTCTCCAATATAGCTCCTTGCGAATTTGTAAGGCAGCTTTTCTCACTGTTTTCTGGCCTGAAAAGTTCGTGAGATTCAAGGGAAGCCCCAGGGAATCCTCCGTCTAAAACCCTGGTTCTACCAAAATCCTCAACCTTGTCCTCCCCTGTGAGAGTTAATAGCGTCAGTTGGAAAGTGTTCTGCAATGAAATATCTATTGCCGGAGCTACCGGCTCTGTAGTCTTCAAGTCAAGAACAGGACGGTTTAAGATCCCGTGTGATCGCTGAGTATGTGAGATAACGCTCTCGGTGGCATTTTCCAAAGTTCCTTGAACCAATTTGGAAATTATAACCCTTTTAGCAGGCGCTTCTTTGCAGGAGTCACTTCCTGTAAGCGAGATATTAGGGTGGTGGGGCCCATCTCCGTTTATAGGTGAACGGTCGCTCAGTCCACTGTCCTCCTCCTTGTGAGTAACGTGCTGGTCGTATGGGGCTCCAGGGCTGGTTGGAAATGTATGCTCGCTCAGTCCGCTGTCTGCTGCCCTATGAAGAGTGCGCTGGTCATGTACATACATAATACTGTTCTTGTCAGTATTTCCCTCACTTGAGGGAGCGAATACTATCAGGGGCCTAATTCCCGACGACAAAGAAGGTACTTCCAAAATCAAAGGCGTCACCGCTGTTTGGCCAGTTAGCTTAACAGGGCTGTCAGGCGAATACGCCTCTGCACATAAAGTTCCACTGTCTTGAGAGGTCTCCACCCTCTCGTTCACAAGACAGGGATGGTTGAGCTCTCGCGGGGCTCCGTGAATTAGGGGCTCTCTTTTTTCACTTATCTGGCCTGCAGTAGGTCCCCTTGCATTAGCAAGGATCGGTGCGGGTGGGGTTTTCCAAACTAAGTATGGGGCCCCGAGGATGAAGTCATAGGCTGGCTGTGCCATTACAGCAGCTTTGATTGTGCCACACACAAATTTACTCTTCACCTCAATATTTGCGATGGGAAGGCGCCATGGAGTACCTCTCCCCAAAACTTCCCCAACATCAACCTTTTCCCTTGTCATCTGCCCGGGCTTCACCAAATGGCAAGCGACTATACTAGGGTAAGTAAGCCCGCTGTCAAATAAACAAGTAGTGGCCGTTCCATTCACTTCGGCTGGTCCGCTGTTTGAGAACAACTTCTCTGACTGAATGGCTTCCCAAGTGTTCCCTTTCGTCACTCTCACAGGCCTTAAACAAGCTGCACGGTGAGAGGGTGGTTTATTCATGCACCAAGACGTCCAATGGGTAGTAGGGCGACAAACCCTACAATACCGATCATTCTCTCCCCTGTTTCTAGCGGGTTCGTGAGCGGTCACTCCCGGTGATCTGTTATGAGGCTGGGGTCGCATGTTATGACCGGAAGGGGGCTCCTTGCGAGAAGGCCCCTGCTGCTTGTGGGCAGGAGAATAAGACGACTGCGATGATGATGCTCCTTTGTCCGTCGATGGCAGGTCGGGTGTTTCCTTTTCTGTCCCAGTACTTCGGCCTGTGCCGTCTGGAACCTTTGAGCAAATAAATTATCTGGTTTAGTTGCTGAGCGCCCTGCTCTGCCAGATACCTCCTCAAGTCGGGAGATATGGTTGCCTTTAATTGTTCGCACATTATTAACTCTTTGAGTCCTTCAAAGGATTTTGCCAGTCCTACCCTTTCCGCAAACTGGGCGAAACTCTCTCCCTTCTCCGGCCTGCTCTCCCTAAACATAGCTTGGCACTTACGTGGGGTCCACTGAAATCTTTGTAACAGGGCGTTATGTATGGCCTCAAAGTTATTTTGGTCGTCAATGAGCATCTTACTGTAGATGTCATACGCAAGCCCTTTCAGGGACTGTGATAACTTCAGACACCAAAGACTTCCATCCAACCCATATGCCGTCACCATCCGTTCAAATTTCTCCAAGAACACATCAATTTTCTCATTCCCACTAGGGAACGAGTCAAATGGGAAGTTCATGCCGCCACTGCTCTGGGGGAATCTCCATTTGCTGAACTGCCCTCTGACGATCTACTTTGCAGTTCCAAAGAACACATGGCAAGTTCATGTTGTGTCTCTGCTGCCTTCTGCCTTTCATCCGCTTCCATTTTCTGAAGTTCCATGTCGGCCTCCCGGTCCTTTTCCTCTTTCTCTGCCGAAATTCTCAATTTCTCCAACTCAGCCTGCCGGTCCTTTTCCTCTTTCACTCGCTGGTCGTGTCTATCATTTTCCCTTATCATGCATGCCTTAGTGTTGCAGACTTTTAGACTTTGATAATTGGGCTGATATTATATTTCATTTCATGTATTTTAAATTCATCTGTTCTGCCATCACGAAGTATCTTTCCGCTGCAACTTTGGGTTTATCTACGTTATTGTTATAATTTTGTTATCAATGTTTCTTTCATTAAACTTGGTATTAAAGACTGACAGTGTTTATTTCTTGCTATTATAAGCAGCTGGTATTGAAGTGTTCTATTCTGAACCGACCTTGAAGGTTAACGGTCAAAATACATACAACATTTGAAACTAGAACTGTAGAACGTTTTTCCATTTAACAAGTCTCGTTTTGACGACTTATAATCATTTAATCATCACACAACTTTCCATCATGATTTATCAACACTGATATGTTTCACGTTGAAGAACACTTGATATAGCACAGTCTTAGAGTTCACAGTTTATCAGACATTACACGTCTGTTACTTTGCCGTTTAATTAACATTCAGTATCTTGTAACCAAATGCTTGGTATACTTATTATATTTATACAGAATTAATCAATCTGCTCCCCAATGGGCTGATCACCCGTTGGCTTGTCACACCGATTACGGAAACAACGGCAGATGGATCTATTTGTTGTTGCCCTAAAGATGCCGCTAGGCGTGATGGGAAACTACAACAGAGAAAATCAATCTGCTGTTGCCCTTAAGACGCCACAAGGCGTGATGGCCTCTGACTGCTTGGTCGGTCTTTGGCTAAGGACGGAAGAAGAAGAAGAATCAATCTGCTAATAGTTCTATTAGGAACACTGCCTAATATACATCTCAAGAACTCTGACATATACTGTTCAAAAAAAGAAACGCATAGCTACTGAAGGCACACACATAGCCATAATTTTGACATTCAATAACTTTTTTTATTTTAATGAGTTAATTGTTCAAATTACACACAAGAATACCTTAGGGTTCAACCAATCATTTGACAGTTGTTTTGCATCTGGGTCACGAGAGTTTTTTTGGCGTACGGGCTTTCCCGTTAGTATGGTGTGTGGCCTCCTCTTGCATCGATCAGCGACTGGCATCTCCTGGGCATGGATGCGATCAGACGTCTGATGTGGGCCTGTGGGATGGCTGTCCACTCTTCCTGGAGTGCCTGGAACAGATCATGACGATTGGCTGGAGCAACGTCTCGGCGACAAACACATCTATGCAGCTCATCCCACAGGTGCTCAATCGGACTCATGTCTGGAGACAGGGAAGGGTGAGAATGTTGTTGGCAGTCAGGAACTGCGTGGTCAACCGTGCACAATGGGGTCTGGCGTTGTCCTGTTGAAACACAGACCTTTGGGCAGCCAAAAGTGGAAGGACATGGGGTCGAAGAATTTCATTGAAGTATCGTTGCGCATTCAAGCCTCCTTCAATGTGCACCAATTGACTCCTTCCGTTGTAACTGATCATTCCCCACACCATTGCACCTCCACCACCGTGCGGTGGAGCTTCATCAACACAATTTTGGACAAAACGTTCATTTCGCCTACGGTAGACCCTACGCCGTCTATCATGACGCTGCAACAAAAAGAAAGATTCGTCACTAAACCAGACACATCTCCATTGATTGTCAGCTGCCCAGGGACGATGCTGGTTGGCCCAAAGAAGTCGATTTTGGCGATGGCGGCGCGTAAGGACAGGTCCTCGTTGATGTCGTTGTGCCCAAAGTCCAGCGTCATGCAGTCTATTCCGGACAGTTTGATCAGACACATGACGTCCTGCAGGCAATGACTGGGCAGTTGAGGAAGCTGTTGTAAACCTGTCTCTGAGGTGACGAAGCCGAATAAAGCGATCCTCAGCTGCTGTTGTCACTCTGGGTCGTCCACTGCGATGCCGGTCTTCAACTGAGCCAGTGGCTTGAAACCGGTGCCAAAGTCGACTGATGGTACTCTGATGCACGTTTAGATGCCTGGTAACCTGACTTTGACTTTCGCCTGCATGCAGTCGGCCAATAGCAATGTTCCTTTAATTTATCGATAGAGACGCCATAAATGTCTGCTTGAAAATGAACTGAATTTTTTTTGTGTAGCGTTATCCTTTTATAGGATTTCAGTTGCGTAGTCAGTGAATAGTGTTCACCCCAAATTTTGTTGCTTTCACGTTCGCACAACATGAGCTGTGGTCAAAAATTGCATCATAAACACTATTGACCACTGCGTTGTAACGATTACAAAAATGAACGCAATTCAGGTCAACGCGTGCATTTGACACTGTAAAGAACATTTGAGGCTGGTTTTCATATACCCTAGCACCAAATGTTACATACAAACTCATAAAAACGCGCCCTCGGATAGCTATGCGTTTCTTTTTTTGAACAGTATATTATTAATTTACTTTGGTATCGATCGCCGGGCTCTAACAGCCTTTCATATTATAACTGCGTTTCGCATTTCACGACTTACGCTACTAATCAATTATTGCGGTTAATATAATACCGACTTATATCTTCGGACTCAATGGTCCTTACACATTATTTATTTATTGCTTTACCAGCTTTACATTACCGTAATATAATTGTATAGTTATACACTATCATACGTTAGTGGCCATGCCACATTTTCCAAACACTACCATAAGGCTCGACAGCCACACACAGACTCTGCGTAACTAAGTCTAACGCGTCATGCATCGCCACACGCGAACTATTTCATTTTATTCGGTAGGAGTGTTACATGGTGTGACCATCCGAATCAAGTTCAAGCCAAAATGCTCGCTGACCATGCAACAATCCTCAACATCATCCCCCTCAATTCCAAACGTGGCACGTGTGAGAGTGGTGAAGAAGTACACGTACGCACTTAAAGTAATTATACTAACAATAACTTATTATTATTATCATACAAATATAACACAGAAGAATAAATGTAGTAGTACTAACTAATTAACTAAAGTCACTATGTGTCCATATGTTCGGTATGGTTCCGGGACAAGAGACCCGCAAGATTGTTATCATTTCCAGAGATCGGCAAGATGGTAAAAGAAAACTCTTGAAGTAGTAGATACCATCTATGGATTCTAGCATTTCGAATTGTCCTGGACGTGATGTACGTTAGTGGGCTGTGGTCTGTTTGTATGTAAAAATGTGTGCCAATGAGGTACTTTGAGTTTTTCTAGGCACCAGACCACAGCCAGGAGTTCACATTCCCTGTCGCATACTTCTGTTCCGCTGGTGACAGCTTCTGGGAAACAAAGTAACATGGATGTGGCATCCCTTCATACCATTGTAGTAAACATCTGTTTGAATTAAAAACGGAATGTGTAGGTTTGGTAATAACAAAATAGGTGGAGTCGAAAATAATTCCTTGAGTTTTACCAAAGCGCTATCACACTCCGATGTCCATTTAATTTTATTTGGACTACCTTTGGCAAGCAGTCCAGACAACGGAGCAGAAATTTGTAGAGTGAGGAAGGAATTTGTGATAAAAGCTTATTAAGCCTAAGAGGCTTCTGACTTGTTTCTTAGTAGTAGGAATAGAAATATCCAAGATTCGTTTGACAGTTGTGTCATCAGGATATAATCGATGGTTACCTTTACGGTGACCAAGAAATAAAATTTCCTGACAACCTGTTTGGGCCTTGGAAGGTCGCACAGTCAAACCGTGTTGGCGTAATGTAAGAAGAGAAGTCAACCCATTAATGTGGTCTTGCCAAGAATCATGAAATAAGCAGATGTCATCGATGTATGTGATGACATCTTTTTGATCGCCAAGAAGGCGGCGCATAATGCGCAAAAAAGTTGCAGGAACGTTTACAAGGCCGAAGCACATGTAGTTCCATTGGAAAAGTCCAAATTGAGTTGTAAATGCAGTGAAAGGCTTGGCATGATCAGTTAGTGGTATTTGCCAATATCCTTTCGACAGATCTAATTTACTGAAGAAAGTAGCATGTGACACTTGAGATAGAAGATCTTCCAAAAAATGCATTGGTTCAGCGTCTGTAACTGTAATACTGTTTAAGCGCCTAAAATCAATACAAATACGTAAAGAATCATCCTTCTTTGGAATGGTGTATCAATGTGAACCCGTGCCACTGGGAACCATTCTACCATACCACCAAAAGTGACACATTTAGCAGATTTCCCTGTAAATGCGGAGGCATCAATTAGCGATTTACGGATTCCGACCGTGGTACCACCGGTGTCCCTTAAAACAGTCACTTTCTGTCCATACAAAAACCCTTGATGCAGTGTGAGACGTCCCAAGTTCTCACATGAGGACATTGCAGGAATGGTGTGACCACACCGAAGTGTAGTATTAGTCTCAGATCCCTGTCGTGATTGACAACATAACAGGTGTCATCTCTTACAGAACATGCGCTGGCATGATTAAGTCTATCTTTATCACCATCCTTATTATCATTACAAGCATTAGCATGCCTATGTTTACTTTTGTTTCTCGAGGGAGCTCCGAAATGACTTGTCTTTTTCTTGAAAGACTTATTCTTACTATTAAAAAAATCTTAGAGTCCCTACCATATGAGGATCTATGTTTATGATAACCCTGGTGAAATGAATCATCATAATCTCTGCCTTTGTGATACCCACGATCATGAGGTGAATAACCTCGATAACCTTGTCGATAAAAATTTGATGGCGAACGTTGACGAGGGAAGTTGTAAGCCCCCTACATGATGGACGAAAGTCGGGACGATAATGTCCGTCAGCGCTCTTTGATCGAGGTCGGTGATCATAAGATCTATGATCGTGGTGAGCCGCGCACGCAGGCATAGAATCCCGAGGAGAAGATCTGTGGATATCCTTATTTGGATGTGCTGTTAGAAATTGTATACCTAAACGTTCATATTCCTGAATGGAATCTGGATGTCTTTCCTGTAAGAATGACTCCAGTTCATGACTACATGTTGAAAGAACCTTATCTCGTAACATGAGATCCATCAACCCATCATATGTTTTATTAATACCAGATAAATCAATCCATCTGCTAAAGAAATGCTTAATAGATGCAATAAATTCACCAAAGTCAGCATCCTTACTTGGCTTAGCCGCATGGAAACGATCACGAAATCCAGATTCAGTTAACTGGAAACGTCTGAGAAGTGTTTCTCTTACGACATCAAAATCATTTCTGCTTTTTTCATCCAGATTCATGAAGCACTGGAGCGAGTCCCCAGTTAAAAAATCAACCAAGAGACTACTCCATCTCTCTTTAGGTACATTCAAACCTGTTACCTTCATGATAAACCTAGAAAAGAAGGTGTTTACACAGTCGCGATTCTGATCGAAATGAGGCATCTTATGCTTAGGATAAAACATAGTTTTTTTTTTTTTTTTTTTTGCGTTCGCCCGCTAATACTCGAGGCGAAATCTCAGGTTATTATTTTATGTCTAACCTGACATTGATTTTACGTGAGTATCCCTTTATTTCTTGTACAGAGACAGGTGTCCCTCGCCATTCAGGCAAATACTCGCCGATTTCGGAGGTACCCATTGCAGCTGGGTCGGCTCAGGAGCCGCCAATCCCTGGTCGACGACACTCCTTCAAATGTTCTCGCCAGGTCTCGAGTTAATCCAGTCCAAATCCCGGTCGACGAAAAATCCTCAAATGCCGTCGCCCGGGTTTGATCCTGTATCACCCGGTCGCCAGAGCGGTGTTGTAACCACTACGCTAGTTGAATCTGCTGAAGTTTTAGAGTGATCAGATTGCTATTTCCCTAATTCTAAAGCTTTTTCTTTCTCTGCATTAAGTCTTAATGCTTCAAGCTCCATAGCATTTATATGAGCTTGATCTAATTGAAGGAGTTCCATTCTTTTTATTTACATTTTCTCTTTCTCTAACTCTCTTTCTTTATCTTTTTGTTCTCTTTCTTTATCTTGTTAAATTATTTTCTCTTTCTCTAACTCTCTTTTTTTATCTTGTTGAATCATTTTCTCTTTCCCTAACTCTCTTTCTAATTCTCTCTCTTTATTTTTTTGTTCTAAATTTATCCATTCCAATTCCAATTTTAGAGACATTTCTTTCTCCCTGAGTTCTTTTTCTTGGGCCAGTTCGAAATTCCTGAGTTCCTCTGCTCGCTTAACAGTTTCAGGCTGTTCAATCCTCTCAGCATGAGCTAAGTGTTTTTCATACTTAGTCTCGGCATATTCCTCAAGTTCAGCTCCTGATTTACCCAAACTCTTACCAATGTTGATACATTCTTCCAACGTCAACATGGTTAGAGTTACTAATTATCTTACAATAGTATATTATCTACCAAAGGATTGAGAGATTGCCATCATAACACCAATTTTCAAAAAGGGTGACAATCGACAGTGTGGAAACCATAGAGGCATATCCCTTCTCAGTGTCCCTGGTAAAATCTACTCTAGAATCCTAGAGCAGAGACTCCGACGCCTAGCTGAGCCACAATTGGATGAGGTCCAGTGCGGATTCCGAGCAAACCGAAGTACTCAAGACCTAATCTTCTTGGATTGTAGATAATTGATACTTCGGCACAAAAACGTGTGACAGAAGAGATGATCCCACTTCTGACACCACTTTATGTTGCAGACTTTTAGACTTTGATAATTGGGCTGATATTATGTTTTATTTCATGTATTTTAAATTCATCTGTTCTGCCATCACGAAGTATCTTTCCGCTGCAACTTTGGGTTTATCTACGTTATTTTTATAATTTTGTTATCAATGTTTCTTTCATTAAACTTGGTATTAAAGACTGGCAGTGTTTATTTCTTGCTATTATAAGCAGCTGGTATTGAAGTGTTCTATTCTGAACCGACCTTGAAGGTTAACGGTCAAAATACATACAACATTTGAAACTAGAACTGTAGAACGTTTTTCCATTTAACAAGTCTCGTTTTGACGACTTATAATCATTTAATCATCACACAACTTTCCATCATGATTTATCAACACTAATATGTTTCACGTTGAAGAACACTTGATATAGCACAGTCTTAGAGTTCACAGTTTATCAGACATTACACGTCTGTTACTTTGCCGTTTAATTAGCATTCAATATCTTGTAACCAAATGCTTGGTATACTTATTATATTTATACAGAATTAATCATTCTGCTAATAGTTCTATTAGGAACACTGCCTAATATACATCTCAAGAACTCTGACATATTATTAATTCACTTTGGCATCCATCGCCGGGCTCTAACAGCCTTTCATATTATAACTGCGTTTCGCATTTTACGACTTGCGCTACTAATCAATTATTGCGGTTAATATAATACCGACTTATATCTTCGGACTCAATGGTCCTTACACATTATTTATTTATTGCTTTACCAGCTTTACATTACCGTAATAAAATTTTATAGTTATACACTATCATACGTTAGTGGCCATGCCACATTTTCCAAACACTACCATAAGGCTCGAAGGCCACACACAGACTCTGCGTAACTAAGTCTAACGCGTCATGCATTGCCACACGCAAACATGCAAACTATTTAATTTTATTCAGTAGCAGTTTTACATGGTGCGACCATCCGAATCAAGTTCAAGCCAAAATGCTCGCTGACCATGCAACAATCCTCAACACTTAGTCTCTTCCTTATTCATTCCGATATCCTGAGCGGCCTCATGCCAGGCAGCTCTTAACTTGGCCATATCCGCCATCTTACCTGTAAAACTGCTGTAAGCTCACAAATACAGAGAATGACAGACAAGGAAAAAAATTTAAACTTCCCGTTACCTACCAGGCATTACTCCCTCTATAACTGCTGTCCCAAAAACCCGAACTCAGACTCGCGCCTAATCTGATTAATAACTATCACCTGAAAAAAAGTTATGAAGCTACCCTAAAACCGAAATTACCTTCCTGTTAAAGAAAAAAATTTCAGTTAGCCATCAATTACCTCTAAGTCATATAAAACCAAATTACAACTACAATAATCTATTATGAATGCACCCTGTGGAAAAAAAAAACTTATGACTGGATCAGTTCTAACAGCTCAATGTCTAGGGGTAAAGTAAAGAAAATCTATTCTCAGAAACCTTCCTATAGAAACACTCTGTGAATCTAAACAAGATCCCAGAAATGATCTCAACAAAATTAATCCCAGCGACGAGGAACCCACTTTGTCACGAAGTGGATTTAAGTCTGAGAGTTTGGACAAGACCCTAGTATGAGAAAGTCTGAGACAATAGATTTAGATGAGAAATTATAGTGAATGTGGACAGATGAGACTGTTGGCTTCGAGGGTTAGAACCGAGATTGACTCTCCCTCGCCACTTCTGACGTATTTGATAGCTATAGACTCACCACCACTGACTACCATAGAGGAGATAAGGTTTCACTAAAAAAGTCCACAGACACAACTATTCAGACAACATATACGTACAGTATAGTATAAAGAGACTGATCCAGACTACAGTTTATAGTTTATTTACACAATAAAATAAATTACATATCAAAATAAATAACGTGCATGATCGCACACCTGAAACAGAGCCCAAACAATTAAAATGACTGATAATATAATCCAACCCTGTCCCCCATTCATTCAACCTGCATGGAAAAAAGAATTTAGGATTAAACACACAGCACTTGGTGGGGTCTTGAAGTACGCACCACCACTCCTATTACCTATTATTAAATTATAAATATATAAAAATCAAACACCACTGTCCGGATGTAGACCTAACTAACACAAAATCTGGACTAATGGACTTCTTCCGTGCAACCTCAGAGGCTGTCCTCTGCTCTGACTATCTAACTTCCTAAATTCTGTCTCTCCACTGTTTCTGTTCTGACTATCTGCCTCTATAACTTCTGTCTCTCCTCTCTAAAGCATGGGGCTTCACTGCATGAGAACTGCTACCTTTCACTGGGTACACAACAATTAAATGCCCAATAAAATAACGTACACACAATTAAATGCCCAATAAAATAACGTACACACAATACGCTAGCGTATTTTACACTGCAAATATTATAATCAAATCGAGGTTACCTATATATATATATATATATATATATATATATATATATATATATATATATATATATATATATATCGAACCTCACCATTACAGTATTGATATAGCCTAAGGACTTAACCTTATACAATTAATTTCACAAACCCGTTACTCACATGATAGATATTGCTACTCATCACAGAAAGTTATAAGCAAACTTACAGTTTTATTTTAACAACAAATGTACAACAACTTCAAAATAAACTCATCTCTAACACATAAACACATCACCCGTCTATCCCCTACACCTCTCTACGCACAGCGATAGACAAAATTCCTAACTAAAGGTCAAACTACCCCACTTCAACACTGTCTGTTTTCGGAAAACCCGGACGCAGCTGACCTAAATCTTTTGCGCTAGTCACAACAATTCATTCACTGAAGGAAAACTCCTGTACTAAAATTCCTAGGCCTGCTTTATATTACAGACTGACCCTGGTGAGTCCTTGCTTAACCCAAAATAAAATAGACCTCTCTAGGAATAATAAATCCCATCTCTGTAAAATTAATTGTACCTCTCACTCCCCTCCTGAGTACACAACAATTAAATGCCCAATAAAATAACATACACACAATTAAATACACAATAAAATAACATACACACAATACGCTAGCGTATTTTACACTGCAAATATTATAATCAAATCGAGGTTACCTATATATATATATATATATATATATATATATATATATATATATATATATATATATATATATATATATATATATATATATATATATATATCAGACCTCACCATTACAGTATTGGTATAGCCTAAGGACTTAACCTTATACAATTAATTTCACAAACCGGTTACACACATGATAGATATTGCTACTCGTCACAGAAAGTTATAAGCACACTTACAGCTTTATTTTAAGATAGCAATTGATGGCACTTTCGTTTATAAAATTAAATTAACTCCCCCGAAGAAAACTTTACTTAATCGGGCTAAAATTTATTCTTTAAAATGGACTATAATTACGACGCTAATAAGTTATGGACATACCCAATTCAAGTTTCTCCGTAGAGCAGACGAATATGTATAATGAATACAGGTGTAGATTTCACGGCAGGAAATGTTTAAATCAAGAGAGACCGCTACTTGATTTACTCTGTTATTTATCGTACCAAAAAGCTGATGCAACCCCCCACGCTATGAGTGAGTCATCGCTTGGCTTCTCTCGTAGACCAATAATATTTCGGCATTTAATAAACTATTGAAACCCGCCAATAATATTGCAACGAATACGGGACTCGTGGTTATTCTGCTCGCGCGCGAAAAGAATTCCATAACGTTATATCACCTACTACCGTTCGCGTGAGCAGCATCAACTTTGGTTGGTTGTAACGTAAGTTCGACGTACCTGGGTCGTTCCTACCCCCATCCCTCGTTTAAACAGGTGGGTGTTTTATAACGTCAGACAATTTACCCATCCTAAATAATACTCAAGCGCCTAATACAATAAAAATTACTTACTTACTTACTTACTTAGTCGTTCCCCTTCTACCGTGAGGTGTAGAGGTTTGGAAGAGAGAGCACCAGACCATTCTATCAGCTGTCTTCTTCCTGGCCTGGTTCCATTCTAGTCATCGGTCCCCAAAGATTGTCTAACGTTTGTAATGTTATGATGTATGTATATAAGCATTACCTCGTCATCTACACAAGCACACACATGTTTCAGAAAGCACTCAGTATAAGCATGTTCAGTTCGTAGCCATGTTTATTTACAGAATATCGTACATGTCAAGATTCGCATTACATTACAATGTGTGGTTCGTACTTTAATGTATTCATATTACATCCCCCCTTTTTTGAAAAAAAAATGTGTGCAAACATTTCCAACGAAATGTTTCATGTGAGAAAGGATAAGTATGTGTAATGCTCAGTGTGAGTATATATGTCACTGTCTGTATCGGCTGGGAGGTGTCACTGTACGGCCAGAACGAGTGGTGTAAAGTGCTGGTGGTTCTGCGGAAGTCCCTGGTTTAGCTTGAGTTGGTTGTGATTTCGGCCTTGGCGCTTGTTGGTTTTGTGGGGCACCAAAGTCTGGAGTTACTGCATTGTCTGTTGAAAGCATGGGAATTCTCTGTTCTGTTGTATTCTGTGGGATTTCTCTTATGTCCACTCTGTTTCGCCTCAGGAGGTTGCTGCTGCTGTCTGGTCTTAAAGTATAGCTCCTGGGTTCAGGGTTTCTGGAAATGATTGTTGCTTTTGACCATGTGTCATTGTTGTGGTTGTAGGTAGTCACATGCTGACCAGGATATAATGGTGGTAAGTCTTTAGCACATTTGTCATAGTTGGATTTCTGAACTTGCTGACGATGCTGAAATTGATCATATGTGCTGTCTCTATGTTGTGGACGGAAGTGGACCTTAGATGGTAGGAGGTCTTTAATTCTTCTATCAAACATAAGTTCTGCTGGACTGTCGATCTTACTGTCTACCGGTGTTGTTCTCCATCTCAAGAGTGCTAGGTGTACATCCTCTGTTCTTGTTTTCTTCATGATTGACTTGATAGTTTGTATCTGTCTCTCAATGAAACCATTAGATTTAGGGTATCTAGGTGATGATGTTGTGTGTTTGATCTTCCAGTCCTTAGTGAAGTTTCTGTATGCTTGACCTGAGAAATGTGGACCGTTGTCTGATCTAATTTCATCTGGGATGCCAAACATGCTGCAATACTTCTTTGTAATGTCTGCAATAACAGCTGATGGTGAGGGTTGTGGAAGTTTCTCAATGATGGGAAATTTGCTGTAGTAATCAGCAATAATAAGATAGTCATTATTGTCGATTGAGAAAATATCAGTTCCTATAATGCTCCAAGGGCTCAATGGTATGTCTGATGGTATGAGAGGTTCTCTGCACTGCCTATTTGCATGTTCTTGGCAAATTGAACAGTTTTTACATAGTGTTTCTATGTCCTTGTTTATCTGTGGCCAGTAAACATCTTTCTTTGCTCTCAGTTGTGTCTTCACAATACCAAGGTGACTATTATGGAGCTGTTTAAGGATGATATCGCGTTGTGTTTCTGGTACAACAATGCGATCTCCTTTAAGGATCAGACCATCTTCGATGCTTAACTCGTCCCTCATCGAGTAGTATGGACGGATGTGTGTTGGAACTTCCCTGATAGAGCTTGGCCATCCATGGTATATCAGTTCTTTGAGAGAGTTAAGGATAGGATCTCTCATTGTGTCTTCTCTGATGTGTTCAAGCCGATTATCGCTAAACTTGACAAAATCAACTTTGATGTTTGGGGTAAGATCTGCTGTCTTGTTGGGGTTTGGTAATCTGCTGAGAGCATCTGCAAGACCTATATCCTCTCCTGGGATATACTGAATATTAAAATCATAACCTTGTGTTTCCAATAACAGAGCTTGTAGTCGTGGTGGTGCTGAAGCTATTGGTTTTTTATGAATCATCTCAAGTGGCTTATGATCTGAGAGAATTGTAAATGGGCGGTTGAAAAGAAATGTGTGGAAGCGTTTGATTCCAAAACGTACAGCTAGCATTTCTCTTTCAATGTTTGCAAGTTTCTTTTCGCCAGAACTTAATGATTTGCTTGCGTAAGCTACAGGACGAAGTTCTTTGGCATAGTGTCCTTCAGGATTTTTGTCTGGTTGCAAAAGTGCTGCTCCTAGGCCTTTCAGACTGGAATCAACCATGAGAAAAGTGGGTGCTTGCATGTCATAGTATTTCAAGCATGCATCAGATGATATGAGGGTCTTCAAGTGGTTGAATATGTGTTGGTAGTCTTCTGACCATTCATACGGAGTTTCATTCTGTAGTAGAGATCGCAAAGGTTCTGCAGCAGCTGACAAATTTGGTATGAATTGTGCTAGGAAATTGACAGCACCTAAGAATTGTTGCAGTTCCTTCTTTGTAGCTGGTGTTGGCATGTCATGAATATCTTCAACCTTTTTAGGGTCTGGTTTTACACCATTCTGGGTGTACAGCAATCCAAAAAATTGTATCTCCGTTGCCTTAATTGTACACTTTTTGCTGTTGAATGTTAGCCCATTGGCCTGTGCTACATGCATCAAGTTAATCAAGTTACGGTCGTGTTCTTGTTCTGACCTGCCGCAGACTACAATGTCATCCGCAATAGCCACTGTACCAGAACATTGCTCAACAATGTTGTCAATCTTCTGTTGGAAGATGTCTTGTGATACATTCAAACCAAATGGGAGTCTCTTGAAACAATATCTGCCGAATGGTGTTCGAAAAGTTGTAAGGAGTTGACTTTCCTCTGCTATCTCAACACTCCAGTATCCGTGTACAGCATCTAGTTTAGAAAAATATTTGGCATTGTGGAATCTGTGAGTTATCTCTTCCACTGTATGCATTTTGTGTGGACAGCGCTTTAGACTGTTGTTTAAGTGTTTTGGGTCAAGGCAAACCCGAAGAGAACCATCCTGCTTCAGAACGGTTGTGATACTACTACACCAATCAGAATGCTCTTCAACCTTTCTAATAACATCATTCTGCACCATCTTTTCTAGTTCTGTGGCAAGTTTCTGTTTAACATGTATAGGATACTTTCTAGGTGGGTCTATCTTTGGCTCAGCGTTGTCTTTTAAAAAGAATCTTGCCTTTCCTGGAAGTTTGCCTATTCTGTCGAACTGTTCTGGGAATCGCTGTTTAAGGTCATCTACTCCAGTGACGTGTAGAGTAAGATGTTCTTTTTTGTCAGCTTTAATGTTGTTAATAGTTACCACACTCAGCTTTTCGCACATTGGTAAACCCAAAATTGCAGGTCCTTCAACATCTACCAAGTAAAATGTTGACGATGTCCATTCAGAGTCTCTGTATAAACATTCAAGTGTTACTGCTCCGAAACAGTCTATACTTGTTCCATTGTAAGCTCTTAGCTTTGTCCTGCCACTCCTACTTTTTACATCCCTTGTGGGAAATCCTTGCTCATCCACCTTGTCAGGCATGATCTGTCTGAATATTCTTAAGGGTAGAGTGTTACCTTGGGCACCTGTGTCTATCTTGAACCGAATGTTTCTTTCTTTGTGCATTTTAATTCCTGGTATTCGGAATTGTACCTTGCAGAAAGCCTGCGTTCTCTTTGGTTCATTACTGAAAGTTAGTATCTTCACAGTATCAAAAGTGGAAGGATCACTTTCTTCACTGGAGTCAAGGTCCTCAGTCATCACAGAGTGTGTTTGTTTTGACGACTTTCTGCTGTGAGGTTTGTGTTGAGCACTGTCTTGTTTCCTCTTGAAACATAATTTTATCCAGTGGCCCCTCTTTCTGCAGTAATGACATGTAGAGTCTTTAGCTGGACAGTGGTTTTGTATGTGGTTTAGGCCACAACATTTACACATAGCACCTCTGCTTGTGTTGTGTTTTTCTTGTTGTTTCGAACCAGTTGCTTTGTTGTGTCTAGGTTTATAGCTTTTCACTGCATCCACCTGGGCTGCTAATGTACCTTGCTGAATTTGTTTAATGTTTAGTGCTTGTGCCTCGTGTTTCCTGCCTTCATCCAGAAGTTGTTGTAAAGTTAGCGTATCACTCTGGCTCAGTAGCCATTTCTGGCATTGGTGTGCTAAGAAGAATCTGTTCAATAATTCGCTCTTTTTCTTCTTCGTTGCTAAATTTACATACTCTTGTTTTCTCCTTAATGCGAGTGAAGAAATCATCTAGGCTTTCATCACGTTTCTGTCGCAGGTGGTGAAGCTCTAATCTTGCCGCTCTAAAGTTTGTGTGCTTTATGATCAGACGCTTTTCAAATTCGTCCAATATGGCTACGGGGTCGGTTGCCGACTCAACCGGCATGGCGGTAGCAAAACTGTTGTAGATTTTCAAACCTTCATCGTCCAATGCTTCTAGGATATATGGAGTTAGGGTTTGTCCTTCCAGACCAGTGGTCTTGGAATATAGATCTATGCGTTGACGCCATAACAAGAAAGCTTCACTCTTATCATCTTGACCGGCAAATCTCATTTGCGGTGCGCTGCGGTAATGTTTAGCTGCCATTGTTGACCTCGATGACGAAAATTAGCCGAATACTGTACTCACGTGTTATCGTGTAGCTGTTTTGCGTCAGTCCGGTATCGACCGCTGCCACCATGTAATGTTATGATGTATGTATATAAGCATTACCTCGTCATCTACACAAGCACACACATGTTTCAGAAAGCACTCAGTATAAGCATGTTCAGTTCGTAGCCATGTTTATTTACAGAATATCGTACATGTCAAGATTCGCATTACATTACAATGTGTGGTTCGTACTTTAATGTATTCATATTACAACGTTGTCCTCCCAGCGGACTCTGGGTCGTCCTGGAGGTCTGGATCCCTGGCTCTTTGTTTCCCATGCTTGTCGTGGTAGCCGATCTTCTCCCACTCTGCAGACACGGCCAAACCATCTTAGTTGGGACTGTTCTATTTGGGTCTGCAGCGGATTGGATTTTAGGCCTTGACGGATCGTCTGGTTGCGGACCATGTCTCTTCTTGTTACTTCAACCACTTTCCTCAGATACCTCATTTCTGAGGTTTGGATCTGGCTTTTGTGGGTTGTAGTCATTGCCCACGACTCGCATCCATATGTCAAGACTGGGACATAGGTGGAGCGGTATAAAGCCATCTTCGTTTTCTTACCAACCTCTTTCTTGCTGAGGAATCCACGATTTATGGCCTGAAAAAGTCTCCCAGCCGCTGCTTTTCGAGTGGCCAACTCTTCTTTGATGCCTCCCTTTCGGTCTATAATAGCTCCGAGATATTTAAAGTGATCGACCTGCTCCAGGACCTGTTCTCCCAACTTAATCTGATGTTTTCTTTCTTCTCGTGATATCACCATGGATTTTGTTTTAGAGCTGCTTATGACCATCCCTCTCTTCTCCAGCTCTTCCTTCCAGACTTGCAGGTTGGATTGGAGATGTGCCTCTGATTTAGCAATCAGGGCAACATCATCAGCAAATGCCAGCTCCGAAATATAGACCTGTCTCATCTTCCAGTACCCCACTGAATACTTTCTTGTTCTCTCCTTACATGCCTTGATGACATCGTCCATAAGGAGTATGAAGAGGTAAGGTGATAGGATATCACCTTGTCTTACACCAGTGGTGGTCCTGAACTCTTCTGACTTATGGTTTGCTGTCCTCACATAATTTCTGCAAGACTTGTAGAAGCTCTGTATAGCATGAATCAGAGGTGCTGGAATATTCTTCCTTGCCAAACAGTCCCAAAGTTTGCTCCAGGGGACCCTGTCAAACGCCTTTTCCAGATCTATGAAACAAAGATGGATCTCACTCTTATACTCAAGGGCCTTTTCACTCAGCTGTCTGAGTGTGAAGATTAGGTCTTGAGTACTTCGGTTTGCTCGGAATCCGCACTGGACCTCATCCAATTGTGGCTCAGCTAGGCGTCGGAGTCTCTGCTCTGGGATTCTAGAGCAGATTTTACCAGGGACACTGAGAAGGGATATGCCTCTATGGTTTCCACATTGTCGATTGTCACCCTTTTTGAAAATTGGTGTTATGATGGCAATCTCCCAATCCTTTGGTATGGTCTTGTTGCACCATGCTGCCTGTAGGACCTTTAAGAGTAATAGGTCGCCTGATGCTCCCATGTACTTAACCATTTCTGGTGTTATACCATCATGCCCTGCTGCTTTGCCCATCTTGATTTTCTCTAGTGCTGCCCTCAGTTCTTCCATCTTTGTGTCATCTTCACCATCTGTCGTGTGGTGAGTCACTGGGGCAACTACGACAGTAGTTTTTGCCAGGAATAGTCTATGAGATATTAGATATAAGGTCTCTAGAAATTGGCTCGTTAAGAAAGAAAAAAAGACCTATTCGAGATAGGGACAAGAAGACAGGAATGCGAATGCTTTCCACTAGACAGTGTTTTCTAATAAATTATGGAAAGAGTTCTGTTTCCCCACGACCTTAGCTTCTGCCCTTAGATCCCGTAAAGAAAAAGCCCCCAACCTCATCTGAGTAGAGAAAGGTTCCTATAGGTGAATATGTAACACCGACAGCACGAGTGATACATTAACAAACTCTTGATAATGATCAACTGATCGTTGGGTTTATTAATGAAATATCCACACATATAGGGTTAGTAATGGTTAGAACGTGATGATGGTGAAAGACGATTCACACAAAACACACAGATGAGATAATAAAATTACAGTTAATTAAGTAATAGTTAATTAAGGATGAACTAGTGTAGAGTGAAATGATGATGTGATATGATACGTGTTACCAAAATGGTGAGTACTCTACACAGTCCATGTGTCTCTAAATGCTTCTCCTAGATATGAGGATTCACATGTATGCATAAAATGTCCCAAGTTGTTATACGTTATGTCGAATGGGGTATCTCTAAGTCGAGGACGTTCTGATGAATACTGTTGTCGTACGGAGAACGCTGACGAGATATTTATGTATATTCCTTCACTGTTTGAGTATATCTCTGTAGTGTGGATCAACAGTTAATAGTTGTCATATGAACAAAAGGTCTGTGGTCTAATCTCCCGACGGTACTGGTCAGACTGGATATCTTCACGAAATGTTAGTGATATGTAGACTCATAATCTTGCGTATGTAGTCGTGATTCATATACTTTCGAGTCTGCTTCATAAAATGCGCTTAAGAGTGTGTTGCACGTGGTATAAATATGCGATTCCTCTTTTGAGCTCTTTTGCTTGACTTCAGATAATAATGATCTTTCGAGTGATTAGAGTTTATGATGACTCTGTATTGAACTTGTGATAACGATGTATTGAACTTGTGATAACTCTGTATTGAACTTGTGAGCAAGCAGTATATGGTGACGAAAAATGCTGCGTCCACCTTATGACTTGTGGGTGAGACAATATTCCTTTTAAATTGAGGAATGAAAGATGTCCTATGGCGAATTCTGCTAGCCAAATGTCCGTTTTTGATAACTTATTTCTGGTTAGACGTCAGACACGTTGCGTGTAGACTCAGACTTCTGATGAACTGAAGACACACAAAAGTCTTCGTAAGTTTTTCACATTTAACATCACTGGTTGACTTACATTTAAACTACTGCTCATTATTCATCTCCCTCTCTCTGAGTTTCATTCTAATGATGTTAAATATCTTGTGCATGAGAGTGTGTGCATATGGGAGACTGTGATGATGATAAAGGTGAAATATGAACTATTAATTACCTTCTATCATCCTATCATCTTCTATGAAAATCTTCTGATTTTATTAATCAGTTATGCCAAGAATTATTTGAAACTTTATCTTCCGCACATTTTAGCTGTGAGGTTAAAATAAACAAAATTAAGAAAATGTATTAATAAGTATAAGATCTACTAACCTTCTTTTCCCTTCGCAAAATCCTTTAAGAACACAATTAATCACGGAACTGAATTATCATCCACTCTGAATAAACACGTGTATTAGGCTATGCGTTTTTGGGTTTGATCTCTTCCTCACAAGGTAAAAACCTGGACTGCCTCACTCTAGTAGATTATGCGGTATTATATATTTCTGGAAGTCACCCTGCCCAAGCTGGGCGTCCAATGTGGTCAACCCACGCTTGTCTGAACCGCGGCCACGTTTTCCCCTGGCCAATCTGGGCGTCCAATGTGGTGTCACAGAAATTACAGTTTGATTAGGATGACCATATGTGTTTTTACCAGATTTATCACGATACAATGTGGGCTTCAAATGATAATGTCAGGCATGTGGACTCAATCAAAGGACTTTATTTCCCCCGATGAAAGAACAAATGTGGTTCTCTAGATACCGGTCGCGAGTAATCACAACAATGAAATAGCAAATGTGGATCGCAAATATGAGATGAGAGAGCAAATGTCGGAGAAAATACAGTATGAAGAATGTAGGAAAAGATGGAGCAATAAGGCCTTTGCGCTCGTTTATCACACCATCATTGGTTTTCTCTTCTGTGTTAGTGGTTATCATTTCCGATGCTTCACCATGCTCACCATCCAGGAGTTCTGAGAAATATTCTTTCCATCTTTCCATTACTTCCTTCGGGGCAGTAAGCAATTTGCCTTGCTTGTCCTTTATAAATTTGAGAGGGCATTGTTTTTCCTTCCTCATGTTCTTTAGGGTCTTATAGAACAATTTCTGGTTTTCTTGTACATCTTTTTCTAGCTTTTCTCCAAATTCTTCCCAGGACTTCTGTTTTGCTGCTAGCACTTTGTTCTTTGCTTCTGTTCTGAGTGTCACATATTCTCTATATTTTTCCATTTGTCCTGTTGTGTTTTTAGCTCCTAAGTATTGTTTCCATGCCATTTTCTTCTCTCTTATTTTCTCTTTGACTTCCTCTGTCCACCAAGGTGTCCTCTTTCTGTGGTTCCCAAGTCGGACTTCACCGCATGCTTCTGCAGCAGCTGTCTTTATGATATCCTTGAATTTATTCCAGAGGGTTTCCAAGTCATCAGGTCGTTCTTCTGTGTTGCTCACCGCTGTAGCAATAAGCCCCTGATATCTGGTCTTAATTTCTGGCTCTCTCAGCTTGTAGGTCCTAATGCTCATTTCTCCGGCTCGTTTACTTGGTTTTTTGCGTGATGTTGGGCAGTTCCTAGGCTGAGCAACTCTTTCAGTTGTTCGTTTGATTGTTAGCAGGTAGTGATCACTTCCAATCTCTGGCCCCCTCCAGACTCTTGCATCTCGGACATATCTGAATGAGCTTCTCCGAACAATGGCATAGTCGATCACTGACTTCTCATTCTTTGTTGGTTCACATCTAGTGTATGCATGTATGTGCTTATGGGGGAACTTTGTGTTTGTAATGATCAGATTCTGCTCACTGCAGAATCTAAGGAGTCGCTTTCCATTGTCATTGAGAGTATCTTCTCCATATCTTCCGATAACTCCACCCCATCTAGCATGGTAATTTCCAACTCTGGCATTAAAATCTCCGAGCATGATAACTTCATCTAGGCAGTCATCCACTGTCCTTTGAAGCAGCTCGAAGAATTCCTCCTTGACCTCTGCTCTCTCATCCTCATTTGGCCCATACACTATGACCAGGTTGACTGGTTTCTCCTTCTTTTAGTTTTACAAGCATAATGCGCTCCGAGACAAAGTTCCATCCCTTGATACTATCTTTTTGATTTTGGGCCACAATGCAACCCACGCCCCCTTTAGCTCTTTCAGATATGGGTACACCACTATAGAGCAACGTGTTGCCATCGAGATCCATGACTCCTTGTCCTTTTTTCTTCGTTTCCGTTATAGCCAGGATTTCTAGTTTTGCTTTCCTCATCTCTTCCACCAGCTCCTCTTCCTTCCCATTTATACTTCTTGTGTTCCAAGTTCCATAAGTCGTAGTCCGTAGTCCGTTCCAGTTCGTCGCCTTTAGAATCAGTCCGGTTTTCTCTCTTGTATTGCTCGTAATCATAGTTTAAGACAAACAGGTGATTGGCCTGTTGTGCCTATGCATGGTGGAGGGGCTGCCTCCTTACGGCCTCCATGCAGGCCGCCCTGCTCCTTTTTCATCCGGGCTTGGGACCGGCATAGGCGGAGTTCAATAAATTAAAAAAAAATTTACCGCAATTATTATACAAAGAAAAGCCTACGTGATCGCAATTACTTTAGAGAAAAGAAGACTGGTGAAAAATCTTAAAATCAACCCTGACAGTAATCCCTCCTGAAAACGCAATTAATTACTAAGAGAATAAGACTAAACTCAATTAATTACAGGACATAATTACCGGGAGAAAAAGAATGGGGCCTGTGGAAAATAAAATCACAGTAACTCCTCAGTCATGTGATTGATAATTCTTACTTTAATTTTAGTTTACTTATATCACTATATTTATTTCCAAGTTTGGCCATTATTATTGTTCAGTTTAATTAACTTCACCTCTTTGCATCAGGTTTGTGGACTATGAAAAGGCATCTGACAGGGAGTCACTTTGGAAACTGATGAGGCATGATGGATTTTCCTGAAGATCATTAACCCAATGAATAAAACACATGAAGACATGACGTGCAGAGTTCTTTATGAAGAATATCTTATGGAACCATACTGGAGTACAGCAGGGATGCCTCTTGTCACAGTTTCTCTTATTAGTGGCTATAGACTGAATTATGAAAACAATGTTTTGACCCAACAGAAATGGAATCCAGTAGACTTAGACTAAACACCTTGACATTCTAGATCTTGCAGATGACCTTGCTCGTCATCCCACAACTGTAGCCAGATGCAAGACAAAATGAATCTGAAAATACACATGGAGAAGACGAGGGTAATGAGAATAAATGCAGGAAATAATAACAACCTTGCACCTGAAGAAACACCACTACAAGATGTAGAATCATAAAATCATCTTGCCAACAATATAGACAGAGTTGGAGAAAGATAGTGATATCAAAATAAGGTCATAGCATTTGGTATTGTAAATGTGCAGGGAAAGAAATGTGAGAATAAATGCATACAAAAACAGTACCCAGCTTGCACTGGGAGATGCATCTTTACAAGATGTAGAATCATAATTACGTCTTGATTGCAGTATAGTCAAAGTTGGTATCAACAAATTGTAATATCAAAATAAGAATACAAAAGGCAAGAGGTGCTTTTATGACATTGGGAAATATATGGAAATTAAAAGAAAAATCCAACACAAAAATCATATTCTTCAACTCAGATGTTAAGACAGTCATATTGTATGGCTCTGAAACATGGAGATCAACAAAAATAGCTACCTAGAAGTTACAGACTTTCATAAATGGGTTCTTGTGTAGAAAAGACAGATTGAGATATTATAAAAAGGTCACCAATGTGGAACTACTGATGTTGTTGATTTTAGGATCTTGCACAAACCATTGAATTTTCTTTTGTGCATGGGATACCTGGTTCAACCCCATATGAGTTATAATTTGTGTATATAGTGTTCCTTTTTCTATATATACTACTCGTCAGAAGTCAAGGGCCACCCTATTATTTTCAATACACTTTTATATAAGCGCATAGAATGATTAAATGAAGGAAGTTTTTAGTAAAAATGGGTGCAATATCTTCCTCTGACAGTCCTCTATGCACGTTAAGCATAAAAACAACACACCGACAACCATGGTGATCACGTGCAATTTGGTTTGCTGACCATAAATTCACATTCTTAATCTGTTTTTTCAAACTTCCGTAGAACCAAACAGGTGAAGTAATCGTGCTGATTGACATTCCACGTGCAATGGCGACTTTTCGTGAACAGAGTTCACTCTTAATTTGTTTTACAATCAGCAGACTTAGGGTAGTTTCATCTCTTGCAAAAACCATGCCGCCGAGAAGAAGTCTTGACACCTTACAAAGAATGAGGGCTATAGCGTGGGTTGAAAGTGGTTTATCTGTCCGTGAGGTTGCTAGACGGCTTGCAGTGTCACACTACTATCCAAAGAATTTTGGAGAGATTTCAGGCCATAGGAAGTGTGGAGGATCGCCATCGGCCAGGTCGCCCTAAATGCACCAATAGACATGAAGACCGGTACCTCTTGTTGTCAGCCCTGCGCCATCAAACAGTGACTTGTTCCACTCTAAGATGTCAGCTGAGACAAACTGTAAACGTTAATGTCAATCAAAGCACCATTCGCAGACGTTTATATGAATTTGGACTGGCTGCTCGACGTCCTGCCGTCAGAATCCCTCTTACTCCTACTCATCGCAGAGCCCGTGTTGCTTGGTGTCGCGAGCACATCCGATGGACAAGGAAACAATGGAGTCAAGTTCTCTTCACTGATGAATCTCGCTTCACTGTGTCATTCAATGATGGCAGGATTCGAGTTTAGAGACGACCAGGAGAGCGATTTACTAATGACACAATTCGAGAGGTGGATCGTTATGGTAGGGGTTCTGTCATTGTCTGGGGAGGCTTTTACAGACACGGCAGGACCCCACTCTACATCATCCAAGGCAACTTGACCGGCCCAAGATACCAGAACGAAATCTTGAGACCAATTTTTCAGCCTGCTCTGGAGGCCATAGGTGGTAATGCCATCCAAGATGATAACGCTCGACCCCATCGAGCTCGTGTGGTGAATGAGTTTATTCAGCAGCATGGGATCATCAGGATGGCGTGCCCAGCTCATTCACCTGACCTTTCTCCGATTGAGCACCTCTAGGATGTCCTTGGTCGAAGATTGTCAACAAATCACCCCCTGCCAATGGATGTTGCACAGCTGAGTGCATTTCTGCTTCAGGAATGGCAAGCTGTTCCTCAGGATACTCTTCGGACCCCTGAGGACTCGATGCGTCTACGCTGTCTTGAATGCCTTGCTGCAAACGGTGGTCATACCCGATTTTAAAATGTCTATTTGTCCAATATCTATTGTGTGACTTTTGAAAATGTGGGTGACACACTTCACAGCTTCATTGCGTTTGAATGTGTGTTTCCATTTCTTTGCGTGACATGTCAATTTGGTATTCAATAAATGCCGTTTTGACTGATACCAATTACGTTTATATCAGATTTGTTTTATGGTTTCAACCAAGGTTCTTCTAAGTGGCCCTTGACTTTTGACGAGTAGTATAGTACCTTACATTTGTTGTTTTTCCAGACTGCTAATTCTCTGTTGTTTGGTGTAGCGTTTTCTAAGATCTGTTGGTTTTTGTCTACCCTGTTTTTGAGTACATCTCCCGTTGAGTTTTGGTATGTTTGTACTCTGATTTATTGTATGCTACCTTCTTATTTATTGCCCTTGATATTAGGATCACGTTACATGCCCATTGAGGCATATTGGGAATATGATGTTAGGGCCATATTTTCTTGACCATCGGTACACTAGGGGTGACGTGGTCAGCATCCCACCTTGATATTAACTCATGTATTTATAATGGGTTCGCACTGCTTTGTAATGTTTTGTCTTCTTCTTCTTCTTTGATCCTTAGCCGCCGACCGTCAAAGCAGTCAGTGGCCATTACGCCTGGTGGCGTCTTGTAGGGCAACAACAAATTGATTCCACTCTGCTCGGTCGGCGGCCATCCTTCGTACAGTGCCCCAACTCTGGTTCATTCTTTGCATCTCAGCCTCCACAGTCCTCCGCCAAGTTGTTTTTGGTAGGCCTCTCTTTCGTTTTCCTTCAGGGGTCCATAGCATAGCTGTTCTTGTGATGGCATTGGGGTCTCTTCTGAGGACATGGCCAACCCAGCTCCAGCGTCTGCCAGCTATGATGGTGTGCATGTCCTCTTGCTTGCTCCGAGTAAGCAGATCTTGGTTGGTGATGGTATTCGGCCAAAAGATTCGGAGAATTTTTCTTAGGCATGTGAAAAGAGGACAATTTCGACATTTCCTTCTCTGTAACTCTCCAGCTCTCCTTGCCATAGAGAAGCACAGAAAGCACACAGCTCTGATATAATCCTAATTTTGTGCTTGTGCTGTACTGAGAGGACTTCCAGATGATGTTTAGACTAAAAAAGGCTGTTCTTGCTTTGTTCATTCTGTTGTTGATGTCTCTGCTTGCTCCGCCGTCTGGTGTTACTATGCATCCTAGGTATGTGAAGGCATCTGTCTGTTCCAGTTGCTGATTCCTTACTGATATGGGCTCAGGGTTGCTCAATGTTTTGTAATTTATCTTATTTTTGTAGTGAATATTTGTGGTGATTATTTTATTCATGTATTTTTTTTTTATAAACTTTCTCCTTTGCTCTGGTACTTGTATGTTATTTTTGTTGTTTTGGTAATATAAAATGTTATTAAATTTGTAGTTCCCTGGGTAGGTCAACTTTTAGTACTGTTTCTAGTGATAGTGAGTGTTGTGCTTTCAAATATTCTTAAAAACTCTGCCTAGGCCGGTCCCAAGCCCGGCTGAAAAAGGTGGAGGGCGGCCTGCAAGGAGGCAGCCCCTCCACCATGCAAAGGCACAACAGGCCAATCACCTGTTTGCTTTAAATCACGATTACGCGAACTACAAGAGAGAAAACCGGACTGATTCTAAAGGCGACGAACTGGAACGGACTATGACTTATGGAACTTGGAACACAAGAAGTATAAATGTGAAAGAAGAGGAGCTGGTGGAAGAGATGAGAAAAGCAAAACTAGAAATCCTGGCTATAACGGAAACAAAGAAAAATGGTCAAGGCGTCATGGATCTCGATGGCAACACGCTGCTCTACAGTGGTGTACCCACATCTGAAAGAGCTAAAGGGGGCGTGGGTTGTATTGTGGCCAAAAACCAAAAAGATAGTATCAAGGGATGGAACTTTGTCTCGGAGCGCATTATAGTTGTAAAACTAAAAGAAGGAGAAATCATAGTCAACCTGGTCATGGTGTATGGACTAAATGAGTATGAGAGAGCAGAGTCAAGGAGGAATTCTTTGAGCTGCTTCAAAGGACAGTGGATGACTGCCTAGATGAAATTATCATGCTCGGAGATTTCAATGCCAGAGTTGGAAATGACCATTCTAGATGGGGTGGAGTTATCGGAAGATATGGAGAAGATACTCTCAATGACAATGGAAAGTGACTCCTTAGATTCTGCAGTGAGCAGTGATCATTACAAACACAAAGTTCCCCCATAAGCGCATACATGCATACACTAGGTATGAACAAACAAAGAATGAGAAGTCAGTGATCGACTATGCCATTGTTAAGAGGAGCTCATTCAAATATGTCCAGGATGCTAGAGTCTGGAGGGGGCAAGAGATTGGAAGTGATCACTACCTGCCTACAATCAAAAGAACAACTGAAAGAGTTGCTCAGCCTAGGAACTGCCCAACATCACGCAAGAAACTAAGTAAACGAACGGGAGAAATGAGCATTAAGACCTACAAGCTGAGAGAGCCAGAAATTAAGACCAGATATCAGGGGCTTATTGCTACAGCGGTGAGAAACACAGAAGAACAACCTGATGACTTGGAAACCCTCTAGCTTAAATTCAAGGACATCATAAAGACAGCTGCTGCAGAAGCATCAGGTGAAGTCCGACTTGGGAACAAGAGAAAGAGGACACCTTGGTGGACAGAGGAATTCAAAGAGAAAAGAGAGAAGAAAATGGCATGGAAACAATACTTAGGAGCTTAAAAACACAACAGGACAAATGGAAAAATATAGAGAATATGTGACACTCAGAACAGAAGCAAAGAACAAGATGCTAGCAGCAAAACAGAAGTCCTGGGAAGAATTTGGAGAAAAGCTAGAAAAAGATGCACAAGAAAACCAGAAATTGTTCTATAAGACCCTAAAGAGGAAGGAAAAACCATGCCCTCTCAAATTTATAAAGGACAAGCAAGGCAAATTGCTTACTGCCCCGAAGGAAGTAATGGAAAGATGGAAAAAATATTTCTCAGAATTCCTGGATGGTGAGCATGGTGAAGCATCAGAAATGATAACCACTAACACAGAAGAGAAAACCAATGATGGTGAAGATGACATAAAGATGGAAGAACTGAAGGCAGTACTGGAGAAAATCAAGATGGGCAAAGCAGCAGGGCATGATGGTATAACACCAGAAATGGTTAAGTACATGGGAGCATCAGGCGACCTAATACTCTTAAGAGTCCTACGGGCAGCGTGGTGCAACAAGACCATACCAAAGGATTGGTTGATTGTCATCATAACACCAATTTTCAAAATGGGTGACAATCGACAATGGGGAAATCATAGAGGCATATCCCTTCTCAGTGTCCCTGGTAAAATATACTCTAGAATCTTAGAGCAGAGACTCCGACGCCTAGCTGAGCCACAATTGGATGAGGTCCAGTGCGGGTTCCGAGCAAACCGAAGTACTCAAGACCTAATCGTCACTCTCAGAGAGCTGAGTGAAACGGCCCTTGAGTATAAGAGTGAGATGCATCTTTGTTTCATAGATATGGAAAAGGCGTTTGACAGGGTTCCCTGGATCAAACTTTGGGACTGTTTGGCAAGGAAGAACATTCCGGCACCTCTGATTCATGCTAGACAGAGCTTCTACAAGTCTTGCAGAAATAAAGTGAGGACAGCAAACCATAAGTCAGAAGAGTTCCGGACCACCACTGGTGTAAGACAAGGTGATATCCTGTCACCTTATCTTTTCGTACTCCTCATGGACGATGTCATTAAGGCATGTAAGGAGAGAACAAGAAAGTATTCAGTGGGGTACTGGAAGATGAGACAGGTCTGTATTTCAGAGCTGGCATTTGCTGATGATGTTGCCCTGATTGCTAAATCAGAGGCACATCTCCAATCCAACCTGCAAGTCTGGAAGGAAGAGCTGGAGAAGAGAGGGATGGTCATAAGCAGCTCTAAAACAAAATCCATGGTGATATCACGAGAAGAAAGAAGACATCAGATTAAGCTTGGAGAACAGGTCCTGGAGCAGGTCGACCACTTTAAATACATCGGAGCTATTATAGATCGAAAGGGAGGCATCAAAGAAGAGTTGGCCACTCGAAAAGCAGCAGCTGGGAGACTTTTTCAGGCCATAAATCGAGGATTCCTCAGCAAGAGAGAGGTTGGTAAGAAAATGAAGATGGCTGTATACCGCTCCACCTATGTCCCAGTCTTGACATATGGATGCGAGTCATGGGCAATGACTACAACCCACAAAAGCCAGATCCAAACCTCAGAAATGAGGTATCTGAGGAGGAAGGTGGTTGAAGTAACAAGAAGAGACATATTCCGCAACCAGACGATACTTCGAGGCCTAAAATCCCACACTTTGCAGACCCAAGTAGAACAGTCCCAACTAAGATGGTTTGGCCATGTCTGCAGAATGGGAGAAGATCGGCTACCACGACAAGCATGGGAAACAAAGAGCCAGGGATCCAGACCCCCAGAGTCCGCTGGGAGGACAACATTAGACAATCTTTGAAGGACCGAGGACTAGAATGGAACCAGGCCAGGAGGAAGAGAGCCGATTGGATAGTTTGGCGCTCTCTCTTCCAAACCTCTACACCTCACGGTATAAGGGGAACGAATAAGTAAGTAAGTAAATATTCTTAAAGTGGTTTTCTCTGCTGTTCATATTTCTTTCATGTTAGCACATAATGAGCTATGGTATTTTTCTCAAGACATGTTTCACAGTGGGGTTCTTCTTCTTCTTTGATCCTTAGCCGCCGACCGTCAAAGCAGTCAGTGGCCATCACGCCTAGTGACATCTTGTAGGGCAACAACAAATTGATTCCACTTTGCTCGGTCGGTGGCCATCCTTCGTACAGTGCCCCAACTCTGGTTCATTCTTTGCATCTCAGCCTCCACAGTCCTCCGCCAGGTTGTATTTGGTCGGCCTATCTTTCGTTTTCCTTCAGGGGTCCAAAGCATAGCTGTTCTTGTGATGGCGTCGGGGTCTCTTCTGAGGACATGGCCAACCCAGCTCCAGCGTCTGCCAGCTATGATGGTGTGCATGTCCTCTTGCTTGCTCCGAGTAAGCAGATCTTGGTTGGTGATGGTATTCAGCCAAAAGATTCGGTGAATTTTTCTTAGGCATGTTGTGTGAAAAGAGGACAATTTCGACATTTCCTTCTCTGTAACTCTCCAACATTCCGCGCCATAGAGAAGCACAGAAAGCACACAGCTCTGATATAATGTTAATTTTGTGCTTGTGCTGTATTGAGGGGACTTCCAGATGTTGTTTAGGCTAAAAAAAGGCTGTTCTTGCCTTATTCATTCTGATGTTACAACCAAAATGTATCCGAGACAAAAATAGCTATTGTTAACTAATTTGGAGATGCTGATCACGAATATGAACTTAAAAATCGCGAATTAGCTCTAGTTTTCTAGATTGGGGGGGGGGGGGGGGTGGGGCGGGGGGGGGGGGGATGTCAGTAGGCTGGTGGCTTTACCTTCCCGATGCGAATGACCCAGTCCTTCTCTTTTCTATAGCCCTGGCGCGTGATTCCCCACGAGACGGATAGCCTTGAGCGTCAATTTGTTGACGCAATCTGTAGCAGTCATTGCAACCACATTTCCTCCTTGTCATCATTTGTGTTGTTGATTCTGTGAGTGCAGACATGTCGTTCAAGATGCCTCGTGAATGTGTGTACAGTGCGGATTATTTTTGCTGTATTTGCGGACAAATAACTTTGCTATCACAAAGGCAACCCATTACACCGATGATAAAGAAAGTTTACAGCCTTGATTTTGGTTGAGAGATTGGTGACCAGGACCGGTATTGGGCCCCACAGATATGTTGTCAATCCTGTGCAACGAATCTGCACTGCTGGTTGAACCGAAAAGGACGATCGATGCATTTTGCAGTTTCAATGGTGTGGAGGGAACCGACAAACCATCTTAATGATTGTTACTTTTGCATGACTCCTCCAATTGGACATGGTATTTTTAAGAAGAAAAAGCGGCCTGTGACCTATCCGAATATTCCTTCTGCTATGCGGCCAGTGCCTCACGGGGAAGGACTCCCTGTTCCGGACCCACCAGAATCATATACTCTGGATGATGAAGAAGATAATAAGGCCAGTGGACATCCGTCACCTGTGAAAGCGACTACATCAAGAGATCCTGATTTCGTGCCTATTGAAGAGCCTGCACAGCCACATAAAATTACCCAGAGTAAATTGAATGATCTAGTGAGAGATCTGAAATTGCCAAAAAATAAAGCAGAGCTGTTGGATCCAGACTGCAGCAATGGAATCTTCTAGAAGAGAATGTGCATGTGTCTGTGTTTCGTGCTCTGCAAAAAGATCTGCTTCCATATTTCAAAATGACAGATAACCTCATTGCTTGCGTTGATATAGTGGGTCTGATGGCAGCACTACACATCAACTACAAAGACGACGATTGGAGGCTGTTCATTGATTCGTCCAAGTTGAGCTTAAAAGCTGTGCTGCTCTATAATGGTAACTTTTTACCATCTGTTCCACTCGGGTATGCAGTCCACATGAAAGAAACGTACAACGATATGAAACAACTGTTACACACCATCAACTATGACAAGTATAAGTGGCAGATTTGTGGTGACCTGAAGGTCAATTGGACTAATGAAGAATTTTGTAAAGGCAATGGATCGAAATGGGGCAGGATTTTTATACCTTCGTGATAAATTTGTAAGACTTAGTGAGGCCAAAATCAAGGAAGGTGTATTTGTCGGTCCACAGATACGTCAGCTCTTCCGAGATCAGCGTTTTGATGATATCCTCACAGGTGATGAAAAGTTAGCTTGGAATGTTTTCCAGCAAGTGGCCACAAAAGTTCTAGGAAGCAATAAGGCTGACAATTAACAAGGAGCTTGTAGAAACCCTATTGCAGCGCTACGAGAGACTAGGGTGTAACATGTCTTCGAAATTACACTTTTTACACTCTCATCTGGATTTCTTCCCTGCTGACTGCGGTGCTGTCAGTGACGAGCATGGGGAACGATTTCATCAGGACATTACTACCTTCGAAAAAAGATACCAAGGGAAATGGAATGCAGCAATGCTAGCAGACTATTGTTGAACCCTTGTGAGAGACGCTCCAGAAACTCATTACAAGTGACAGGCGAAAAGGCGTCGCTGTAAATCATTTCCGATAATAGCCCCTTCAGTCATAACTGACTATGGGAATGCGCCCCTGAGGTGGCAGCCCTCAGCTGCTTATTTTCCTGGTGCTCCTTTCGACGTTTTCTCCTCACCTCTGCTTCTTGTGTGAGCCTCTCTTCGCCCAATCTGAGGTGGTGCCGTAAATAGCATCGCCACTTAGTGCGATCGGCAGCTTCATCCTCCCATGTTGCTGGATCTATGTCCAGTGCTCTCATATCTCTCTTGCACACATCTTTGAACCTCAGCTATGGTCGCCCAACTGTTCTCTTGCCATCTGCTAATTGTCCGTAGAAGATATCTTTTGGGATGCGACCATCTTCCATGCGGCGAACATGGCCAAGCCAGCGAAGTCTGCGCTGTCTAAGCAGCGTATACATACTTTGAAGGCCAGCACGTGACAACACCTCGACATTTGTCACTTTATCTTTCCACGAGATGCCGAGGATGCGGCGTAGACACCGCAAATGGAAGGTATTGAGCCTTCTTTCTTGCTTAGCATAGGTCGTCCAGGTCTCGCTGCCATATAGGAGTGTGCTGGTGACGCAGGCATTATATACCGCAGCTTTGGTCTTCATTGTGAGTTTAGAGTTTCCCCAAACACGCGATGTGAGGCGGGCAAAGGTAGCTGCAGCTTTGCCAATGCGGCTGTCGATTTCTGTATCCAGTGAGAGTTTGTCATTGATGGTAAACCCTAGGTATGTGAAGTGGTGCACATCATTTCCGATATGAGCATTATTATCATATGGTATAGTATATGCAAATGTGTAAAACTTGTTTTATAGATATTTTTAAAAACTAGAGCTAATCTGGTGTTTTAATGGCCATTTTCATATTCAGCAGCCCAAACAACATAAAGGTAACTTGGTTTAATCTCATAGAGAAACACACAAAAAGTCAACAACAACAAAAACACACGGAGAAGAGAACTGGAGACAGAAATGAAAGTGATTTTAAAAACCCAGAAAGACCTTCAGCTGATGGCACGAGACAAGAGGATGTATTTGTTAAGGTTTAAGCTCATTGAAGAGCTGAAGAGGAATGAATGAACAAATTATCCAGTGTGAGCATTATTATTATTCTCTAGTTTACAATCATTATTATTATATTTAAAGTCCCAGCTAGCACAGCTGTCACAGGCCAGTTCGCCAGCACAAGAGGAGGTGCAGAGAAAGAAAGCACCATGCCAACCGCGGGAACAGCCAGAGCACGACGAGGGGGTGTGTGAGCAGGAACCTCAACTAGACCTTCGTGTATGTGAGAGTCAGGCTGTTGTCAAGGAAAGCTGTGAGCTGACAGTACCAACAAACGCAGTTGCACCAACAAGGCGACACGGGGTTTGCAAGTGGTATAGTGTCCACAGGGGATGGGGGTTTATCACGCCAGATGATGGAGGTATTGATGTATTAGTACATCAGACCAAGATCTTCAGAAAGGGATTCCGGAGTCTGGCAAGGAATGAACGAGTAGCATTTGACAGCAAACCATCTGTCCAGGGCATGGAAGCAGTCTATGTGTGCGGCATTGGTAGTCAAGAATGTAAAGGAAGTAGGAGGCGACCCATGGCACAGAGAAAGCCTACCAGGTTGAGGTGCTACAATTGTGGCGAGTTCTCAGGCCACATAGCAGCCAAATGCCTTCAAGGCCCGCTTCCAAAACGATGCTTTGGGTGCAAGTCTACTGAACATTTGATATACGCCTGTCCCTCAAGGAGCTCTTTCCAGAAGCGTACTGCCACAACTAGGTTGCCTTTAGGGTGGAAGCCAAGAGAGGGCCGTGACAACTATCACCCTGGGGGCGCCGAGAAAATTGGTAGTCGTTTGGGGGAGGAAACTCGTCCTAAGCAGATAGGAGAGAGTGCACATCGGTGCTCAGAAGAGGAGACTCATCAAAAGCAGATTGTGGGGAATGTAAGCCACCGTCAATGCAAAACGAGTGTAGAGCACGTCAGGAGCAATCCCCCTACAAAGTCGACAGCTGCATGCACTGACAAGAAGTCTCAAGCAAGCAGCGACGCTGTACAAGTAGATGAATCTTCCAAACCACAGCAACTGCCAGCCCAACAACGTACAACTAGGGACATGACGACCAAGAGGATCCCCAGCCGGGTTGTACCTATTACAGAAGCTCAGCCCAAAGCATCGCCGCTCAGAGTCATGCGCAGCACCAACGATCTGAGAGATTTCGACTGAAGCACCAGAGGTAGTGATATTGTCGGGACGACAACAAAATCAGGCGGGGAATTTGTGACAGCGCCATCTTGTCATCACAAATGTCTCCGTGGTTCACTGCCTGATTACCACAAAATCTTCAAGAAGATATATTGCTAGGCCACAATAAAGCCTAAAAATTAGTTGTGATGTATATTTGTGTTTTCGCTCTAGAAATAGCTGTTTGTTATATTTGTGTTTTCGTGCCTTCTAGAGCAATAATCGCGTGTGTTATTTAAGTGACCCAATCAATACGCGCAGTGCACTAAGTGAGCGATTAGGCTTAGCGCTTATATAAAGAAGGGCCTGACTAGCAGAGGCCTCTTTATCTCGTCAGACACCCAGAGTAAGAAACCAGAGTCGATCTACAGTATAGATGCCTTGAACACGTGAGTTTGATTTCAAAGCAAATTAGCATTAGTGTTCTGTAATTCTGAAATTATAATCAGCGTGAGTCTCTTCTAATGTTTAATGAAATAAATAAATGTGTTTTCAAAGGAGATTTCTTCCAGGACATTATAATTTAGTCTTGAAATGATAGATGAGTGAAAATAATGTGTGGATAGATTTCACTAGTGCTAAGTCCAGATTGCGGCTGTAAGAGCTTAGTATCAATTATTTCATTCACCAGACCGGGCAAATATAGTAGGAAACTATTTCATACATGAAACTGGGCAGAGATGTTATCAGAAACTGGAATTTAGATAGTATTAACTAGTTGGGAAGATGGCAACCGGGGGGGGGGGGGGGAGAAGGGGGGGGGGGGAAACCACATGTTGATGACTGTGAATAAAGAAGGCGCCAAGGAGTCTGCATTTAACACTCTTAGTTATCACATGTTATAAGCCTATAATGTTACGCAATGTTATATTGTGTGAATTGACACGTGGGTGAAAGCAGGTTAAGGTAATTTTTCCCGGTAATGGAAGATATAGTTTTCGTGTTAAATCTCCTTTAGGTGTTGAATTTAATTCTAGTTTTGTTAAATCAAGAGTAATTTTATTTTACTCTTTGATATTTTGATTCTTTGATGTAAGGATAATTTAGTGTATTTCATGATAATTGATCAAAATGATACAGTAGTGGATTACTTTGAGTGAGGTGAGAATAAATATTTAGATTTCTCTAGAGCGCAAGGCCACTCCTTGGTGTGTAAGACACTTTGAGACAGAGGTGTTTCTCAGTTTGCTCCTTGCGGAGCATGGAAACACCAATGCAGCTGGTGTCCATCACAAGCCCACAAGAAGCATTTTTATGCTATTGCAGTGGTTGTTTCGGTAACGATGTGTTTCATGTGATGAGTTCCCAATCTCATCAGGGGTCATATACGACACGCTTGTGGCTAGGCACACCAGTCGTCACTTACGACATGTTCAGAGTGCAGGAACGAGTATTGATGTTGATCGGTTGAGAGGTAGTAGCTTATTCTCATTATTGAGAGTATTTGTTGTACATATAGTTGAATATTATTTTATGTCCATGTTATTATTATTATTTAATTATGGTTATGTGTAGAATGGTTTGTGAGAGCACGTAGGCTCACTTGGAGATATATATTTCTCTTCTCCGCTCCTGAGGGAGCATGGGGCCACCAGTGTAGTTTGCCTCCGCATGAAGCATTCAGATGCTCTTGCAGTGGTGGTTTCGGTAGCAACCGATGTTACACGGTGAGATTGCAGCCTCATGCACAACACCATACTAGTATCGCTAGACGACATGCATGTGTGTGAGCGTGTGTGTGCATGATAGTTGAATGTTTCACGTAGTGTGGAAGAAGGACAGTTTGACAAGTGAGAGCATGGTGTTTCTGATTATTTAACTATTATGATTTTAACTAGCCCGTGCTTTGTTTGCGTTTCAGGATTAGCAACTGAGCACTGGCTGGGTGTTTTGTTTGTTGGTTTATTTGTTTAATGTTTGCTGTGTGCTTAGTGCCACTGACTGGGTTGTATAAATAAATACAGCCCCTGCCTTAGAATCAGAATTTTATTGTTGATCTGGTTGGTTGCGAGTGTGCAAGAGAGTGATCACATATCACAATAGCATCATCATTATCTCGCCCACCCTATCATATATATATATATATATATATATATATATATATATATATATTATATATATATATATATATATATATATATATATATATATATATATTTATATATATATTTATATATATATTTATATATATATTTATATATTTATATATTTATATATTTATATATTTATATATGAATATACACCAGAGATTCTGAGTCATACGTGTTCCTTTCGCTCTGTAATAATTAATTCAACTATGAATTTATCAACATACACAAATTTAATGGTCAATTACTTTAACACTTATAAATAAATGTTTGTTTGTGATTCTAAAATATAGGTTTCTTCACATAAATTATATAAGCTTGGTGAATGTAGGCAAATAAAGTTTGGTCGTGTTTGGCCTGTTGAAATTGGGACTTGCCAAAATTCTGAAGTGCCGATGCTGCTTTTCTATTGACTCGTCTCAGTGGTAAGGGCATGTTTCCAGATCAGTTCAGGAAGTAACCTCTCCTGGTCAAGGTAAGAATATTCACCACCAATGGAATGCAGGTTTACAAAGGTTGATCCAGCTGTCCTCAAAATGATATCACAGCAAATGGTCTCTCTGGGTCGTACCACAAACTTTAGAAGGAATAAAAGAACAAATTCCGCTGCTAAGACTTTGTTTTCCTGATGTTAATCAGGCGCCTTTCCTGCTGTCCGTCAGCCGTTTGTTTTCTCAGATTTTTTTACTCTCCCTGAGAGTATATCATATCACTCAAGGGATATGATGAAAACTCACCATTATTTCAGTTAATTTAATGATAAATTTGTGACTGGACAGCAGCAGTGGCTTGTGCCTGAAGAAACATATTAAGTTTACGTACATTCACAAAATGATAATATACCACTATGCACAGGTTGATGTAATCATCACTCACTCCATTCGGAGTCTGGGGTTACCTCTGCTTTTGGTTCTTTCGTGAGAATTAGCATGAAGCAATCACAAGCGCTTACTGTGGTAGTTCATGATTGTATCCTTTTCACATGCTGAGGTTGCCAGCCTCGAATGAATCTTCAACACCACTAGCAAGTATAAATATGTCAAATTCAAAGTATAAGAAATATGTTCCAACTCACCTGAATAATTGAGAAATCTTAGACTTCTTGCTCAGGTTAATAGTCTTGGCAACTTGATATAGATGCCTAGAACACACGTCGGGGTATTTTAGTTCTATTAACAATCCCTCTGCAACTTTGTGAGTAAGTCCTGTATAAGTCCAGTTTATGTATGAAAAACTTAGGGTTTCCTTGATGAAGTGTTCGTAAGTGTTCTCTAAGTCCGGTACTAAATAAAGTCAGAATCTTAACTTCAAGATTTAGAGAATGCAGTGGCGTGTGTCTAAAAAGTCCTTCATTATATCTCAGACTTCCCCCACGCACTCTTGTTGTTTACTACTAGGCAACTTCCAATCAGAGCAATTGTATATTACAACTGGAATTGCCAAACCAATGGCATTCAAAGTACATGTTATGTTAGAACAGGGCTAATGGAATGTCCTGCGTGACTCGTACGTTTGAGAATTTAAACAACCCAAAGACGCAGCAACAGAGAATGCAGTCAGCGACCCATAGCTTGACTGCTTGCGTCAGGGTCAGCGAACCAGAGCTGACCAAGACCCTACTCCACCTCCAAGTGGTGGTCCTGGAAACGGGCTGCATCACTGCAGTCTGGATGAGTGAGTAGGGATTGAAGAGGGAAGGCAAACCCGGTCCCAAAAAATGCCGTGCTGAAGTCGGATGTGTCGGCCGAAATGCGCAGATATCGCAGCTTTGCTGTAAACAGACACAACGCAACCAACGTCCTTTTCAGGACGAACAAGGAAGAAGAAGAAGAAGAAACAGCCACTTTCCATATATGGAGTTGCGATTTCCGTAAAACGTCGTCACAGTTTACTTATATCACACTTCCCGCTCACTCTTCAAAATGTCTTCCAAGATTGCGTTTATCTATAATCACCTATCCCAAGTAATTCAGAAGTCTAATTCCTTAGTTTATCAGACTCTGCCGATCTCTTGTATTACCTGACTTGTCGCATTCCGATTGCCTGTCTAGACAAATCGTGGTCTATACAATTAAACCCGTATTGCAAATCCATTCTATAGTCAGATCGGAAGTGATTATGCAATCTTGAACAAACACTATATGCTCGCATTTACCTGGAGTCAGTGAGGTATTATCACGTTTAGTGATTCAATTAATCTCTCAGGGATAGGCGATTGTCTGGCCCTGTCATGCATCGAAGCGTGAAACGTGAGCAATGATAGTAGGAAAAAGGGAGTAACAATTCTGAGTAGAAGAAAGGCACGAAACCTGTTGACTGAATTGCAGCTACGTTTACTGTAATAATAATAATAATAATAGCCCCTTCAGTCATAAATGACTATGGGAATGCGCCCCTGAGGTGACAGCCCTCAACTGCTTATTTTCCTGGTGTTCCTTTTGACTTTTTCTCCTCTCTTCTGCTTGCCGTGAGAGCTTCTTTTTGCCAAATATGAGGTGGCGCCACAGAGAACATCGCCACTTGGTGCGATCGGCAGCTTCATCCTCCCGGGTCGCAGGATTTATGTCCAGCGCCTTCATGTCTCTCTTGCACACATCTTTGAACCTCAGCTGCAGTTGCCCAGCTGTTCTTTTGCCATCTGTTGCTTAGTACTACATTATTCCATCTCAACATTTGGTCAAAATTGATCTGAGGTCATAGTTCGACATCATATAGCTTAATCATCCTACACAAAATCCTACGGTTAACAATTTAGATCATGAAAGATGTTATGTGAATGTGATATATCCTTCTTTTCAACTAGTAACCCACAAACTTGGAACGCGTTTTTCTCAAAACAAGCTGAAAAGATGGAATAAAGCAGTACTAGAGCGACGATCTGCCATTTGTCCGTAGAAGATGTCTTTCGAGATGCGACCATCTTCCATGCTGCAGACGTGGCCAGGCCAGCATAGCCTGCGTTGTATAAGCAGTGTATACATGTTTGAAGGCCAGCACGTGACAACACCTCAACATTTGTCACTTTGTCCTTCCATGAAATACTGAGTGTCACGTATATATGTAAATAGTGCAACAGTGACCTGACCACCTTTGCTTCCCCATCTAAGGTTTATAATTTTTGCTACACAAAAACCATGCAATTCGTTGAATGAAGACTCACTGTTGAAGCCACGCCTATTTTTTCTGTTTACATGCGCTGACAAGTTATTTACCTGCGTTCATACAAGCTAGATAACAGTCAGCGAGAGCATGATTCGCTTATCGGAATTATCACGCGAGCTGAATGCCAATCATCATTGGTTGAAAGACAGAAGCGCGCGTAGAGATATAATCGGGTCCTTTGAAGGGAGGTGACGGGCAGGAATTTTGCCGCGTAACTGTTTTGATGTTCAACATTTCAGGGGACTTAAGCAAATCAAGGGGCGATAATATTATTCCCGTACCTTGGAAGTATTTGATCTACGGCAGCGGACAAAATCTAAGAAAGCCTGTTCGCTTGGCCAATGTCTCTGTTGTTGGTCGGCATCGGTGAGCAGAAAATCTTTACCTCGGGAGTCGAACTCGTTGATTTTCCCTGATACGGCAGAAGGCGTGAATTATCGCAACCTTTAGTGAAATAACACCATTTCTGTATAAATACTCCGTCCTCCCAAGTCCTCCCTCTAGTCGCTAAGAAAGTTTGGAAAATCTAGCTCGTTATTCTAGAGCCATTGTGAAAGTGTGTTACAGCATTCCGTGGAGATTGTTTCATTTCTGATTGCGGTAATACATATTAGCATTTAAGTGATTTAATGTGTTAAGTTTATCATTATAATTCACTGGGATTTTCTAGGTGCTAAGACTAGCGTATTAAATAACGCATAGCTAAATTTTTCCAGTTGTAATGTAGATTTAATCACCCGCTATCACCCAGAAAGAGATGTTTTAATTGACTAATAAATACACTAGGCGACTGACAATTGACAGAATATAAATTCACTTCTATTTCATTATGTGTAATTATATAAGTGACTAGTGTAATATCATGTGGTACAACAAATAGCTAGTAATGACAAGCGATATTTGTAAAGTAGTCATAATTAAATTAACACTGATATTGTGCGCTGAGTGTTTTACCGGGCGGGAGGGGGAAGGCGCATACCTAAAACCCAAACCCGTACCAGTTGAGCGAAGCGTGATAAGATAGGCTAGACACGTGTGCTTTTTAATTTAATTAAATGATGGAGAGGATAAGAGATCTTACCCTTACGCGTGATAGGATAGGATATTGATATTGTGGTTAAATGTTTTGTTTTCTTCCAAATTTAGTATTGATCACAAACCAGATGCCAGCGGTCTAATAGCACCAGTAACAATTCTTATTATTAGTATCGGGTCTTCGATGTTGACCTGTTCGGTCCTCTTGCTTCATCCAGAGAGAGTCCAAAACTATAAACAATAAGATTAATCATAACTGGACATACACAATACCCAGATTTTGCATTCAATTTTACCAGCCCGCTGTGGCCAAATATATATATATATATATATATATATATATATATATATATATATATATATATATATATATATATATATATATAGATATATATATATATATATATATATAATTTTCCCGACTACTGACACACCTTTTTTTTCCAAGTGAATTTATCCAGGAGAATACATTGTTTCATAATCGGCACTCAACCCCAGAGAGAAAAACCGATAGGATATACCATCATCATTTTTTTATTAACAGTTTACCAACCAGATGTTTCCTTTAACTATTGGAAGTACTGTTTACTGTGAACACTAGATCGCGGTTTATATTTTGCTACATTAACTATCTGATGTGACGTTAACATATCCAATAACACCACCAAAGTAGGCGTTCCCCATTAGGAAAATTAATTATTCGTGAAGGAACTGGGGCTCACTTCGGAGAAGCACAACACTGGATTTTGATACATGTACATTGATGTTTACGTTCAAGAGGTTGTTAACCAAGTATTAGGTAAGGTGTGATTGATGTGGCCACGAATGACAGAGTGAGAGGAAATACGTTCTAGTTACGGAAACTGTACCATCCTTTATTTTCTTTACAATTACTGTTATTTTATGGGATAGCTTAACTAGGAACTTTGTTCTTTGCTTTATTGTCTATTCTATACCCTAGTGTTAATCTTTGACTTTTTGGCTTATTAACTTCTTTTGGGATCTTGTCTCAACAAGAGGGGAGGGCACTTATGGGGTTATTTTCCTAAGTCTGTAACCAATGTTTATATTGATTTCTATATGTTTGATGTTGTGAGGAGTTTAAATGATAATAAACTAAACAAAAACTTAATTAATTCTGTTCTTCAGCCCAACCCATACCCATACTCCATTTACCATAGTTTTCACGTTTATGCGTCTGGTTGTTACACGAATGTGTGTGTGTGTGTGTGAGTGGTAAACTTATATGTTACATGTATGGAGAGTAAGATTGTCTGATAACAAATTACAGTCGTAAAGATAGGCTGAACTAGAGTATCTTCTCAATCCAGTGACAGATTCTACCCTTAAACTATTCACTCGTGAAATCTATTTCTTATACCTTATTTCTCACTTATTTACCACTTATATTCAGACGGGACCAAATCTATCTCTAATACATATCTAAATCTACGACACTGAGGATGTGGCGTATACACCGTAGATGGAAGGTATTGAGCCTTCTTTTTTTTTTGCTTAGCATAGGCTGCCCATGTCACGCTGCCGTATACAAGTCTGCTGGCGACGCAGACGTTATATACCGCAGCCTGTGTCATCGTTGTGAGTTTGAAATTTCCCTAAACAGGCGGGCAAAGGTAGCTGCAGCTTTGCCAATGCGGGTGTAAACTTCTGTGTCCAGAGAGAGTTTGTCGTTGATGGTAGACCCCAGGTATGAGAAGTAGTGCACTACTGCCAATTCATAGTTATCGATAGTGATAACTGGTGCAACATCTACATCATGACCCAGCACACATTTGCTTTCTTTACACTTATTGTAAAGCCAAAGTCCTTGCATGTTTGGGTGAAGCTATGAAGCTCCTGTTGACTTTGAGCGACGACTGCAGCGTCATCGGCGATTAACAAGTCTCTTACAGTTACAGTGACCCTTCTGAATTTTTGTTTTTGCCTTCAGTCTTGCGAGGTTAAACAGTCGGCTATCTGACCTAGTGTGAAGGCATATTCCTTCAGTTGTATTTCTGAATGCATGTTTCAAGAGCAAGGCAAAGAAGATCCCAAAGAAGGTTGCAGCCAGAACGCAGCCTTGTTTAACGCCACTGCGTATGTCAAAGGGCTGTGATGCACTTCCAACACATTGGACTGTTCCTTTCGTGTATTCATGGAATGACTTATCATTTTCAGCAAACTTTTGCTGTATAGAAGTTAAAAAGCACAGGTGACAGTGGAGAACCCTGGGATAGTCCCGAGCAAATGTGCATTGGTTCTGATATCCATGTTCCCAAACGAAATTCAACTGATCTCTCAGTTAAGGCAGCTGATATCCACCTTGTTAGCCAAGTGGCGATTACGGTTGCAAAGTTTACACTGTTTTTCTTGTTCACCCCGGAAACCTTCATATACATCGTAAGAAAATGTTCCAGCGTTACCATGTGTTACTTTCATTGGTCTGTAACTGTCCAGTGTATCAGGGAAGTTGTGTGCATTTTCAAGGTAATTCATTAATTGTCTCGCCACTATCGTCTTAAGTAATTTGCCGTAGACATTCTGTAGTGTGATGATTCAATAGCTGCTAAGAATGTTGGGGTCTTTATCAGGTTTAGGAAGTAGCCGTAAGTAGCTATGTAGCCAGTCTTCCGGCACCTCAGCATTCTCTATGCTAATGTTAAAATCCATAACTACATTCATAATGCCTGTGTCGTCCAGTTGTTTTATGTGTTGGTACTGTACGCCATATTTCAGCCTCATGTCTGAAAGGGACGTTGTGTACACTTTGGCAGCCAGTGATATTGCATTACATGTGGTAAACATTTTAGCAAATTACTAGAGGCCAGACCTATTCTTTGCACGGTGAATCTATAAAATAACTTTTTTTTTTTAACAAAAAACTAACCAAAGGAAAAAGTAATAAAACTGACAATTTGTTTTTAGTTCACAACTGTTTATTATCGTTTGATTGTCTTTTATAGTCTGCTTTATTGAATAAACTGTTAAGGAAATCGTGTATTCATCAATAAATTGTGGGGAGACTGACTGTCGTGAAATTCTACATCCACATATATAAATTAAAAGGACAATATAAGGTCTAACAAATAAATTTAATAAAAGGAAAGAAGAATGGTAAAGAACAGTGCTGTCACAATGACTGTACTCGAAATCCCCCTTGTTTTCCACTTCGTCTGCAAATTGTAACGTTTCACGTTGATAGTAAAGCCTTCTGCAGTATACACGCGTTTCCCAAACACACTAAAAAGTGTACTCCATTTCTAAGAAAAACCTTGAAATACGCAAGTTGGCCTAGAATTAAAATTCCATTCATGTCTTTTTCTACACTATGTTACCAAAAACAAAAGACAGATGGACTAAAGATAGAAAGGAGGGAGAGGCAGAAAGCAGGCACAGGCAATACTAACACGAGTCGCGCGATACACAATTACTACCATCACGCGTGTAAGGCCACAAGCACTAGCTTTTTTTCAAATCGACAGTGATAAAAACACTACCCATACCAGAGTTAGGTTTTAAAATCCTGAGAAACGCTTATTGGGAAACATGACTTTATACTGGTTTACGTTTGAAAACATGACAGTACCCAGACACCCTAAAGTTTGGAAGTGAGGAAGTGGTAACAGCGCGACTATCCTAGTGGAAAATGCATATTGGCTCCATTAAATTTGTATATTTGGGTTCCTTAGGACTTGCTGACAAATAATATGTTAAACGTTACGCAAATAGTCTAGGAATTACCAAATTATAGCGAAAATAAAATAGTGAGGGTGTCAGACAACACCAAAATCAGAATCGCTCAGTGGCAGAATTTTAGGCCACCATTGTACGGGAAATGAGTCTCCATGTTAACTCCTATTTGATTGGAGCGCAACAAATGTAAGGCTAAACACGATTAGTCGGACTATAAATACTATCTTTCGTTGTCAAGGGAAACGGGAGTAGAAGTACTTTTTTTCAAACGATTGGGTAAACATGGCCTGATTGGTTAGAGCTGCGAATATACTCAATTCAGGGCGTCTGTTCAGGGCCACATCTTGTAATAAACCTACTAAGAAACAGTGCGTTGAGCACCAGTGTATATTTTTTACCTAAAATAAAGCCTGGGACATCGGCAGATCGGAGTTGTGCTATATTCATTGCCATTCAACGTCACTGTGTATTATTTCCATGAATTGTGGTAGGTTTGAAATATTTGACATCTTCTTAAATGAAAATTGAATGTAAATTGATACTTATGTCTGTATATATGTGTGGTTCAGTAGCGAACATGAGGTAAAGCCTATAGTGCTCCAGCCTGAACAGAAGGTGTCGGTGGAAAGTAAAACTACATGGAATTGCCAAGCAGTACACTGACATCTAGATTATTGACTAGAAAGAAATAATGCTGGAATTACAGAGGCGTAGTGACAATTAAGGAGGAATATACTGGTGTAAAGTAATTCAGATTAAGCTGACAGTTGGCCTAACGCTCTGAACTCAGGTTTGTTATGTATTGTGCTCAGTGTAGAGCTAGAGTATAAATTAGTTCTGAAGTAGGAGGTACAACCTTCTTGTTTCAGGGACCGTGGTCTTAAAGTTATTGAGCAGCACTTGGTCAGAGCTTTGCTGAATCCAGAGGCGGACAGCATACTCCTTGGTCCTTATAGCAAACAGTGAGGTGGCTCCAGAACTCATTGAAGTAATCGAGCAGAGGAGTCTTTTCCTGCCGCCATCACGAAAGATAAGCTGATGTGGCCAGCTGAGCTCAACACTATGTACCCCCAGCTTAAACTGACATTGTAAACTCAAATTAAGAGGGGAAATTAATTGTTTTAATGCCAGGAACTGAGAACATCTCTAATACTAGTTCCAACAGAAACAAACTATTGAAGTCATGATGACAAATACCAACAGAGCTTGAAAAAAAAAAACCAGTATTCCTCATATTACTACTACACAACTGACACACATAGGATAATATTAATAATATATGTCACTACAAGATTCATATTGATAAATTCTGTACATATAACTTGTAATTAAAATTGATTGTGATTCCTGGTTCACTTTGTATTTGAATCAGGACACATATACATTAATGACAGCACTGAATACATATTGATATTTGAAAAGTTATCAGTGACTCATTTAAGATATTCTCATAGAGTGTTATATGTATGTGAGTGTCACAGTGTTGTCAAGTGTGGTGGAATAAATTAAATTGTTTATCTGTCTGTTGTGGTTGTGACTTACACTTCATCATATACATACCCTAGACATATAACGTAGTCATCACAATATTCCAGAATAATTCTGACTGAGGTATACATATGTGGCAGCAAGTAAGGTTATCTATAATACACTACTCTTATTAGATATAGATACCTTCACAGCTGATCTCAGTCAGTACACTAAGTCCCCTATAAATATTTATAACATCCCACTTTACCACATATATTGGGGTCTCGCTCTCGGGATTTTGAATCTTTCCCTATTAAAAATATTGGGAATAATAAGAATTAAAAGGTATCCTTGGGTGAAAATAAATAAGGTTGAGCTCACAGTGCCTGTGTTGTCCTGAGTTAATTAGTCATAGATAAAATTGTTTAGTTAAAAATTTTAGACATTTATCTGTTAGACAATGGCCGACCTGGCAAAATTTCGATCTGCTGCTGTACAGACTGCGAAAGAGTTAGGAATGGACGGGCAAATTATGATTGCTTATGTCACTGCTGAATGTGACAAATATATTGAACGGGAAGAAAGAAGATTAGAAAAAGAGGCCGAAAGAAAGATTGAGGCTGAGGCTAAGAGGTTGCAGATTGAGGCTGAGGCTAAGAGGTTGCAGATTGAGGCTGACAAAGAGGCTAAAGCATTGGAAGCCGAGGAAAGAAGACAGGCTGCAGAAAGGGAAGACAAGCGATTAGCTGCAGAAAGGGAAGCAGAAGATAAAAGATTACAAAGGGAACATGAGTTACGACTAAGGGAGTTTGAGTTTCAAGGCCATGCTCCTGAAAATGGTGCCAGTCCCTTTACCTCTGATGCCACTGCTAGCCAAGGAGCCTCAACCTCAGCTATGAATTTTCATTTAGATCATTTTGTTGAGAAAGACGATGATATTGAGAGCTATCTAAATAGGTACGAACTATTAGCTACCACGTATGGGTTAGAGAGAGAAAGGTGGAGCTTAAAGTTATCTCAGGGACTTCGTGGGGCAGCTTATGAAGTTTTTGCTAAAATGAGCAGAGGTGATCAGGAAAATTATGACATGCTAAAGCAGGCTCTTTTGTTAAGATATGAAAAGAATGCAGAATTTTATAGGAAAAAATTTAGGAATGCTAAACTACTGTCAGGTGAAACCTATCACCAGTTCTCTGCACGAATAGAGACATACTTGGAGAAATGGACTTCTCTGGGGAAAACCCAAGATCTTAAGGAAATGGTCCTTATAGAGCAATTAAGAGAGTCCATGGCTCCAGACCTGAGAAAGTTTCTCATGGAACAAGGTGCAGAGAGGCTGGGTGAGTTGCTAAATGTTGCTGAAAGGTATCAAGCAGCTCAAGCAGAGGTAACAGGTAATAAAAAGAAACAGGTGGATAATTTTAGGGCACCACAGAACTTTAATAAATTTGATCCTAGGGATCAAAACAAAGGTAAGCACCAATTTGATAGGCCACGGTATGAAAATAAAAATAAAACCCCACAATTCGATGAAAGGAAATATGATGAAAGAAAATCTTTCAACCAAGGAAAAAGGTGGTGTAAAAATTGTCAGATGGACAATCATGACACTGACCGTTGCAGAAGGAAACCTGTGTATATGGCCACCCTTCAGGTCAGGTCGACCTCAAGACAGGAGGAGGATATTATGTTAGATACCACTCCAGAAGAGATGAGGAAGGCACAGGCTGGGGATAAAACACTCAAGCCTTGTTTCAGGAAATTGTCAACTTATCATACAACTCCAGGCAAGGGAGATTTTTACATGAAAAACAAGTTGATGTATAGGAAGACTGGAGCTAGATCCAAAGGTCAGGGACAGCTGGTACTTCCTAAAAGATATAGGACAGACTTAATAAGGAGCCTACATGTGAAACCAGATGGGGACCATGAGAAGATAGGTACCATCATTCAAAAGGTGGCTCACAATTATTATTGGCCCAAGGCAAGATGGGACATTGAGAATTTTGTAGAAAGGTGTAGCATAGCACATGAGGGAACACCCACAAGTGGGAACATTGATCAGGACCTGGACACGCCAAGGGGCAAAATTAGGCCTGATAATAAAAAGAAAAATAGATTTGATAAAGTGGACCAAATGGAATGGGAAGCCCCTTTTCACGGACAAGCTTCACTTAACTGTTTTACAATGGCCACTATGCGGAGAGTGCAAAAAGATGTCTTACCCCAGGATAAGCCGAAAATCCCTCAATCGGACTTAAACAAACTGGAGGAAGAGGATGTAGAGAGGAAATCTCTCATCAAGAATTTTAAGTGGGGAGAAAGCCCCAAGAGAAAAAATTGGTAGCGGTCGTTTTGTGAATGATAATTCTGGGAAGAAAAATCATCACTATAGCGCTTCGAGTGGAAGAGACCATACCGGTGCATGGACAAATAGGTCCACAAAATTAAAGGTCCATATGTAACGCTGTTAAGAACGTGGACTGATGAAAAGGCAGAGGAAAATATTACATCTTCATACCAATATGTGAATGAGCTGACCACTCGTTTAAAAACTGGCTGGAAACTTGCCAATGAAAATTTGAAACAAGCCAGGAAGAAACATGCTGCCTATTATAACAGGAAGGCGAAAGACAGAAATTTGGCTGTGGGAGAGAAAGTACTGCTTCTTTTACCCGGGAGTCAGAATAAGTTACAAATTGGATGGCAGGGTCCATATACAGTTCTAGAGAAGGTGTCTAGAACAAATTATAAGATAGATAAGAAGGGGAAAGAAAAAATCTATCATGTGAATCTCCTGAAGAAATATTTGGAAAGAGAACATCAGGAAGAGACACACTTGTTGACCTTGTCCATCGCCATGGAGATGAAAAAGGAACCACTTTCATCATTTGAATATCCATTACACCCCTGTGAGACAGCAGCACAGGTGAAAATCAGTACACATTTAACGAAAACTCAGAAAGAGAGAGTGCAACAGGTTCTAAATAATCATGCAGAGGTGTTAACAGACCGACCAGGGCATACAAACCTATTGGAATATGATATGAAACTGATAGACCCCACACCTGTCTGTATGAAACCATATTCGATTCCCTTTGCTAAGGAGAAAGCTTTGAAGGAAGAGATAGACTATTTGTTGAAGGAAGGAATTATTTCACACAGTGAATCTTCGTATAGTTCCGGTGTTGTACTCTTAAGGAAGCCCTCTGGAGAACATAGACTCTGTATAGATTACAGGAGACTGAATGCTATTACAGAAGGACAGGTGGATCCATTGCCGGATACAAATCAGCTGTTTGCCAGGCTAAATAAAGCTAAATATTTCTCAAAAGTGGATCTGAGTAAAGGATACTATCAGATTCCAGTAAAGCCTGAGGTTAGACCATACCTAGCTTTTAGTACCTCAGAAGGACACTATGAGTTTAATAGATTGCCATGTGGATTGAAGAATGCGCCTAGTGTCTTCTCTAGAATGATGAGAAAATTATTGGACCCTCTGAATAACCCATGTATCACAAATTTTATGGATGATATCCTTATAGCAACAGAAACATTTGAGGAACACATTGACTCTCTGAACATGCTGTTTAATCGACTTAGGGAAGCGAATTTAACAGCCCGACCAACCAAATGTTGCGTTGGATGTAAAGAATTGGAATTCTTGGGACACACAGTTTATCAGGGAAACATGACCCCTGACCCAAAGAATTTAGAGAAACTAAAGAAAGCCCCGAGACCACAAACCAAGAAAGACGTGAGATCCTTTGTCTCATTATGTGGTTTCTACCAAAAGTATATCATATACTTTAATTCCATATGTGCACCGTTAACTGATTTGACACGTAAAGGACATCCAGATCGAATTACATGGACACCACAATGTGAAATGGCTTACCAAGAATTGAAGGAAAAGCTCACAAGCAAACCTATTTTGAAATTACCTGACTTAAGTCAAGAATTCATAGTAAGGACGGATGCCAGTAATATTGGGTTAGGTGCAACTCTACTACAGAAATCAGATGCATTGGATGGGGAATTAAGCCCAGTGGCATATGCTAGCAGAAAGTTGAATAAAGCTGAAACCAATAACTCAACTAGCGAAAAAGAATGTCTTGCAGTAATATGGGCGATAAAGAAATTCAATATTTATCTGTATGGGAAGGCATTTAAGTTGCAAACGGATCACAAACCTTTATCGTTTCTAGCACAGGCTAGACATGAGAATTCTAGATTACTCCGTTGGTCTTTATTGATGCAGCCATTTGAGTTCAGCATAGAGTATATAAGTGGAAAAACAAATTTGGGAGCGGATTTTTTAAGCCGCCATCCGTGTGATGAGAATCACCCAAAACCCCAGGAATAATAAGAAATTTCTCTATGTGTATATAGAATTATAGACTGACATATAACGTCTGTTTTAAGAGGGGAGGATTTGTCGTGAAATTCTACATCCACATATATAAATTAAAAGGACAATATAAGGTCTAACAAATAAATTTAATAAAAGGAAAGAAGAATGGTAAAGAACAGTGCTGTCACAATGACTGTACTCGAAATCCCCCTTGTTTTCCACTTCGTCTGCAAATTGTAACGTTTCACGTTGATAGTAAAGCCTTCTGCAGTATACACGCGTTTCCCAAACACACTAAAAAGTGTACTCCATTTCTAAGAAAAACCTTGAAATACGCAAGTTGGCCTAGAATTAAAATTCCATTCATGTCTTTTTCTACACTATGTTACCAAAAACAAAAGACAGATGGACTAAAGATAGAAAGAAGGGAGAGGCAGAAAGCAGGCACAGGCAATACTAACACGAGTCGCGCGATACACAATTACTACCATCACGCGTGTAAGGCCACAAGCACTAGCTTTTTTTCAAATCGACAGTGATAAAAACACTACCCATACCAGAGTTAGGTTTTAAAATCCTGAGAAACGCTTATTGGGAAACATGACTTTATACTGGTTTACGTTTGAAAACATGACAGTACTCAGACACCCTAAAGTTTGGAAGTAAGGAAGTGGTAACAGCGCGACTATCCTAGTGGAAAATGCATATTGGCTCCATTAAATTTGTATATTTGGGTTCCTTAGGACTTGCTGACAAATAATATGTTAAACGTTACGCAAATAGTCTAGGAATTACCAAATTATAGCGAAAATAAAATAGTGAGGGTGTCAGACAACACCAAAATCAGAATCGCTCAGTGACAGAATTTTAGGCCGCCATTGTACGGGAAATGAGTCTCCATGTTAACTCCTATTTGATTGGAGCGCAACAAATGTAAGGCTAAACACGATTAGTCGGACTATAAATACTATCTTTCGTTGTCAAGGGAAACGGGAGTAGAAGTACTTTTTTTCAAACGATTGGGTAAACATGGCCTGATTGGTTAGAGCTGCGAATATACTCAATTCAGGGCGTCTGTTCAGGGCCACATCTTGTAATAAACCTACTAAGAAACAGTGCGTTGAGCACCAGTGTATATTTTTTACCTAAAATAAAGCCTGGGACATCGGCAGATCGGAGTTGTGCTATATTCATTGCCATTCAACGTCACTGTGTATTATTTCCATGAATTGTGGTAGGTTTGAAATATTTGACATCTTTTTAAATGAAAATTGAATGTAAATTGATACTTATGTCTGTATATATGTGTGGTTCAGTAGCGAACATGAGGTAAAGCCTATAGTGCTCCAGCCTGAACAGAAGGTGTCGGTGGAAAGTAAAACTACATGGAATTGCCAAGCAGTACACTGACATCTAGATTATTGACTAGAAAGAAATAATGCTGGAATTACAGAGACCAGTACACGCTTATACACTCAGGAGGAGAAAAACACGAAAGAGGGGTAGGAATGTTGATAAAGAAGGAGTTAGAAAAATACGTATGTGGATACTGGACACACAATGACAGAATGATGTTACTAAAGATGAGAGCAAAGCCATTCGACATATCAATCTTACAAACTTATGCACCAACTAAAGATTACAGCGAGGAAGAAATAGAAGAATACTATGAAGAGCTACAACACACACTTAAACCAGTCAAATCTACAGATGTGTTGATAGTAATGGGTGATATGAATGCAAAAGTAGGAAAAGGAAAATACAAGAAAATAGTAGGACAGTATGGATTAGGGACAAGAAATGATAGAGGAGACAGACTTATCCAGTTCTGTGAAGAAAACCAGCTGGTCATATGTAACACCTTTTTTGAACATCACCCAAGGAAATTATACACATGGAAAAGCCCAGGAGATGTAACACGTAATCAAATCGACTATATCATGATAAAACATAGATTTAAGAACAGTGTCACAAGTGCAAAGACACATCCTGGCGCCGACATAAATTCAGATCACAATCCAGTTGTCATCAAAGTAAATATAAAGCTGAAAAGAGCAGGAAACAGAAGACAGGAGGAACCCCAGATAGAAATATCAGCGCTGAAACAACCAGATATAAAACAGAAATATTTAATCGAAGTCAAAAATAAATACCAACAGTTATTGACAGAAAGCATGGAGCAGTATAGAAGAGAAAACCCAGAAGAAAAAGCAACCGCAAAATGGGAATGCTTAAAAACAAGCATACAATCAGCAAATGCAAATTTACCTAAAAAGGAGTCTAAGAAAAATCAAATTTGGATGACAGATGACATCTTGAATAAAATGGCAGAAAGAAAGAAAGCAAAAAACACTCCAGAATATAAAACAATAGACAATGACATACGTACTATGTGTAGAGAAGCAAAAGAACGGTGGATAGAAACAAAATGTAAGGAAATAGAAGACTTGGAAGCAAAGCACATGACAAGAGATATGCATGAAGAAATAAAGAAATTATCAAATCGGTCGCGGTTTGCACAAGGAGGAAGCTGTATCAAGAACAAAAATGGTGTAATATTACTTGATGAGAAAGACATATCAAACAGATGGGCAGAATACGTAAAAGAACTATTCGAGGACAACAGAGGTAAAAAACCATCACCAGATTCTAATGAAGGCCCACACATTCTCAGATCAGAAGTAGAGAATGCCATTCATATGATACAAAAAGGAAGATCAGCAGGCATGGATAACATAAACATTGAAATGATAGAAGCTCTGGAGAGCTTTGGTATAGATACAATCACAGAAATATGCAATGATATATACAATACAGGATATTTACCACACGACATGAAGACATCAGTTTTTATAACATTGCCCAAAAAACCAAATGCAACAGAATGTTCAGACTTCAGAACAATCAGCCTGATGAGTCATGCAATTAAGATACTGCTCAAAATCATACAGGAAAGAATAAAAAGTAAAGTAGACAGCGAAATCCAAGAAGAACAGTTTGGTTTTAGACGGAACAGTGGAACAAGAGAGGCAATATTTTGCCTAAGAAGATTAGCAGAAAAATATACAGAGGTCCAAAAAAGTATGTATATGTGCTTCATTGACTATAAGAAGGCTTTTGACAGAATCCATCATGAGAAAATAATTGAATGCCTCAAAGACATAGGTATTGATGGAAAAGATATAAGAATACTCAGTAACCTTTATTGGGAGCAAACTGCCACAGTAAGATCGGGAAGGAATTATTCACCATACATAGACATAAAAAGAGGTGTCAGACAAGGTTGTGTGCTGTCCCCCTGCCTATTTAATTTATACACCGAAAAAATTTTCAAACAGATACAGGAAATACCAGGACTGAACATCAGTGGAAGATCAATAAACAACCTTAGATATGCAGATGATACCGTGTTGTTAGCTGAAAGCGAACAGGAGTTACAAGAACTAGTGAAGCAAGTGAACAGTATAAGTCATGAATATGGACTCGACATTAATATTGAGAAAACTAAAACTATGATAATTAGCAAAACAGACGATAAACCCACATTAAAGATAAGCGTAAATGGGAAAATCCTGGAACAAGTCAAGAGCTACGTATATCTTGGTCATATAATAACAGAAGATGGCAGATGTGAAACAGAAATCAAGAAGAGAATAGGAATGGCCAAAGCTACATTCAACAACATGAAACATATACTGACATCCAAACAGTTATCTCATAAATTAAAACTGAGAATCATAAAGTGTTATATATATTCTGCATTTCTGTATGGTGCAGAAACATGGACGATGAATAAGCATTTGGAAGAAAGAATTGAGGCTCTTGAAATGTGGATATATAGAAGAATGGGGCGTATCTCATGGAAAGAGATGAAAACAAATAAGGAGGTCCTAGAAAATCTAGGTATGAAAAGAGAACTAATGAGAGAGGTCAAAGTTCGGCAGCTAAAATACTTTGGCCACATAAAAAGGCATAACACCTTGCAGAAGACCATAACAGAAGGGAGAGTTGAAGGTAAACGTGCAAGGGGAAGACAGCGCTATAAGTGGGAAGATAACATCAAGAGATGGACGGGAAAGAGTCTATCAGAGTGTACCACCAAGACAAGAGACAGAAGACGTTGGAGATCCATTACAGCCAACCTCCGTTGTGGAGATGGCAACTGATGATGATGATGATGATGAGTGACAATTAAGGAGGAATATACTGGTGTAAAGTAATTCAGATTAAGCTGACAGTTGGCCTAACGCTCTGAACTCAGGTTTGTTATGTATTGTGCTCAGTGTAGAGCTAGAGTATAAATTAGTTCTGAAGTAGGAGGTACAACCTTCTTGTTTCAGGGACCGTGGTCTTAAAGTTATTGAGCAGCACTTGGGCAGAGCTTTGCTGAATCCAGAGGCGGACAGCATACTCCTTGGCCCTTATAGCAAACAGTGAGGTGGCTCCAGAACTCATTGAAGTAATCGAGCAGAGGAGTCTTTTCCTGCCGCCATCATGAAAGATAAGCTGATGTGGCCAGCTGAGCTCAACACTATGTACCCCCAGCTTAAACTGACATTGTAAACTCAAATTAAGAGGGGAAATTAATTGTTTTAATGCCAGGAACTGAGAACATCTCTAATACTAGTTCCAACAGAAACAAACTATTGAAGTCATGATGACAAATACCAACAGAGCTTGAAAAAAAAAAAAAAAAAACCAGTATTCCTCATATTACTACTACACAACTGACACACATAGGATAATATTAATAATATATGTCACTACAAGGTTCATATTGATAAATTCTGTACATATAACTTGTAATTAAAATTGATTGTGATTCCTGGTTCACTTTGTATTTGAATCAGGACACATATACATTAATGACAGCACTGAATACATATTGATATTTGAAAAGTTATCAGTGACTCATTTAAGATATTCTCATAGAGTGTTATATGTATGTGAGTGTCACAGTGTTGTCAAGTCTGGTGGAATAAATTAAATTGTTTATCTGTCTGTTGTGGTTGTGACTTACACTTCATCATATACATACCCTAGACATATAACGTAGTCATCACAATATTCCAGAATAATTCTGACTGAGGTATACATATGTGGCAGCAAGTAAGGTTATCTATAATCATCATCATCATCTCAACCCATAACCCGTCATGGGTCGTAGGGGTGCCATGGTGGAAGCATCAGCAGACAGGGTCCTCCACTGCTCTCTATTCTCAGCAATGCGTACAAGTGTGGAGAAACCGTGTCCTGCCCATTCTTTGATGTTATCAGCCCAGGATTTTCTTTGCCTTCCTCTTCTCCGTTTACCTTCGACTGTTCCCTGGAGGATCGTTTTCGAAAGGGAGTCATGACGAGTTACATGCCCAAACCAGGCAAGCTTTCGACGTTTCACTATTGACAAAAGTGGTTCTTGATGGCCTGCATAGGTGTTTATCTTCTCTCTAACATAGACATTTGTTTTGTGCTCTTTATAGCAAATGCGCAAAATTCTTCTGTAACATTTATGCTCGAAAGCCTGAATCCTTCGCTCCGTATCTGCAGTGAGTGTCCAGCCCTCACACCCATACAAGAGAATAGATAATACAAGTGATTTTGTATAATTTGATCTTCACAGGAAAACTGATGTTACTTTTCCAGATCACATTCAACCTTGTCATGGCAGCTGAGGCCATCTCAAGTCTTGTCTTGATTTCTTTATTTGATCTTCCATCACTACATATAGTGGACCCGAGATATTTAAAGGTGTTAACTTCTCTAACGTTTGCCCATTTAACGTAATGTTGGTCGGAACATGTTTCTTATGGCTATTCACCAATATCTTGCTTTTTTCTATATTAATTTCCATCCCATATGTTCTTGTTACTTTCTCCAGTCTAGAGGTAAGGTCTTGAAGTTCTGATTCTGTTCCAGCTATCAGATCAATATCATCAGCAAAACGTAGATTACACAGAGGTCGGCCTCCAATCTATAATACACTACTCTTATCTAACTCACTAACATGATAGATACATGAAAGAGTGAATTGGGGGGGGGGGGGGGCCGCGCCTTTAGGGCACTGCTCATGTTCTATTCGTCACTTTTAAGAGAGAAAAGGATTATGCGAGTATCGTATGCGGCTTGGCAGCTTCCAGCAACAAGAAAAACATTGGTCAGAATATAACTTGACTTGACTTTTCCGATCCCCTAGGTCAGCGGTTCCCAACCTGTGGTATGCGTACCCCTGGGGGTACGCGACAGGACGTTCAGGGGTACGCGAAAAAATTGAGTAATGGAGGAAAAAAGATACATATGTCAACAGTGTAAAAGACAAGTCAAAATATGTGAAATTAATTCAACGCTATACTATACAACATGAACTGTGTGAGACAATCTCCGCCGTTTTTCTTGCGCGCCACTGGCGTGCTTGAACTGGCGTGTGTGAAAATCTATGTCGTTTCGTATGATCACAATTCAATATTTTTACACAATAGTCTTCATTATGATGACTATGGGATTATAGTTGTGCCGTTGAATATTTCATCAAAAATATGACTTGTTTGATGTTCCACACTATCTATGAACGTCTAATGTCCCGAAGTAATAGTGTCGATTCTTGACCCAAATTTTACAAACGTGAGACAGTGTTTCTATATACAGTAGTTTTTGTCATTGTTTTAACTTAACTTCATCATCATCATGTGACATATTCTTTCCAGAACGTTGTCTCCATTACAGCTGCTCTGAACGCATCACGATTCTGGGCAAGTCGACCTGCATCAGCCAAAGACAAGTTCAGACTCTCTGTGATGTCCTGGGTCCACCGTCGTCTAGGTCGACCCCTTCCCCTTTTTCCAGGGACCATGCCTTCCATCACTGTTTTTTCCAGACTATTATGTCTTTTTATATGACCGAAAAATTTCAGCTTCCTTATTGCGATGGTATTTAGGAGCCAATGTTCCTGTACGTTTAGTGAGTGCAGTACTTCTCTGTTGGTCTTTTTTTCTGTCCAGGGTATTCTCAACATCCTTCTGTAGCATTTCATTTCGAATGATGTAATCTTTTTTGCAACTGTTTTATTGAGTGTCCAAGTCTCGCAGCCGTATGTTGCTACTGGGAATATACATGCTCTGATCAGTTGTAACTTTGTTTCTTTGCTTGTGCCTTGCCATAGGTTTTTCATCTGTATTAGCTTATGTGAAGCAATTGCAAGTCTTCTTTTAATTTCTACTGCACAGTCGCCAGAGCTGTTAATGATTGATCCTAAGTATTCGAATTCATTGACACTTTCCAGTTCTTCGTTATCAATTTCAATTTAACTTAACTTAAAGTGATTAATTGTTCAATTCGTGTATTATCAGATATGGATCAGTGGTTAAAAACCGGCACAGTAAAAAAGCTGAAACATAATGTGGAATGTGATCAATCGCCAAGTACTTCTCAGGACACGCCTAAGACTTTGGTGCAGGATAGTGAAAAGACACGATCTTCAGTTTTACATAGAGCTAAAAAGAGAACATACAGTGACGCATATATGAAGTATGGGTTTTCGTTTATAGGAGGTGGGGACCGTGCTAAGCCCCACTGTGTAGTGTGTCGGGAAGTATTATCCAATGGTAGCATGAAACCTTCGTTACTCTTGCGGCATTTACAAACAAAACACCCCAGTTATGAAAACAAGGAACGCAATTTTTTTCAGCGCCTATCGAAACAACAGAATGTGACATCGTACTTGTCGTCAGCTAACAAAGATAACGAAAATGCGGTTGAAGCCTCCTACCTATTAGTTATCGTATTGCTAAATGTGGTAAAAATCATACTATATTTGAGAATTTAATTTCTCCTTGTATAAAAGATGCCGTTCTGTGCATGCTCGGATAGGAAAATGTTCGCAAAATGAACACTATCCCTCTTTCGAACAATACAATTTCTCGAAGAATGCAGGATATGTCTGACGATGTTGAAGCGACAATAATAAGTAGAATTAAAAATAGTAAATTCTTTGCTATTCAAGTTGACGAAAGCACAGATATTGCTAATTTCGCTGTTTTGCTTGTTATTGTGAGGTATTTGAAAAGCAATGAAGTTGAAGAAAACCTTTTGCTTTGTCATCCTCTGTCAGGGCTTACAAGAGGTGAGGATATATTTCATGCTATTGATTCTTATTTCAAAGAAAAGGACATTATTTGGTCTAATTGTTGTGGACTATGCACTGACGGAGCCAAGTCTATGTCAGGTTGCTACTCCTGTCTTCGCGCTCGTGTCATGAAGGTAGCCCCCAATATAACCTGGAGCCACTGCTGCATCCACAGGCAAAGCCTTGCATCAAACCGCCTCCCTGGTGAATTAAAAGTCGTTCTTGATGAAGCTGTGAAAGTGGTTAATTTTATAAAGTCCACAAACTCGAGGCTTTTCAAAGCACTGTGTGAAGAGATGAATAGTCTTCATTCTACCCTGCTCCTTCATACACAAGTAAGGTGGCTCTCTCGTGGTAAAGACCTTACCCGGCTGTTCAAACTTAGACATGAAGTCCAACTTTTTTTTGAAGACCATCCTTTCCAACTTACTTCAAAGTTACACGACTGTGATTGGCTTCAGAGTCTTGCATACTTATCGGATATTTTCCTACAAATAAACAAACTAAATTTGGCACTTCAGAATAGCTCGGTAACGATCTTCAATGTTTCAGACAAAATTGAATCTATGATTTAAAAATTAGATTTTTGGAGGTCGTGTATTGAAAAAGGCCAGCCTGAGGTATTTGAAACTCTGCACAATTTCCTATCTGAGAACGAGCTGCACTTCTCCCAGGAAATGAGCGAGAAAATAATTGAACACTTGAAAGGGCTAAAATCATCTTTCGAGAAGTACTTTCCGAAACCTGGAAAAGAGAACTACTGGATTGTAAATCCCTTTGAAGAAGAATATTTCCAAGCAGCCACATTATCAATCAACGAAAAAGAGAAGCTGATTGAACTTTCGACTGATACTACTTTAATAGCTGAACTCAAAGGAAAATTCCTTATTAACTTTTGGGGAGACATCAGCAGAGAATATGAACAGCTGACCGACAAGGCGCTTAAGTTTCTGTTGCCATTTACAAATACTGAGCTGGTGGAGAGGGCTTTCTCTTCTTATACCTTTATAAAAAATAAATACCGTAGTAAACTGAATGCAGGTCCAGAATTGAGACTAAAGCTGGGGTTGATTGCCACGTCCTGTAAAGGATAAGCAACTAACTTTAAGTGCCTCAAAACAAGCTCAAGGATCGCACTGAACATTTGTCATGGTCACGTGACATGTGTGTTATTAAAAAGTGATTTCAACTTTTAACAATAACAACGTTTTTATTATTATTATTAATAAATTAAATGTGTTAATTTTTATTGTAACTTCTGATTTTTTTAATGTAAAAATATATGCACTGTTTGTTCACCTTTTTATTACATTGTTTTTTAATCCCGTGGTTGGCCCCTTTATTTCTGGTTATAATCTATAAATTTTGAATAACAGCAACTACATTAATTTCAAATATTTTGCTAATATTAGGGGTACAATTTATAGAAATGGGCTGCCAAGGAGTACGCAAGTGAAAAAAAGTTGGGAACCGTTGCCCTAGGTCACGAGTTTTCACTCTTTTTTCCTTGTGCCAGGTAGTGAAAAGTACGTCTTTTTCAATTGCATTGCATCTCCATACAGGGTGTTGGTGATAGAGGGGTTTGGTGGTAGCAATTGCTTCCACCGGTCTGCTAGTACTAGGCAATCCAGGAAGCAGTTTTCTACTGTTTCTTCCTTCTGTCCGTTGCAGTATGATGCATGGTCTGAGGTCAATGTGCAGATGCGTGTTGAGAGGTACATGTCTTGTTCTCAACCTGAAGATTGTACTCTGGTCTCTGCGGCTTAAGTTGTTGATACTATCTCTGGGTTTTGGCTGAGACATTTCTGCATACAGAGCTCTTGCAGCTGAGCCGGTGGTCCTGTGGTCCATCCACTGCTGTTTGCTGTTGTTGTGTATCATGTATTTTGTGGACAGAATATAACACCAGGCATTAAGTACAATTGCAGGAACCTCAAAATCAATATCACTTGAAGCACGTGATGTAGCACCAGGAAAAATACCTCCAAAGCTGAGAAGAAAGAGGTTAGATTGAACTTTATAGCCAAAGTACTAATAGACTTCTTCTTCTTCCTCTGCGATCAGTTTCCTATGCTCAGCAATCTAAACAAGGAGATGAGTTTCTTCCATAAATCCAGTCGTCAGCAGGAGGTCCTCGCGGGTGTCCCACAGTTTCTCTTCCATTTTCGTCTCCTGTGGCCAGGTTTGAGCACTCAAGTCACCAAAGAGAGGGCACGTTTGCAGAATGTGTTCCGGAGTCTGGGGGCCATTTTGGCAAATGCACTGGTCAGTTGGAGCAGCTTTCATTTTGTGGAGGTGGGCTTGTAGTCTGCAGTGTCCTGTGTCGAGTCTAAAAATGGTGGTTTGCTGTGTTATGTCTAGCTTTAGGATGGGGTCTTGTGGGTAACTGCTGCCTGTTCTCTGGCTCCATGCATTTTTGTACTTTCTTTTGATGAGTGTCTTTGCTTCCTTCAGTGAGACTGTGGTGAAACTGTTCCTTCTGGGTGCCTGCTTTGCCAGTCTGTCAGCTGCCTCATTTCCTGCAATACCACAGTGTGCAGGAATCCACTGCAGTGAAACTTTGTTGTTAACGGATAGCTGGTTCAGATGTTCTATGGCTGTTCTTGTTAAGAGATCTTCAGGTTCATTTTGAATAGTCTGGAGAATTGACATGCAGTCGCATAAGAAGACTATATTTGATTCTTTGAGTCTTTTTTCCACCAGTATCTTTGTAGCCTCTAGAATTGCCTGCAGCTATGCCCTGTAGTTTGTTGAGAGTACTAATAGACAAAAACCACCAGACTTAAGCAGCATTAGTGAAGAATCTCCCAACGCCCTGTTACGCCCCAGTTGACGCACTAGGAACGCTATAACAGGGGTAGGCAACTCGGGAGCTTTTGTGATCTACTATAGTAACATTGAGCTCTCTAATGACCTACTTTCATTAAATCATGTCTACTTTTGGGTTTGTAATTCGTCACACCATGTCTTTTGCAGCAGTTCAAATAGATATTCCTTGGTTACTTTCCGAACCAAAGTAGTTCTAACAACAACAACAAATTTACTTCCTCATATAAAGTTATTTACACTGAGAATATCACCTAGTAGGAGAAATCCCTACACATTACCGAATGTTTAGTAAGTGGGTTTTAAAAAAATGTAAGTTACAGCTGTCACGGGTTGCCTCCCCTTTGCTCCGCAGTGATGGTCCAACGATGGCCAAAACCTAGAGTATCTAATGTGGGTCTTCAAACGTATCTACCTTCGCACAAGATTACTCTTGTCATAGATGCAGACAGAAGGATGATGATGCTTCTAACTTGAAGGAGTATTCACAAGCTATTTCAGAAGTCAAGAACAATGCTGAATGTGTCTTAGCAATGTTAACTGCCTGCCGCCTTTTGTGAGACTTTGTGAGTATGTCCTGTAGGCGTCCGGTTTCCGTATTAAAGGGCAAGTTTTCCTTGCTGTAGTGTTCAGAAGGAGTTCCGATATGTGTTTTGTCCGCTCCTATAAGGTCAGAATCCTAACTCTATTCTTTCCTAGCTTCAACCCGAGCTGTCTCTTTGACGATTCTGGAATGCAGTGTGTTTTAGACTCAGAATTTGCTAGGTTATACTGCAGTTTTCCTGCCCACGCTTCCACCTGGCATTTCCGACAAAACTTCCAATCAGAATAAATGTTTATTTCTGACTCTCCTGTGATCCAATCCATGAGCAGAATGTAGTGGGTCGGGGATGTCAGTTATTTACTTTGCCCGCGTGTTTTAAAATATTTTAAAATTTAAACACATGACCTCATCTCCCACATATGACCCGACTTCTTCCGTCTTCTTAAGTAACCTTTTATTTACGATTTGTAACCTCGCCTGCAGATAGTGTCCTCGCTAATTTGTCTACCTAGACGGGTTTCTCTGTAATAATTACACGAACAATGTCTGGACGGAAGCGACTTAGACAATTATTACCTATACTTTCCTGGTCCCCAGAAGGATAAGCCACGACATATCGTTGGACACAGACATTTTCTACAGATAACACCTGGTCTTCCTTTTGTATTCTCCGTCACCGTGTCTTTCAGAACTTTTGTAGCGAACAATGCGCCTAGACGATCGTTTTCACGGTTACCGTAGGAAGTCAATCCGGTTTAACAACTTAAGTTAAGCGATTAAATTAATCCTTAAGGGTTGTCAATTAACCGTGAAATAACACTATCGCAGTATAGAGGTTAACAAATCTAAGGCGCAGCGATGGGGCAGGTTTATATGCGAAAAATGACGAAATAAATGGAGAAAGTAGGAGGGAAAGAAGGGGAGTAAAAGGACACAACCTAAATTCCGTCACGACAGCTAGCAATTATATATACAGGCTAATAACTAGGCGAATAATATATTAACGGCGTAAGTGCTTACTCCGAGACACCATAAAAACACATTAACTACCGCAAGCCGCTGTCAGCGGCTCACAAAATAATCACATTTGGACCGCAAGCCGCTCAGAGCGCCAATCTAATTTTAGTAATAAAACGAATGAAAAATGTACTGAAAAACTTTCTGATCTGGTTCAAGATTTTAAGTTGCCACCGGAAAACAAATTCCCAAAGCATGGTTGTTGTAGAACACTGGAAAATTGATATTATGTTCATATTTTTCAGCGTTTTGGGTCAGTTACCAAATCGTGTAAAACTGTTTACCGTGGCAACTAGTGATAGGACTACAAAAAATGCGTGTACATCTCGTCTAACGGCTGAATAGGATAGAAACATGTTTCAACAATTGACTGATAGATCTAGCGGCGAGGACAAGAGTAAAAACGGTGTGCACATTGATTGAAATTGTGATTTTAAATTTGATAGAGATGGGGCCCAAGGAGTTATAATTGTGAAAATATTGCACGTCCTCGGCCATCGGAGGGCCTTGATATAGCAACAACCTCTATTAGAGTAACAACCGGTGTTTATTGTAATAGTACATTCATTTATCTTTAAAATGACGTGTAATTCATAAAAATCTGTAAACAATTACGAAAACTACAGCTTACTTTGTGCAAAACACCTACAGGATGAAAATGGGAAAAAAATTTAATTCGGCCACAGTGTGTTTTTCAATTCGGTAGTTAATGTGTTAGACAATTATTACCTGTACTTTCCTGGTCCCCAGAAGGATAAGCCACGACATATCGTTGGACACAGACATTTTCTACAGATAACACCTGGTCTTCCTTTTGTATTCTCCGTCACCGTGTCTTTCAGAACTTTTGTAGCGAACAATGCGCCTAGACGATCGTTTTCACGGTTACCGTAGGAAGTCAATCCTTTTTAACAACTTAAGTTAAGCGATTAAATTAATCCTTAAGGGTTGTCAATTAACCGTGAAATAACACTATCGCAGTATAGAGGTTAACAAATCTAAGGCGCAGCGATGGGGCAGGTTTATGTGCGAAAAATGACGAAATAAATGGAGAAAGTAGGAGGGAAAGAAGGGGAGTAAAAGGACACAACCTAAATTCCGTCACGACAGCTAGCAATTATATATACAGGCTAATAACTAGGCGAATAATATATTAACGGCGTAAGTGCTTACTCCGAGACACCATAAAAAAACTAGAGTCCAGTGTTCTTTGGTACTGAGTCGTTTTTCACGTTCTGATAGGAATTCTCTGATTACTCTCCAATCTAGTCGTCGAGTTCCAAACCTAATGTGTCCTCTAGTCTACAACTTAAAGTCTTTGTAGCTAGACGCATGGCTGTGACCCATGAATACGTGGCACGCGTTGTTTGGTACGTGCAGTAGCTAGCGGCCTGTCTAAGACTTCATGTTTCCCCGATAAAACAGATTAGTTCGATCGTCAAGATCATAGCCTTGAAGTTCCCTTGGACAAACGAAGGCTATCATGCAGATGGGGTCATGTAATGTTATTCTACTAAGACGCGGTCGTTGACCAGAAGAGGGCGTAAGACTTCAGCGCTGGGTTTTCCCCGGAGAAATTTCTCATCGGAATTTTAATGAGTAGCAGAGAAGGTACCTGCCGCTTTGTTTCACTCGGCGCAGCGTCTGTCTTGACATCCAGACAAGCCGACAAACAGAGGGAAAGACATAACCGCGACTCGGAGAATAAAAGAAGAGAGATCACTATAGCAGACGAGAGGCTGGCCCGTTAGAAAAAAATCACGGAAGAAGAATTTGAATGGATTGAACAATTTAAATTAACTGTCACCCCGCGGCAGATAAATTGGATCACAACTCTTTTGAATCGTTGACATAATGTTTATGGAGCAAAAGTCTTAGGTCATCCACATTATTTTGGCTTTTCAGCGTTGCAGTAATGACAGTGCAACATGGTTTCAACTGTAAATTACACCCCCCCCCCCCTTTTTTTTAAACATAAGCAGAAATAATGAAACAAAGTAATTGCAGAGAAATAGAGAAATCAAATTATAATGAATGTTAGGAAAGTTATTTTTTTTTAAAATTATGTAGGCCTATGTAATCTTGAATTTCTTTGAACCATGCGAGATTGTCTTTTTTTCATAGCGAGGTCTCTCATCCTCTGTAATAGCAGTAGGCCCTGTGCTCGTAGAACTTTATTCAGATTGTCACTCACATCATGCCAATGCAGTTTCTAAAGCATTGAAGGCCTCCGCGTGAGAAGGCCGGAAGACCTGCTTTCCGTTTCATCTTCTTCGTCTTCAGAATCACCTTTGTTAACGTCGGTTTGTTTCTTGGAAAGGGGAGGTCACACACAAAAACATTCACACAAATTTGGTTTTGATTTACTCTATTTGGACTGAGTGGAGGGGAGAAGTAGGTACTATATTTGGGTATTGGAAATCTGACTTTATTTTCTTGAATTAGTACACAACATGTTCTAATTATAACCCATCAAGGGTTGAACGGGATACTTTATTTTTTTTTTAAATAATTCAAGTATGTGGCGGTAGTTCGGAAAATCGATGTTTGGATAATCAACGTTCACTGTATTGTAATCTCAGATGAAATATCGGATAATTGATAAAACCTTTAACTGGTTTTTACATTATTTATTTCTATTTTTTTTTTAAATTAATGAAGAAAAATATCCCGTTCAACCTCTGATGGGTTATAATTATGCTATATATTGTTTTCAATTCCAAATAATATGAACAACTGCCGATATGAGAAAGTGGCATCACATTTGTCAAATCATTGTAAATAGGGACAATCACAATTATGCTTATACGTTAAATAAATAAATAAAAAACAAACAAACAAAATCAAGAAGACACTCTGAACAAGAATAATATTGAAGTGGAGGGGTGTAAAGGCCTGATGGTTCCAGTTATATAACTGACTTTAACAGACATTTAATTGACTTTCATCTGTTAAAAGTCATATGCATTGTAATAACAGCATCAGACCTTCGCATTCCCAGCCACTATATATTAACATTTGTTCGTGTTAAATATTGTTTGATTATATTATGCAGATTTCTATTTTGAATTTATTGTAATACACATCTTTAAAACATGCAGACTAACTAAACGACACTGTTTATTAAAATTAGATTTTAAAAAATAAAAACAATAGCAAGTTCTCACCATCCCGACAACAGTCAGATGGTTCTCATCACCACGACAACAGTCGGATGGTTCTCATCACTACGACAACAGTCAGATGGTTCTCATCACTACGACAACAGTCAGATGGTTCTCATCACCACGACAACAGTCAGATGGTTCTCATCACTACGACAACAGTCAGATGGTTCTCACCACCACGACAACAGTCAGATGGTTCTCATCACTACGACAACAGTCAGATGGTTCTCACCATCCCGACAACAGTCAGATGGTTCTCATCACTACGACAACAGTCAGATGGTTCTCATCACTACGACAACAGTCAGATGGTTCTCACCATCCCGACAACAGTCAGATGGTTCTCATCACTACGACAACAGTCAGATGGTTCTCATCACTACGACAACAGTCAGATGGTTCTCATCACTACGACAACAGTCAGATGGTTCTCATCACTACGACAACAGTCAGATGGTTCTCATCACTACGACAACAGTCAGATGGTTCTCATCACTACGACAACAGTCAGATGGTTCTCATCACTACGACAACAGTCAGATGGTTCTCATCACTACGACAACAGTCAGATGGTTCTCATCACTACGACAACAGTCAAATGAGATCAAAAACAAACAAAATTTTAAAAAGTTGAAAGAGGCTGGTGTGAACGTTTGCTTTTTTTAAAAACCTCACTAATTAAACACTTTTGTTTTACTGAAAAGTGTTGTTTTTGTCCACAGAAGTTAAATAAATTACACTGGAATGCATTCTTTCTTTTCCGTGTTAAAAAAAAAAACCGGGGAGAAAAATGAGGTAGGGGGGTTAAGAGATTTGTGACCTCACATATGAGAGGGTCCTGGTTTTCGTGACTAAATGTGGCATGGGGAGGGGGGTTTCTTGGCATTATATGAGGACAACCCCTAAAGACAAAATACAAAAAAAGGTAAAGGATCCCGTTACACGCCCATTGAGACATTTTGGGAATATGGTGTTAGGCCCATATTTTCTTGACCATCGGTACTATAAGTGATGTGGTCAGCATCACGCCGGCCGCCTTTAACCTTCCCAGAGTTGCTATAATACCCTTTTCATGAGGCTGGGTCAACACGGCCCCCCCCCTCTCTCCCCCCCCCCCCCCCTTCCAAGACAAAGAAGCAACTCACTTATTTAATGGATTGAGCTACAACGCATTTGAAGTCAAAACAGCACAAACGTGAAAATTGGAATTAGTCTATATTTGGACAATATATATATTCCCCTGAATCTAAATCTGTGAATATCATTTGTTAGAACACATTCTAAGTAGGTATATTTTGATTTTGTAAATAGTATTTTCTTCAGAAATTATGTTTTTCTTATGAAAAAAATCAAGATTTTCTCAGAAATTTGTTTTAGGTTACTAATGTTCTTATAACTTGCTTATTAATTAGTCAAGCAGTATGAGATTTGGCACAAATACTTTCTATGGGATAAATAACTTTTGGCCGAGAAATTTCGTTCCTCTATTTCTAAGAGTAAATACGTAATAGCTGGAATGAAATGAAGTTAAAATATTACACCAACATTATGTGTATACTTACTTAGTCGTTCTTCTTCTACTCTTGGATGTAGAGGTTTGCCAGAGAGAGCGCCATACTATACTTTCGGCTGTCTTCCTCCTGGCCTGGTTCCAGTCTAATCCTCGGTCCTTCAGAGATTGTCTAATGTTGCCCTCCCAGCGGACTCTGGGTCATCCTGGAGGTCTGGATCCATTGCTCTAAATTTCCCATATTTGTCGTGGAGAAAAGGGGTGGGGCGATCCTCCTCTCATTACGATTATAACATCGACAAAGTGTACATTTTATGCTGGAGAACTGTGTACGCTGCACACCGTGTGCGAGATAAAACAGCATTTTACAGGTTTTATTTACAGAAAAGCTCTTGTCCAAAAGATGTCGGATCATTGACAAAGTCATAAAAGTTGCTAGTTCAAGTAATAAGACCGCTGATAGTAAATTTCCCAATCTAGTGGCCGAATTCTGATCGTGTATGGGGCTATGTGTGAATAGCTGAGGTGTAGATTTTGTATTTTTCATCAGACATGAAAGGCAGCAGACATCAAAACGACGTTGATACTCTAGATGAGAGTTCATATTTGAAAAAGTCCAGAAAACTACACAAATCCAAGAAGAATATGAAGCCAAAAAACGAGACTGTGATGATATCAAAGAAATGGGAGTGTTTGGATTCATTACAAGATGACAAGGAGGAAGGAGTAGTCTCCATTTTGTAAGTTGTATTTATTGATTCACAACTTTGGTTAGGCCCTAATATGGGCTGTGCCTTCTGCAGTCTAGGCCTACTTCGGTTGAAATGAAAAACAGTGGCTCGTGTTCTTCGATGTCATCCAAGGAAGTCGCCTACGTTAGAATTAAGACCAGGGTTAGGTTTAGGTTTCCTAACCTCTTATTACTGTCTGAGTTTATTTTTCTTGAGACCGTATCGAATAGGCCTACATGGTTCACAGCTCTTCACTTCAGTTGTCTCCTTTCCCCACACAACTGCAAGTTGCATCTAGTGGTTGCCTGCAGTTCAATTGGTTTAAAGGAAGAACAGTGGGATGTTTATTAGATACGTCCTTAAAAATTATTCAGAGACGCAGTAATAAGGGGTAAGCATTAGAGTTTCTAACCCTTAGGCTACCCCTTATTACGGCGCCTCTGAATTATTTTTAGGCTACAAACCCTAACCCTAATGACATTGGTGACTTATTTGGATGACATTGAACACACATCCCACTATTCATCATGTCAACTTTCCATTCAGTCAGAACCTATACGTGGTTAAAAAAAAAAAAAAGTAAACACAAGGATAGCAGTTCAACAGAGATACATTAGGCTTATATATATGCCTACTAAGCAGCTTGGTAAAATTTTCAGAATAGCTTCTCAGCATTAAAAGTACAACAGCTAGATATCATTTGAAAAATGCAATTCACTAGTACCTCAGTGATGCCTGTACATCAGTTCTGAAATAGTTATGAATTTTTCAGTGAATTCATTTTGCTTGGAAAGACCCTACATAGGAATATATGAAAGTCATCATCATCATTTTCCATTGCACTCCTTATGAAGCATGAAATGATCAATGTAGCTGGGCCCTTTGAAGGTAGCCTGCACTAAACATTCACATGTTTCTGCAGCGGTTGTTTTCTATGGCATTTTTATGTGATGAGGTTGCCGGCCCCATCTACAACCTCATATTAGTTACCTTTTATGACATGTCTGAGCGAACAGTTGGTGTCAGTGGTATATCTGTCAGGGTAAATCTACATTTAATGTGAGAGATTTGACTACCTTATTTATTTACAACACCTGTGTCAAAAATTACTGCCAAAATTTATAAAAGTTTATTCAGACTCAGAACATGATCTGTTTGGATAAAGCAGATGTATTCTCGCTGTTACTGAGAATAAATGAATGAATGAAAGTTATTTATACAGGGTAAAGAAGATAGAAAGAAATAGAAGAGAGCAGATGATGAATTTCAGACTAGAACTGGCCACAACAGGCTGAAATATCTTCTATTCAACCAGTTGCAGTTTAAACAAATGTTTGCCGATATCAGGAATAAAAGTAAAAATACTTGTCCATATTAGAAATTAAAGTAAAAAGTATTTATCTGAGCCAGGAATAGAAGTAAAACTGCTTTGCTCAAGGAATATTGGCGGCACAAGAAATAGATTCACAATGTGGCCAACCCCAGCCTCCTTGAGGAAGAAACAGTATGACAGAAAGAGAGGGAGAACAGTATGGCAGAAAGAGAGGGAGAAGCAGTTTTGTGAGAGATTGATCTGCAGTAGAATAGCAAATTATAGAAGAATGTGATTTCTTTCTGCATATAAATTAGATACACTTTTCACTTTTGTTTGCAGACTGGCCTGGGGGAGAGAAAGGGGGTTTTATCTGCTGGGCTTGTTCTGTCTTTTGATGTGCGCAGTTCTTTTTGCTTTACAAGCCTACATGGCATTCAAGTCCTATCAGGTATGGTAGACATTTTACCTGCTTTAGGCATGGTAAACTTGTAAACAACCTTAGATATGGTAGACTTGTAAACATTAGACCCGCATTAGATATGGTAGGCTTGTAAACATTAGTCCAGCATCAGATATGGTAGACTTGCAAACATTAGACCAACATTAGATATGATAGACTTGTAAACACTAGTGCAGCATCAGAAATGGTAGACTTGTAAACATTAGATATGATAAGACTTGTAAACATTAGACCAACATAAGATATGGTAGGCTTGTAAACATTGGACCAGCATCAGATATGATAAACTTGTAAACATTAGACCAGCATCAGATATGATAGACTTGTAAACATTAGACCAGCATCAGAAATGGTAGACTTGTAAACATTAGACCAACATCAGATATGGTAGACTTGTAAACATTAGACCAACATTAGATATGGTAGACTTGTAAACATTAGACCAGCATTAGATATGGTAGACTTGTAAACATTAGACCAACATCAGATATGGTAGACTTGTAAACATTAGACCAGCATTAGATATGGTAGGCTTGTAAACATCAGATATGGTAGACTTGTAAACATTAGAACAACATCAAATATGATAGATTTGTAAACATTAGACCAGCATCAAATATGGTAGACTGTTAAACATTAGACCAACATCAGATATGATAGACTTGTAAACATTAGAAAGGCATCAGATATGGTAGACTTAAGACCTACTTTAGGTATGTTAGATAGGTAAACATTAGGCCATCATCCAGATATAGAGAAGCTTTTTTTGCATTGGGAAATGTGGAGATCAAAATAAATCAGGTCCAACACAAAAATCTGAATGTTCAATTCGAATGTGAAGTCAGTTCTTTTGTATGGCTCTGAAAGATGAACAACAAAAACAACAACCTACAGACTTTCATAAATGGATGCTAGTATAGAATGATTGAAGTGGTATGACAACATTGCTAATGTAGAAATAATGACAAATGCCAATGGAACAAGAAGTGAAAAGAAGATGCTGGAGTTGAATAGGACACACCTTGAGAAAACCATTTTGATAGCATTACCAGATAATCCCTGTTCTTGAATCGCCAGGGTTAGAGAGGCCATTTTGATAGCATTACCAGATAATCCCTGTTCTTGAATCGCCAGGGTTAGAGAGGCAGAGGGAGACAAAGAACACGCGGAAAAGAAAACTGGAGACAGACATGAAGGGGATGGAGAAGACATGGAAAGACCTTGAGCAGGCGGCACGGGACAGGAAGACTTTGCGTTAAGTTGTTAAAAGCCTGTGCTGCTTTGGGAGTTTAAAGGTGAAAGAAGAAGCATCCATTAAACCAGTAACAGATGTGTTAGACATTAGTCCTACTCTTAAGTATGTTGTAAAAAATTCAACAATTGTTTGTACATGTCATGTTGCACCATGAGTGTTTGATTGATCTGACTCCATTTTTTTTTTCATTTTGGAAGTTATCACTACAGACAGAAAGTGGCATAGCAAATATATTATGTTTTTGGAAGTTATCACTACAGACAGAAAGGGGCATAACAAATATACTAATGTTTTTGGAAGTTATCACTACAGACAGAAAAGGGCACAACAAATATACTATGAAACACTTTATTCACAATGATTGGGCCCTGTGTTAAGCTGTACAACAACTTAGTTTTGTTCCGTCTCCTATAACTTTTAATGCAACTATATAAACATATCCTTTTTCTCAGAATATCATTTTTTTTCAGAGTTAAAACAATCAAGCAACGATGGTGCAATAGACTATCCTGAAGTGTGTATACTTGAAGTACTTAAGGAACACTTGGCAAACACTCAGACAGCTGGTTCATGCATTGTGTTCAGTAGATTATAAGTACATAATTTATGGCGTCAGAAAGTTTATACAGCTTTGGGCATTGTAATGTGATTGGCAGTTTTAATTGAGGCATTTTTTGTGGGCAGCAGATTGAAGTGTAGAGTGTCCTGTATTTAGCAAACCACCAGTCAAAATCCTTTCTCTGTTTGAGATAACTAAGGCCAGCGGGCACATGTACCAATTCATCCCATCACTTTGCTGTTTTCTCCCTTTCATCCATTCAAACCTTCAGTTCCCCAAGGAGCATAGCTGTTTAGCTAATTCACACCAAGTCCTCCTGTCCTGTGGTGTCCTCCTGTCCTGTGGCAACTGCTGAAAGCCTTTCTATGTCCTCATCCCTGATGTCTCCAGCCCTCTTCTCCATGTGTTTTTTTGTTCTCCATCTGTCTTACCCTGAGGATTTCAGAAAAAAGATCTGACTTGTAATGCTATTAACAGGCTTCCTCAGTGTGTCCTATTCATCGCAAACATCCATCCTCTTATCTGTCACCAGTTGTGTATTCCGTATGCTTCTGATCACATCTTCATGTGTACCATGGTCTTCCCTATGACAGAGTAGGGCACAAGGAGAATATTGGTGGACTGACAGCGTGGCGTGGGAGGAAGTCACCAATTATACTCTCAAGACAACAATAGAGATGGGGTTGTGGATAGAAATTGTTGCCTTCGCATCTAGATAGGTAGCTGGTCCTGAAACTACTTTTAGTAAGAATTGATATGCCTGGACTTATAATAACTAATTCTCGAGACCTAAAGGTTTTTTATGTTTGGACATGCGCCCTAATATAACCAGCTAGGTTGAACGGGACACGCCTCGCTAAAACGAGGCAAATTTTTTTTTTTTTAAATATGCATGGACTGGCTCAACGACAGATGAACACACACACACACACAAAGTGACCTTAAGAAATCTAGTTCATAGCATTACAAGGCAGTCCCTGTTCTGGAATGCTCAGGGTAAGAGTAATAGATGGACACACAAAAAACTAGCGCTGGGATTGATTTTAATAAACCTTAATCGAGTTTATTTAATCGATCAATTGCAACCAATTTAATAAATTATAAATAAATCATAAATGACATTTTGTATTTCAAATCACTAAAGGACGTTATTAATTTTATTTATTATAAGGCAACATTATCCTGAAAATATAACGAAAATACTGAAAAGTTACAACCAAACATTTGATTATTGTGGACCATACTTGCCAAATTCCATGTCACAAACCTGTAACATAGCTAATACGCTTACATTTAAGCAAAAAACATAAACATGGCTAAAAGTGGAACAATTGCTTACAATTTGTTTTATCAATTAATCTATTTAAAACATTGTAACCGATTCATTGATTAATTTAACGTTAAAGATCCCAGCCGTTACAAAAAACACATGGAGAAATTAACTGGAGACGGACATGAATGGGATAGGTTAGACGTGGAAATAACTCAAACCGATGGGACAAGACAGAAGGGCTTGGCTTGTTTTTGTTGAGAACCTATGCTTCATGAATAGCTGCAAGGTGATGATGATTGGGAGAGGGCTTGGGGGGGGTGGAGGGGGTGGTGGGGGGGGGGGGGGGGGTGGGGGGGGGGGGGGGGGGGGGGGCGGAGGACTCAGATGTCAAGTCAGTCGTGTTGTATGGCTCAAAGACATGGAAAACAACATAAATGACATCCAGAAAGATACAGCCTTTCATATATGGGTGATGTCACAGAATAGATAGAAATAGTATGATCACAGATGTGGAACTGATGGAAACAGGCAGACAAGCACCAGTAGAACAAAAGGTGACGAGAAGACCCTGGCATTTAATAGTGCCAACATTAAGAAATCCAGTTGATAGCTTTACAAGGTAGTCCTGGATTCACCAGGGTAAGAGAAACAGAGGGAATCTTAAAAACAAAACATAGAAAAAAGAACTGGAGATGAATTGGATGAATCAGATATTGAAAGACCTTGAACTGATGGCATAGGACAATGATGTTGCATGCTTCTGTGGAGTACCTGTGCTCCTTGGATAGCTAAGAGGTGTTGATGATTTAAGAAATATAATGAAGGAGTCCTGACTCCTGAGGGATGCTGGGGAAAAGAGACAAATCATTACATAGATAAGGAAAAGATAGTAACATTTTTTTGGAAAGAGACATTTTACACGTAATAATAGGAAAGATTCGGGGAACAAGGGGCAGAGAAAGACTGTTAAAGTGTAGAACATAAACTGTTTAGAACATTTTGGTGTTGTGCGGTAAACGTGATGACCAAACAAAACCGGATGTTGTTAGGTGACCTGCATTTTTCAGTATCTGGTGCAGGTACGGTAGTTCAGCTGGGAGCACATGTTTTCTCATCATGATTAATGTGTACATACTCACCATAGTTGTTGGAATGTTGTGTTCTATTTAAGTAATTAAATGTTGGTTCATAAATATACAGGACTTCATTTATTATGTTGCAAGTGGAACACACACAACCTGGAGCCGATGTACACAGTAGAGACATAATGAGAATGTCGGTGGATTGACAGCATGGCATGGGATGAAGTCACCAATAGAACTCACTGGCGAAGCCAGAGATGGAGTTGTGGAAAGAAATGATAGCCATTGCACTAGATGGATAATCCTGAAAGGAAATGCAGTAAGGACACTACGGATATAGTTGGACTGGCTCAGGAAAAGTGAAATAAAAATGTGGCTCAGATGTAACAAGCAGCTGGCTCAAAGCTAATAAAAAATAACTTGTTCAGTTAAGATGACAGAAACAGCTGCTCAAAGAAAGTGCTGGTAGAAACAGGCATCTCAGATAAGATATTAGAAATAACCTCAGTTTGAAGTGAGAGTCATGAGAGAACTTGCTTGTTGGGGCATAGTTACTTGGTTTGAAACCTGGTAGCTTTACGCTGCAGTCCTGAGTTTAGGGAAGGCAAAAACAGTAAGGAAGTGAACTGGTTACCCCCGCCCCATAAGGCTACGGACCCCTATGACTGTCTGGTAAAGGCTACGGACCCCTATGACTGTCTGGTAAAGGTATAGCTATATTTTCAGATTACTAGTAAGGTCACTTGAATCAGTTTGGGTAAGAGCTGATGCCTAATAATTGTGAAATCTCTAACACTTTACTTCCCTGTGGAAGTATCTGTAATGGGACTACCATTACCTTTACCTTAAACATTTACCAAAGTATTTTTATTCCAAAATAATTGTGGAAAAAGATATTTGTAGGTGCTGGTGTTGGATACAACGCACATGGAGAAAACCAGTTTGTAGCATTACAGGGCAGTGCTTGTTTTGGATGTTCTTGTGACTCTGAATGACTTAGCTCATCCTTCTTGGTGTAAGTCACCATTATCTCCCTTTTCATTCCTTACAGAACATGGAGTCACCTCTCCAGCTGGATCACTTGCAAGAAAACTGAATTAAAGCTTGTTTTACATATTGAGGTAGCTAGCCTTAGGCCCAACCTCACATCAGTCACCTTTTATGACAAGTTTGAGGAAGCAGTACTCTTATCCTTGTCTCCTGTTAGTGTAAAACATAGGGTGTCATCAGAAGCTTCTACTTTAGTTTTCCAAAGTGCTATCTTTCTTGAGGCAATGGATAAGACACACTTTGAGGCAATGGATAAGACACACTTTGAGGCAATGGATAAGACACACTTTGAGGCAATGGATAAGACACATATTGAGGCAATGGATAAGACACACTTTGAGGCAATGGATAAGACACACTTTGAGGCAATGGATAAGACACACTTTGAGGCAATGGATAGGAAATAAATGGAGGGCACCTGTTGATACATTATCAGGATGTTCTAGGTCTGGAACCCCCAGAGAAATAGAAGTACACGAAAAAAGCACACGAAGAATGGAGCCGGACAAATAAATGACAGAAGACATGGAAATACCTTGATCGGACAGCATAGGGCAGGAAACTGAACGGTAATGAGTGAATGAATTTGTAACATGTCATGGTGGTCTCATCAATCAGCCAGTACCCTTCAGCTCCACAAGGAACATGGGCTTTCAACAAACACATGCCCAGTCTTCCTGTTACGTGCCAACAGAGACCTTCAACAAACACATGCCCAGTCTTCCTGTCATGTGACATCAACTCAAGTTCTTACCGTGTCTTGCTCATCATTTTCACTTCTGTCTCCAGTTCTCTTCTCCGTGTGTTTTTTGGTCTACCTCTGCCTTTCTTACCCTGGGGATTCCGGAACAAGATCTGCCTTGTAATGGTATCTACAAGTTTCTTCAGTGTGTGCTCGATCCATTGCTGCGGAGGTCTCATACTGTATTGCTTTATTTTTATTAACAGATGCTGCATCAGATAACCACAAAGCGACATATTCCAGAAACGCTATACCAGTTATACTTTGATGGCCATGACTGGGCCTTGGAGTTGGACAAGGCATTTCTTTTACAATTTGTTTTATCCTTTCTGAAATATCTCTTCTTGTGGTTGCTGTGAAGCCATTGTTATGGAGTTATAAAAAAATGATCTAAATTTAACTCTTGGCAGTGGCTGCGGGGAAGTGTATGCATAATGCATAGTAATTGTAGTGATGATTTTCTCACAAAACCCTAGACTTTCAGTAGTGACACCATTTTAATCATTCATAGGGTCAAGTTTTGAAGTCACAATTCAATCCTCATGTAAGTGACTTCAACACCCCTGTCAGTTCTGAATTCATCTTACTTTGGACTGTGACATCATGGTCTGCACAGTCATATGTTTTTTTGTTTGTTATTGCATAAACTGGCAAGCAGTCATTCCTTGGATCAAATAGCACATTTTGCTGTAGGACCATCAGAATATTTTATTTACAAGTGAATTTACAACAAAGGGACATGGATAATCTAGTCAATATTGTAACCACAGTAACTGTGAGATGTTAGAGCAGTGGTAGGCAACCCAGGAGTTGTGGAGATCTGCTTTAGCAACACCATGCTATCTAAAGATGTACCTTGATAAAATCAAGTCTGTTTTCAGCTTTCAGAGCATTTGGAATAAATGTAGCCTATTGTAACTGTCATCTCTGCCAGATGATTTGCTTTCTGCAAGTCCATTGAAAGAGCCATAGAAAAGTGCCAAATAAATGGTATTTTACTGAATGTTAATTTCACTTCAAAGCAAAGATTGCATTCCTGTTATGTGTAGTTTACAATTGAAGTAAATTTTAGTAAGCTAGAATGTGGGTTTTCACTGGTAATGCAGATAAAAAATACCACTCCTTCTGGAGATACCACACTTTAAACCCTAGCATGAGAAGGCTAGTTCTAAATTTCCCTTATTAAAAAATTCTTTCTTTTCTTCCTCGTCCAAATCATCCCCTGTGATCTATCAGTAGATCGTGATTGACCGATCACCGACCCCTGTGTTAGAGACTGTACTCAATTAATTTGAAGTGTCTATTTGTGCAGTAGGTGACCAGTTTTAGCACTTTATGTGAGGATGATCCTTTTACTTCTTCAAGTGCCATTGCAGCATACAAGATTTGTTGAGAGAATCACTATTGAAGAATCTATCACATTACTATAAAGAGCACTCTGTACAATACGAGTTTTGTTGAGAGAATCACTATGTAAGAAGCTGTCACTTATTATAAAGAGCACTCTCTACAATACAAGTTTTGTTGAGAGAATCACTATGGAAGAAGCTATCACATTACTATAAAAAGCACTCTGTACTGTACACGTTTTGTTGAGAGAATCACTTTGGAAGAAGTTATCACATTACTATAATGAGCACCCTGTACTGTATACGTTTTGTTGAGAGAATCACTATGGAAGAAGCTATCACACTAATATAAAGAGCACTCTGTACTGTACATGTTTTGTTGAGAGAATCACTATGGAACAAGCTAACAAATTACTAAATAGAGCACTCTGTACAGTACAAGTTTTCTTGAGAGAATCACTATGGAACAAGCTAACAAATTACTATAAAGAGCACTCTGTACAGTACAAGTTTTGTTGAGAGAATCACTGTGGAAGAAACTATCACATTATTATAAAGAGCACTCTGTACAGTACAAGTTTGATTGATTTACTTCTGTTTCAGTCTTGCATGGTCATGTTTATTTTATCTGCTGTGTTTCAAGTTTTCATGTTCAAAGTTGATTTACCTGCTTCTGGTTAATTTTTATGTGATCGTGTTATTTTATCTGTGTCAGATTTAACTTTACCTAACCAGGTTATTTTATCTACTTCGGTACTCTTGATTCATTTTTATGTAATCAAGTTGTTTCATCTACTTCTAATTCACTTTTACAGGATTGTTCTTTTATCAGTCTCCTGCTCATCAGCGAGTGATTGAGCTCTTTTGTTTGCTTCCATTATAACTTTGCATTTCTAATTTTGATGGTTAGCATAAATATTTGAGTTAGCTTGTGCAGATATATGCGTACTTGCGGCTGCCAATGGATAAATAACACTGACAGGTTCAGTTTAGAAGCTTGATGATGGCCAAGAATGGTACAGCTTCAGAAACTTGATTATAACCAAGAAATGTTCAGTTCAGAAACTTGATTATAACCAAGAAATATTTAGCTCAGAAACTTGATGATAACCAGAAAATGTTCAGTTCAGAAACTTGATAATAACCAAGAAATGTTAATGTTTACCCCAGAAACTTAGTTATAACTAAGAAATGTTTACCCCAGAAACTTAGTTATAACTAAGAAATTTTGACTTCAGAAACTTTATGATAACCCAGAAACTTTATGATAACCAAGAAATGCTTAGCCCAGAAACTTGATGATAACTAAGAAATGTTCAGTTCAGAAACCTGATGATAACCAAGAAATGTTTAGCCCAAAAACATGGTGATAACTAAGAAATGTTCAGTTCAGAAACCTGATGATAACCAAGAAATGTTTAGCCCAAAAACATGGTGATAACTAAGAAATGTTCAGTTCAGAAACCTGATGATAACCAAGAAATGTTTAGCCCAGAAACTTAGTGATAACCAAGAATTGGTCAACTCAGAAACTTGATGATAACCAAATGTTCAGTTCAGGAACTTGAGGATAACCAAGAAATATTCAGCCCCAGAAATGTTAATCAAAATTTTTACAGCTGTGTAATGTGATGTAGTATAATTGTGTAGGACATGTATTGTTCAATGCTCTTTCCAGGGTTTATATGTTTCCTTATTTATATGTTAACAATAATTATTACCTGTATGGGTTACTGTTTTTGTGAGTTGCAGGAAAAATACCTTATCAAAGATAAACAAGCATTAAGGGACATTTGTTGCAAAACAAGCAGAACGTTACAGCTTAAAGGACGTCGTCAGGGATCATTCATTCATTTTTCCTTCAAGCTTTTTTCAGAACCATTGGTTCCAAATGATATCATACTCCTCCCCCCCCCCCCCCCCCCCCCCCCCCACCCCCCCCCCCCCCCCCCCCCCTCAATCTCCTGGGTAGTGAGATTGGATGCCTAGCATTCTCAGATACGACAAGAAATAGGAGGTCCTGTGTGCAAGTTGCCCTTGTGAAAAATACAGCGGTAGTTGGAAATTGTAAAGAGTAGCCCATAAGGCCGCTGCCCTGGCAAAATTTAAAAATTAAGAAACCTACCCACCACAAAATATTTATAGAATGAGTGATTCCTGTATACACACACATTGGGATTCTCGCTGGTGCTACAGAGTTTGTGCACTGTACTGAAATCCTTGTGTGATCTAAGGGAGGAGATCGGGGAGCACTGATGGAGTAGTCCGTGTGTAATGAAGATGGCCCTTAAAAACAAAACCTTTTGCATGTCCACATGGAGCCGCCACTGTAAATGATCCCTTTACAGGAGTCCTGCACCGAGCATTCACATGCAGAAGTGGTTTCAGTGGCAAATTGTTGTACATGATAAGGTTGCCAGCCCCATATTAGTCACTTTGTACTATTCGCTGTTTGTCTCTTCAGAGACCCCTGGAAACTATCAGGGATCAGACATGGCCAGGTCAGACGTCGTGGGTCATCATGCGTTGGGCAGTTTTGGAGAATGTTTGAGGGTCTGGATTCCAGTTCCACTTGGACATTCATTTGTATGAGATATCCTGAGACGATAGAGATGGCCCAGTAATCTGCAGTGTCCAGTTCTCAGGCGGAATATGATGTTATGTTGGTGGATTGGGTCATCTCTGCTGTATGTATCACCTTTCTCCTTCCACTGATTTGTATACTTGTTTTGGAGTTTAGTGCACAAATTGTTATGCTGAAGTATTACTCCTGCCAATTAATGCATTCTTTTCAGATTATTTAGTCGAAGATATATGCAGTATTGCTTAAAAATAGTCTTAAATTGTCATGACTGGAGTTAAAAAATCAAAATTTGGCTTTAGCTACTGTGTTGACTCAGGACAATTTCCCGTGACCTTAATTGTAGGCCTAATTACACTTTGCTTTGTATAAACTTGGTATTCTCGTATATGTTTGATTAACTGAACCAACATCTTAGAACAACAAAATCAGTAACGGGTCATCATTGTGAGATAAATCTCAAGAATAATGTTTCACATGTTTTATTAATGTTGAAAAATGCACACATTTGGTGAGAAGTACGGCAAAATGTTTGAAATATCAGGTGTAATTTTCAGTGCTGCCATATTGTTATTTCTGAATAATATGTCAGTTTTTTTTAATTACCCTAGTAAGAGCTGTACCATTAGATGTGCAATCAGTGCTTTACTTTTCAAATGTGGTGATGAAAACAAATTTGTGATTTATTTTTTTTTTTTTTTTTTTTTTTTTTTTTTTTTTTTTTTTTTGTCGGTTAGATTACCATAGTTTTTATCTAACAGTCACTTTTTTTAAATATCTGAATTTTTCATTGGCACCACTATATAGATCCTCCTAAAATGTTTCATTTGTGTCCCTGAATTATTAAATTAATGTGTGTGTTCCTGACATGCTATATTTCTATTCCTGAAATGTTACATTTCTTTGCCTGTATCCATTCCTGAAATATTAAATTTATGTGCTTGTATCTGTTCCTGAAATATTACATTTCTTTGACTGTACCTGTTCCTGAAATAAAACTTTTCTGTCCTTGAAATATTAAGTTTCTTTGCCTGTATTTGTTCCTGAAATAGTACATTTCTGTGCTTATATGTGTTGTTTGACCTAAGTCTTCAAGGAAAAGTCATTTAATTTAAAAAAATTATGCAGAGAAAATATCTCGTCATTAAACAATTATTTCTAAGATGTTCCATGTTATCAGGAGAACCCTGTGATGTGCATAAAACTAAATTTATTGCTTCATCTCTTTTTTGGAATATCAGATCATCATGCTTCCACTCAACTTGATTATTGTTTTCTTGATGTCTTCTGTTGGGTTCTGCCCTAGGTTTTATTTGGTGTTCCATGTGTTTGTTGACAATATGGGTCTTGTCAGGATTTACATGTGATAGATCAAAGGCTGTGTGACAACTATCCCATCATTGGCAGTCGAACATCAGGGCGGTGAGTTTATATGCAACAAGGTTGTTGTTAGTTTGACTATTTCCTCAAATGAGCACCTGTTACCTAACTATAGTTAGGCAAAGAAGCCAAGAGACCAGAACATTTCTGTGTTGTGGGGAATGACTGCTAATGGTTAGATTACTTGCTGTTGTAATTTCTTATATAGTTTCCTGTCACTTATTATCAGGGGACTTCAGCCAGGCATGCCCATTACTGGTTATCTGCTCTTCTGCTTATTATTTATATATAACTTAAGTTAGACGTTTTCTTGTAGCTTGCAAATGGAATTAATAATTGTAAAACTGTTTACATCCCAACATTGTTACGGCACAAGTGCTTTCCAGTTTTGACATTTCCATGCAGAAAGTTGAAATAAAAGAGCTGTCTATATTTGGTTTGACCACTTTCATGGACCTTTGAAGCAGAGAGCTCAGTGATCAGTTGTCATGCTGTTTTGTATGGTTGAGAAAAATTACGTGCAAGCATTATATTGTAAACGTTACTTTTAATTTATTCCCTAATACAGTCTCATTTAGTTACTTGTGATTTGAAAGAAATTATTACGGAAACCACGGCTGTAAAAGCACATGTAAAACCATTGGTCAAGGTTTCCTGCAAGGGAGACCGGAGGCAATAATAACCCCATGTTCCATACAAAACAAAAAGGGAAATAAATGATGATGATTGATTGATACCCTAGTAGAGAATGAAATGGCCCACATAATTTATTCAGAGGACAAAAGCCATTCTCTGCATTTATTTTCGTAATTTGTTTATATATCATGCGTGCACACTTTTTTTTGGTGTGATTCCAATTTTTTTTTTTAAATCTCTGACACTAACCCTAACACCAGCTCAGAATTAAAAGGTATGCCTGCAGTGAAACTTGTGCAACCATAAAGGGGAAGGACTATATGGTTTTTGGGTTAGTTTTAGACAAGAACATAAAATTAGTAAGTTTTATATGAAAAATTAATGCTTATAATAAAAATAAATAATTTCCCTTTTTTGCTGCACTGAGCCACAGCTGAAAGCTGGTCCTCTAGCAGACGCCTGTTCCAAAGCATCCATGTGCTTTTGACGTGATGGTTTCTGTAGCAATCTGTTTTATATGATGAGGTTGCTAGCTCCCCTGGCACAACCTCATATTACTTCCCATTACAAGCATGGGGGCATATCTGGAGTCATCCTTATATGACCACCAGCTGTGCACTTCTTCTTCTTCTTTGATCCATAACCGTCAAAGCAGTCAGTGGCCATCATGCCTGGTGGCATCTTGTAGGGCAGCAACAAATTGATTCCACTTTGCTCGGTCGGCGGCCATCCTTCATACAATGCCCCAACTCTGGTTCATTCTTTGCATCTCAGCTTCCACAGCTGTGCACAATGCTACAATATACGTACTTACTCCTATATTGGGACCAGATGTGACGATTCTTTAAATGCAAGCCAAGCTGAAGAAACTGGAGCTTATGACTTCAACTCTTTAAACACATTTTGGAATGGCAAAAAAGCCACAAGAAAAGCCTAGATCTACAGTGTAGATAATACCAAGGCGTCTTCAACTTGGTATTGGCTGCTAAAGAGCGAGAAGCTCAGCAGCCCTAGTTAAACAACAACTCCCCATTATGACATTCCTGAGGGAGCTATAGTCCTATGACCCTGGAAGCTATGCGGGGGTAAGCTTAATTACTTTCTGACATAAGGCTAAATATTTATTTCAGTTCTTATGACTAAATTATTTTTATAACGAAGTACACATTATCAATCACAAAACTAATTTCAGTGATAGATTTAAAAATCTATCCCTTTGCTTGTATATTTTCTACATGCTTGTGAAACAGCACTATGTTCTTTGATGTTAAAAAAAAAAAAAAAAAAAAACTACCCCTATTCACGCTAACTGCTATCAGCAAGTGGCAATGGAAAATACATTGTGACTGCTTGAATGGGTAGGTTGTGCAGGGTAATATACAGTAACATCAGTACAGATTGTTATATTTTGCTCAGAATTTGAATTCCATATTCATACAGCTAACACACTGACTTTAGTAATATTTTAACCATTTGAATCATTCTGAATAATGATCTAGGATGAATTAATAATTTTAGTTACTAACTACCTGGTGAGCCGTTAACTTCATAGTGTTGTATTAGTATTACATATGTTTTGTGTGCCTGTAAGACAACAGAGCTAGATAAGTGATCAGTTTTGTTAATTTGGAACGTACATTCTCATTGCTGAGAGAAATGGAAACTTTATTTCATCTTTATGAGAACACAAGTAAATGCAAGTGTTACAGTTGCTGCAGAATTAGCTAAGATGGGAAGATGTTGTGACCTTTGAGCATAAATTGACTAACAGTTATTTTGTACATTACTTTATGATGGAATAAAGTGTTACATAATTTCATTATATCTGCTATTAGTCTCTCACTTTGGTACAATGCAGTCCACTTAAGTGGAACTCACTTAAATCGAATTTTGCTTAAGTAGAAGCATTTCTGAAGGTCCCGACCAAATGTTTTCTTTGCCTTTGTTAAAAAACTCTGGTTAAGTCAAATTCTGATAACTACAATTGTAGGATAAGTCGAGGTAATTAGTCTTTCTCTACTTCAATTTGGACTAATGTAAGTAGAAGTTCTGCCTTCATCGCCTAAGTTACAGTACTACATGGCCACACATAATTTTTTTGTGAACTGGCGATAACAGGTTAGTAAATGTCCAAGCTTTCTGTCAGTAGATTACAACGCTAACATTCATTAACCCAGCAACATGTAATTGTCAGGCCAGCTGAGCGAACACTGGCTCACTTCAGTTTGCGAGAAAAGGGCTTGCGTCAAATTCTGACAGCAACGGGACTATGCGTTTGAGATCTGAAGATAAAGAGTGAAACTCGAGGCCTGTGAATAATAAACAAACTAGGATTTGGCAGGCACTCGTAAGAAAGAAGGAAGGAAAACACTAGACAACAGATAACTCTTACACTGGTTTACTTGTCCTGCGATAGTTGTTGCTGTAGGAGATTATTTAGTAACAGCTAACATAGTACGCAAAAATCACTAAGCCAAAACGCAATTTGAACGTTCTTACACTTGCTACTAGCCATTAACTTAATTCTTAATTTTAGGCCTCGCTAAATTGGTTTTGAAAACTTTAAGAGATGCAGAAATGAAAATTTAAAATCAGAATACCTGTTTCTGAATGGTTAAAATAATTACTTCATGCTTGACCTCTTATTATGACGTAAATGTCCATCTTTGAACAAGATTCAGATAAGCAGAATTTAGGATAAGTAGAAGTATTTTAGATGGTTCTAACAGCTTTCACTGATCTGGACCGCATTGTACACGTATCACAAATGTATCAATTCTCCATGGTTATTTAACTTAGACAGAGCAATGATTTGCAGAGTGGTTAGAGTGCTTGCTTTTCAAGGCAAAATTACCAGGTTCAAAACCTGGTAGTGTCACACTTAGCTGTAAATGGGAACTAGACTGCTTGTGAGTTCTAGAAAGCAAAGCCAATGAGAAAGGGGAACTGGTCACCCACCTCATAAAGCTGAGTTCTTGTATAAAGGGGAACTGGTCAACCACCTCATAAAGCTGAGTTCTTGTATGAAGGGGAACTGGTCAACCCACCTCATAAAGCTGAGTTCTTGTATAAAGGGGAACTGGTCAACCACCTCATAAAGCTGAGTTCTTGTATAAAGGGGAACTGGTCAACCACCTCATAAAGCTGAGTTCTTGTATAAAGGGGAACTGGTCAACCACCTCATAAAGCTGAGTTCTTGTATAAAGGGGAACTGGTCAACCACCTCATAAAGCTGAGTTCTTGTATAAAGGGGAACTGGTCAACCCACCTCATAAAGCTGAGTTCTTGTATAAAGGGGAACTGGTCAACCACCTCATAAAGCTGAGTTCTTGTATAAAGGGGAACTGGTCAACCACCTCATAAAGCTGAGTTCTTGTATAAAGGGGAACTGGTCAACCACCTCATAAAGCTGAGTTCTTGTATAAAGGGGAACTGGTCAACCACCTCATAAAGCTGAGTTCTTGTATAAAGGGGAACTGGTCAACCACCTCATAAAGCTGAGTTCTTGTATAAAGGGGAACTGGTCAACCACCTCATAAAGCTGAGTTCTTGTATAAAGGGGAACTGGTCAACCACCTCATAAAGCTGAGTTCTTGTATAAAGGGGAACTGGTCAACCACCTCATAAAGCTGAGTTCTTGTATAAAGGGGAACTGGTCAACCACCTCATAAAGCTGAGTTCTTGTATAAAGGGGAACTGGTCAACCACCTCATAAAGCTGAGTTCTTGTATAAAGGGGAACTGGTCAACCACCTCATAAAGCTGAGTTCTTGTATAAAGGGGAACTGGTCAACCACCTCATAAAGCTGAGTTCTTGTATAAAGGGGAACTGGTCAACCACCTCATAAAGCTGAGTTCTTGTATAAAGAAGTTTCAAATACTTCACTCCCCTACAGCAGTGTCAGCTTTGGGACTACCTTTACCTTTTAAACCAACACCATGCTGTCAAATTATGGGATGCTGTCAAATTATGGGATGCTGTCAAATTATGGGATGCTGTCAAATTATGGGATGCTGTCAAAATATGGGATGCTGTCAAATTATGGGATGCTGTCAAATTATGGGATGCTGTCAAAATATGGGATGCTGTCAAAATATGGGATGCTGTCAAATTATAGGATGCTATCAAAATATGGGATGCAAAATATAAAAAAAGATTAACATACTGATAAGACTTAAGGGTTAAATAAACCTGGAGTTTAGTATATTTACAGCTGTTATTTACATACTTCCAGTTGAGAGGAGCCTTTGATAGTCCCCTGCATTCATCAGACAGTGACCATTGTGATGACTGTCAAGGTTTGCCAAATGATAGCACTGTGTTACCATCATCATCATCATGTTCCTTTTTCACTCCCAGTGCAGCATGGAGCCACTACTACAGCTGGCTGCCTTGTGGGGGAAGCATGCTCTAGCAGCGGTGTGTTCTGAAGCAAGTTACCTTACATGATGTGGCTGCCAGCACACATGCACAACCACACATTTGTTACCTGTTACGATATGGCAGATAGATCAGTAGTCCTGTTCTTTCTTGGACTCCTCAAGAGAACCCCCCAGGAACTATACAGGTATTGTGTGCTTTGAGATTAATGTGTATTTTTGCTCCGTCCAGTTTTTCTTCTTTTTTTTGTATGCCATGTGAGCTTAGTTTTTATCTTTACATTACTTTGGTAAGCTTAGTTTTTATCTTTACATTTCTTTGATAAGCTTAGTTTTTATCTTAACATTACTTTGGTAAGCTTAGTTTTTATCTTTACATTTCTTTGATAAGCTTAGTTTTTATCTTTACATTCCTTTGATAAGCATAGTTTTTATCATTACATTTGTTTGGTAAGCTTAGTTTTTATCTTTGCATTTCTTTGATAAGCATAGTTTTTATTGTTACATTTGTTTGATAAGCTTAGTTTTTATCGTTACATTTGTTTGATAAGCTTAGTTTTTAATCTTTATGTATCTTTGATAAGCATAGTTTGTATTGTTACATTTGTTTGATAAGCTTAGTTTTTATCTTTACATTTCTTTGTTAGTCTGTTCCATCTTCCTGGTTTTTTACAGGGTGCTGGATTGAAATAGTATGGCAAGATGACTAATGTGGACCTGATGACAAGAAGAACCAGAAAAATGACTGGAGGAAGAGATGTGAAGATGATGCTGGAGATGGATAGAACACACACTGAGAAAACCTGTTGATAGCAATACCAGGTAGTCCTCGTTGTGGAACCTGCAGAGTAGGGGAGGTGGTGGAAGGCCAAAGAACACACGGAGAAGAGATATGGAGGCAGGCATGAAGGGAATGAGCTGATGGCACGGGACAGGAACACTTGACAGATGTTTGTTGAAGGCCTATACTCCTTGGGGAGTGATATGATGATGATGGTTATTCTGAATCAGTTTATATGAATTTATTTTAGTGTATTTAATTGTAGTGAGTAACTGTGTGGGTCCTGAGTTTTGCTGATGAAGCTGAGAAGGAATAGTATTACTGCTCACACGAGGCATGTCATTCACTTTCCTTTTCACTCGTTATGGAGCCACCTGTGTAGAAGCCAGCACCAAGCATTCTAATGCTATTGGAGCAGTGGTTTTTTACAATATTTTTTTCATGATGAGGTTGCCAACCTCATGTACAACCTCATCTTAGTCACCTTGTACGACATGCCTGAGGGAGCAGTAGTCATTTTTTTTCTTTGTCTCATCAGAGACCCCCCCCCCGAAACTGCACACGGCCAGGCATGTCATAAGAGGCAGCTATGGTGAGAGCAGCAGGAAAAGAAATGTCCAAATTGTCATCTTTTTGTACAACTTGCATAAATAATTCATCATTAGGTACCGAAGTAGAATAGGCCCTACAAACTTATGCCAAGTCTTCCTGTCCCATAATCAAGGTCGTTCCATGCCCTTCATGGCTGTCTCCAGTTCTCTTCTCCATGTGTTCCATGGCCTCTCTTACCCTGAGGGGGTCCCAGAACAAGGACTGCCTTGTAATGCTATCAACAGGTTTCCTCAATGTGTGTCCTATTTATCATCAATGTCTTCTCCTTATCTCCTGCTCCACTGCCAACTATCTGGTTTTTGTCATCAGTTCCCCATTGGCGACTGTTGGGAGTTAGAAAATGCAGTTAGTTTGAATGCCCAGAATACCGCTTCGCTACCTACGCCCACAAAATGTCATACCATTTCAATCCTACTATTCTACACAAGCACCCATTTATGAAAGTGTTTTATGGTATGTTTGGAAAGAAAAAAAAATTTGATCATTCCTTCATTGATAAAATAAACACTAACAATGTGATATCACGTTTTTTTAATAAAAAAAACACAAATAGCTTGAGCTCACAAATTCTGTAATAATAATCAGTAATAAAATTTAAGATCATATGAGCAATATATTTGGGAAATGCATTCTAATATGATTGACAGACGTGTGTCCAGGTTTAAGCGACATGCTTCACCAAAAGGAAGCATCATATTAGATTTAGATGATAGGAAACTGTATGGAGTGCTACAACAGGAAGTAATCTGATCATCAGAAGCAGGAATCGAGTCCCATGCCCCAATCATTTGGTTCCCATACCCACAAGGGGTATGAATACCCATGGTTAAGAATCCCTGCACTAAAGTGTCTGTGTTCTTGACTTTAGTTATAATCAGAAATAACTTCTGTAACTATAATACAAATCAGAGGCACATCTCCAATCCAACCTGCAAGTCTGGAAGGAAGAGCTGGAGAAGAGAGGGATGGTCATAAGCAGCTCTAAAACAAAATCCATGGTGATATCACGAGAAGAAAGAAGACATCAGATTAAGCTGGGAGAACAGGTCCTGGAGCAGGTCGACCACTTTAAATACCTTGGAGCTATTATAGATCGAAAGGGAGGCATCAAAGAAGAGTTGGCCTCTCGAAAAGCAGCAGCTGGGAGACTTTTTCAGGCCAAAAATCGAGGATTCCTCAGCAAGAGAGAGGTTGGTAAGAAAACGAAGATGGCTGTATACTGCTCCACCTATGTCCCAGTCTTGACATATGGATGCGAGTCATGGGCAATGACTACAACCCACAAAAGCCAGATCCAAACCTCAGAAATGAGGTATCTGAGGAAGGTGGTTTAAGTAACAAGAAGAGACATGGTCCACAAGCAGACAATATGTCAAGGCCTAAAATCCCACCCCCTGCAGACCCAAGTAGAACAGTCCCAACTAAGATGGTTTGGCCATGTCTGCAGAATGGGAGAAGATCGGCTACCACGACAAGCATGAGAAACAAAGAGCCAGGGATCCAGACCCCCAGGATGACCCAGAGTCCGCTGGGAGGACAACATTAGACAATCTTTTAAGGTCCGTGGACTAGAATGGAACCAGGCCAGGAGGAAGACAGCCGATAGGATAGTCTGGCGCTCTCTCTCTCTCAACACCACGGTAGAAGGGGAACGACTAAGTAAGTAAGTAACTATAATACATTGTGTATACCAAGGTGTTTAGTAACAATGTTAATCATTAGTAAAAATGTTAATCATTCCTAATTGTGTGCAAGGATCTGAGAATCTCTGATTATGCATCGATAAAGAATACAGAACTATTTAGCCAATTCTTGTGTGTCTTTGTTAACCCATGGAAAACCAAATCAAAAGCTTGGTTACTTTACATGCCCGGCAAGACCAGATATCAATGCTGGTTAAACAATAAAAATGTGAGATTATACAAATATTAATAATAAAAAATTAATAACTTGAGCTTCTATCTTCCATAATAATAAATACCAATAACTTGAGATCTTACCTTCTGTTATAAAACATTAATAACTTGAGACCTTACCTTCTGTTATAAAACATATTAATAACTTAAGATCTTACCTTCTGTTATAAAACATAACTTGAGACCTTACCTTCTGTTATAAAACATTAATAACTTTGAGATCTTACCTTCTGTTATAAAACATTAATAACTTTGAGACCTTACCTTCTGTTAAAAAACATTAATAACTTTGAGACCTTACCTTCTGTTATAAAACATTAATAACTTTGAGACCTTACCTTCTGTTATAAAACATTAATAAATTGAGACCTTACCTTCTGTTATAAAACATATTAATAACTTAAGATCGTACCTTCTGTTATAAAACATAAATTGAGTCCTTACCTTCTGTTATAAAACATTAATAACTTTGAGACCTTACCTTCTGTTAAAAAACATTAATAACTTTTAGACCTTACCTTCTGTTATAAAACATTAATAACTTTGAGACCTTACCTTCTGTTAAAAAACATTAATAACTTTGAGACCTTACCTACTGTTATAAAACATTAATAACTTGAAATCTTACCTTCTATTATAAAATATAATAACTTGAGATCTTACCTTCTGTTATAAAATATAATAACTTGAGATCTTATCTTCTGTTATAAAACATAATAACTTGAGATCTTACCTTCTGTTATAAAACATAATAACTTGAGATCTTATCTTCTGTTATAAAACATAATAACTTGAGATCTTACCTTCCATTATAAAACATAATAACTTGAGATCTTACCTTCTGTTATAAAACATATTAGACAACTTTAAATCTTGTAATCATTATCAGCCTTCAGCTCCAAAAAGAGCCAGGTCATGGCCATCAGTTTGAGGTCGTTCTCTGTTTTCTTCATCCCCCTTATGTTTGTCTCCAGTTCCTCCTTGGTCTCTCTACCTCTCGTACCCTGGTGATTCCAGAACAAGGACTGCCTTGTAATGCTTGTCATCAGGTTTCCTCAGTGTGTCTTTTCCATATCAGCATTTTCTTATCTTGAGAGATACTGGAGGCAGACGTGAAAGGAATGAGGAAGGCATAGAAGGACCTTGATAGGAATAGGGAAAACTTGGCACAAGTTTGTTCACGGCCTATGCTACCTTGGGGAAGCTATCTTGCACAAGTTTGTTTCAAGGCCTATGCTACCTTGGGGAAGCTATCTGGCACAAGTTTGTTTCAAGGCCTATGCTACCTTGGGGAAGCTATCTGGCACAAGTTTGTTTCAAGGCCTATGCTACCTTGGGGAAGCTATCTGGCACAAGTTTGTTTCAAGGCCTATGCTACCTTGGGGAAGCTATCTGGCACAAGTTTGTTCAAGGACTATGCTACCTTGGGGAAGCTATCTGGCACAAGTTTGTTTCAAGGCCTATGCTACCTTGGGGAAGCTATCTGGCACAAGTTTGTTTCAAGGCCTATGCTACCTTGCGGAAGCTATCTGGCACAAGTTTGTTTCAAGGCCTATGCTACCTTGGGGAAGCTATCTGGCACAAGTTTGTTTCAAGGCCTATGCTACCTTGGGGAAGCTATCTGGCACAAGTTTGTTCAAGGCCTATGCTACCTTGGGGAAGCTATCTGGCACAAGTTTGTTCAAGGCCTATGCTACCTTGGGGAAGCTGATGGCTGATGCTTATAAGAAATAAACAATAACTCATGTAAAAGAGACATGTTAACAGCCATCAAAAACAAGCAAGCAATTTTGAGCCATCAGATTTTGCTAATACTCTTCTTATTGTATAATAGAAACTCGTATAGAGATATCCATCATCATCATTTCTTTTTTGCTCTATGCTAAAGCATGGAGCCACCACTGCACCTGACCCTCCCCCTCCAGGAAGCCTGCACCAAAGCGTTCAAGCACTCTTGTGGCAGTAGTTTCTGTAGCAGTTCATTTCACATGATGAGCTTGTCAGTTCCATAATTGAGATATTAGGACCCCAAGTAAAACATCAAAAAATTTAAAACAAAGTGATGAGTTATAAATGTAAAGTTTTAAAACGGACCAATATATCAAAATTGCAGGATGATTTGGTGGGAAACTCTTCAGCAGAAACAATGACATGGAGAAATATGGTATATACACAAAGGGCTAAGGTGAAGAATAGTAGGTGCAGAAATGCTGGTATAAATTACAAAAAAAAAAAAAAGATGTATTCCAGGTTAGCTATTCATAATAAGTGAATTCAGTGCCATAACAAGTGAATTCAGTGCTGTGTAGTTTCCTGGGGTCCCTTGAGACAAAAACAGAATAAAATTGCTTCACACTCGGGCATGTTGTACAAGGTGAATGATGTGAGGTTTTGCAGGTCGCTGGAAACCTCATCCTGTTAAACAAATTGCTGCAGAAACAGGCTTCCTGCGGTGATGGTCCACACTTCACATGGAGTGAAAATGAATGATACGAATCTGGGATTGGACATACACTGAGGAATCTCCAGGGTAAGGGGAGTTGAGGTAGATCAAAGAACACACAAAGAAGAGAACTGGAGAGGAAAATGGTGAGGAAAACTTGGCTATTTGCTAAAGAGTATTGGCTGATCGATTGATTGAATACGAGTTTCTGCATGGGGTTACAGCCTCACCATGTAAAACCAATTACTACGGAGACAACTGCTCAAGAGTACATAAATATGTTGGGGCCAGCTGTATTGATTGCTCCATGATTTAAAGACAGCAACAAGGGAAGTGATGAATTCTATTTCTATTTTTCAAAAATATAACTAATCAAAATGTTAATAAATATGTTTAAAACGATGAGTGGGATACAAATGTTAAGTCACTCTGCACGACATTGTTACATAGCTGGCAATATTAAATTCAGCAACTCTTCATCAGAATCGACATCTCTGCATTGGACATAGGTGCTCAGGAAATGTCGAAGGGTATGACTAATAATTGTTCCTGTAGTGTGTTGGTTACATGTACAATGGATGCATCCTTTCATACGTCCATCGTCTGCTAGCCAAACGTTTGATGCCAAATTCCAAGTCTTAACCTTGATGATTTTATCTGTTGCAGTGTCATTCTGTAAGAGGCAATCATTAACTGGCCTGGTTCCATTCTAGTCCTCAGTCCATCAAAGATTGTCTAATGTTGTCCTTGCAGGGCAGAAATGTAAAAAGGCAATTATGCCTATTTCTTTACCCTGATGAAATAAAAGATTTCATTCGTTTGTTCCTTACTATCACACCCTTATCCATATCCCCACAATGGGTGCTCTTGAGGCTAGTCTGTCGGCTCTCTCATTGATGTGTACCTCTGTATGACCAGGACATTTGTTTCACACCTGTTCTTCAAGGCTTCTGTGGATGTTTTCCCATTCCTGCCGTAATCATCCATTCTGGACCTTCTGAAGCATGGACTGAGAATCTGACACAATAACTGCACTGATGAACTTTCAGACAGCCAGCTCAGAGGAGCAGTAACTGCATCTACTTCCATTCTCATGCTGGAGGTTGTCATGTAAGCTCTGCTCTGTTCAGCGTTGACCCTGCCCTTTATTCTTGCAGAGAAGCCCCACCCTGATTTCTCACCATGGAGTACAGATCCATCAGTGAACACAACTGCATCATCATCATCCCTGGCATGATCACTTATCAGTTGATTAATCTCTCTTATGGTCATTTAACTTTTAAAGGATGTGATTATTTTCCTATGGAGCCATCCATTTAAGACGTCCACAAAATTCTGGCATTTTTTTGCCCTCCCCATCCCCATCCCCACCTCTGTCCACTTTTGATTGACCCCCCCTTCCTTGTGGACGTCCACTCCACATGGTCTTGATTAAACACACAAGCTTAAACTTTCAATCGCCTACCTATACTTAAAACTTAGTTTAGTTCTATACAGTACACCATTTGTATACAGATAACTCAATTTAATTATGTGAAACACGAGTTACTAAATATTGCACATTACATAGTAACATACAAGTCTCAATTCAGTGTTGTGTATAATTGAAACAGTTTTAACAACAACAACAAAACACTAAAGCTGTGTAAAAATGTAAATATACAAAAACTATGCATATCATAATACAGCAGGTTTCCTTTCAAGTAAATACCCCATGTCCACAGCTGTCCACTTTTCACATACCCCCTCTCCTGTGGACGTCTTTTATGGATAGCCCCTATGTGTGATGCAAGGAACTTTCTGTCACTGAGTTTTATAAGCATTATAATTGGAGGGTCAGTTCTGTCCAATTTTTTTAAAAGTATGGTGTATACTATATATAGTTGTAAAGGAAATTAACTGGGATTAGTAAAATATACAACTGTGACAACAGTAAATAAATTATTTCAAATATACAGGCCCTGAAAACTGGCCTGCAGTTCATTAAGAGTTAAGCACACATCGATAAATATGATAAAACAACAACAACATATATATATATATGTATAGATCTACTGTCGTGGTCATGCAGGGGTATGAGGCAATGAAAGAGCTGACAGACTACCTTCAGGAGTACCCATAGACGGTGCATTGGATATGGATAAGAAAGACATAATGAAGACAATTAATGATCACCTATTAGAGAATGAGGAGCCACGGTAGCTCAGTGGTCCATGGTTTGATCTCCAGTTGAAGTTGGATTTTTTAGACCGCTAACGGCTCCGGGGTCAACCCAGCCTCACGAACTGTGCACCAGAGCAACTCTGGGAAGGTTAAGGTGGCCGGCATGATGCTGACATCACCCCTAGTGTGCCGATGGTCAAGAAAATATGGGCCTAACACCATATTCCCAATATGCCTCAATGGGCGTGTAACGGGACCATTTACCCCTCCCCTCCTTATTAGAGAACGGTACTGTTATGAGTAAAATCATAACATATCTATTGTATTCGACAAGGCTTGTTTATGGACCAGCTTGTTGATATTACATTTCCTGGGTTACTCCCGGAAGTACGTCATTGTCTTTTGGACAAAATATAGCAGACGTCTTTGGCGGCTTCACTTAGCAGAAGTGAGCGATACTTCGTGGCCTTTCATGTGTGTCACTCAGTGTGAACGGATGCATAATTGTCCAGCTCCTATATGTGTGCTCTTACTACAGAGTTATAAGGATTTATTACAGCTAGATCGTCCATCTGCTTCATGGAATCTATGCTGCATTGATATTTTAGGACAAGCGAATGCTGTGTATCAAGGAATGCGTGTGGAAATATTTAATAAAGATTACAGCAACATGTCGCAGACATCTTGTCCATAGTTGACTAAATAGCGACGTTTTCAAGACTGGCTAGTTCATGCCATTGTCTATCTGAATATTGAATACATATCATTATGGGAGCTTGTGTACGTAATAAATGAATATTCGTCTTCACATCCAAACTGGCCTTAGAGGACTTCTTTATTGTTGAAGAGTAAGAAAGGTATTTTACAGGCTGCATTTAAAAGTGTTACCGACATAATGGAATGCCGTGATGAATTCTCACAAGTCAATGAAGTATTACCCTAGACAAGATATATCAAAAGAAAGAACCCGTACCCATAACAGGTACCGTACTGAGATTGATAAATCAACAAGGCTAAGATTGCTGGAATTTGGCATCAAACGTAAGACCAGCAGGGATGGATGTATCTGGTGTGTATACAATCAGCATGCAACAGGAACAATTAGCATTCATACCCTTTGACATTTGCTGAGGGAGATTAAGCACCTATGGGTTTGTTCAGAGTTCAATGACGCTGATTCTTATCCACAATAACAAAAATAGCATGTTAATCTTTTTCAAGCATAAAGGACAGTTACAGTTATCTGTCATTCACTATTATTGTTATTACATAAAATTAATGCTCAATACATATGAGAAATGGAGCTGCAGTAGAATAGTGGTTAGTGCAATGGCTTCCTAGCTCGGGGGTACATGGTTTGATCCCCAGTTAAGGTGGAATTTTTTAGACTGCAAATGGCTCCAGGGTTGACCCAACCTCATGAATTTGGTATCATAGCAACTCTGGGATGGTTAAGGCGACCAGAGTGATGCTCACCACATATATATGTGTGTGTGTGTGTGCATGTTAGTTCACATGTTAGTAATGAAATATAGAATGTAAAATCACAACTTACACCAATCCTGGCTCACAGACGTTTTTGCTCAGAGGAATAAAAAGACACTGGCTGATGCCTTATTTCATGTGTTCCTGAGGTCGTTAATTTTAACTTTAATTCCCTCTCTGATTTCGAGTGTTTCCTTCATAGTGTGCCGATGGTCAAGAAAATATGGGCCTGTAACCGTATGCCTCAATGGGCGCGTAAAGGGATCCTTTACACTTTTTTTTTTTTACATATGATAAAATGAATTTGTCATAATTTCATTTTGCACCCCTTATGGAGCATAAAACCACCACCACAGCTGGTCCTCTTGCAGGAAACCTGTCCCAAGTATTCACATGCTCTTGCAGCAATGGTTTCTGTTGTAGCTTGTTTTACATGCTGATAATGTGATGTATGCATGATTTGCCTGCCCATTTAGGCACCAGTAACACACTGGTGTAACTATCATTTTCATTTGTGCTTCTTATGGAGCATGGAGGCAATACAACAGATGGTTCCACAGAAAGCCTGCACAAAGCAGTTACATGATCTTGCAGCAGTAGTTTCTGAGGCAGCTTGTTTTACATGATCAAGTTGCCATCCCCATACAAAGCCTCGTATTAGTCACCTTGTAAGGACATGACTGAGGGTGCAGTAGTCCTGTTCTTTATTTGTCTCGTCCAAGACCCCAGGAACTAAACGGGGAAACTAACTATTAATGGCAAAATATATTATTTTAAATGTTAAATATTCTTAAAGGATCTATTTGCATTATATTTCCAAAGCTAAGGTACTAATACATAATGTAAAGAGAGTTAACATTAAGCTTGTAAAAACTTTGTCTTCTCCTGATGTCCTGGGCCGGCTGTAAATGTACAGTTTCCATCCTCCAGATGAACCAAATTTATCTGAGCTGAATCTGACAACGGCCTTGTAAGCTGTACTAACAAACTGTTTGTCTGTTCTGTCATGTCCACAAATGCGTCCAACTAAGTTCTCCGGTGTAAAATAAACACCTGTTGATTAAAAAAAAATTTATTTTTAAATCAGATGAAAACAATGAGCTTTAAAACATGGCTAACAAAGAATACTGACAAGTGCTGAGAACATCTACAGGGTGATTCGAAAGTCACTACCTATTTTTAAATTACTTCTTCACGCCTATCCAGCTAATTTATACGAAACAAACATCAAAATAAAGACAATTAACTGCCATTTTATGACTTAAAATGTTATCTCACATTAGGATGGGTTTGAAAAAAAATCGAAAAAAGGTGATTCGTCTTACGAGGACAAAAGACAAAGAAAGTAGTCTACGTTACGGCCACAAGGCCTTCGTCAGGAAAAGAAAGAAAGTGAAGGCTAGATAGGAGACATAAGAACTTAAAGAAATATAAAAATAAAACCTAGGTACTTCCCTGAAGGCGAAGCATGGCTGAAAAGGAAGTGACTACTGCCCCTGGATGTACACAATACATACTAAGAAACTAAAAACTAAAAAACGAAACTGAACAAAAAACTACCCAAACGTAATAAAAGTGGGGACTGGAAATAGAAGAGGACAGAATAAGTAGGAGATAAATGAATATGAAATCAAAAATCAAGACAAATTAGAAACCGTTTTTAGTTTCCATACATATTATGGAGGATGGCATAAAAATAGAAGAATAGGATAAGAGTGGAAAGAGTCCAAATAGAGCAAGAGAGGAAAGGGTGACCTCAGACAAAGGTGTGGAAAGTGTTGAGACCGGCTGGTTTTAGACACCCCATGCGGTGGATAAGACGGTTCTCAAGCTGTTCTCGGCTGGCAGTGTCAGAGGAGCAGGATCAGATCGCAGTGACCTGGATGTCGATGGGACCATGGTGGTCAGGACTATTGAAGTGTGTGGCAACTGGTGTGGACTTTTGCTGAGAGATGTCATTTAAGTGCTGGCTGAATCTGTCCCCAAGTCGTTTGGCCAATATAGGTTTTGCAGCAATGTTTACATATGATCGTATAAATGACATTACGCGATTCACACGTGAAGCTACTAGTGATGGTGTACGTAGCCTTAGGAAAGGACACCTTCTGGGTTGAGATGACATACTTGCACGTGTTGCATCGTGTCCAACCACAGGGTAGTGTGCCAAAGTGAGTGGCATTCTCCTTTGGGAGACGGCTGTGAACAAGAAGATCCTTCAAGTTCTTGTCGCGTCTATATGCCACCAAAGGTGCTTCACCGAATACTTCTTGGGTCGCAGGCTCTGCTTGGAGGATAGGGAGGTGGCGGAAAAGGATCTGTTTGACAGCAGTACTGTGAGGGTGATGGGTCAAGATTAATTTGACTCTATCTGAAGTGGATTTATAGTGAGGTATGAGGGCCTCCTGACGAGAGATGGGGAGCACACGTTGGAGAGCAGAGGTGAGAACATGTTCCGGATAAAGTCTGCTACGGAAGAAATCCAACATCTCATTTGCTCGGAAGTGGAAGTCATCGTCGTCTTGGCACAAACGGCGGAGGCAGAGAAGTTGTGAAAAAGGAAGGGAGTCACGACAGGCCCGAGGATGAGAAGAGGTATACAGGAGGTAGCTGTGGGCATCTGTCGGCTTGTAGTATTCTGAGGTATTAAGGCCAGAGGACGTGATATAAATAGTAATGTCAAGGAAGTTGACAGATACTGTGGAGACGAGGGAGGTGAACTTGATGGTGGGGTGAAAGTGGTTGACAAAGTCGATGAAGCGATATAAATCAGTCTCAGACATATCTGTGAGACCTATGCCATCATTGATATATCTGCGGTAAAACCCGGGGGAAGGACCGGAGGATTGTTGCCGTATCTGATGCTCCAAGTGGCCCATGAATAGGCAGGCATAGCTAGGACCCATCTTCGTTCCCATGGCAACACCACTAATTTGGTCAAAAAACTGACCATTGAATTAAAAATATCTCACATTAACATTACAGCTCAGCATGAGATCCAGTTTGTTCTACACATTATTTCATAAAGGGACACAATTTTTGCTATCTCTTGGATTGTCATTTTTTGGTCATTGTTACGTGTCTTTTATATATTGTTAATGTTAATATTTAGTAACAGGATGTTTCCTGTGGCCAAGATCACTTCTAGGGTAGTAAGCTAGTAGACACTGCAACAAGCCAATATAAATTTGAATTAATTGAGCCACAATGAACGATATACAATTTATTTAGGACTGCATGCAGCTCCACATACAATACAGTTCAGGCCAACATATAATGGCAGATAAGATGCAGTAGATGATATACAGTACCGTAGGCAGTCAGTTCATGTCAGGAACGCTGTCCTTTAGTTCTCAATATGATTTATATCTCGACACTGAGCAATTATACTTCTTGTCAATACAGATACTAGATACATCTCACCACAGATCTTGATGTATTAATGATAACAACTCCATGCTGAGAACCCAGCATTGCACATTAAGCTTGGAGGAGTCACTTGAGCCCCAGATGTAACTCTGGCTTTTTACCTGGTTGGCTGCATGTAGAAGGATCTCACTGTTGCAGGCTTTTCTCTATTTGAATGGGTTAATCTTGTATTATGTTTCGTACAATTATTTGATCGTCTATTCTGTGTTCCACCCGGTATCGATTTTGATTACAACCATGGATTCTTTTGATACTTCTTTTAAGTAATTGCATTTTTAAACGTGCTTTCAATAAAAGTTCATATATATTTGAATGACCGTGTTATATCGTTTCATTTCATATTACACTTGTGACAGCGTGTGTATTCATTTGAAGGTCAATGGTCATTCTTCATAAAAAACAGTCATAACTGGAACCTTGAATACGTTACTGAATAAGACCAGTTTTTTGACGACATAATAATTTAATAAGGATTCATTCTTCCATCATGAACCAAAGACACTACTAAATATCGTTTACATTAAGAGTACTGAATACATTATAGCGTAGAGTCTATATTTTCACAGATATTGCATGTCCGATACATTATCGTTATAATTAACGTTCTACTATATTTCAACCAAAACTGTTTGGCATAATTCTTGTATTTATACAGAATTAAATATTCTGTTAGCTCTATTAGATACACTGTCTAATATATTAATTTACTTTGGCATTCAAAGCCAGGCTTAATCAGCCCTACATATTCTAACTGCGTTTTCGCATTATCACGACTTAGGTTAATAATAAATTATTGCGGCTAATATTGCCGTCTTATATTTTCAGACTCAAGGGTCCTTATACATTCTTTATTTCTGCTTTAAATATAACTTTCTAGTTATGCACTATCACACTTGAGTGGCTATACCACATCTTTAAAACACTTTGGCTAAGTGGCCATGCCACACATTTTGAAACACTGCCATTTGGCTTGAAGGCCACACAACGACTGTCGTAACTATGTCTAACGCGTCATGCATCGATATACGAGATCTATTTCATTTATTTATTCAGCCAAGGTGTTACATGGTGCAACCATCCGAATTGAGCTCAAACCCAGATGCTTGCAAACCATGCAACAATCCTCAACACTCACTATGGGCCCATGATGGACAGGGGGAGCCGACAAGTGGCTCTGTGCAGGACGTGACAGTTCCTTGGGAGAGCCCAGAACCAGAGCACAGTATTTTAGCTCTGCATATTTGGAGAGCCCCCTTGGATGGCGAGGAATGCACAGTATGCCTCGCAAATCTTCCTCCTAGCTTGCAATCAGATGTGATGATCCCTTAAATGTCAGCCAAGCTAGAGAAACTGGAGCTCATGACTTCAACTTAACATGTTTCAGAATGGCAGAAAAGCCACAGGAAAAGTCTAGATCTACAGTGTAGACAATACCAATGAGTCTTCATTGTGGTATTTGCAGAAAAAGAGCGAGAAGCTCAGCAGCCCGAGTTAACACATTAACTACCGCGAGCCGGTGGGACCGGCTTTTGAAATCCTATCATTTGGACTGCGAGCCGCTCAGAGCGTCGATCTATTTTTAGTAATAACACGAATGAAAAATGTACTGAAACAACTTTCTGATCTGGTTTGAGATTTTAAATTGCTACCGGAAAACAAATTACCAAAGCATGATTGTTGTAGAACACTGGAAAATTGATATTATGTTCATATTTTTCAGCGTTTTGGGTTAGTTACCAAATCGTGTAAAACTGTTTACCGTCACAACTAGTGATAGGATCACAAAAAGTGCTTGTAAATCTCGTCTAACGACTGAATAGGCTAGAAACTTGTTTCAACAATTGACTGATAGGTCTAGCGGCGAGGACAAGAGTGAAAACGGTGTGCACATTGATTGAAAAAGTGATTTTGATAGAGATGGGGTGCAAGCAGTTATAATTGTGAAAATATTGCAAGTCCTCAGCCATTGGAGGGCCGTTAAATAGCAACAACCTCTATTAGAGTTACAAATGGTGCTTATTGTAATAGTACATTCATTTATCTTTAAAATGACGTGTAATTCATAAAAATCTGTAAACAATTACGAAAACTACAGCTTACTTTGTTCAAACACCTTCAGGATGAAAATGGGAAAAAAATTTAATTCGGCCACAGTGTGTTTTTCAATTCGGTAGTTAATGTGTTAAACAACCATTCCCCTGTGACAGTAACTGCCTTTAGTTTCAGTGCTGTTAAGCTGTGAATATTGGCAAACAACTCATCAATCAAGGGAGAAGACTTTTCAAATGTCAGGAAGATCCACGTACACTTAGTTTGGTTTGGTTTTAAGACCCATCTTCACTGCACACGGACAACTCCATTAGTGCTCCGATTTCCTCCCTTAGATAAATGCTCAATACTTAGTTAAAGCAACGCAATCATCCTTCAAAAGAAATCTAGCAGCTGTTGTTGTTTAACTAGGGCTGCTGAACTTCTTGCTCTTTTGTAGCCAGTACCAAGTTGAAGACTCCTTGGTATTATCTACACTGTAGATATAGACTTTTCCTGTAGCTATTCTGTCGTTCCAAAATGTACTGAGTTGAATCCATGAGCTCCAGTTTCTCCAGCCTGGCTTACACTAAAAGGATCATCACAAGCTAGGAGACAGAAGCGTGTGGCATATTGTGCCTTCCCTGCCATCCAAGGGGGCTCTCGAAATAGGCAGAGCTAAAATACTGTGCTCTCCCAAGGAATTGTCATGTCCTACACAGAGCCACATCTCAGCTCCCACTGCTTGCAACCAACCAGGTAAAAGCCAGAGTTGTGTCTGGGGCTCAAGTGACTCCCCCAAGCTTGGTGTGCAATGCTGGGTTCTGAACATGTTTCACCACAGGGAGAATCCCTGTGAGTGTGTGAATGATTTCAAGAGCCAATGAGGGTGTAATTAGCCTCACAGACAGAGGTTCACTTCCACATGTGTAAACTATAGCATTGTGCTTAGCTGGTGGTCATAGAAGGATGACTCCAGATATGCCTTCATGCATAAAATCTAGCAGATAGAATAAATAACAGTTAGAGCAGATTTTCTGAAATATCTGGTATTTACACTCTTATATTACTAGCAATCAAGCAATGATGGCACAAAATTATGGTGTATAAATTCTGTCTATGTCCTAAGAAAAGCATCCTTTTTCTTGTATTCTGGTTTTTATTTTCTTTCCATTTCTTCCTACCTTCTACCTTCCACAGAGCAATAAGCCCAACAACACACATAGCATGGCTGTTTGTACCCTATACCAGAGCGCTCTTTTAGTTTCGGTGACCGGAATTCTGACACCGGGTAATAAATCTTCCTTGCACCGTAAACGCTTACTGCTAGTTTTGGCGCGGAATATCAGCTGATGTGTGTGTAAAATCAGTAATTATATAAATCATTACACACTCATTCTGGATAAACACAGCGCTAAAATTCTTTTGTGTACTATAACTTTGTTCAGTGTTCTATTTTTGATTGCATTTTTATTTGTTTGAAATTATATTTGACGGAGTTAGACTTTTGAAAACAGCGTCATCATTTGAGGAAATTCATAACAAAAGTAATCTATTTATTAATGTAATATCTAAAAATTGGCCCATTCGAATGAGTTTATAATTATAAAGACTTCTCGAAGGGAAGCTAAAGATTATTTCCACATACTTTTTTTTTGGTTTCATATCTTGAGAATGTGTGGTAGTTAGTTTTGTGAGTTTGGCATTACAAGAACAAGCATATTGTCACCAGATTTTATAACATTTAAATCACTGTAAACGCATTCCTGATAGGCTACTCGCAAATCTTAAATAAGGTTGTAAAAAAATAACTTTTTGTAAAGCACCATCTGTTTTTGCATTTTCATTTATTTATAATGATATTTAGCTACGTATATAAGCATCAGAAAACATGTAAAGCTATAGATAGATTACTTCCACATACTTTGAGCTATCTTTCAAGTCTTGTTAATCTTGTATTTATAATATGAATGTCTTTTTTTTAATTGTGTGTGAGATAAGGACTGTTCCATTAGTGTTCTTTGGTAGACAATCCTGTGCACACGACGGCTGCCAAAGAATTCTAAGTAACTGTTTGTATATCTTCTTTCATTCACAGTTCAAAGTTACAATGCAGGTAGTAAATTTAGAGAAACCAAATTCTAAATCTAATACCATCCTTTTATCAATGGCTAGAGTCAGAGATACATATGATAATTTAGAAATATTTATGAATGGCATGAAAGCTCAGATAGTCACTAAAAGATTTAGAGTGGGATGGTAAAAAAGTTGTTTTCTTATTCGGGGATTATGACTTTTTGATGAAAATGTTTGGTTTGTCTGGAGCTTAAGGAACATACCCATGTCTGTGGTGTCTCCAGCAAAACAAGGAAATAAAGATATCCAGAGAGCATACAACTTGCAAACCAAGAAGTTTGGCCATGTTGATAAGAGATTACAATAAATATATGAAATATGGGAAAGGGAATAAAAGGCAAGTGGCACGTTGCCATAATTGTTAACACAAACCAATGTTAGAGATTGAAATTGAAAATGTAGCTCCTCCTTACCTTCATATTTTATTAGGCATTGTTTTGAAACACCACAGACTTCTAGAACAGGTAGCCGATACAATAGACGCAAAGATATTTGAGAATTTGCAAGAGATACATGCAAACATTAGTACTATTAAGAACTTGAAGAGATTTGGTAGGAACTGGAAACAGGCAGAAGAATTAGAAGCTAAAATTGAATTTTTTTCAGGTAGGTATTGAACTTTGTGAAGATAAGGAGGAGACAGATAGTTTTAAAGTTAGACTTGAAAATGCACAAGATGCGCTGGCCAAACTTCAGTTTCAAGATCTGTGTGCTAGGTCTGGTCCAGTTTGCTCACACTTGGACAAGGTACTAGCCAAACACTAAATCATACCACAGGCTTATCATAGCAGAGCATTCATAGGGAATCACTGCCACAGATATCTCACACAAAAAGTTTATAAAGATCTTACAAGAGCAATCATTACACAAACACTGAAAATTACAGACAAACAAGATATAACTGACATAGCTTTTATTGCCCAAGAACAATTCAACTCACTGAAAGAAGCATTTGAGAAAGTACACAACAAAATATCACACAGTAAACCAATTAGTAAAGAATCAATAACAGCATCAATAGAGACATATATGTCTTTGTTCAGAAAGCTATTCCCCAGTAAAACAATTCCTAAACAGCACATATTATAAAAACATTGCAGACTGGATCAGAACTCATGGCTTTGGAATGGGCATGCATGGAGAGCAAGGAGGAGAATTTGTGCATTCCACTATTTCCAAAATTGAAAGACGCGCCAGCGGTATTAAAAATATAACTTCACAATTAAAATTTATAATGGAAACTCATTTGTTACAAATTTCTCCATCTGTGAATGTACAGATTCCTCCTATTAAAAAAAAGGAAGTGTGAATGATAATTGAGCGAAATTTTGGGGCTAGAGCAAATTATGGCAGTTGTTGCGTGAGAGTGACAGAATTAACAGAGTGTGGAAATCATTTAATAGGTGTATGTTTTATTTATTAAATTGAACATTTCATTTTACTCATGACCATACTCATTTTTACATGACCATTGTGATGTATGATTGAGATAATTGATAGCTCTCATGTTTTGGGGACAATTGGGTGTGTTATTTTAAGGTAATAAATGTGGACTTGCAATTTAATGTTTCAATAATTAATGTTTGACGCATGAATCCAAAACAAAACTATGATATCCATTTTCTGTAGGTTTTCTACTTTTGATTTCTGTAAATTGTTATGCTTGTTGATTGTGATCGTTGTAGTGTAAATTGCATAAGAAACAAACCATAACAAAATATTAAAAAAACGTAAATTTTACACTATTTCAGACTATTATATCTTCTGTTCTGATCGTGATAAAATGTTTGTTCTTGTTCTAAAATTTACTCTAACATTTCTAGTCTAGCTTAACGCAAAATTAAAGCTGGTATTTATAATAATAAAGTAGCCTAAAAGCATTAATTAAGCCCTATCAAAAGTAAACACCGCCACATTTTTTTCCCATTAGGAAGTTGACCACTTGACCTCTGTCACGATAGCTATAAATAGCGCGGTCAGGAAAAACTAAAACGTCGCTCGCAAACAGCCGTGATAGACACTTGAAAACTATAATTAACAAATAACACACTTGCAAAAATTGTAGGCAGATGACTGAATTAAAATAAATAAAAACTATCCAGGAATAAAATTCACAACATTTGCTCGGAAGGCAAATGTTGTAACTATGAAACCATCAATGCACTTTTGTATAGGTAGTTTTTTTTAAATAACCAGTTTAATGATTGACTCCTTCAGTTAGCTTGTGGACATAGCAAGTAAATTATTAGAGAAGATAAAATTCCATCTTTCACGTGGATCAGTGTAGGAAAACAGCCAGATTCAAACAAGCCATTTCTCCATCAGTTTTATAGAAAAATTCAAAATCGACTACTCCCTCAAGTATGTTGTAAGAGGTGACTAACATGGCAACCATACTGTGTGAAACAAATTGCTATGGAAACCACCATGACAAGAGTCCACGAATGCTTTGGTGCAGGATTCCTGCAGGGAGATCAAATGCATTGGTTCGCTCTAAGCCAGCAGTAGGCAACCCAACAGCTGTGGAGATCTACTTTCGAAACTCTGAACATTCTAAATATCTGCCCTGATAAAATCATGTCTGGTTTCAGGCCTCAGATTATAATTTGAGGTATGTGCCACCTATATGCAACTTTAAACTCTGCCGGATTATCTGCTTCCTATAGTCCCAACAACAGAGCAGAGGAAAATTAAAACTAAATATTTCACCACATCTTTGCTTCACGTCCACGTAAAGATCACATTCCTGTCTCATGCAATTTATGAATAAAGTGAAATTTAGTCAGTTAATTTGTGGGTTTTCCCTGGGAATGTGGTGAAAGTATCTCAAACCCTAAGGACACCACGTTTTTAAGAGAACTAGTCCTAAATTTACCTAGGTTAAAAATTATTTTTTCCCCACCATCACCTAAAGATCTACCGGTAGATCAAGATTGACCAGTTGCTGACCCCTGCTCTATGGGGAGTTAAAAGGAAAATAAATGAATTTATCTGAACTATCAGGTCATGAAGATTCCGCACTTTGTTAGGATCAAACCTCACCTTCAACAAGGGCATTTGATCTGGAGCTCCATGTTGCTAGAGGAATAGAAAATAATTGTGTTACAGGAATGTAACATAACAATGCTGCTAAAGGAACAGAAAATAATAATGTTGCTAGAGCAATAAAAAATAACAATATTGCCAGAGCAAAAGAACATAATGTTGACAGAGAAAAAGTAACACTTTTGCTAGAGGAACATTAACTAACAATGTTGCTTGAGCAATACAAAAATTAAGTTGCTAGTGGATCAGAAAATGTTGTTAGAGGAATAGAAAATAATAATGGTGCTAGATGAATGTGCTATTGCTAGCAGATTAGAAAATAATAATGGTGCTAGATGAATGGCTATTGCTAGCAGATTAGAAAATAATATTGGTGCTAGATGAATGGGCTATTGCTAGCAGATTAGAAAATAATATTGGTGCTAGATGAATGGACTATTGCTAGCAGATTAGAAAATAATAATGTTTCTAGAGAAACAGGAAAAAAGGTTGCTAAAGGAACAGAAAATAATTATATTGATACAGCATTGAAAAATAACAATATTGCCAGAGCGGAAGAAAATAATGTTCATAGAGAAAAGGTAACATTTTTCCTAGAGGAAAATCACGTAACAATGTTGCTAAAGCAATATAAAAAAATAAAGTTGCTAGAGGAACAGAAAATAATGCTGTTAGAATAATAAAAATATATTTTTGCTAGAGGAACTGAAAATAACAAGTCCTTCTAATGCTGCTAAAGATATAGAAAATAACAATGTTCTAAGTCTACAGTGTTAAAGACTATGATCTCATTCTTATACTCTTTTTAAAGTGACCTTATTGAATAAGTATCACTAGACAGTACATGTGGACCAGTATTGAATAAGTATCACTAGACAGTACATGTGGACCAGTATTGAATAAGTATCACTAGACAGTACATGTGGACCAGTATTGAATAAGTATCACTAGACAGTACATGTGGACCAGTATTGAATAAGTATCACTAGACAGTACATGTGGACCAGTATTGAATAAGTATCACTAGACAGTACATGTGGACCAGTATTTACAACAGCAGTTTAAGTAACAAATCCCCATCAAGGCCAGCTCCTTGACGTGGAGATGGGGCTCAAGTACAGCCATCAGCGGCTGAAAAACCAAGACTGGCCAGGCCCTCCTAGACTCGAGCAAGACCACAGTCTGCCCTAGCAAGTCAAGGTGCTGAAGACGGAGGCAACCAGCCAAGAGGCGCACCACAGCAATCAGGATGCCACGCACATGCGCTATGGGAAGTATGCCTATATCTGCAAAACATTATGGCACTCGCCCTGTGACGGACACCCAGGCAGGCGCAGTGCCGGGCCCTCTGCCTCGGAAGGGCCCAACCCTTACTACTGGGGGTCCTTCTCAATTGCCCCGTGGAGCCAGGAGGCATGAGAATAGAGCTACTGGCCAAGCAAAGAAAAGACCATTTAAAATAATGCACTGGAATGCTGAAGGCGTCAATAGTAAAAAAGACGGCTACAGCAAAAAATTAAAGCTCGAAAATATCTTGAATGAAGAGCAAGCAAATGTATGTTGCTTGCAAGAAACCCACCTCAACAAAGACATAGCCTTCAAAATCAGAGGCTACCAGTGCTACCGATCTGACCGAATAGACAAACGAAAAGGTGGAATACTGACACTCGTGAGGAATAACATCAGTGCATGTCAGCTTGACACCCGTGTGTTACCGGGGCCCGAAAGGGGAGCAAAGAATAGTAACACTGCACCCTACCACGCATGTCGTAAAAAGCGACTAAGGAGGGTATGGGCATGGGGCTGTTTACCCCATCCCGTAAAAACTTCGCACAGTGGGCTGATCACCTGCTTGCCAACCAATCTGATTACGGAAACAATGATAGATTGTTTGGTCTGTTTTTGTTCCACAAAGACGCCACCAGACGTGGTGGAAACAGCGATAGATTGATCAATTTGTTGTTGCCCTAAGACGCCACTAGGCGTACTGGCCACATACTGCTTTGCCGGTTGATGGCTAAGGATGGAAGAAGAAGAAGAAGAAGAATGTCAGCTTGAAACATATATGGAGGGGGCGGAATACCAGATGCTTCATCTCAGGACAGAAAGTTCAGAATTCCACCTGCTCAACTACTACTGTCCGAGCGACCGCCCACTGGCACTAGATACAATCCCAGCAAAAGAAAGACTGATTGTATGCGGAGACTTCAACAGCCACTCACAGAGCTGGGGCTATGATCACATGGACAGGAGAGGTGAGGAGCTTGAAAACTGGCAGGATGACAATGGGCTTATCCTGATTAACCAGCCAATCGACCCACCAACCTTCTACTCGAGATCATGGCACACCACCTCTACACCAGACCTGGCATTCCACTCACCCAGCTTGGAGTGGAACACCACACGCATTGTAGGGAAACAACTTGGAGGCAGCGACCACCGGCCAGTCTTCCTAATTGTGGAAAATGAACTTGTCAAGGAGAGCAGCACTCTCTCTAGGTGGAACTACAAGAAGGCAGACTGGACAATGTACCAGCACCGTACTAGTATACTGGCTAGAGATCTGACTGTAGACAAAGACATCAATAAGCTAGTTGATGAATTCAGCAGATGCATATTACAGGCTGCTCGTGAAACAATACCTAGAGGGGCTCGTAAGCACTACAAACCATATTGGAATAGTGAACTAGAGCAGCTGCACAACGACGTGGAAACATCTCGAAAGCAGGCAGAGACCAGTCCATGCCAAGAACACCACAATAACTACCAGCAAGCTAAGGCCAAATTTCAAAGGGCCAAGTTGCAGGCCAGGCGAAGAAGCTGGAAGGAGAAAACAGAGTCCTTGAACTTTGAAAGAGATACGAGGAAACTGTGGAAGCTGGTAAAGCAACTTAACGATGAAGGTACAGAGAGAAACTCAAGGATTGCTCTGTACAAAGATGGAAACATCCTCATGGGAAAACAGGCAGCTGATCACTTTGCAGACTCCTTTGCTAAAGACAACAACATCGAAGTTAGCCCAGAGAAGCAACAGGAGACTCGTGAGAAACAACACGCAGGACGAGATGGAACCATACCTGAAGTTATGGAAGCACCAATCACATTCAGAGAACTGGAGCTTGCAATATCCAAATTGAAAATGAGAAAGTCGCCAGGAGTTGATGGAGTGTCCAATGAAATGATTAAGAACTTGGGAACCGCAGCAAAAACAAAGCTGCTGCAGATCTTCAATATCTGTTGGAACTCAGGCAGAGTTCCACAGTCCTGGAGGGAAGCAATCATGATACCACTCCTAAAACCAGGAAAAGACAGTTCCACTGCCTCCAGCTACAGACCAATCAGCCTTACAAGCTGCCTCTACAAAACAATGGAACGTATCATCAACCTCAGGCTACAGTGGTACCTTGAAAGTGAAAACCTTCTTGTACCACAGCAGGCGGGCTTTAGGCAGTGTTATTCCACCGAAGATCAGGCAACTTACCTTTCCCAAGAGATTGAGGATGCGTTCCAAGATAAGAAACTGGTACTAGCAGCATGGATAGATCTAAGGAAAGCATTTGACAAGGTTTGGAAAGAAGGGCTTCTGAAGAAACTGAGAAATTGTAGAGTGAATGGTAAGATGTACAAATGGGTGAAAGCATACTTGCATAACAGAAGAGCCCGAGTACAACTAGATGGCCTCAAGAGTAAGAAAATTCTACTGCGTCATGGCGTCCCTCAGGGAGGGGTTCTGTCCCCCACACTTTTCCTAGTCTACATCAACGACCTGGTTGCTGAACTACCACATGGAATGAAAGTGGCAATGTATGCTGATGACCTGGTAATATGGTGCACCGATGAGCATGCAACAGTGGCCACCAAACTGCTACAAAGAGCTATAGATGCCTTAACCTCATGGGCAAATAGATGGTGTGTCAGCATCAACACAGACAAGTGCAGCACTACGCTCTTCACCCTCTCTCCCAAACAAAAAGCTGGTGTCATCAAGATAAACGAAGAGCTCCTGAGAGAAGATAAACAACCCACCTATCTCGGAGTTACATTCGATGATAGGCTGACATGGAAGCAGCACATCAACAAGGCAGCAACAAAGGCCAGGAGGAAGCTAGCCATCCTGAGAAAACTAAGTGGAACCACATGGGGAGCCAGTGGGAAAATACTTAGTAAAGTTTACCAGCAGGGCATACGACCACACCTGGAATATGGGTCAGCTGCGTGGTGTCCAGCATCAAACACCACATTACAAGAGCTAGATAAGGTGCAAAACCAGGCGCTTAGGGTCATCACGGGGGCAATGAAATCAACGCCTATAGTGGAGATGGAGAAAATGGGGAGGATACAAGCACTGAGAGAACGCAGAGACACGAAAGTGCTAACACAGGCAGAAAAGTTCCTCTGTATGCCGAGCCATCCAATGAAGGACAGATTCCAAAACCTAGCAATGGGGCGACTGAAAAGAAGCAGCTTTATCCACCAGGCCAAACGATTTCGTAGACAAACCTCAGACCTGCCTGAAGTTAACAGCCCTCTAAAGTCTGTGCCAGAACAAACCCCTTGGAGAGAGGAGCATGGACTACCAGTACACATCCACACAAAAGTGAAAGGAATATTCGACAGGGATGAACAGAACAGCGTGCAACGTAGGACAGTCTCAGTTTCCTGGATGATGAATACCCACAGGACCTCTGGGTCTGAGTATACACGGATGGGTCAGCACAGAATGCAGTAAAGAATGGAGGAGCAGGAGTGTACATAGAATACCCAAACAACACTAGGGATACGGTCAGAGTACCAACGGGGAAATTCTGTAACAACTATGATGCAGAAGTCCAGGCAATCAAGGTGGCAACTGAGAAACTACTGAACACCAATCTCGGTCCACAGCCTGTAGTATTCCTGACAGATGCAAGATCAGCACTCCAAGCACTTCAGTCCAGAAAATTGCCAGTTATACAGGCCCTACTTTCTGAACTGTGCAACCAGTGCAGGGTCGCCATGCAGTGGATACCGTCTCATTGTGGAATACCAGGAAACGAGAGAGCAGACGGACTGGCTAAAGAAGGTGCTGCAGACGAACAACCGGATGTACCAGTAACGTACCATCAGAAGAAAAAGATGATCAAATCTATCAGAAAGCCACCAACATCAACGCAGGATGACTAACAAGCTATGAACAGATCAGAACAAATAGTCATTCTGTGCCTCAGAACAGGACACAACCGTCTCCGCAGCCACATGTATACAAAATTCATGATTGGCAATTCAGCCATGTGTACATGTGGACAGGCACCCCAGACAGCGGAGCACGTACTGCAAGATTGCCCCGAATATGATATATTGAGGCAAACCCACTGGCCCAGAAAAACAACACTGGAAGCAAAACTATATGGACCTCTGTATGAACTACAAAAGACAGTGAAGTTTATACAAGAAACAACATTGCAGATATAGACAATATATTTCAAGCGAACGAAAGAAGAAGAAGAAGAAGTAACAAATTTAAAAAAATATGCATTACTCATAAGTTATAGTGTACTTCCTAAAATTACCTACATCTTTTATGTTTTCATTACTAGGTCACTAAATAAAAATAGTGTATCTTCTTCAAGTATCATGCCTGGTGGTGGAGGTGATCATGTCTCTCCACAACTTCCTGTCTCCAGTCCCGTTTATCAATTCTGTTGTTGACTTCTGTCCATGCCATGATGTCAAACTGTCCAGTATTTTCTTTCATTGCTGTCCTCTATCTCCTTCAATCTTTTCTGTTGCCCGCAATACATTCCATCCTCCTCCTCATAACATGTCCAGAGAAACTGGATTGCTTCCTTCTAACATAAGGTTAAGCTTCCTTTGCACATTGGCCTCTTTCTGGACATCTCTTTTTACCCGTCCAGGTATTTTTAACATTCTTCTGTAAAACCACATCTCTGTGGCCTCTTGTGCTTTCTCTACTTGGTTGCTAATAGTTCATGTGTCACATCCTCGTATTTCTTTGACCTGCAAGTAATTCTTGTCCTTGTCACCTGTTTGTAACTGTGGCTGACGAAGGGTAAAACCCGAAACGTCCCATGTTTCCTGTGTACCGTTAACTTGTAAAACTGATTTCATACCATTTAATTTTTTTTACTTTATATATTTGTTTCCTTACCAGTTTTACAGCAGCCTCATCGTTTATTGTTATATTCTATACTAAACTCATCGCTGCTACTCTGTCTTCATTTCGTGATAATTCTATATTGTGCACTTCTCTATTTTCATATTTTTGCATTTCTTCAATATGCCTTATCAGAAACATTTGATTTCTTCTTTTCATGCCTTTATCACCCATACATTTTCTCTCATGCCTTCTGACATATCTCGTACTGCCACTGACTTAGCCTTCACTACATACAAAAAACATGCTTTACATGCCACTCTGATTTTCTCAGTAACTGTCATCGTGTTAGAGTTATCCCTAAAGGATTTCTCTCCCACTTCCATCCGTCGACTGGACATTTTCATCCTTCTGAACTACACTGCTTGTTATTAGTTGAGAAGAAATGTTCCTTCCAACATATGAGGTGTTTTATTGCACTGCATAAACGCCTGCTCACTGACTTGGAACTTTTGAAATCTAACTACACTCACCAACTACGTCAATTGACTTCTTCGTGCCCAGCAGCGTTCCCTCTTATTCGTACCATTATCCATGATACTAATAGGGAGCTTTATACTCGGCTGAGCATGCATTAAAAAGAAAAATTGCGTCACCTTCATCTTCATGTTCCTTCTGATTCTTCAGTGTCCTCTATTCAGACTTCTACTCAAACTAAAGTTATTTGCATTCCTCCAGATCTACAGCTATCTCCTGGTGAATTATCTGTCCCAAGTAAAGGTTTGTTCCTCTTCGTTCTAAATTTGATAAATATTCTCTGCTTCAAGACGTCTATTTTTTACTTCTACTGACAAAAAAATTGTTGTATAAAATACTTTTCATTCTATAACATATAAAAAGAAATACATCAAGGATGTAAAAGGGATGAAACACTTGTCTGAAGCTTGGACCACTACTGATGATCAGATTACCTGATGCTGTAATTCTGTACATGGAGTTTCCCTATCATGAATAGTCTAAGATCATGTATAATTTATTCAATACTAGATCACAAAATGTAACAAATATCATACATTTAAAAAAAAATTTTACATTTTAATTAATGATGGAGTAAATGATGATTTTGTTTTAGAGCTGTTTATTTCCATCCAGGGATGGTCATGGTTTTATTTCATGGCTACTAAAATCAGGACTTGTTTCAAAAGTTTTGTTAATTCATTTTGTGTTTCGTTGGTTATTTAATTTCTTGTTTTGATATTTCTTTATTTCTGGTTTTGCATTTTCTTGCATTATTATTTTTTTTTTTGCTTATCACCTGAGTTGTTTACTTTTTTTCATCTGATTGTATCGCTCTTTTTGTCTGTGTTTCTCATCCTCGTATGTGTTTGTAGTATTTTTCTTTGACCTGTCTATAATTCTTGTCCTTGTCACCTGTTTGTAGTTGTGGCTGACAAAGGGTGAAACCCAATATGTCCCACGTTTCCTGTGTACAGTTAATTTGTAAAACTGATTCCAAACCAATTTATTTTTTAATTTATTAGAAAATAATGAGACAGTTGGTAAATCTTACAGAAACACTAATGATAAACATCATTATTGACATCACACATCAGCTTCCTAATTGATTCTGCTATAGATAATCAGTTTTACAGAACCATAGTTAGCTGAAAGAGTGCCCCTGAATTATCCATAGTTGATCCAAAAGGATCTTCATGCCAAAAGCCTAAAAACTTATTGAGCAAACATTTTGTACATGGTCAAAAACCCTTTGATTGAATGTAAAGTACACAGACCAGTACATGGTCAACAACCCTTTGATTGAATGTAAAGTACACAGACCAGTACAAGGTCAACAACCCTTTGATTGAATGTAAAGTACACAGACCAGTTGTTTAGCACTAGCACCCACATTATGTCAAACAAACTGCTACAAAAACCTCGCACCTGATGAAGTGCTTTTTCCTGGAGCTGCAAAAAAGCCAAAGAATACTGGAGCCTTTACAAGTGTGTGGAAGGGTCTTAAGCTTTTACTGTGTTGAAGGCATGGTCCTGTGTTTACTGTGCTTAAGGCATGATCTTGCATTTACTGTTTTAGTACATGATACTGTACTTACTCGGTTTAAGGCATGATATTGTGTTTAAGGCATGATACTGTGTTTAAGGTATGATACTGTATTTAAGGCATGATTTTGAACTTAGGTATGATACTGTATTTATGGTATGATACTGTGTTTATCGCATGATACTGGGTTTAAGGTATGATACTGTATTTAAGGTATGATACTGTGTTTAAGGTACAATACAGTGTTCAAGGTATATGTAAAAGGTGTGTGTGCAGTGTTGAATGATACCAGGCATGCTCCAGTCTACCCAGTGGTGCTGTAAATGGGTAACTCACTCTAGTCCTGAGTTAGGGAAGGCAAAGACAGCTGTAAAAAGTGGTGTTAGATGGTGGCATACTCTGATCATCACTGGGCGGAAACTCGCAGGACGTCAATGATGCAGGAACTGGTTTCCTTCTGAGGCTCCAGGAGGAGCAGGCCCTTAACTTGGTCAATTCAACCGACACAGGATGGTGTAAATATGGAGTGAGAGTGTTATTAACGCGAATGATGGAATGTTCGTATCTTGACCAATATAAAGCACTCATTCACTCATGGCTATAAGTCACCAATGCAGACTGCTGGAATCTTTTCATACAGTTTATTCAGACGCACACACTGGGACAGAACGAATAGATCATAAGTACATGTTGACACATCAATCTTCAGGCATGAATAGTAGATCCCATGTCATGGAACATTCAAATATAATGGGTAACAAAACAGCATTCAATGTTCTAATACATTATGGCCGCATCCCCTATCTGACTGAACGCGTCAGTAAAGGCGGATCGGTAAAGAAATGAAGAGTTCGATGGACGAACCTTCTTTCCCTTGCTAAGTTCTTAGGTTGCTTATATTCAATGTTTATATCATACTGTGAAACCACGATAAGGGGTTTTCATATAAATGAGATCTCCATGCCACTGTCCGAATAGTAAGATACACGACCCGTTCTCTGGACAGTGATCCATAATGATGACAGGGATACAAAAATGGCCTCCTTCCCTGAGCTTTTGCTCACTCGCCCAGCAGAAGAATAATCATCAGCCAAAGTTGATTCAAAACTTGAATAAGTATAACTTTCTAGAGTTACCATACAGTCCCTTTGTCAGAAGGTTACTTCATGAAGACATAAGCGCTGATGGAACCTGTCATCTACAACAATGTCTAGTTAAACGACCAACGATGCACGAAAATATGTTGCTTCATCTAGGTCTAACCATAAGGAGATCGTCAAAAGGGTCTGGATTTACCTTGAGTCCGAATAGTACATAATACAGTACATGAGGAGAGTCTCTAACACTATAATCTTGTAGAGACACAATCTCCTACTGAAGAAATCACTTCATAAATCATTTTTCACTCTAGAAAGGACCAACCCTTAGGAAATACGTGACCAGCCATTGTAGGCGGCAATATCGGAACTCCTCACGACTCGCCAAGACAACCAATACCTCCGCTAGTGCGGCATAAAGAATATAGTCCTGCCTACCCATACAAAATATACAATATAGGACTGAATCTACTTGCACTAATAATATGTAATACATATGAATTCAGGCCATAAACATTCTAAGAACAATCAATCTATTTTCTGGCTATGACAAATGATGAATGCCAAAATATAAGTATTCTTACGCCTGATCAATATCAAGGGAGATTATCCATATAATCAAACGTATAAATCAAACATGGATTATCTGTCATCTTTACAAAAGAAAGCATTTTCGTACCCAATTAAATACAACAATATATTTTCCATATTAAATAGACATATCGACATTTGTAATCTGTGCGTCAAAAAATATGTACGCAACAGTATGCTACTGTATTTAAGGTGTGATACTGTGTTTAAGGTATGATACGGTGTTTAAGGTATGATATCATGTTTAAGGCATAATATCATATTTAAGGTATGATACTGTGTTTAATGTTTAATATCATGTTTAAGGTATGATACTGTGTTTAAAGTATGATATCATGTTTAATGTATGATACTGTGTTTAAGGTATGATACTGTGTTTAAGGTATGATATCTTGTTTATGGTAAGATACTGTGTTTAAGGTATGATACTGTGTTTAAGGTATGATATCATGTTTAAGGTATGATACTGTGTTTAATTTATCATACTGTATTGAAGACATTATACTGTGTTTAAGGCATAATACTGTGTTGAAGACATTATACTGTGTTTAAGACATAATAGTGTGTTTAAGGCATATTACTGTGTTTAAGGCATGATACTATGTTTCAGGCATGATACTGTGTTTAAGGCTTGATACTGTGCTGAAGGCATGATACTGAGTTTAAGGCATGATACTGTGCTGAAGACATGATATGTTGCTGAAGGCATGATGCTGAAGGCATGATACTGTATTTAAGGCATGATACTGTGTTTAATGCATGATATTGTGTTTAAGGCATGATACTGTGCTTAACACATTATACTGTGCTGAAGACATTATACTGTGTTTAAGACATAATAGTGTGTTTAAGGAATGATACTGTGTTTAAGGCATAATAGTGTGTTTAAGGCATGATACTGTGTTTAAGACATGATACTGTGCTGATGACATTATACTGTGTTTAAGTCATAAAGACATGACACTGTGTTTAATGCATGATACTGTATTGAAGGCATCATACTGTGTTTAAAGCATGATACTATGTTTAAGGCATAATAGTGTTTGTAAGGCATGATACTGTGTTGAAGGCATGATACTGTGTTTAAGGTATGTTACTGTAAAGGAAGACAAAAGAGAGACGGACCTTAAACAAAGTGGCAGAGAACTGTGGAGTCTAAGATGAAAAGTATGAACCAGAGTTGGGGTACCACATGAAGGATGACCATAGACAGAGCAAATTAGAAAGAGTTTTTAACTGCTCTTCAAGACTTGAAGGTGGAATGGTTTAAACCGCAAACGGCTCTGGGGTCGACCGAGCCTTATGAATTGGGTACCAGAGTAACTCTGGGAAGGTTAAGGCGGCCGGCGTAATGCTGACCACATCACCCCTAGTGTGCCGATGGTCAAAAAAATATGGTGCCTAACACCATGTTCCCAATATGCCTCAATGGGCGTGTAACGGGATCCTTTACCTTTATTTTTTCCAAGACACCGCTAGGGTTGATTGCTATATCTGTCAGTAGCGAAAGATCTATGAAGAATCCAACAACAAAAACTGTATTAAGGAATGATAATGAAATTGCTTCTTTTTGTGATATTGTACTTCTAATTACTTTAAACAACACAAAAAAATTACCATCATAAACATTCAGAATGTCAGCACATCCTGTAGTGAATTTTGTATCCTGTGGCTGCACCACAATGACATCATCCTCATGTGCTCTTAGATAGTATGTGCAAGTGTGGTCCCTGTCAATAGTTTCAAAAAAGCACTACTTATATATTTGGCATGCCTTAAGACGAGCACAGTTAGAAAATAAATATAGTACATGTCAATAAATGAGGTGGCTGCTGTAAAACTGGTAAGGAAATAAATATATAAATAAAAAAATAAAATTTATTGACATATACTATTAATCTTTGTTATAGTTTTTGTTACGTTTCATATCCTTTTTAGTGTCTTTTTTTATTGCCGCCATCTTATACATCACTTTTATGGACATAACTGGATGACAGCAATCTTCACTGTTTTATTTCTTACTTACTTAGTCGTTCCCCTTCTACCGTGAGGTGTAGAGGTTTGGAAGAGGCAGCGCCAGACTATCCTATCGGCTGTCTTCCTCCTGGCCTGGTTCCATTCTAGTCCTCAGTCCTTCAAAGATTGTCTAATGTTGTCCTCCCAGCGGACTCTGGGTCGTCCTGGGGGTCTGGATCCCTGGCTCTTTGTTTCCCATGCTTGTCGTGGTAGCCGATCTTCTCCCATTCTGCAAACCATCTTAGTTGGGACTCTTCTACTTGGGTCTGTAGGGGTGGGATTTTAGGTGTATCATCTGGTTGCAGACCATGTCTCTTCTTGTTACTTAAACCACCTTCCTCAGATACCTCATTTCTGAGGTTTGGATCTGCCTTTTGTGGGTTGTAGTCATTGCCCATGACTCGCATCCATATGTCAAGACTGGGACATAGGTGAAGCGGTTTACAGCCATCTTCGTTTTCTTACCAACCTCTCTCTTGCATAGGAATCCTCGATTTATGGCCTGAAAAAGTGTCCCAGCTGCTGCTTTTTAAGTGGCCAACTCTTCTTTGATGCCTCCCTTTCGGTCTATAATAGCTCCGAGGTATTTAAAGTGGTCGACTTGATCCAGGACCTGTTCTCCCAGCTTAATCTGATGTCTTCTTTCTTCTCGTGATATCACCATGGATTTTGTTTTAGAGCTACTTATTTCCATCCAGGGATGGTCATGGTTTTATTTCACGGATACTAAAATCAGGACTTGTTTCAAAAGTTTTGTTAATTCATTTTGTGTTTCGTTGGTTATTTAATTTCTTGTTTTGATATTTCTTTATTTCTGGTTTTGCATTTTCTTGCATTTTTATTATTTTTTTTTTTGCTCATCACCTGTGTTGTTTACTTTTTCATCTGATTGTATCACTCTTTTTGTCTGTGTTTCTCATCCTCGTATGTGTTTGTAGTATTTTTCTTTGACCTGTCTATAATTCTTGTCCTTGTCACCTGTTTGTAGTTGTGGCTGACAAAGGGTGAAACCCAATATGTCCCATGTTTCCTGTGTACCGTTAATTTGTAAAACTGATTCCAAACCAATTTATTTTTTAATTTATTAGAAAATAATGAGACAATTGGTAAATCTTACAGAAACACTAATGATAAACATCATTATTGACATCACACATCAGCTCCCTAATTGTTGTTGTTGAAGACAATTTACATCATTACACTCCGGCAAACCCTCAGCATAGATCAAGAGAAATCTGATCCAACACGAAAATAAGAATCTTCAACTCAAATGTGAAGTCAGTCCTATTGTATGGCTCTGAGACATGGAGAACAACAAAGACAACTACCAAAAAGCTACAGACTTTCATAAATGGGTGCTTGCGTAGAATAGAGGGATTAAAATGGTATGACAAGGTTACCAACATGGAACTGATGACAAGAACTAGACAAGTGCCAGTGGAACAAGAGATGAGAAGAAGACGATGGCAATGGATAGGACACACACTGATTAAACCTGTTGATAGCATTACAAGGCAGTCCTTGTTCTGGAATTCCCAGGGCAAGAGAGGCAGAGGTAGACCAAGAAGCACATGGAGAAGAGAGCTGGAAACAGAGGTGAAAATGATAAGGAGAACGTGGAAAGAACTTCAGATGATGGCACTTGACAAGAGGACTTGGCATGTGTTTGTTGAAGGCCTATGCTCCTTTGGGAGTGGAGGGTTATGAATGAATGAAACCCTCAGCACATGTCGAAAGGTTTGAATCCTAACTAAAGAGCATGCCAAGCCTTCCTGTCCTGTGCCATCTGTTCAAAATCTTTCTGTCTCCTTAACCCATTTTATACCTGTCTCCAGTTCCCTTCTCTATATGTTTTTCAATCTCCCTCTTACCCTGAGAATTCCAGAACAAGTACTATCTTGTAATGCTAACAACTGGTTTTTCTCAATGTTTGTCCTACCTATTGCCAGCATCACCTTCTCACCTCTTTTTCCACTGGCATTTGTCTGGTGCTGGTTATTGACTCCACATTAACAATCTCGTCACACCATTTCAATCCTTCTGTTCTACACAAGCGCCCATTTATGAAAGTCTGTAACTTCTTGGCCATTATTTTCCTTGTTCTCCATATTTTAAAGCCATACAAGTACGTCTGCTTTGACATCTGAGTTGGAGATGCTGATTTCTGTGTTGGACTTGATCTGATGGTCTGGGCTATTGAAGATGGCTAAAGGTGTAAGGGTAATCCAAAAGCTTTCATAAACATCTTTGCTAAATCAGTCACCCAGCCAATAAACAGTTTTGCCAATGTAAGTTTCACTTCAATGTTTGCATGTAAAGGTGCACATAATGTGGCACAACTCAAATGTAAAGCCACTATTATTGGCAAATGTGGCTTTTGAGAATAACACCTTATGTTTTTATTTAACATATTAATACATTTCATACCATGCTTGACTGCATGGTTTGGTGTCAAAGTGGCTGTGAACCACAAGGTCCTTTTAAGTTTTTGTCATATCTGTCAGTCACCACGGGTACCTCCTGGAATGCTTCCCAGGCTTCTATTTCAGATTGGAGAAGAGGCAGATGATGGAAAAGAATCTTCCTAACAGCAGCACAATGAGGGTGATAGGTTAAGATTAACTTTATGCTGTTAGATGTAGTTTTATGGCTAAGGTTGATGGCATCCTGTCAAGATATGTGGAGGCTGCAATGTGAAGCAGAGGTGAGAACATGCTTAGGATATAATCTATTATGGAAGAAGTCTTACATTTTGTGCACTCTGCTGTAAAAGTCATCACCATATTGGCACCTACGGTGGAGGTAGAAAATCTGGGAAAACTGTAAGAAGTTTTGTTATTGTTATTGTTGTTCAGAATCGACATCACTGCACTCCAGACAAACCCATAGGTGCTCAGTCTCCCTCTGCAAATTTCTAGGGTATGAATGCTAACTGTTCCTGTTGTGTGCTGGTTGAATATATGCCAGATGCATCCTCTCATACATCCATCCCTGTCAGTCCTATGCTTAATGCCAAATTCCAGGAATCTTAGCCTTAATGATTCATCAATTGCAGTGTCATTCACTAATAGATCATTAATTGTCCTCAGTATCTCTCCCTTGTCCATACCCAATGCACCTACAATGGGTGCTCTTGAAGCTAGTCTTTCAGCTCTTTCATTGCCGCATACCCCTGCATCACTAGGACAGTAGATCCACACCATTTCTTGAATATTTGGGGCATCTATGGAGGTTTTCCATTCATGCTGTAGCCATCCATTTTGGACCTTCAGAAGCATGGACCAAGAGTGTGACATAATAACTGCCCTTGTTAATGAAGTTTCAGACAACCACCTTAGGGCTACGGAGCTGTGGTAACATAGTGGTTAGTGCACTGGCTTCCTAGTGCAGTGGTCTATGGTTCGATCCCCAGATGAGGCGGGAATTTTTTAGGCCACAAACGGCTTCTGGGTCGACCCAGCCCCAAATGGGTACCAGAGCAACTCTGGGAAGGTTAAGGCGGCCGGCGTGATGCCGACCCCATCACCCCTCGTGTGCCGACAGTCAAGATAATATGGGCCTAACACCATATTCCCAATATGCCTCAATGGGCGTGTAATGGGTTCCTTTACCTTTTTTACCTTAGGGCTGCAGTAGCTACCTCTACCTCCATTCTCATGCTAGAGTTTGTTTTCATGTAAGCCCCACTATGTTCAGCCATGATCCAGCCCATTACTCTTTCCAAGAGTCCCATCCTGATTTCTTACCATGGACTACAGACCCATCAAGAAGAGTGGGATATATATCTGAAAGGAAGACATGCATATAAGATGTTCAAGGCTCCAACAAGAAAATGTCAGATATCTAGGGAATTGAAAATTCCCAGTAATAAGAAACTTCTCAGACTACAGCTGGGAAAAGGCTATTTCAGAATAGAAGAACCTTACTGTGCAGGATGTCTTCAAGACAATAATATAGAACATTTCTTGTTAAAATGTAAGAGGTATGAACAAATGAGAATACCAATATTAGATTATTTGCAAGCATCCAACCTACCTATAAATATAGAAGAGGTGTTGAGAATAGACAGACCTAGGGAACTGCATAATATAGTCAAAAAATATTTAACACGAACAAATGTTAATATATAGTGGCTGGGAATGTGAAGGTCTGATGCTGTTCTTACAATGCATATGACTTTTAACAGATGAAAGTCAATTAAATATCTGTTAAAATCCGTTATATAACTAGAACCACCAGGCCTTTACACCCCTCCACTTTAATATTATTCTTGTTTAGAGTTTATTCTTTTTTTTTTTAACGTATAAGCACTATTGTGATTATCCCTATTTATATTGATTTGACAAATGTGATGCCACTTTCTCATATCGGCAGTTGTTCATATTATTTGGAATTGAAAACAATATATATATCCTAATTATAACCCATCAGAGGTTGAACGGGATATCTTTTTTTTCATTAATTTAAACAAAAACAAAAAAAAATCAGTTTACACAATGCCATCATTATCCCTAGCATTATTGTTTATCAGCAGATCACTTTCCAGCTCTGATTTCCCAATGCCCCAAGTTTTGCACTCTCTGCCAAGGCTGATGATGACTTGCTGGTAGTTCATCAAGTTCTTACCTCACTTACTCCACTCTTCCCCCTTGAATATATTTTAATCTGTGGTCACGTCTAATAGTTGCCTCTGCTACTGCCATCCATGACATCCTCTTCTTGATTCTTGCTTCCTTGATGTCAGCTATGTTCTCATGCAGGGGGTGCCTTTTGTCTGTGGTTACTCGCATATAGGTTTTTACTAGAGCCATCGCATATCTGGATTTAATTGACAGCAATCCAAGCATGTACCACATCATCACAATGGGGGTATCTTGCATACAGCCCAAGATTAAACGCATCCCTTCATTCTGAATGCATTCCAGTTGTTCACACTGTGATACTGACCATGTGAATACTCCCAAACCATACTCGATTACTGACATGACTAGCTGAAAGATATAGGAGAAACAGTAGTCTCTGCTCCAGGTGCACTGAGGCCATTGTTTTTAGGGCTGCCGTGCCTCCCTTACATATCTGTACGGTGTGATCAACATAGTACTTGTACGATAGCCCACAATCAAATGTAACTCCAAGGTATTTTAGCTTGCCTTGCCTTTCAATTTTCTGCCCACTGAGAGTAAAAAGAGTTTTGACATGCCTAAAGATAATTGTGGGCATTGGTGGGTTATAGTACACTTAACTCTTAGTATACGAGCGGCCTTCTAGAGAGGCCGATGATCGATCCCCGTCAATAGCAAAAATTTATAGCTGAATGCATGTTTAAAACCACTGAACAATTTAGTTACGTGCATGATATAGGGGTTTCATTTCTTCACATTTTGATATATAACTCTTATGTTATCTTTATAAATAAATTACTTATTGCAAAATTTGTAATGGTAGTCATGAAAGGCTGCTCGTATACTAAGAGTTAAGTTTTAAGGAATAATGATGACAGCAAGGTCAAGGAAATTGACAGATATAGTTGAAATGTGGGAAGTCACCTGAATACCAGGATGGAAGTTATTAAAAAAGTCAATGAACTTAGCGCAGTGTGTCCAGTTTCAGACAAATATCAAAGATGAGTGTGTAGATCCATATAAATATCTTAAAATATTACCTCTGAAAAAAGTTCCTCATCAACAAAGATAAATTCAGTTTTTTAAAATCCTGTCACAGAATGCTCCAATGTTTCTGTGGCCTATTTTCAAATACAATTCTTCTTCTTGTCGTTTGCTCTCAAATAACGACATCTATCTCTCTCATAATGTTGACAGTCTGTCTCAGGTCTCTCTCATCATGCTGACAGTCTGTCTCAGGTCTCTCTCATAATGTTGACAGTCTGTCTCAGGTCTCTCTCATAATGCTGACAGTCTGTCTCAGGTCTCTCTCATCATGCTGACAGTCTGTCTCAGGTCTCTCTCATAATGCTGACAGTCTGTCTCAGGTCTCTCTCATAATGCTGACAGTCTGTCTCAGGTCTCTCTCATAATGCTGACAGTCTGTCTCAGGTCTCTCTCATAATGCTGACAGTCTGTCTCAGGTCTCTCTCATAATGCTGACAGTCTGTCTCAGGTCTCTCTCATAATGCTCACAGTCTGTCTCAGGTCTCTCTCATAATGCTGACAGTCTGTCTCATGTCTCTCTCATAATGCTGACAGTCTGTTTCAGGTCTCTCTCATAATGCTCACAGTCTGTCTCAGGTCTCTCTCATAATGCTGACAGTCTGTCTCAGGTCTCTCTCATAATGCTGACAGTCTGTCTCAGGTCTCTCTCATAATGCTGACAGTCTGTCTCAGGTCTCTCTCATAATGCTGACAGTCTGTCTCAGGTCTCTCTCATAATGCTGACAGTCTGTCTCAGGTCTCTCTCATAATGCTGACAGTCTGTCTCAGGTCTCTCTCATAAAGCTGACAGTCTGTCTCAGGTCTCTCTCATCACCATAAGGTTTCTCCCTCAACTGGGTTGGAGAATGCCACCCTGCTTCTCTCATGGAGCCAACAGTTTTGGAGTAAATATTCTACTGCCTACCAACGGGCTGATCACCCGTTTGCCAGTCACTTCGATTACGGAAACAACAGCAAATGGATTGATTTGCCGTTGCCCTAAAGACGCCAATAGGCGTGATGGGAAACAATGGCAAAGAAAACCTATCTGCTGTTGCCCTAAGACGCCACTAGGCGTAATAGCCACTGACTGCTTTGACGGTCGGTGGCTAAGGACGGAAGAAGAAGAAGAAGATTCTACTGCCTGTCTGTCCTCCCTGCATGGACACTCATCTGTCTGTCCTCCCTGCAAGGACACTCATCTGTCTGCCTAATTTTCAGTTTGTTGAACAAACAGTATCTGACTTTGCAATGGCTGGTTCTCAGTCTGAAAATTATCACTTGATCTCTTATTGGTAATGTATAGTATGGTTCAGCATTACTGGACTCTGCCATTTTTCTCTGTAGCTATTTCTAATTATTGCTTTTATCTCTTCATGTGTAGCCCTGTCTTCTGTTTGGGTTTTCCTTCCTCCCTCTTTGGCACGTTTATCTGCCTTCTCATTTCTATATTTCTTGCAGTGGGTGGGGATCCACTTTACTTTTACTTTTTTGAATTTGTAACTGGTCTTCTTTATTGTTTCTGCCAGTCTGTCTATATTATTGTTTTTAGTGTTTCAGCCAGTTTGTCTATATTATTGTTTTTATTGTTTCTGCCAGTCTGTCTATATTATTGTTTTTATTGTTTCTGCCAGTTTGTCTATATTATTGTTTTTATTGTTTCTGCCAGTCTGTCTATATTATTGTTTTTATTGTTTCTGCCAGTCTGTCTATATTATTGTTTTTATTGTTTCTGCCAGTCTGTCTATATTATTGTTTTTAGTGTTTCAGCCAGTTTGTCTATATTATTGTTTTTATTGTTTCTGCCAGTCTGTCTATATTATTGTTTTTATTGTTTCTGCCAGTTTGTCTATATTATTGTTTTTATTGTTTCTGCCAGTCTGTCTATATTATTGTTTTTATTGTTTCTGCCAGTCTGTCTATATTATTGTTTTTAGTGTTTCAGCCAGTTTGTCTATATTATTGTTTTTATTGTTTCTGCCAGTCTGTCTATATTATTGTTTTTATTGTTTCTGCCAGTTTGTCTATATTATTGTTTTTATTGTTTCTGCCAGTCTGTCTATATTATTGTTTTTATTGTTTCTGCCAGTCTGTCTATATTATTGTTTTTATTGTTTCTGCCAGTCTGTCTATATTATTGTCTTTATTGTTTCTGCCAGTCTGTCTATATTATTGTTTTTATTGTTTCTGCCAGTCTGTCTATATTATTGTCTTTATTGTTTCTGCCAGTCTGTCTATATTATTGTTTTTATTGTTTCTGCCAGTCTGTCTATATTATTGTCTTTATTGTTTCTGCCAGTCTGTCTATATTATTGTTTTTAGTGTTTCTGCCAGTCTGTCTATATTATTGTTTTTATTGTTTCTGCCAGTCTGTCTATATTATTGTTTTTATTGTTTCTGCCAGTCTGTCTATATTATTGTTTTTATTGTTTCTGCCAGTCTGTCTATATTATTGTTTTTATTGTTTCTGCCAGTCTGTCTATATTATTGTTTTTATTGTTTCTGCCAGTCTGTCTATATTATTGTCTTTATTGTTTCTGCCAGTCTGTCTATATTATTGTTTTTATTGTTTCTGCCAGTCTGTCTATATTATTGTCTTTATTGTTTCTGCCAGTCTGTCTATATTATTGTTTTTAGTGTTTCTGCCAGTCTGTCTATATTATTGTCTTTATTGTTTCTGCCAGTCTGTCTATATTATTGTTTTTATTGTTTCTGCCAGTCTGTCTATATTATTGTCTTTATTGTTTCTGCCAGTCTGTCTATATTATTGTTTTTATTGTTTCTGCCAGTCTGTCTATATTATTGTTTTTATTGTTTCTGCCAGTCTGTCTATATTATTGTTTTTATTGTTTCTGCCAGTCTGTCTATATTATTGTCTTTATTGTTTCTGCCAGTCTGTCTATATTATTGTTTTTATTGTTTCTGCCAGTCTGTCTATATTATTGTTTTTATTGTTTCTGCCAGTCTGTCTATATTATTGTTTTTATTGTTTCTGCCAGTCTGTCTATATTATTGTCTTTATTGTTTCTGCCAGTCTGTCTATATTATTGTTTTTATTGTTTCTGCCAGTCTGTCTATATTATTGTTTTTATTGTTTCTGCCAGTCTGTCTATATTATTGTTTTTATTGTTTCTGCCAGTCTGTCTATATTATTGTTTTTATTGTTTCTGCCAGTCTGTCTATATTATTGTCTTTATTGTTTCTGCCAGTCTGTCTATATTATTGTTTTTATTGTTTCTGCCAGTCTGTCTATATTATTGTTTTTATTGTTTCTGCCAGTCTGTCTATATTATTGTCTTTATTGTTTCTGCCAGTCTTTCTATATTATTGTCTTTATTGTTTCTGCCAGTCTGTCTATATTATTGTTTTTATTGTTTCTGCCAGTCTGTCTATATTATTGTTTTTATTGTTTCTGCCAGTTTGTCTATATTATTGTTTTTATTGTTTCTGCCAGTCTGTCTATATTATTGTTTTTATTGTTTCTGCCAGTTTGTCTATATTATTGTTTTTATTGTTTCTGCCAGTTTGTCTATATTATTGTTTTTATTGTTTCTGCCAGTCTGTCTATATTATTGTTTTTATTGTTTCTGCCAGTTTGTCTATATTATTGTTTTTATTGTTTCTGCCAGTCTGACTATATTATTGTTTTTATTGTTTCTGCCAGTCTCTCTATATTATTGTTTTTATTGTTTCTGCCAGTCTGTCTATATTATTGTCTTTATTGTTTCTGCCAGTTTGTCTATATTATTGTTTTTATTGTTTCTGCCAGTTTGTCTATATTATTGTTTTTATTGTTTCTGCCAGTCTGTCTATATTATTGTTTTTATTGTTTCAGCCAGTTTGTCTATATTATTGTTTTTATTGTTTCTGCCAGTCTGTCTATATTATTGTTTTTATTGTTTCTGCCAGTTTGTCTATATTATTGTTTTTATTGTTTCTGCCAGTCTGTCTATATTATTGTTTTTATTGTTTCTGCCAGTCTGTCTATATTATTGTTTTTATTGTTTCTGCCAGTTTGTCTATATTATTGTTTTTATTGTTTCTGCCAGTCTGTCTATATTATTGTTTTTATTGTTTCTGCCAGTTTGTCTATATTATTGTTTTTATTGTTTCTGCCAGTCTGTCTATATTATTGTTTTTATTGTTTCTGCCAGTCTGTCTATATTATTGTTTTTATTGTTTCTGCCAGTCTGTCTATATTATTGTTTTTATTGTTTCTGCCAGTCTGTCTATATTATTGTTTTTATTGTTTCTGCCAGTCTGTCTATATTATTGTTTTTATTGTTTCTGCCAGTCTGTCTATATTATTGTTTTTATTGTTTCTGCCAGTCTGTCTATATTATTGTTTTTATTGTTTCTGCCAGTCTGTCTATATTATTGTTTTTATTGTTTCTGCCAGTCTGTCTATATTATTGTTTTTATTGTTTCTGCCAGTCTGTCTATATTATTGTTTTTATTGTTTCTGCCAGTCTGTCTATATTATTGTTTTTATTGTTTCTGCCAGTCTGTCTATATTATTGTTTTTATTGTTTCTGCCAGTCTGTCTATATTATTGTTTTTATTGTTTCTGCCAGTCTGTCTATATTATTGTTTTTATTGTTTCTGCCAGTCTGTCTATATTATTGTTTTTATTGTTTCTGCCAGTCTGTCTATATTATTGTTTTTATTGTTTCTGCCAGTCTGTCTATATTATTGTTTTTATTGTTTCTGCCAGTCTGTCTATATTATTGTTTTTAGTGTTTCTGCCAGTCTGTCTATATTATTGTTTTTATTGTTTCTGCCAGTCTGTCTATATTATTGTTTTTATTGTTTCTGCCAGTCTGTCTATATTATTGTTTTTATTGTTTCTGCCAGTCTGTCTATATTATTGTTTTTATTGTTTCTGCCAGTCTGTCTATATTATTGTTTTTATTGTTTCTGCCAGTCTGTCTATATTATTGTTTTTATTGTTTCTGCCAGTCTGTCTATATTATTGTTTTTATTGTTTCTGCCAGTCTGTCTATATTATTGTTTTTATTGTTTCTGCCAGTCTGTCTATATTATTGTTTTTATTGTTTCTGCCAGTCTGTCTATATTATTGTTTTTATTGTTTCTGCCAGTCTGTCTAGATTATTGTTTTTATTGTTTCTGCCAGTCTGTCTATATTATTGTCTTTATTGTTTCTGCCAGTCTGTCTATATTATTGTCTTTATTGTTTCTGCCAGTCTGTCTATATTATTGTTTTTATTGTTTCTGCCAGTCTGTCTATATTATTGTTTTTATTGTTTCTGCCAGTTTGTCTATATTATTGTTTTTATTGTTTCTGCCAGTCTGTCTATATTATTGTTTTTATTGTTTCTGCCAGTCTGTCTATATTATTGTCTTTATTGTTTCTGCCAGTCTGTCTATATTATTGTTTTTATTGTTTCTGCCAGTCTGTCTATATTATTGTTTTTATTGTTTCTGCCAGTCTGTCTATATTATTGTTTTTATTGTTTCTGCCAGTCTGTCTATATTATTGTTTTTATTGTTTCTGCCAGTTTGTCTATATTATTGTTTTTAGTGTTTCTGCCAGTCTGTCTATATTATTGTTTTTAGTGTTTCTGCCAGTCTGTCTATATTATTGTTTTTATTGTTTCTGCCAGTCTGTCTAGATTATTGTTTTTATTGTTTCTGCCAGTCTGTCTATATTATTGTTTTTATTGTTTCTGCCAGTCTGTCTATATTATTGTTTTTATTGTTTCTGCCAGTCTGTCTATATTATTGTTTTTATTGTTTCTGCCAGTCTGTCTATATTATTGTTTTTAGTGTTTCTGCCAGTCTGTCTATATTATTGTTTTTATTGTTTCTGCCAGTCTGTCTATATTATTGTTTTTATTGTTTCTGCCAGTCTGTCTATATTATTGTCTTTATTGTTTCTGCCAGTCTGTCTATATTATTGTTTTTATTGTTTCTGCCAGTCTGTCTATATTATTGTTTTTATTGTTTCTGCCAGTCTGTCTATATTATTGTCTTTATTGTTTCTGCCAGTCTGTCTATATTATTGTTTTTATTGTTTCTGCCAGTCTGTCTATATTATTGTTTTTATTGTTTCTGCCAGTCTGTCTATATTATTGTTTTTATTGTTTCTGCCAGTCTGTCTATATTATTGTTTTTATTGTTTCTGCCAGTCTGTCTATATTATTGTTTTTATTGTTTCTGCCAGTCTGTCTATATTATTGTTTTTATTGTTTCTGCCAGTCTGTCTATATTATTGTTTTTATTGTTTCTGCCAGTCTGTCTATATTATTGTTTTTATTGTTTCTGCCAGTCTGTCTATATTATTGTTTTTATTGTTTCTGCCAGTCTGTCTATATTATTGTTTTTATTGTTTCTGCCAGTCTGTCTATATTATTGTTTTTAGTGTTTCTGCCAGTCTGTCTATATTATTGTTTTTATTGTTTCTGCCAGTCTGTCTATATTATTGTTTTTATTGTTTCTGCCAGTCTGTCTATATTATTGTTTTTAGTGTTTCTGCCAGTCTGTCTATATTATTGTTTTTATTGTTTCTGCCAGTCTGTCTATATTATTGTTTTTATTGTTTCTGCCAGTCTGTCTATATTATTGTTTTTATTGTTTCTGCCAGTCTGTCTATATTATTGTTTTTAGTGTTTCTGCCAGTCTGTCTATATTATTGTTTTTATTGTTTCTGCCAGTCTGTCTATATTATTGTCTTTATTGTTTCTGCCAGTCTGTCTATATTATTGTTTTTATTGTTTCTGCCAGTCTGTCTATATTATTGTTTTTATTGTTTCTGCCAGTCTGTCTATATTATTGTTTTTATTGTTTCTGCCAGTCTGTCTATATTATTGTTTTTAGTGTTTCTGCCAGTCTGTCTATATTATTGTTTTTATTGTTTCTGCCAGTCTGTCTATATTATTGTTTTTATTGTTTCTGCCAGTCTGTCTATATTATTGTTTTTATTGTTTCTGCCAGTCTGTCTATATTATTGTTTTTATTGTTTCTGCCAGTCTGTCTATATTATTGTTTTTATTGTTTCTGCCAGTCTGTCTATATTATTGTTTTTATTGTTTCTGCCAGTCTGTCTATATTATTGTTTTTATTGTTTCTGCCAGTCTGTCTATATTATTGTTTTTATTGTTTCTGCCAGTCTGTCTATATTATTGTTTTTATTGTTTCTGCCAGTCTGTCTATATTATTGTTTTTATTGTTTCTGCCAGTCTGTCTATATTATTGTCTTTATTGTTTCTGCCAGTCTGTCTATATTATTGTTTTTATTGTTTCTGCCAGTCTGTCTATATTATTGTTTTTATTGTTTCTGCCAGTCTGTCTATATTATTGTTTTTATTGTTTCTGCCAGTCTGTCTATATTATTGTTTTATTGTTTCTGCCAGTCTGTCTATATTATTGTTTTTATTGTTTCTGCCAGTCTGTCTATATTATTGTCTTTATTGTTTCTGCCAGTCTGTCTATATTATTGTTTTTATTGTTTCTGCCAGTCTGTCTATATTATTGTTTTTATTGTTTCTGCCAGTCTGTCTATATTATTGTTTTATTGTTTCTGCCAGTCTGTCTATATTATTGTTTTTATTGTTTCTGCCAGTCTGTCTATATTATTGTTTTTATTGTTTCTGCCAGTCTGTCTATATTATTGTTTTTATTGTTTCTGCCAGTCTGTCTATATTATTGTTTTTATTGTTTCTGCCAGTCTGTCTATATTATTGTTTTTAGTGTTTCTGCCAGTCTGTCTATATTATTGTCTTATTGTTTCTGCCAGTCTGTCTATATTATTGTCTTTATTGTTTCTGCCAGTCTGTCTATATTATTGTTTTTAGTGTTTCTGCCAGTCTGTCTATATTATTGTTTTTATTGTTTCTGCCAGTCTGTCTATATTATTGTCTTTATTGTTCTGCCAGTCTGTCTATATTATTGTTTTTAGTGTTTCTGCCAGTCTGTCTATATTATTGTTTTTATTGTTTCTGCCAGTCTGTCTATATTATTGTTTTTATTGTTTCTGCCAGTCTGTCTATATTATTGTCTTTATTGTTTCTGCCAGTCTGTCTATATTATTGTTTTTAGTGTTTCTGCCAGTCTGTCTATATTATTGTTTTTATTGTTTCTGCCAGTCTGTCTATATTATTGTTTTTATTGTTTCTGCCAGTCTGTCTATATTATTGTTTTTAGTGTTTCTGCCAGTCTGTCTATATTATTGTTTTTATTGTTTCTGCCAGTCTGTCTATATTATTGTTTTTATTGTTTCTGCCAGTCTGTCTATATTATTGTTTTTAGTGTTTCTGCCAGTCTGTCTATATTATTGTTTTTATTGTTTCTGCCAGTCTGTCTATATTATTGTTTTTAGTGTTTCTGCCAGTCTGTCTATATTATTGTTTTTATTGTTTCTGCCAGTCTGTCTATATTATTGTTTTTATTGTTTCTGCCAGTCTGTCTATATTATTGTTTTTAGTGTTTCTGCCAGTCTGTCTATATTATTGTTTTTATTGTTTCTGCCAGTCTGTCTATATTATTGTTTTTATTGTTTCTGCCAGTCTGTCTATATTATTGTTTTTAGTGTTTCTGCCAGTCTGTCTATATTATTGTCTTATTGTTTCTGCCAGTCTGTCTATATTATTGTTTTTATTGTTTCTGCCAGTCTGTCTATATTATTGTTTTTAGTGTTTCTGCCAGTCTGTCTATATTATTGTTTTTAGTGTTTCTGCCAGTCTGTCTATATTATTGTTTTTATTGTTTCTGCCAGTCTGTCTATATTATTGTTTTTAGTGTTTCTGCCAGTCTGTCTATATTATTGTTTTTATTGTTTCTGCCAGTCTGTCTATATTATTGTTTTTATTGTTTCTGCCAGTCTGTCTATATTATTGTTTTTATTGTTTCTGCCAGTCTGTCTATATTATTGTTTTTAGTGTTTCTGCCAGTCTGTCTATATTATTGTTTTTAGTGTTTCTGCCAGTCTGTCTATATTATTGTTTTTAGTGTTTCTGCCAGTCTGTCTATATTATTGTTTTTATTGTTTCTGCCAGTCTGTCTATATTATTGTTTTTATTGTTTCTGCCAGTCTGTCTATATTATTGTTTTTATTGTTTCTGCCAGTCTGTCTATATTATTGTTTTTATTGTTTCTGCCAGTCTGTCTATATTATTGTTTTTATTGTTTCTGCCAGTCTGTCTATATTATTGTTTTTATTGTTTCTGCCAGTCTGTCTATATTATTGTTTTTATTGTTTCTGCCAGTCTGTCTATATTATTGTCTTTATTGTTTCTGCCAGTCTGTCTATATTATTGTTTTTAGTGTTTCTGCCAGTCTGTCTATATTATTGTTTTTATTGTTTCTGCCAGTCTGTCTATATTATTGTTTTTATTGTTTCTGCCAGTCTGTCTATATTATTGTCTTTATTGTTTCTGCCAGTCTGTCTATATTATTGTTTTTATTGTTTCTGCCAGTCTGTCTATATTATTGTTTTTAGTGTTTCTGCCAGTCTGTCTATATTATTGTCTTTATTGTTTCTGCCAGTCTGTCTATATTATTGTTTTTATTGTTTCTGCCAGTCTGTCTATATTATTGTCTTTATTGTTTCTGCCAGTCTGTCTATATTATTGTCTTTATTGTTTCTGCCAGTCTGTCTATATTATTGTTTTTAGTGTTTCTGCCAGTCTGTCTATATTATTGTTTTTAGTGTTTCTGCCAGTCTGTCTATATTATTGTTTTTAGTGTTTCTGCCAGTCTGTCTATATTATTGTCTTTATTGTTTCTGCCAGTCTGTCTATATTATTGTCTTTATTGTTTCTGCCAGTCTGTCTATATCATACATGCCACACTTAAAGGTTTACCCATAATCTGTACGGGGTGTTTACGTTTTCAGATGTGTACGGGCCGTACACGGGTCTGTACGGGTTTTTTCGCCTAATTATTAACCCTTTCAGCACCATTATGACGTACGCCATACGGCATAAATCTTGACAATTTTTGTCGCTGTGCCGTACCGAGTACGTCACGGAAGTAGTGCGATACCTCGTTCCCATACACCTATAAAACGTACGTCCTATTTTAAAAGCACCAGAACTCTTCTGTTTACAATCGTATCGGCAATTGCTGGGCATAATCGGATTCAGCATTGAAAAATCTGGCCACTAAGCTTGAAACGAACAAAATATTTTACTGTTAGCGAATACGGTAGAACTGATAATAGTGATTTTACAAAAGCGAAAGTTACAAACATGGACGCTGCCATACCGCCGAATCATAAACATTTTGTGGAAAAAGAGCACGAAAATTCTTGTTTGAGTTGAATTTATTCAACTTGAATGATTCTGACAACTCTTTTTACTGAGATTCTGGTAATCTTTACCTTTATTGCCGTCGAGTATGTTTAATATTTGTATTTTCGTACCATTTAGAGTTAAGGTTGAGGTTAGGTTTACGGTAGAAAGTGCGTAAGAAATGTAAATTTGAATAATAATACAAAACAAATTATGGGTAGGCCTAATATCGGAATGACGGTCGCCGAATGCTCTGCATGTATTTTCGTACCATTTAGAGTTAGGATTAGGGTTACAGTTGGGGTTAGGGTTAACCCGAAATCTAAATGGTACGAAAATACATGCGGAGCATTCGGCGACCGTCATTCCGATATGACCAAATTATGAAACTGAAAAAAAAACCCACAAAAGCAAGGCAAATTTGCATCTTAACCAGGTCAGAGAAAAGTTTATTTGGAGTTACTTCTCTTCTTAGTTTTAATTTCGTTTCTTTAAAAAACAATGTGATTTTGCCTTGGGTGATCATCATTACGGTCATCAATGATTTATATTTATTAAATAATTAATTACTATCAATGTTTGATTGACACTAAAATTCGTATGGGTATAACGGCTATTCAATTTTTGAAGTTCGTGTAGAGAATATATAATATTGCGCCAGTTTATATTTTCATTGCTAGCTTTAAAATATATATATATATATATATATATATATATATATATATATATATATATATATATTTGATTTAAGATTCCTAAACCTAACCCATAACGCTTATTACTGGTCTCTTTAGATCTATACTTTTATAAGGCACTATAGAACATCAGTTGGAAAGAATTCAAGACTAATCGACAAATAAGAGAAGACTCTAGGCAGAAATATGTCTCCGACTATATAAGGAAAAGACGATGGTCATATATCGGTCATGTCCTACGAATGCAAAACAACAGAATACCACTACAGGCGCTCACTTGGGTTCCTGAGGGTAAGCGGAAAAAGGAAGACCAAAAGAAACACTCAGAAGAACAATAATAAGAGAAGGAAGAACGTTGGGCCTAAATAATGTGCAAGAGCTAAGAGGAGTGGCGTCACAACGAACAACCTGGAGAGCACTGGTTTCTGCCTTATGCGCCGTGTTTGGCGCTTAAAGAATTTATTATTATTATTATTATTATAGAACACACACCAAACTGTTCTTCATTTCCACCATAAATTGTATTAATTTTTTTTGCAGAAATAGACTAAATGATGATACAGTCACAGCTTTTCTACAATACCGGTACAAAATAAATTCTAACTCTTGTTGTTTAGGTTTTAAAGCAAGTGAAGACATGCTTAAAAAGGCAAAGGGCGCATGTCACTATGATGGTGCAGAACCATCTAATTGAATATATTTGTACATTAATTAACTCTATTGTTACGTTTTTCAGTCTGTACAGGTTTTGCGGGTCTCTGTACAGGGTTTTTGGATTTGTTGTACAGGTTTTTCATGTCTGAGGTGTGGCATGTATGCTATATTATTGTCTTTATTGTTTCTGCCAGTCTGTCTATATTATTGTCTTTATTGTTTCTGCCAGTCTGTCTATATTATTGTCTTTAGTGTTTCTGCCAGTCTGTCTATATTATTGTTTTTAGTGTTTCTGCCAGTCTGTCTATATTATTGTTTTTAGTGTTTCTGCCAGTCTGTCTATATTATTGTTTTTAGTGTTTCTGCCAGTCTGTCTATATTATTGTCTTTATTGTTTCTGCCAGTCTGTCTATATTATTGTCTTTATTGTTTCTGCCAGTCTGTCTATATTATTGTCTTTATTGTTTCTGCCAGTCTGTCTATATTATTGTTTTTAGTGTTTCTGCCAGTCTGTTTATATTATTGTCTTTATTGTTTCTGCCAGTCTGTCTATATTATTGTCTTTATTGTTTCTGCCAGTCTGTCTATATTATTGTTTTTATTGTTTCTGCCAGTCTGTCTATATTATTGTCTTTATTGTTTCTGCCAGTCTGTCTATATTATTGTTTTTATTGTTTCTGCCAGTCTGTCTATATTATTGTTTTTATTGTTTCTGCCAGTCTGTCTAGATTATTGTCTTTATTGTTTCTGCCAGTCTGTCTATATTATTGTCTTTATTGTTTCTGCCAGTCTGTCTATATTATTGTCTTTATTGTTTCTGCCAGTCTGTCTATATTATTGTCTTTATTGTTTCTGCCAGTCTGTCTATATTATTGTCTTTATTGTTTCTGCCAGTCTGTCTATATTATTGTCTTTATTGTTTCTGCCAGTCTGTCTATATTATTGTCTTTATTGTTTCTGCCAGTCTGTCTATATTATTGTCTTTATTGTTTCTGCCAGTCTGTCTATATTATTGTCTTTATTGTTTCTGCCAGTCTGTCTATATTATTGTTTTTAGTGTTTCTGCCAGTCTGTCTATATTATTGTCTTTATTGTTTCTGCCAGTCTGTCTATATTATTGTTTTTATTGTTTCTGCCAGTCTGTCTACATTATTGTTTTAGTGTTTCTGCCAGTCTGTCTATATTATTGTTTTTATTGTTTCTGCCAGTCTGTCTATATTATTGTTTTTAGTGTTTCTGCCAGTCTGTCTATATTATTGTCTTTATTGTTTCTGCCAGTCTGTCTATATTATTGTCTTTATTGTTTCTGCCAGTCTGTCTATATTATTGTTTTTAGTGTTTCTGCCAGTCTGTCTATATTATTGTTTTTATTGTTTCTGCCAGTCTGTCTATATTATTGTCCTTATTGTTTCTGCCAGTCTGTCTATATTATTGTCTTTATTGTTTCTGCCAGTCTGTCTATATTATTGTCTTTATTGTTTCTGCCAGTCTGTCTATATTATTGTTTTTATTGTTTCTGCCAGTCTGTCTATATTATTGTTTTTATTGTTTCTGCCAGTCTGTCTATATTATTGTTTTTAGTGTTTCTGCCAGTCTGTCTATATTATTGTCTTATTGTTTCTGCCAGTCTGTCTATATTATTGTCTTTATTGTTTCTGCCAGTCTGTCTATATTATTGTTTTTAGTGTTTCTGCCAGTCTGTCTATATTATTGTTTTTAGTGTTTCTGCCAGTCTGTCTATATTATTGTCTTTATTGTTTCTGCCAGTCTGTCTATATTATTGTTTTTAGTGTTTCTGCCAGTCTGTCTATATTATTGTTTTTATTGTTTCTGCCAGTCTGTCTATATTATTGTTTTTATTGTTTCTGCCAGTCTGTCTATATTATTGTTTTTATTGTTTCTGCCAGTCTGTCTATATTATTGTTTTTAGTGTTTCTGCCAGTCTGTCTATATTATTGTTTTTATTGTTTCTGCCAGTCTGTCTATATTATTGTTTTTATTGTTTCTGCCAGTCTGTCTATATTATTGTTTTTATTGTTTCTGCCAGTCTGTCTATATTATTGTTTTTAGTGTTTCTGCCAGTCTGTCTATATTATTGTTTTTAGTGTTTCTGCCAGTCTGTCTATATTATTGTTTTTATTGTTTCTGCCAGTCTGTCTATATTATTGTTTTATTGTTTCTGCCAGTCTGTCTATATTATTGTTTTTATTGTTTCTGCCAGTCTGTCTATATTATTGTTTTTATTGTTTCTGCCAGTCTGTCTATATTATTGTTTTTAGTGTTTCTGCCAGTCTGTCTATATTATTGTTTTTATTGTTTCTGCCAGTCTGTCTATATTATTGTCTTTATTGTTTCTGCCAGTCTGTCTATATTATTGTTTTTAGTGTTTCTGCCAGTCTGTCTATATTATTGTTTTTATTGTTTCTGCCAGTCTGTCTATATTATTGTTTTTATTGTTTCTGCCAGTCTGTCTATATTATTGTTTTTAGTGTTTCTGCCAGTCTGTCTATATTATTGTTTTTATTGTTTCTGCCAGTCTGTCTATATTATTGTTTTTAGTGTTTCTGCCAGTCTGTCTATATTATTGTTTTTATTGTTTCTGCCAGTCTGTCTATATTATTGTTTTTATTGTTTCTGCCAGTCTGTCTATATTATTGTTTTTATTGTTTCTGCCAGTCTGTCTATATTATTGTTTTTATTGTTTCTGCCAGTCTGTCTATATTATTGTTTTTATTGTTTCTGCCAGTCTGTCTATATTATTGTTTTTATTGTTTCTGCCAGTCTGTCTATATTATTGTTTTTAGTGTTTCTGCCAGTCTGTCTATATTATTGTTTTTATTGTTTCTGCCAGTCTGTCTATATTATTGTTTTTATTGTTTCTGCCAGTCTGTCTATATTATTGTTTTTAGTGTTTCTGCCAGTCTGTCTATATTATTGTTTTTATTGTTTCTGCCAGTCTGTCTATATTATTGTTTTTATTGTTTCTGCCAGTCTGTCTATATTATTGTTTTTAGTGTTTCTGCCAGTCTGTCTATATTATTGTTTTTATTGTTTCTGCCAGTCTGTCTATATTATTGTTTTTATTGTTTCTGCCAGTCTGTCTATATTATTGTTTTTAGTGTTTCTGCCAGTCTGTCTATATTATTGTTTTTATTGTTTCTGCCAGTCTGTCTATATTATTGTTTTTAGTGTTTCTGCCAGTCTGTCTATATTATTGTTTTTATTGTTTCTGCCAGTCTGTCTATATTATTGTTTTTATTGTTTCTGCCAGTCTGTCTATATTATTGTTTTTAGTGTTTCTGCCAGTCTGTCTATATTATTGTTTTTATTGTTTCTGCCAGTCTGTCTATATTATTGTTTTTATTGTTTCTGCCAGTCTGTCTATATTATTGTTTTTAGTGTTTCTGCCAGTTTGTCTATATTATTGTTTTTATTGTTTCTGCCAATCTGTCTATATTATTGTTTTTATAGTTTCTGCCAGTCTGTCTATATTATTGTTTTTAGTGTTTCTGCCAGTCTGTCTATATTATTGTTTTTAGTGTTTCTGCCAGTCTGTCTATATTATTGTTTTTATTGTTTCTGCCAGTCTGTCTATATTATTGTTTTTAGTGTTTCTGCCAGTCTGTCTATATTATTGTTTTTATTGTTTCTGCCAGTCTGTCTATATTATTGTTTTTATTGTTTCTGCCAGTCTGTCTATATTATTGTTTTTATTGTTTCTGCCAGTCTGTCTATATTATTGTTTTTAGTGTTTCTGCTAGTCTATCTATATTATTGTTTTTAGTGTTTCTGCCAGTCTGTCTATATTATTGTTTCTGCCAGTCTGTCTATATTATTGTTTTTATTGTTTCTGCCAGTCTGTCTATATTATTGTTTTTATTGTTTCTGCCAGTCTGTCTATATTATTGTTTTTATTGTTTCTGCCAGTCTGTCTATATTATTGTTTTTATTGTTTCTGCCAGTCTGTCTATATTATTGTCTTTATTGTTTCTGCCAGTCTGTCTATATTATTGTTTTTATTGTTTCTGCCAGTCTGTCTATATTATTGTTTTTAGTGTTTCTGCCAGTCTGTCTATATTATTGTTTTTATTGTTTCTGCCAGTCTGTCTATATTATTGTTTTTATTGTTTCTGCCAGTCTGTCTATATTATTGTTTTTAGTGTTTCTGCCAGTCTGTCTATATTATTGTTTTTATTGTTTCTGCCAGTCTGTCTATATTATTGTTTTTATTGTTTCTGCCAGTCTGTCTATATTATTGTTTTTATTGTTTCTGCCAGTCTGTCTATATTATTGTTTTTATTGTTTCTGCCAGTCTGTCTATATTATTGTTTTTAGTGTTTCTGCCAGTCTGTCTATATTATTGTTTTTAGTGTTTCTGCCAGTCTGTCTATATTATTGTTTTTAGTGTTTCTGCCAGTCTGTCTATATTATTGTTTTTATTGTTTCTGCCAGTCTGTCTATATTATTGTTTTTATTGTTTCTGCCAGTCTGTCTATATTATTGTTTTTAGTGTTTCTGCCAGTCTGTCTATATTATTGTTTTTATTGTTTCTGCCAGTCTGTCTATATTATTGTTTTTATTGTTTCTGCCAGTCTGTCTATATTATTGTTTTTAGTGTTTCTGCCAGTCTGTCTATATTATTGTTTTTAGTGTTTCTGCCAGTCTGTCTATATTATTGTTTTTAGTGTTTCTGCCAGTTTGTCTATATTATTGTTTTTAGTGTTTCTGCCAGTCTGTCTATATTATTGTTTTTATTGTTTCTGCCAGTCTGTCTATATTATTGTTTTTAGTGTTTCTGCCAGTCTGTCTATATTATTGTTTTTATTGTTTCTGCCAGTCTGTCTATATTATTGTTTTTATTGTTTCTGCCAGTCTGTCTATATTATTGTTTTTAGTGTTTCTGCCAGTCTGTCTATATTATTGTTTTTATTGTTTCTGCCAGTCTGTCTATATTATTGTTTTTATTGTTTCTGCCAGTCTGTCTATATTATTGTTTTTAGTGTTTCTGCCAGTCTGTCTATATTATTGTTTTTATTGTTTCTGCCAGTCTGTCTATATTATTGTTTTTATTGTTTCTGCCAGTCTGTCTATATTATTGTTTTTATTGTTTCTGCCAGTCTGTCTATATTATTGTTTTTATTGTTTCTGCCAGTCTGTCTATATTATTGTTTTTATTGTTTCTGCCAGTCTGTCTATATTATTGTTTTTATTGTTTCTGCCAGTCTGTCTATATTATTGTTTTTATTGTTTCTGCCAGTCTGTCTATATTATTGTTTTTATTGTTTCTGCCAGTCTGTCTATATTATTGTTTTTATTGTTTCTGCCAGTCTGTCTATATTATTGTTTTTATTGTTTCTGCCAGTCTGTCTATATTATTGTTTTTATTGTTTCTGCCAGTCTGTCTATATTATTGTTTTTATTGTTTCTGCCAGTCTGTCTATATTATTGTTTTTATTGTTTCTGCCAGTCTGTCTATATTATTGTTTTTATTGTTTCTGCCAGTCTGTCTATATTATTGTTTTTATTGTTTCTGCCAGTCTGTCTATATTATTGTTTTTATTGTTTCTGCCAGTCTGTCTATATTATTGTTTTTAGTGTTTCTGCCAGTCTGTCTATATTATTGTTTTTATTGTTTCTGCCAGTCTGTCTATATTATTGTTTTTATTGTTTCTGCCAGTCTGTCTATATTATTGTTTTTATTGTTTCTGCCAGTCTGTCTATATTATTGTTTTTATTGTTTCTGCCAGTCTGTCTATATTATTGTTTTTATTGTTTCTGCCAGTCTGTCTATATTATTGTTTTTATTGTTTCTGCCAGTCTGTCTATATTATTGTTTTTATTGTTTCTGCCAGTCTGTCTATATTATTGTTTTTATTGTTTCTGCCAGTCTGTCTATATTATTGTTTTTATTGTTTCTGCCAGTCTGTCTATATTATTGTTTTTATTGTTTCTGCCAGTCTGTCTATATTATTGTTTTTATTGTTTCTGCCAGTCTGTCTATATTATTGTTTTTATTGTTTCTGCCAGTCTGTCTATATTATTGTTTTTATTGTTTCTGCCAGTCTGTCTATATTATTGTTTTTATTGTTTCTGCCAGTCTGTCTATATTATTGTTTTTATTGTTTCTGCCAGTCTGTCTATATTATTGTTTTTATTGTTTCTGCCAGTCTGTCTATATTATTGTTTTTATTGTTTCTGCCAGTCTGTCTATATTATTGTTTTTATTGTTTCTGCCAGTCTGTCTATATTATTGTTTTTATTGTTTCTGCCAGTCTGTCTATATTATTGTTTTTATTGTTTCTGCCAGTCTGTCTATATTATTGTTTTTATTGTTTCTGCCAGTCTGTCTATATTATTGTTTTTATTGTTTCTGCCAGTCTGTCTATATTATTGTTTTTATTGTTTCTGCCAGTCTGTCTATATTATTGTTTTTATTGTTTCTGCCAGTCTGTCTATATTATTGTTTTTATTGTTTCTGCCAGTCTGTCTATATTATTGTTTTTATTGTTTCTGCCAGTCTGTCTATATTATTGTTTTTATTGTTTCTGCCAGTCTGTCTATATTATTGTTTTTATTGTTTCTGCCAGTCTGTCTATATTATTGTTTTTATTGTTTCTGCCAGTCTGTCTATATTATTGTTTTTATTGTTTCTGCCAGTCTGTCTATATTATTGTTTTTATTGTTTCTGCCAGTCTGTCTATATTATTGTTTTTATTGTTTCTGCCAGTCTGTCTATATTATTGTTTTTATTGTTTCTGCCAGTCTGTCTATATTATTGTTTTTATTGTTTCTGCCAGTCTGTCTATATTATTGTTTTTATTGTTTCTGCCAGTCTGTCTATATTATTGTTTTTATTGTTTCTGCCAGTCTGTCTATATTATTGTTTTTATTGTTTCTGCCAGTCTGTCTATATTATTGTTTTTATTGTTTCTGCCAGTCTGTCTATATTATTGTTTTTATTGTTTCTGCCAGTCTGTCTATATTATTGTTTTTATTGTTTCTGCCAGTCTGTCTATATTATTGTTTTTATTGTTTCTGCCAGTCTGTCTATATTATTGTTTTTATTGTTTCTGCCAGTCTGTCTATATTATTGTTTTTATTGTTTCTGCCAGTCTGTCTATATTATTGTTTTTATTGTTTCTGCCAGTCTGTCTATATTATTGTTTTTAGTGTTTCTGCCAGTCTGTCTATATTATTGTTTTTATTGTTTCTGCCAGTCTGTCTATATTATTGTTTTTATTGTTTCTGCCAGTCTGTCTATATTATTGTTTTTATTGTTTCTGCCAGTCTGTCTATATTATTGTTTTTATTGTTTCTGCCAGTCTGTCTATATTATTGTTTTTATTGTTTCTGCCAGTCTGTCTATATTATTGTTTTTATTGTTTCTGCCAGTCTGTCTATATTATTGTTTTTATTGTTTCTGCCAGTCTGTCTATATTATTGTTTTTATTGTTTCTGCCAGTCTGTCTATATTATTGTTTTTATTGTTTCTGCCAGTCTGTCTATATTATTGTTTTTATTGTTTCTGCCAGTCTGTCTATATTATTGTTTTTATTGTTTCTGCCAGTCTGTCTATATTATTGTTTTTATTGTTTCTGCCAGTCTGTCTATATTATTGTTTTTATTGTTTCTGCCAGTCTGTCTATATTATTGTTTTTATTGTTTCTGCCAGTCTGTCTATATTATTGTTTTTATTGTTTCTGCCAGTCTGTCTATATTATTGTTTTTATTGTTTCTGCCAGTCTGTCTATATTATTGTTTTTATTGTTTCTGCCAGTCTGTCTATATTATTGTTTTTATTGTTTCTGCCAGTCTGTCTATATTATTGTTTTTATTGTTTCTGCCAGTCTGTCTATATTATTGTTTTTATTGTTTCTGCCAGTCTGTCTATATTATTGTTTTTATTGTTTCTGCCAGTCTGTCTATATTATTGTTTTTATTGTTTCTGCCAGTCTGTCTATATTATTGTTTTTATTGTTTCTGCCAGTCTGTCTATATTATTGTTTTTATTGTTTCTGCCAGTCTGTCTATATTATTGTTTTTATTGTTTCTGCCAGTCTGTCTATATTATTGTTTTTATTGTTTCTGCCAGTCTGTCTATATTATTGTTTTTATTGTTTCTGCCAGTCTGTCTATATTATTGTTTTTATTGTTTCTGCCAGTCTGTCTATATTATTGTTTTTATTGTTTCTGCCAGTCTGTCTATATTATTGTTTTTATTGTTTCTGCCAGTCTGTCTATATTATTGTTTTTATTGTTTCTGCCAGTCTGTCTATATTATTGTTTTTATTGTTTCTGCCAGTCTGTCTATATTATTGTTTTTATTGTTTCTGCCAGTCTGTCTATATTATTGTTTTTATTGTTTCTGCCAGTCTGTCTATATTATTGTTTTTATTGTTTCTGCCAGTCTGTCTATATTATTGTTTTTATTGTTTCTGCCAGTCTGTCTATATTATTGTTTTTATTGTTTCTGCCAGTCTGTCTATATTATTGTTTTTATTGTTTCTGCCAGTCTGTCTATATTATTGTTTTTATTGTTTCTGCCAGTCTGTCTATATTATTGTTTTTATTGTTTCTGCCAGTCTGTCTATATTATTGTTTTTATTGTTTCTGCCAGTCTGTCTATATTATTGTTTTTATTGTTTCTGCCAGTCTGTCTATATTATTGTTTTTATTGTTTCTGCCAGTCTGTCTATATTATTGTTTTTATTGTTTCTGCCAGTCTGTCTATATTATTGTTTTTATTGTTTCTGCCAGTCTGTCTATATTATTGTTTTTATTGTTTCTGCCAGTCTGTCTATATTATTGTTTTTATTGTTTCTGCCAGTCTGTCTATATTATTGTTTTTATTGTTTCTGCCAGTCTGTCTATATTATTGTTTTTATTGTTTCTGCCAGTCTGTCTATATTATTGTTTTTATTGTTTCTGCCAGTCTGTCTATATTATTGTTTTTATTGTTTCTGCCAGTCTGTCTATATTATTGTTTTTATTGTTTCTGCCAGTCTGTCTATATTATTGTTTTTATTGTTTCTGCCAGTCTGTCTATATTATTGTTTTTATTGTTTCTGCCAGTCTGTCTATATTATTGTTTTTATTGTTTCTGCCAGTCTGTCTATATTATTGTTTTTATTGTTTCTGCCAGTCTGTCTATATTATTGTTTTTATTGTTTCTGCCAGTCTGTCTATATTATTGTTTTTATTGTTTCTGCCAGTCTGTCTATATTATTGTTTTTATTGTTTCTGCCAGTCTGTCTATATTATTGTTTTTATTGTTTCTGCCAGTCTGTCTATATTATTGTTTTTATTGTTTCTGCCAGTCTGTCTATATTATTGTTTTTATTGTTTCTGCCAGTCTGTCTATATTATTGTTTTTATTGTTTCTGCCAGTCTGTCTATATTATTGTTTTTATTGTTTCTGCCAGTCTGTCTATATTATTGTTTTTATTGTTTCTGCCAGTCTGTCTATATTATTGTTTTTATTGTTTCTGCCAGTCTGTCTATATTATTGTTTTTATTGTTTCTGCCAGTCTGTCTATATTATTGTTTTTATTGTTTCTGCCAGTCTGTCTATATTATTGTTTTTATTGTTTCTGCCAGTCTGTCTATATTATTGTTTTTATTGTTTCTGCCAGTCTGTCTATATTATTGTTTTTATTGTTTCTGCCAGTCTGTCTATATTATTGTTTTTATTGTTTCTGCCAGTCTGTCTATATTATTGTTTTTATTGTTTCTGCCAGTCTGTCTATATTATTGTTTTTATTGTTTCTGCCAGTCTGTCTATATTATTGTTTTTATTGTTTCTGCCAGTCTGTCTATATTATTGTTTTTATTGTTTCTGCCAGTCTGTCTATATTATTGTTTTTATTGTTTCTGCCAGTCTGTCTATATTATTGTTTTTATTGTTTCTGCCAGTCTGTCTATATTATTGTTTTTATTGTTTCTGCCAGTCTGTCTATATTATTGTTTTTATTGTTTCTGCCAGTCTGTCTATATTATTGTTTTTATTGTTTCTGCCAGTCTGTCTATATTATTGTTTTTATTGTTTCTGCCAGTCTGTCTATATTATTGTTTTTATTGTTTCTGCCAGTCTGTCTATATTATTGTTTTTATTGTTTCTGCCAGTCTGTCTATATTATTGTTTTTATTGTTTCTGCCAGTCTGTCTATATTATTGTTTTTATTGTTTCTGCCAGTCTGTCTATATTATTGTTTTTATTGTTTCTGCCAGTCTGTCTATATTATTGTTTTTATTGTTTCTGCCAGTCTGTCTATATTATTGTTTTTATTGTTTCTGCCAGTCTGTCTATATTATTGTTTTTATTGTTTCTGCCAGTCTGTCTATATTATTGTTTTTATTGTTTCTGCCAGTCTGTCTATATTATTGTTTTTATTGTTTCTGCCAGTCTGTCTATATTATTGTTTTTATTGTTTCTGCCAGTCTGTCTATATTATTGTTTTTATTGTTTCTGCCAGTCTGTCTATATTATTGTTTTTAGTGTTTCTGCCAGTCTGTCTATATTATTGTTTTTATTGTTTCTGCCAGTCTGTCTATATTATTGTTTTTATTGTTTCTGCCAGTCTGTCTATATTATTGTTTTTATTGTTTCTGCCAGTCTGTCTATATTATTGTTTTTATTGTTTCTGCCAGTCTGTCTATATTATTGTTTTTATTGTTTCTGCCAGTCTGTCTATATTATTGTTTTTAGTGTTTCTGCCAGTCTGTCTATATTATTGTTTTTATTGTTTCTGCCAGTCTGTCTATATTATTGTTTTTATTGTTTCTGCCAGTCTGTCTATATTATTGTTTTTATTGTTTCTGCCAGTCTGTCTATATTATTGTTTTTATTGTTTCTGCCAGTCTGTCTATATTATTGTTTTTATTGTTTCTGCCAGTCTGTCTATATTATTGTTTTTATTGTTTCTGCCAGTCTGTCTATATTATTGTTTTTATTGTTTCTGCCAGTCTGTCTATATTATTGTTTTTATTGTTTCTGCCAGTCTGTCTATATTATTGTTTTTATTGTTTCTGCCAGTCTGTCTATATTATTGTTTTTATTGTTTCTGCCAGTCTGTCTATATTATTGTTTTTATTGTTTCTGCCAGTCTGTCTATATTATTGTTTTTATTGTTTCTGCCAGTCTGTCTATATTATTGTTTTTATTGTTTCTGCCAGTCTGTCTATATTATTGTTTTTATTGTTTCTGCCAGTCTGTCTATATTATTGTTTTTATTGTTTCTGCCAGTCTGTCTATATTATTGTTTTTATTGTTTCTGCCAGTCTGTCTATATTATTGTTTTATTGTTTCTGCCAGTCTGTCTATATTATTGTTTTTATTGTTTCTGCCAGTCTGTCTATATTATTGTTTTTAGTGTTTCTGCCAGTCTGTCTATATTATTGTTTTTAGTGTTTCTGCCAGTCTGTCTATATTATTGTTTTTATTGTTTCTGCCAGTCTGTCTATATTATTGTTTTTATTGTTTCTGCCAGTCTGTCTATATTATTGTTTTTATTGTTTCTGCCAGTCTGTCTATATTATTGTTTTTATTGTTTCTGCCAGTCTGTCTATATTATTGTTTTTATTGTTTCTGCCAGTCTGTCTATATTATTGTTTTTATTGTTTCTGCCAGTCTGTCTATATTATTGTTTTTATTGTTTCTGCCAGTCTGTCTATATTATTGTTTTTATTGTTTCTGCCAGTCTGTCTATATTATTGTTTTTATTGTTTCTGCCAGTCTGTCTATATTATTGTTTTTATTGTTTCTGCCAGTCTGTCTATATTATTGTTTTTATTGTTTCTGCCAGTCTGTCTATATTATTGTTTTTATTGTTTCTGCCAGTCTGTCTATATTATTGTTTTTATTGTTTCTGCCAGTCTGTCTATATTATTGTTTTTATTGTTTCTGCCAGTCTGTCTATATTATTGTTTTTATTGTTTCTGCCAGTCTGTCTATATTATTGTTTTTATTGTTTCTGCCAGTCTGTCTATATTATTGTTTTTATTGTTTCTGCCAGTCTGTCTATATTATTGTTTTTATTGTTTCTGCCAGTCTGTCTATATTATTGTTTTTATTGTTTCTGCCAGTCTGTCTATATTATTGTTTTTAGTGTTTCTGCCAGTCTGTCTATATTATTGTTTTTATTGTTTCTGCCAGTCTGTCTATATTATTGTTTTTATTGTTTCTGCCAGTCTGTCTATATTATTGTTTTTATTGTTTCTGCCAGTCTGTCTATATTATTGTTTTTATTGTTTCTGCCAGTCTGTCTATATTATTGTTTTTAGTGTTTCTGCCAGTCTGTCTATATTATTGTTTTTATTGTTTCTGCCAGTCTGTCTATATTATTGTTTTTATTGTTTCTGCCAGTCTGTCTATATTATTGTTTTTATTGTTTCTGCCAGTCTGTCTATATTATTGTTTTTATTGTTTCTGCCAGTCTGTCTATATTATTGTTTTTATTGTTTCTGCCAGTCTGTCTATATTATTGTTTTTATTGTTTCTGCCAGTCTGTCTATATTATTGTTTTTATTGTTTCTGCCAGTCTGTCTATATTATTGTTTTTATTGTTTCTGCCAGTCTGTCTATATTATTGTTTTTATTGTTTCTGCCAGTCTGTCTATATTATTGTTTTTATTGTTTCTGCCAGTCTGTCTATATTATTGTTTTTATTGTTTCTGCCAGTCTGTCTATATTATTGTTTTTATTGTTTCTGCCAGTCTGTCTATATTATTGTTTTTATTGTTTCTGCCAGTCTGTCTATATTATTGTTTTTAGTGTTTCTGCCAGTCTGTCTATATTATTGTTTTTATTGTTTCTGCCAGTCTGTCTATATTATTGTTTTTATTGTTTCTGCCAGTCTGTCTATATTATTGTTTTTAGTGTTTCTGCCAGTCTGTCTATATTATTGTTTTTATTGTTTCTGCCAGTCTGTCTATATTATTGTTTTTATTGTTTCTGCCAGTCTGTCTATATTATTGTTTTTAGTGTTTCTGCCAGTCTGTCTATATTATTGTTTTTATTGTTTCTGCCAGTCTGTCTATATTATTGTTTTTATTGTTTCTGCCAGTCTGTCTATATTATTGTTTTTAGTGTTTCTGCCAGTCTGTCTATATTATTGTTTTTATTGTTTCTGCCAGTCTGTCTATATTATTGTTTTTATTGTTTCTGCCAGTCTGTCTATATTATTGTTTTTAGTGTTTCTGCCAGTCTGTCTATATTATTGTTTTTATTGTTTCTGCCAGTCTGTCTATATTATTGTTTTTATTGTTTCTGCCAGTCTGTCTATATTATTGTTTTTAGTGTTTCTGCCAGTCTGTCTATATTATTGTTTTTATTGTTTCTGCCAGTCTGTCTATATTATTGTTTTTATTGTTTCTGCCAGTCTGTCTATATTATTGTTTTTATTGTTTCTGCCAGTCTGTCTATATTATTGTTTTTATTGTTTCTGCCAGTCTGTCTATATTATTGTTTTTAGTGTTTCTGCCAGTCTGTCTATATTATTGTTTTTATTGTTTCTGCCAGTCTGTCTATATTATTGTTTTTATTGTTTCTGCCAGTCTGTCTATATTATTGTTTTTATTGTTTCTGCCAGTCTGTCTATATTATTGTTTTTATTGTTTCTGCCAGTCTGTCTATATTATTGTTTTTATTGTTTCTGCCAGTCTGTCTATATTATTGTTTTTATTGTTTCTGCCAGTCTGTCTATATTATTGTTTTTATTGTTTCTGCCAGTCTGTCTATATTATTGTTTTTATTGTTTCTGCCAGTCTGTCTATATTATTGTTTTTAGTGTTTCTGCCAGTCTGTCTATATTATTGTTTTTATTGTTTCTGCCAGTCTGTCTATATTATTGTTTTTATTGTTTCTGCCAGTCTGTCTATATTATTGTTTTTATTGTTTCTGCCAGTCTGTCTATATTATTGTTTTTATTGTTTCTGCCAGTCTGTCTATATTATTGTTTTTATTGTTTCTGCCAGTCTGTCTATATTATTGTTTTTATTGTTTCTGCCAGTCTGTCTATATTATTGTTTTTATTGTTTCTGCCAGTCTGTCTATATTATTGTTTTTATTGTTTCTGCCAGTCTGTCTATATTATTGTTTTTATTGTTTCTGCCAGTCTGTCTATATTATTGTTTTTATTGTTTCTGCCAGTCTGTCTATATTATTGTTTTTATTGTTTCTGCCAGTCTGTCTATATTATTGTTTTTAGTGTTTCTGCCAGTCTGTCTATATTATTGTTTTTATTGTTTCTGCCAGTCTGTCTATATTATTGTTTTTATTGTTTCTGCCAGTCTGTCTATATTATTGTTTTTATTGTTTCTGCCAGTCTGTCTATATTATTGTTTTTATTGTTTCTGCCAGTCTGTCTATATTATTGTTTTTATTGTTTCTGCCAGTCTGTCTATATTATTGTTTTTAGTGTTTCTGCCAGTCTGTCTATATTATTGTTTTTATTGTTTCTGCCAGTCTGTCTATATTATTGTTTTTAGTGTTTCTGCCAGTCTGTCTATATTATTGTTTTTATTGTTTCTGCCAGTCTGTCTATATTATTGTTTTTATTGTTTCTGCCAGTCTGTCTATATTATTGTCTTTATTGTTTCTGCCAGTCTGTCTATATTATTGTTTTTAGTGTTTCTGCCAGTCTGTCTATATTATTGTTTTTATTGTTTCTGCCAGTCTGTCTATATTATTGTTTTTATTGTTTCTGCCAGTCTGTCTATATTATTGTTTTTATTGTTTCTGCCAGTCTGTCTATATTATTGTTTTTATTGTTTCTGCCAGTCTGTCTATATTATTGTTTTTATTGTTTCTGCCAGTCTGTCTATATTATTGTTTTTATTGTTTCTGCCAGTCTGTCTATATTATTGTTTTTATTGTTTCTGCCAGTCTGTCTATATTATTGTTTTTATTGTTTCTGCCAGTCTGTCTATATTATTGTTTTTATTGTTTCTGCCAGTCTGTCTATATTATTGTTTTTATTGTTTCTGCCAGTCTGTCTATATTATTGTTTTTATTGTTTCTGCCAGTCTGTCTATATTATTGTTTTTATTGTTTCTGCCAGTCTGTCTATATTATTGTTTTTATTGTTTCTGCCAGTCTGTCTATATTATTGTTTTTATTGTTTCTGCCAGTCTGTCTATATTATTGTTTTTATTGTTTCTGCCAGTCTGTCTATATTATTGTTTTTATTGTTTCTGCCAGTCTGTCTATATTATTGTTTTTATTGTTTCTGCCAGTCTGTCTATATTATTGTTTTTATTGTTTCTGCCAGTCTGTCTATATTATTGTTTTTATTGTTTCTGCCAGTCTGTCTATATTATTGTTTTTATTGTTTCTGCCAGTCTGTCTATATTATTGTTTTTATTGTTTCTGCCAGTCTGTCTATATTATTGTTTTTATTGTTTCTGCCAGTCTGTCTATATTATTGTTTTTATTGTTTCTGCCAGTCTGTCTATATTATTGTTTTTATTGTTTCTGCCAGTCTGTCTATATTATTGTTTTTATTGTTTCTGCCAGTCTGTCTATATTATTGTTTTTATTGTTTCTGCCAGTCTGTCTATATTATTGTTTTTATTGTTTCTGCCAGTCTGTCTATATTATTGTTTTTATTGTTTCTGCCAGTCTGTCTATATTATTGTTTTTATTGTTTCTGCCAGTCTGTCTATATTATTGTTTTTATTGTTTCTGCCAGTCTGTCTATATTATTGTTTTTATTGTTTCTGCCAGTCTGTCTATATTATTGTTTTTATTGTTTCTGCCAGTCTGTCTATATTATTGTTTTTATTGTTTCTGCCAGTCTGTCTATATTATTGTTTTTATTGTTTCTGCCAGTCTGTCTATATTATTGTTTTTATTGTTTCTGCCAGTCTGTCTATATTATTGTTTTTATTGTTTCTGCCAGTCTGTCTATATTATTGTTTTTATTGTTTCTGCCAGTCTGTCTATATTATTGTTTTTATTGTTTCTGCCAGTCTGTCTATATTATTGTTTTTATTGTTTCTGCCAGTCTGTCTATATTATTGTTTTTAGTGTTTCTGCCAGTCTGTCTATATTATTGTTTTTATTGTTTCTGCCAGTCTGTCTATATTATTGTTTTTATTGTTTCTGCCAGTCTGTCTATATTATTGTTTTTATTGTTTCTGCCAGTCTGTCTATATTATTGTTTTTATTGTTTCTGCCAGTCTGTCTATATTATTGTTTTTATTGTTTCTGCCAGTCTGTCTATATTATTGTTTTTATTGTTTCTGCCAGTCTGTCTATATTATTGTTTTTATTGTTTCTGCCAGTCTGTCTATATTATTGTTTTTATTGTTTCTGCCAGTCTGTCTATATTATTGTTTTTATTGTTTCTGCCAGTCTGTCTATATTATTGTTTTTAGTGTTTCTGCCAGTCTGTCTATATTATTGTTTTTATTGTTTCTGCCAGTCTGTCTATATTATTGTTTTTATTGTTTCTGCCAGTCTGTCTATATTATTGTTTTTAGTGTTTCTGCCAGTCTGTCTATATTATTGTTTTTATTGTTTCTGCCAGTCTGTCTATATTATTGTTTTTATTGTTTCTGCCAGTCTGTCTATATTATTGTTTTTAGTGTTTCTGCCAGTCTGTCTATATTATTGTTTTTATTGTTTCTGCCAGTCTGTCTATATTATTGTTTTTATTGTTTCTGCCAGTCTGTCTATATTATTGTTTTTATTGTTTCTGCCAGTCTGTCTATATTATTGTTTTTATTGTTTCTGCCAGTCTGTCTATATTATTGTTTTTATTGTTTCTGCCAGTCTGTCTATATTATTGTTTTTATTGTTTCTGCCAGTCTGTCTATATTATTGTTTTTATTGTTTCTGCCAGTCTGTCTATATTATTGTTTTTATTGTTTCTGCCAGTCTGTCTATATTATTGTTTTTAGTGTTTCTGCCAGTCTGTCTATATTATTGTTTTTATTGTTTCTGCCAGTCTGTCTATATTATTGTTTTTATTGTTTCTGCCAGTCTGTCTATATTATTGTTTTTATTGTTTCTGCCAGTCTGTCTATATTATTGTTTTTATTGTTTCTGCCAGTCTGTCTATATTATTGTTTTTATTGTTTCTGCCAGTCTGTCTATATTATTGTTTTTATTGTTTCTGCCAGTCTGTCTATATTATTGTTTTTATTGTTTCTGCCAGTCTGTCTATATTATTGTTTTTATTGTTTCTGCCAGTCTGTCTATATTATTGTTTTTATTGTTTCTGCCAGTCTGTCTATATTATTGTTTTTATTGTTTCTGCCAGTCTGTCTATATTATTGTTTTTAGTGTTTCTGCCAGTCTGTCTATATTATTGTTTTTATTGTTTCTGCCAGTCTGTCTATATTATTGTTTTTATTGTTTCTGCCAGTCTGTCTATATTATTGTTTTTATTGTTTCTGCCAGTCTGTCTATATTATTGTTTTTATTGTTTCTGCCAGTCTGTCTATATTATTGTTTTTATTGTTTCTGCCAGTCTGTCTATATTATTGTTTTTAGTGTTTCTGCCAGTCTGTCTATATTATTGTTTTTATTGTTTCTGCCAGTCTGTCTATATTATTGTTTTTATTGTTTCTGCCAGTCTGTCTATATTATTGTTTTTAGTGTTTCTGCCAGTCTGTCTATATTATTGTTTTTATTGTTTCTGCCAGTCTGTCTATATTATTGTTTTTATTGTTTCTGCCAGTCTGTCTATATTATTGTTTTTATTGTTTCTGCCAGTCTGTCTATATTATTGTTTTTATTGTTTCTGCCAGTCTGTCTATATTATTGTTTTTATTGTTTCTGCCAGTCTGTCTATATTATTGTTTTTAGTGTTTCTGCCAGTCTGTCTATATTATTGTTTTTATTGTTTCTGCCAGTCTGTCTATATTATTGTTTTTATTGTTTCTGCCAGTCTGTCTATATTATTGTTTTTAGTGTTTCTGCCAGTCTGTCTATATTATTGTTTTTATTGTTTCTGCCAGTCTGTCTATATTATTGTTTTTATTGTTTCTGCCAGTCTGTCTATATTATTGTTTTTATTGTTTCTGCCAGTCTGTCTATATTATTGTTTTTATTGTTTCTGCCAGTCTGTCTATATTATTGTTTTTAGTGTTTCTGCCAGTCTGTCTATATTATTGTTTTTATTGTTTCTGCCAGTCTGTCTATATTATTGTTTTTATTGTTTCTGCCAGTCTGTCTATATTATTGTTTTTATTGTTTCTGCCAGTCTGTCTATATTATTGTTTTTATTGTTTCTGCCAGTCTGTCTATATTATTGTTTTTATTGTTTCTGCCAGTCTGTCTATATTATTGTTTTTATTGTTTCTGCCAGTCTGTCTATATTATTGTTTTTAGTGTTTCTGCCAGTCTGTCTATATTATTGTTTTTATTGTTTCTGCCAGTCTGTCTATATTATTGTTTTTAGTGTTTCTGCCAGTCTGTCTATATTATTGTTTTTAGTGTTTCTGCCAGTCTGTCTATATTATTGTTTTTATTGTTTCTGCCAGTCTGTCTATATTATTGTTTTTAGTGTTTCTGCCAGTCTGTCTATATTATTGTTTTTATTGTTTCTGCCAGTCTGTCTATATTATTGTTTTTATTGTTTCTGCCAGTCTGTCTATATTATTGTTTTTAGTGTTTCTGCCAGTCTGTCTATATTATTGTTTTTATTGTTTCTGCCAGTCTGTCTATATTATTGTTTTTATTGTTTCTGCCAGTCTGTCTATATTATTGTTTTTAGTGTTTCTGCCAGTTTGTCTATATTATTGTTTTTATTGTTTCTGCCAGTCTGTCTATATTATTGTTTTTATTGTTTCTGCCAGTCTGTCTATATTATTGTTTTTAGTGTTTCTGCCAGTCTGTCTATATTATTGTTTTTAGTGTTTCTGCCAGTCTGTCTATATTATTGTTTTTATTGTTTCTGCCAGTCTGTCTATATTATTGTTTTTAGTGTTTCTGCCAGTCTGTCTATATTATTGTTTTTATTGTTTCTGCCAGTCTGTCTATATTATTGTTTTTATTGTTTCTGCCAGTCTGTCTATATTATTGTTTTTATTGTTTCTGCCAGTCTGTCTATATTATTGTTTTTAGTGTTTCTGCCAGTCTGTCTATATTATTGTTTTTAGTGTTTCTGCCAGTCTGTCTATATTATTGTTTCTGCCAGTCTGTCTATATTATTGTTTTTATTGTTTCTGCCAGTCTGTCTATATTATTGTTTTTATTGTTTCTGCCAGTCTGTCTATATTATTGTTTTTATTGTTTCTGCCAGTCTGTCTATATTATTGTTTTTATTGTTTCTGCCAGTCTGTCTATATTATTGTTTTTATTGTTTCTGCCAGTCTGTCTATATTATTGTTTTTATTGTTTCTGCCAGTCTGTCTATATTATTGTTTTTAGTGTTTCTGCCAGTCTGTCTATATTATTGTTTTTATTGTTTCTGCCAGTCTGTCTATATTATTGTTTTTATTGTTTCTGCCAGTCTGTCTATATTATTGTTTTTAGTGTTTCTGCCAGTCTGTCTATATTATTGTTTTTATTGTTTCTGCCAGTCTGTCTATATTATTGTTTTTATTGTTTCTGCCAGTCTGTCTATATTATTGTTTTTATTGTTTCTGCCAGTCTGTCTATATTATTGTTTTTATTGTTTCTGCCAGTCTGTCTATATTATTGTTTTTATTGTTTCTGCCAGTCTGTCTATATTATTGTTTTTAGTGTTTCTGCCAGTCTGTCTATATTATTGTTTTTATTGTTTCTGCCAGTTTGTCTATATTATTGTTTTTATTGTTTCTGCCAGTCTGTCTATATTATTGTTTTTATTGTTTCTGCCAGTCTGTCTATATTATTGTTTTTAGTGTTTCTGCCAGTCTGTCTATATTATTGTTTTTATTGTTTCTGCCAGTCTGTCTATATTATTGTTTTTATTGTTTCTGCCAGTCTGTCTATATTATTGTTTTTAGTGTTTCTGCCAGTCTGTCTATATTATTGTTTTTAGTGTTTCTGCCAGTCTGTCTATATTATTGTTTTTATTGTTTCTGCCAGTCTGTCTATATTATTGTTTTTAGTGTTTCTGCCAGTCTGTCTATATTATTGTTTTTATTGTTTCTGCCAGTTTGTCTATATTATTGTTTTTAGTGTTTCTGCCAGTCTGTCTATATTATTGTTTTTATTGTTTCTGCCAGTCTGTCTATATTATTGTTTTTATTGTTTCTGCCAGTCTGTCTATATTATTGTTTTTATTGTTTCTGCCAGTCTGTCTATATTATTGTTTTTAGTGTTTCTGCCAGTCTGTCTATATTATTGTTTTTATTGTTTCTGCCAGTCTGTCTATATTATTGTTTTTATTGTTTCTGCCAGTCTGTCTATATTATTGTTTTTATTGTTTCTGCCAGTCTGTCTATATTATTGTTTTTAGTGTTTCTGCCAGTCTGTCTATATTATTGTTTTTATTGTTTCTGCCAGTCTGTCTATATTATTGTTTTTATTGTTTCTGCCAGTCTGTCTATATTATTGTTTTTATTGTTTCTGCCAGTCTGTCTATATTATTGTTTTTAGTGTTTCTGCCAGTCTGTCTATATTATTGTTTTTAGTGTTTCTGCCAGTCTGTCTATATTATTGTTTTTAGTGTTTCTGCCAGTCTGTCTATATTATTGTTTTTAGTGTTTCTGCCAGTCTGTCTATATTATTGTTTTTATTGTTTCTGCCAGTCTGTCTATATTATTGTTTTTAGTGTTTCTGCCAGTCTGTCTATATTATTGTTTTTATTGTTTCTGCCAGTCTGTCTATATTATTGTTTTTATTGTTTCTGCCAGTCTGTCTATATTATTGTTTTTATTGTTTCTGCCAGTCTGTCTATATTATTGTTTTTAGTGTTTCTGCCAGTCTGTCTATATTATTGTTTTTAGTGTTTCTGCCAGTCTGTCTATATTATTGTTTTTATTGTTTCTGCCAGTCTGTCTATATTATTGTTTTTATTGTTTCTGCCAGTCTGTCTATATTATTGTTTTTATTGTTTCTGCCAGTCTGTCTATATTATTGTTTTTATTGTTTCTGCCAGTCTGTCTATATTATTGTTTTTATTGTTTCTGCCAGTCTGTCTATATTATTGTTTTTAGTGTTTCTGCCAGTCTGTCTATATTATTGTTTTTATTGTTTCTGCCAGTCTGTCTATATTATTGTTTTTAGTGTTTCTGCCAGTCTGTCTATATTATTGTTTTTATTGTTTCTGCCAGTCTGTCTATATTATTGTTTTTATTGTTTCTGCCAGTCTGTCTATATTATTGTTTTTATTGTTTCTGCCAGTCTGTCTATATTATTGTTTTTATTGTTTCTGCCAGTCTGTCTATATTATTGTTTTTATTGTTTCTGCCAGTCTGTCTATATTATTGTTTTTATTGTTTCTGCCAGTCTGTCTATATTATTGTTTTTAGTGTTTCTGCCAGTCTGTCTATATTATTGTTTTTATTGTTTCTGCCAGTCTGTCTATATTATTGTTTTTATTGTTTCTGCCAGTCTGTCTATATTATTGTTTTTTATTGTTTCTGCCAGTCTGTCTATATTATTGTTTTTATTGTTTCTGCCAGTCTGTCTATATTATTGTTTTTATTGTTTCTGCCAGTCTGTCTATATTATTGTTTTTAGTGTTTCTGCCAGTCTGTCTATATTATTGTTTTTATTGTTTCTGCCAGTCTGTCTATATTATTGTCTTTATTGTTTCTGCCAGTCTGTCTATATTATTGTTTTTAGTGTTTCTGCCAGTCTGTCTATATTATTGTTTTTATTGTTTCTGCCAGTCTGTCTATATTATTGTTTTTATTGTTTCTGCCAGTCTGTCTATATTATTGTTTTTATTGTTTCTGCCAGTCTGTCTATATTATTGTTTTTATTGTTTCTGCCAGTCTGTCTATATTATTGTTTTTAGTGTTTCTGCCAGTCTGTCTATATTATTGTTTTTAGTGTTTCTGCCAGTCTGTCTATATTATTGTTTTTATTGTTTCTGCCAGTCTGTCTATATTATTGTTTTTATTGTTTCTGCCAGTCTGTCTATATTATTGTTTTTATTGTTTCTGCCAGTCTGTCTATATTATTGTTTTTATTGTTTCTGCCAGTCTGTCTATATTATTGTTTTTAGTGTTTCTGCCACTCTGTCTATATTATTGTTTTTATTGTTTCTGCCAGTCTGTCTATATTGATGTCTTTATTGTTTCTGCCAGTCTGTCTATATTATTGTTTTTAGTGTTTCTGCCAGTCTGTCTATATTATTGTTTTTATTGTTTCTGCCAGTCTGTCTATATTATTGTCTTTATTGTTTCTGCCAGTCTGTCTATATTATTGTTTTTAGTGTTTCTGCCAGTCTGTCTATATTATTGTTTTTATTGTTTCTGCCAGTCTGTCTATATTATTGTTTTTAGTGTTTCTGCCAGTCTGTCTATATTATTGTTTTTATTGTTTCTGCCAGTCTGTCTATATTATTGTTTTTAGTGTTTCTGCCAGTCTGTCTATATTATTGTTTTTATTGTTTCTGCCAGTTTGTCTATATTATTGTTTTTAGTGTTTCTGCCAGTCTGTCTATATTATTGTTTTTATTGTTTCTGCCAGTCTGTCTATATTATTGTTTTTATTGTTTCTGCCAGTCTGTCAAGATTATTGTTTTTAGTGTTTGTGCCAGTCTGTCTATATTATTGTTTTTATTGTTTCTGCCAGTCTGTCTATATTATTGTTTTTATTGCTTCTGCCAGTCTGTCTATATTATTGTTTTTAGTGTTTCTGCCAGTCTGTCTATATTATTGTTTTTATTGTTTCTGCCAGTCTGTCTATATTATTGTTTTTATTGTTTCTGCCAGTCTGTCTATATTATTGTTTTTAGTGTTTCTGCCAGTTTGTCTATATTATTGTTTTTATTGTTTCTGCCAGTCTGTCTATATTATTGTTTTTAGTGTTTCTGCCAGTCTGTCTATATTATTGTTTTTAGTGTTTCTGCCAGTCTGTCTATATTATTGTTTTTATTGTTTCTGCCAGTCTGTCTAGATTATTGTTTTTAGTGTTTCTGCCAGTCTGTCTATATTATTGTTTTTATTGTTTCTGCCAGTCTGTCTATATTATTGTTTTTATTGTTTCTGCCAGTCTGTCTATATTATTGTTTTTAGTGTTTCTGCCAGTCTGTCTATATTATTGTTTTTATTGTTTCTGCCAGTCTGTCTATATTATTGTTTTTATTGTTTCTGCCAGTCTGTCTATATTATTGTTTTTAGTGTTTCTGCCAGTCTGTCTATATTATTGTTTTTATTGTTTCTGCCAGTCTGTCTATATTATTGTTTTTATTGTTTCTGCCAGTCTGTCTATATTATTGTTTTTAGTGTTTCTGCCAGTTTGTCTATATTATTGTTTTTATTGTTTCTGCCAGTCTGTCTATATTATTGTTTTTATTGTTTCTGCCAGTCTGTCTATATTATTGTTTTTAGTGTTTCTGCCAGTCTGTCTATATTATTGTTTTTATTGTTTCTGCCAATCTGTCTATATTATTGTTTTTATTGTTTCTGCCAGTCTGTCTATATTATTGTTTTTAGTGTTTCTGCCAGTTTGTCTATATTATTGTTTTTATTGTTTCTGCCAGTCTGTCTATATTATTGTTTTTATTGTTTCTGCCAGTCTGTCTATATTATTGTTTTTAGTGTTTCTGCCAGTCTGTCTATATTATTGTTTTTATTGTTTCTGCCAGTCTGTCTATATTATTGTTTTTATTGTTTCTGCCAGTCTGTCTATATTATTGTTTTTAGTGTTTCTGCCAGTCTGTCTATATTATTGTTTTTAGTGTTTCTGCCAGTCTGTCTATATTATTGTTTTTATTGTTTATGCCAGTCTGTCTATATTATTGTCTTTATTGTTTCTGCCAGTCTGTCTATATTATTGTTTTTAGTGTTTCTGCCAGTCTGTCTATATTATTGTTTTTAGTGTTTCTGCCAGTTTGTCTATATTATTGTTTTTAGTGTTTCTGCCAGTCTGTCTATATTATTGTTTTTATTGTTTCTGCCAGTCTGTCTATATTATTGTTTTAAGTGTTTCTGCCAGTCTGTCTATATTATTGTTTTTATTGTTTCTGCCAGTCTGTGTAGATTATTGTTTTTAGTGTTTCTGCCAGTCTGTCTATATTATTGTTTTTATTGTTTCTGCCAGTCTGTCTATATTATTGTTTTTATTGTTTCTGCCAGTCTGTCTATATTATTGTTTTTATTGTTTCTGCCAGTCTGTCTATATTATTGTTTTTAGTGTTTCTGCCAGTCTGTCTATATTATTGTTTTTAGTGTTTCTGCCAGTCTGTCTATATTATTGTTTTTATTGTTTCTGCCAGTCTGTCTATATTATTGTCTTTATTGTTTCTGCCAGTCTGTCTATATTATTGTTTTTAGTGTTTCTGCCAGTCTGTCTATATTATTGTTTTTAGTGTTTCTGCCAGTCTGTCTATATTATTGTTTTTAGTGTTTCTGCCAGTCTGTCTATATTATTGTCTTTATTGTTTCTGCCAGTCTGTCTATATTATTGTTTTTAGTGTTTCTGCCAGTCTGTCTATATTATTGTTTTTAGTGTTTCTGCCAGTTTGTCTATATTATTGTTTTTAGTGTTTCTGCCAGTCTGTCTATATTATTGTTTTTATTGTTTCTGCCAGTCTGTCTATATTATTGTTTTTAGTGTTTCTGCCAGTCTGTCTATATTATTGTTTTTATTGTTTCTGCCAGTCTGTCTATATTATTGTTTTTATTGTTTCTGCCAGTCTGTCTATATTATTGTTTTTAGTGTTTCTGCCAGTCTGTCTATATTATTGTTTTTAGTGTTTCTGCCAGTTTGTCTATATTATTGTTTTTAGTGTTTCTGCCAGTCTGTCTATATTATTGTTTTTATTGTTTCTGCCAGTTTGTCTATATTATTGTTTTTAGTGTTTCTGCCAGTCTATCTATATTATTGTTTTTATTGTTTCTGCCAGTTTGTCTATATTATTGTTTTTAGTGTTTCTGCCAGTCTGTCTATATTATTGTCTTTATTGTTTCTGCCAGTCTGTCTATATTATTGTCTTTATTGTTTCTGCCAGTCTGTCTATATTATTGTCTTTATTGTTTCTGCCAGTCTGTCTATATTATTGTTTTTAGTGTTTCTGCCAGTCTGTCTATATTATTGTTTTTAGTGTTTCTGCCAGTTTGTCTATATTATTGTTTTTAGTGTTTCTGCCAGTCTGTCTATATTATTGTTTTTAGTGTTTCTGCCAGTCTGTCTATATTATTGTTTTTATTGTTTCTGCCAGTCTGTCTATATTATTGTTTTTAGTGTTTCTGCCAGTCTGTCTATATTATTGTTTTTATTGTTTCTGCCAGTCTGTCTATATTATTGTTTTTATTGTTTCTGCCAGTCTGTCTATATTATTGTTTTTAGTGTTTCTGCCAGTCTGTCTATATTATTGTTTTTAGTGTTTCTGCCAGTCTGTCTATATTATTGTTTTTAGTGTTTCTGCCAGTCTGTCTATATTATTGTTTTTATTGTTTCTGCCAGTCTGTCTATATTATTGTCTTTATTGTTTCTGCCAGTCTGTCTATATTATTGTTTTTAGTGTTTCTGCCAGTCTGTCTATATTATTGCTTTTAGTGTTTCTGCCAGTCTGTCTATATTATTGTTTTTATTGTTTCTGCCAGTCTGTCTATATTATTGTCTTTATTGTTTCTGCCAGTCTGTCTATATTATTGTTTTTAGTGTTTCTGCCAGTCTGTCTATATTATTGTTTTTAGTGTTTCTGCCAGTTTGTCTATATTATTGTTTTTAGTGTTTCTGCCAGTCTGTCTATATTATTGTTTTGATTGTTTCTGCCAGTTTGTCTATATTATTGTTTTTAGTGTTTCTGCCAGTCTGTCTATATTATTGTCTTTATTGTTTCTGCCAGTCTGTCTATATTATTGTCTTTATTGTTTCTGCCAGTCTGTCTATATTATTGTCTTTATTGTTTCTGCCAGTCTGTCTATATTATTGTTTTTAGTGTTTCTGCCAGTCTGTCTATATTATTGTTTTTAGTGTTTCTGCCAGTTTGTCTATATTATTGTTTTTAGTGTTTCTGCCAGTCTGTCTATATTATTGTTTTTATTGTTTCTGCCAGTCTGTCTATATTATTGTTTTTAGTGTTTCTGCCAGTCTGTCTATATTATTGTTTTTATTGTTTCTGCCAGTCTGTCTATATTATTGTTTTTAGTGTTTCTGCCAGTCTGTCTATATTATTGTTTTTATTGTTTCTGCCAGTCTGTCTATATTATTGTTTTTAGTGTTTCTGCCAGTCTGTCTATATTATTGTTTTTATTTTTTCTGCCAGTCTGTCTATATTATTGTTTTTAGTGTTTCTGCCAGTCTGTCTATATTATTGTTTTTAGTGTTTCTGCCAGTCTGTCTATATTATTGTTTTTATTGTTTCTGCCAGTCTGTCTATATTATTGTTTTTATTGTTTCTGCCAGTCTATCTATATTATTGTTTTTATTGTTTCTGCCAGTCTATCTATATTATTGTTTTTATTGTTTCTGCCAGTCTGTCTATATTATTGTTTTTAGTGTTTCTGCCAGTCTGTCTATATTATTGTTTTTATTGTTTCTGCCAGTCTGTCTATATTATTGTTTTTAGTGTTTCTGCCAGTCTGTCTATATTATTGTTTTTAGTGTTTCTGCCAGTTTGTCTATATTATTGTTTTTAGTGTTTCTGCCAGTTTGTCTATATTATTGTTTTTATTGTTTCTGCCAGTCTGTCTATATTATTGTTTTTAGTGTTTCTGCCAGTCTGTCTATATTATTGTTTTTATTGTTTCTGCCAGTCTGTCTATATTATTGTTTTTATTGTTTCTGCCAGTCTGTCTATATTATTGTTTTTATTGTTTCTGCCAGTCTGTCTATATTATTGTTTTTATTGTTTCTGCCAGTCTGTCTATATTATTGTTTTTATTGTTTCTGCCAGTCTGTCTATATTATTGTTTTTAGTGTTTCTGCCAGTCTGTCTATATTATTGTTTTTATTGTTTCTGCCAGTCTGTCTATATTATTGTTTTTATTGTTTCTGCCAGTCTATCTATATTATTGTTTTTAGTGTTTCTGCCAGTTTGTGTATATTATTGTTTTTATTGTTTCTGCCAGTCTATCTATATTATTGTTTCTGCCAGTCTGTCTATATTATTGTTTTTAGTGTTTCTGCCAGTCTGTCTATATTATTGTTTTTAGTGTTTCTGCCAGTTTGTCTATATTATTGTTTTTAGTGTTTCTGCCAGTCTGTCTATATTATTGTTTTTATTGTTTCTGCCAGTCTGTCTATATTATTGTTTTAAGTGTTTCTGCCAGTCTGTCTATATTATTGTTTTTATTGTTTCTGCCAGTCTGTCTATATTATTGTTTTTATTGTTTCTGCCAGTCTATCTATATTATTGTTTTTAGTGTTTCTGCCAGTTTGTCTATATTTTTGTTTTTATTGTTTCTGCCAGTCTGTCTATATTATTGTTTTTATTGTTTCTGCCAGTCTATCTATATTATTGTTTTTAGTGTTTCTGCCAGTTTGTCTATATTATTGTTTTTAGTGTTTCTGCCAGTCTGTCTATATTATTGTTTTTATTGTTTCTGCCAGTCTGTCTATATTATTGTTTTTATTGTTTCTGCCAGTCTGTCTATATTATTGTTTTTAGTGTTTCTGCCAGTCTGTCTATATTATTGTTTTTATTGTTTCTGCCAGTCTGTCTATATTATTGTTTTTAGTGTTTCTGCCAGTCTGTCTATATTATTGTTTTTAGTGTTTCTGCCAGTCTGTCTATATTATTGTTTTTATTGTTTCTGCCAGTCTGTCTATATTATTGTTTTTATTGTTTCTGCCAGTCTGTCTATATTATTGTTTTTATTGTTTCTGCCAGTCTGTCTATATTATTGTTTTTATTGTTTCTGCCAGTCTGTCTATATTATTGTTTTTAGTGTTTCTGCCAGTCTGTCTATATTATTGTTTTTAGTGTTTCTGCCAGTCTGTCTATATTATTGTTTTTAGTGTTTCTGCCAGTCTGTCTATATTATTGTTTTTAGTGTTTCTGCCAGTCTGTCTATATTATTGTTTTTAGTGTTTCTGCCAGTCTGTCTATATTATTGTTTTTATTGTTTCTGCCAGTCTGTCTATATTATTGTTTTTAGTGTTTCTGCCAGTCTGTCTATATTATTGTTTTTAGTGTTTCTGCCAGTCTGTCTATATTATTGTTTTTATTGTTTCTGCCAGTCTGTCTATATTATTGTTTTTATTGTTTCTGCCAGTCTGTCTATATTATTGTTTTTATTGTTTCTGCCAGTCTGTCTATATTATTGTTTTTATTGTTTCTGCCAGTCTGTCTATATTATTGTTTTTAGTGTTTCTGCCAGTCTGTCTATATTATTGTTTTTATTGTTTCTGCCAGTCTGTCTATATTATTGTTTTTAGTGTTTCTGCCAGTCTGTCTATATTATTGTTTTTAGTGTTTCTGCCAGTTTGTCTATATTATTGTTTTTAGTGTTTCTGCCAGTTTGTCTATATTATTGTTTTTATTGTTTCTGCCAGTCTGTCTATATTATTGTTTTTATTGTTTCTGCCAGTCTGTCTATATTATTGTTTTTAGTGTTTCTGCCAGTTTGTCTATATTATTGTTTTTAGTGTTTCTGCCAGTTTGTCTATATTATTGTTTTTAGTGTTTCTGCCAGTCTGTCTATATTATTGTTTTTATTGTTTCTGCCAGTCTGTCTATATTATTGTTTTTATTGTTTCTGCCAGTCTGTCTATATTATTGTTTTTAGTGTTTCTGCCAGTCTGTCTATATTATTGTTTTTATTGTTTCTGCCAGTCTGTCTATATTATTGTTTTTAGTGTTTCTGCCAGTCTGTCTATATTATTGTTTTTATTGTTTCTGCCAGTCTGTCTATATTATTGTTTTTATTGTTTCTGCCAGTCTGTCTATATTATTGTTTTTAGTGTTTCTGCCAGTCTGTCTATATTATTGTTTTTATTGTTTCTGCCAGTCTGTCTATATTATTGTTTTTAGTGTTTCTGCCAGTCTGTCTATATTATTGTTTTTATTGTTTCTGCCAGTCTGTCTATATTATTGTTTTTATTGTTTCTGCCAGTCTGTCTATATTATTGTTTTTATTGTTTCTGCCAGTCTGTCTATATTATTGTTTTTAGTGTTTCTGCCAGTCTGTCTATATTATTGTTTTTATTGTTTCTGCCAGTCTGTCTATATTATTGTTTTTATTGTTTCTGCCAGTCTGTCTATATTATTGTTTTTAGTGTTTCTGCCAGTCTGTCTATATTATTGTTTTTAGTGTTTCTGCCAGTCTGTCTATATTATTGTTTTTATTGTTTCTGCCAGTCTGTCTATATTATTGTTTTTAGTGTTTCTGCCAGTCTGTCTATATTATTGTTTTTATTGTTTCTGCCAGTCTGTCTATATTATTGTTTTTATTGTTTCTGCCAGTCTGTCTATATTATTGTTTTTAGTGTTTCTGCCAGTCTGTCTATATTATTGTTTTTATTGTTTCTGCCAGTCTGTCTATATTATTGTTTTTAGTGTTTCTGCCAGTCTGTCTATATTATTGTTTTTATTGTTTCTGCCAGTCTGTCTATATTATTGTTTTTATTGTTTCTGCCAGTCTGTCTATATTATTGTTTTTAGTGTTTCTGCCAGTCTGTCTATATTATTGTTTTTATTGTTTCTGCCAGTCTGTCTATATTATTGTTTTTATTGTTTCTGCCAGTCTGTCTATATTATTGTTTTTAGTGTTTCTGCCAGTCTGTCTATATTATTGTTTTTATTGTTTCTGCCAGTCTGTCTATATTATTGTTTTTATTGTTTCTGCCAGTCTGTCTACATTATTGTTTTAGTGTTTCTGCCAGTCTGTCTATATTATTGTTTTTATTGTTTCTGCCAGTCTGTCTATATTATTGTTTTTAGTGTTTCTGCCAGTCTGTCTATATTATTGTTTTTATTGTTTCTGCCAGTCTGTCTATATTATTGTTTTTATTGTTTCTGCCAGTCTGTCTATATTATTGTTTTTATTGTTTCTGCCAGTCTGTCTATATTATTGTTTTTATTGTTTCTGCCAGTCTGTCTATATTATTGTTTTTATTGTTTCTGCCAGTCTGTCTATATTATTGCTTTTATTGTTTCTGCCAGTCTGTCTATATTATTGTTTTTATTGTTTCTGCCAGTCTGTCTATATTATTGTTTTTAGTGTTTCTGCCAGTCTGTCTATATTATTGTTTTTATTGTTTCTGCCAGTCTGTCTATATTATTGTTTTTATTGTTTCTGCCAGTCTGTCTATATTATTGTTTTTATTGTTTCTGCCAGTCTGTCTATATTATTGTTTTTATTGTTTCTGCCAGTCTGTCTATATTATTGTTTTTATTGTTTCTGCCAGTCTGTCTATATTATTGTTTTTATTGTTTCTGCCAGTCTGTCTATATTATTGTTTTTAGTGTTTCTGCCAGTCTGTCTATATTATTGTTTTTATTGTTTCTGCCAGTCTGTCTATATTATTGTTTTTATTGTTTCTGCCAGTCTGTCTATATTATTGTTTTTATTGTTTCTACCAGTCTGTCTATATTATTGTTTTTATTGTTTCTGCCAGTCTGTCTATATTATTGTTTTTAGTGTTTCTGCCAGTCTGTCTATATTATTGTTTTTATTGTTTCTGCCAGTCTGTCTATATTATTGTTTTTATTGTTTCTGCCAGTCTGTCTATATTATTGTTTTTATTGTTTTTGCCAGTATGTCTATATTATTGTTTTTATTGCTTCTGCCAGTCTGTCTATATTATTGTTTTTATTGTTTCTGCCAGTCTGTCTACATTATTGTTTTAGTGTTTCTGCCAGTCTGTCTATATTATTGTTTTTATTGTTTCTGCCAGTCTGTCTATATTATTGTCTTTATTGTTTCTGCCAGTCTGTCTATATTATTGTTTTTATTGTTTCTGCCAGTCTGTCTATATTATTGTTTTTATTGTTCCTGCCAGTCTGTCTATATTATTGTTTTTATTGTTTCTGCCAGTCTGTCTATATTATTGTTGTTATTGTTTCTGCCAGTCTGTCTATATTATTGTTTTTAGTGTTTCTGCCAGTCTGTCTATATTATTGTTTTTATTGTTTCTGCCAGTCTGTCTATATTATTGTTTTTAGTGTTTCTGCCAGTCTGTCTATATTATTGTTTTTATTGTTTCTGCCAGTCTGTCTATATTATTGTTTTTATTGTTTCTGCCAGTCTGTCTATATTATTGTTTTTATTGTTTCTGCCAGTCTGTCTATATTATTGTTTTTATTGTTTCTGCCAGTCTGTCTATATTATTGTTTTTAGTGTTTCTGCCAGTCTGTCTATATTATTGTTTTTATTGTTTCTGCCAGTCTGTCTATATTATTGTTTTTATTGTTTGTGCCAGTCTGTCTAGATTATTGTTTTTATTGTTTCTGCCAGTTTGTCTATATTATTGTTTTTATTGTTTCTGCCAGTCTGTCTATATTATTGTTTTTATTGTTTCTGCCAGTTTGTCTATATTATTGTTTTTATTGTTTCTGCCAGTGTGTCTATATTATTGTTTTTAGTGTTTCTGCCAGTCTGTCTATATTATTGTTTTTATTGTTTCTGCCAGTCTGTCTATATTATTGTTTTTAGTGTTTCTGCCAGTCTGTCTATATTATTGTTTTTATTGTTTCTGCCAGTCTGTCTATATTATTGTTTTTAGTGTTTCTGCCAGTCTGTCTATATTATTGTTTTTATTGTTTCTGCCAGTCTGTCTATATTATTGTTTTTAGTGTTTCTGCCAGTCTGTCTATATTATTGTTTTTATTGTTTCTGCCACTCTGTCTATATTATTGTTTTTATTGTTTCTGCCAGTCTGTCTATATTATTGTTTTTAGTGTTTCTGCCAGTCTGTCTATATTATTGTTTTTATTGTTTCGGCCAGTCTGTCTATATTATTGTTTTTATTGTTTCTGCCAGTCTGTCTATATTATTGTTTTTAGTGTTTCTGCCAGTCTGTCTATATTATTGTTTTTAGTGTTTCTGCCAGTCTGTCTATATTATTGTTTTTAGTGTTTCTGCCAGTCTGTCTATATTATTGTTTTTAGTGTTTCTGCCAGTCTGTCTATATTATTGTTTTTATTGTGTCTGCCAGTCTGTCTATATTATTGTTTTTATTGTTTCTGCCAGTCTGTCTATATTATTGTTTTTATTGTTCCTGCCAGTCTGTCTATATTATTGTTTTTAGTGTTTCTGCCAGTCTGTCTATATTATTGTTTTTATTGTTTCTGCCAGTCTGTCTATATTATTGCTTTTAGTGTTTCTGCCAGTCTGTCTATATTATTGTTTTTATTGTTTCTGCCAGTCTGTCTATATTATTGTTTTTATTGTTTCTGCCAGTCTGTCTAGATTATTGTTTTTATTGTTTCTGCCAGTCTGTCTTTATTATTGTTTTTATTGTTTCTGAAAGTAGTGATGACTGACAGAGAGTCTGTAAGGAGCACTATCTTGTCTCTAGCAAGATCTTTATTTTCCATGATGGTAATTGCAGCTGTTTTTAGTGCTTCTGCCTCCGCTTTGAAGTTGTTTGAAAATTTTCCAGTAACCATCGAGATATGTATTTCGTGTCCATTCTTTAATTGTGTTAACACAAAATAACAACTCCACCTCCATTTTTTGTAGCGTATGCTGCTAATCCATCTGTTTATATATGGGTCCATTTTGTGGTAGGGTACGTCTTTCTAATATATTCCATGGTTAGGTGTTTCCTCTCTGCATCTATTTGATTGTCTTTCTTCATCACTTCTGGTATCTTGTCAATTAGCTCTGGGAACCTGTTCTCTTCTATGGTGGGAATGTATTGCTGGTCTTTATGGGCTCTATCTTTATTTGTACAAGGTCTTATCCTTTAAGTCTGCCATTCACTGGGTGGTCTGTGAGTCTTTTAAATTTTTCAACCTCCTGTAGTACTCCGTAATTTCTTCTGTCCCCATGGACTGTAGTTTTGTTATTGTTGTGTCTGTTTTTATCCTGTAAGACACATTGTAGCCTTGATAGATACGTTGATTTTGGTGAGGGTTAGATATTAAATCTGACTTAAAACATTGTCAGAATATGTCGGGCTTACAGGTAGCCGACTACAGTGTCAATACGCGAATCATAGTGTATAGAGTTCGAACACTGGGATCAATTCAAGTCCAAAAAGTCCAACAGTACAACAGGGTCCTTGACCAACTTGGTAATATAATATACTTGACCCATTGGCTGGTAAGTTAGTTGAATTGAATATGTTTGTTTTGACGATGACGAAGACGATAAACTTGCAGAGTAGACATACTCTTACATTGACGGTTGCACATATTAGTCAAACAAGTATGGCATGAATATCGTATCATTATTCCATTTCCATATCTATTTGATGGACCTCATAAACAATTTTGTGGCTAGAAGATTCCTTTACTACAATATATATATATCTGAGACGCCGGACAATTCACTGGAAAAACGTCAGTGTATTTAAAACCAAACATACTCCAACAGAGGATCAGTTCTCACTAGCGGCGGGCCATCAAGGACTGCGCCAAAGCCCTAACTAGATCGTGCTGGTTATTTAAAAGGTGAGTATCAATCGGAGATACATATATAAACGACGCTGACACTTCCTCCTGGAAGGTAGCAAAACCTATAATCAATTAACTATTCCCGTAACATGGAACACTTAGATCAGACCAACGTTTGTCTTCTTAAGCCGGCATTTTGTCTCTCTCTGACGCGAAAGCGTACTCTGGCAACAATCAAATACATCGCACCAATTTGTGCTCTTTAGTGCAGAATTAATTTAAACTATTATTACTTACACAGATGCGTACCTATAGTACATCTAACAAAGTTAGACTTTGGCATCTGGTAAACTGTTAAGTCTCACACCCTTAATACCTATGCGAAAAAGGACGTAACAGTTATCATGTTTATTTCATTTACTGATGTTGATTTCATTGCTCCAGTAATGATTCTCTTGGCCTGGTTTTATGTTTTGACTGTTCTATCAAAGTTGGATTTTGAGGCAGTTTCCCAGGCTGGTATTCCATATTCCAGTGCCAGACAGGCATTTCCTGTGTATAACTTTTTCAGAATTTGGTGGTCTGCACCCCATGTAGTTCCTGCTAGTTTCTTCACTAGAGTCACTGTCTTTTTAGCTTTATACTGGTACCTATCAGTTTGATTTTTCCTTGTTCATCTGCTGTCCATTTTGATTCCAAGGCATGTGGGATTCTTTTCCTCTGGCAGCACATGCCCATTTAATTTCAGTCAAATACAATGAAAGATGCAGTCAATGATTAAACAAGTTACAAGTGCCCAAGTCTAGGCTTGACTTATTCTAGAAAAGCTTAGTTTACTCTGCTAAAAATATTTAAAAATTGCATTACGTAATTTATGAATGGCCCCCTAAGGCATATTTTGGAGTCCATAGAGACCCTATTCCCAACTAAGATGTTTTGGCCATGTCTGCAGAATGGGAGAAGATCGGCTACCATGACAAACATGGGAAACTAAGAGCCAGGGATCCAGACCTCCAGGACAACCCAGAGTCCACTGGGAGGACAACTTTAGACAATCTTTGAAGGACCGAGGACTAGAATGGAACCAAACCAGGAGGAAGACAGCCGATAGGATAGTCTGGCGCTCTCTCTTCTAAACCTCTACACCTCACGGTAGAAGGGGAGCGACTAAGTAAGTAAGTAAGTAAGAGACTCTATTATTCATACATCTTTGTTGATGTTTTTATTTTTCTCCATATTTCACAGCCACAAAATAGAATTGCTTGATATTTGAGTTGAACACTCTTTATCTGCTCAGAAGTAACAATCAAATGTGAGAATACCCAAAAAAATAAAGCTACAAAACTTACAGTGGATAGAAGTCAGGGTAATTAGGTGAAGTAATACTTTGGATTGATCTGTTTACGAAGATTTCATGTATGCTTCCACACTCTCCGGCATTTGCTGTATAAAAAAAAGTGTTTGGTTAAATTAATTATCCTACTTGACCTGTTTCAACTGATACAAACAACAATGTGCAAATGAACCAGTTACAACCACAACACATAATCATATCACAACCAGTACACATAACTATCTGTCACAGAACATATTTATGTGGGTGAATGATGGAGTGGCGGTTTTTGTTGAGTGCCACTTAGGTCATTGACATATGAGTCTTGTTACTTTATGTTCATGTGGGCTGTGGTGAGTTTGTAGTGATGTTTTATGTGAGCCTGTGGGAAAAGTGTTATGCGAACACAGTAGGGTATCTTAGAAAGTACCTGGATGTGATTTCAAGCTGGGACATTGAGTTGAGTGATGAAATGTTGAACGGCCGCCCAGATGTGATGATTTGAATGTGCGTGAGTTTGTAGCACAAGTAGTGACATGTTGTAGGACCTACATGTGTTTTTAATAGGTGATGGTTCATGATGCCTAGATTTCACAGAATTTATACAAGCCAGGGTTCATGCCACCATGAAATGAATATATGGGATTTACATAGGTGAGTGTTCATTCTGCCAAAGCAGTGATTTAACTACATATGTGATGTGTGACTTTATTAGGTGTCAAGTTGAATGCCACACAGAGATGTATAGAGTCTAGTGTTCTGGTTTAGTGTAGCGTCAGTGTGTGTCTCAGAAGCCATGATGCATGTGAACACTGTTGTCAGCGATATTTCTTGTAACCATGTGTCAGCTTGATCAACGCATATTTGAGATCTTACTTGTTTGAATTAATTATGGTGTTCATGGAAGTAGTGTTGTCAAGTGTATTCAAACTGTGTCAAGAGTGAGACTAGAACCTTCTTTCTAGACTTAATGGGCTATCACATCTTCCATCCTGTGTACGTGACTGTTGTATGTATTCTCTTCTTTGTAAAATGTTGGGCCCCCCCTCCCCGCTCCATAACACAATCTCATTTACCTCTTTAACTTTAAATCATGCAATCAATCACACAGAAATTAAATTTTTTCTGCAAAAAAGTTAGCTCTATCTTCAAACTCATTTTCCTTTAACAATAAGTTTTCACTCTTCCTTCCATTCACTCTTCCCTCCCACATCCATCCACCCCTCATTCATTTGCTCTCTCTTTCTCTTGATAACTCACTTATCTTTCTAACTATTTAACTCAAATTATCACAAACTTTTTTACATATTAAGTTTTTAACTTACAAGGCAATGCGTAGAACTCTATAGCTGCACGCCTGGCTTCATTGACACCATCTGTGTTGTAAATTACCAGCATTTCCTCCTCTGCTCAAATATTTAGAAAAAGACATATCTTTATATTATGCCTTTTGAAATAATGTTATACTACTGCCCATTTTTTTAACTCCAAGAGAGAAAAGGCATCCATTTTGGGGTCTTTGTAAAAGGGGAAAATAGCCTGTAATAGAAAGAATTATGGGGCCATTAATGCAGTTAGCTCAATATAGGAAGTATGTCCAAAGTATTTAATGTGCTCTTGATGTTGTTTCTGTAGCAATTTGTTTTAAATGATGAGCCTGCTAGTCCCTTTCCCACCATTAGAGATTGGTCACCTCTGTGATATACTTTTTTGTCTCCAGAGTGACCAATAAAAACCAAATGGGTTATTTAGAAGTTGGTGGGAACAAAGCCATTTATCACCTACATGGATAGACAGAAAATAAAACGGTATGGACAGCTCATCAGAATGCATTCAAATCTGCTACCATCACAAGCTTGCAACTGCAGAAGATCTGACTACAGGGCAAGGGGACACCCAAGAGATGGTGGATAGCCAATGTTAAAGAAAGCCAAAGAAATGTGATGTGACATTGGCTAAAGCGACATATCTTGTACAACAATGAAAACTCTTTCTAAAATCCCCAGGGTAAGAGAAATGGAGGGAGACAAAAATAATGCATGAATGGAAGAAAAATGGGGGAAGAAAAAAAACATAGACATGAAAAATATAAAGAAGTCATAGAAAGATCCTTGGTGGACAGGATAGGATAGAAAGGCTTGGGATTCAGTTTTAATTTAAATTTATTTGTTTTCTTAAAAAACATTTGCCCAGGTTTTTTAAATTCTGCTTCTTCTTCTTCTTTTTAACATTCTCAGATGTTTACTTGAATATTTTCAAAGAAAGCGGTGGTCAGATTGAGGATAATTTGTATCTCCAGAGTTTTTCCAGGAAAAACGTATGACAACCGTATGTGCTTTCTCTGTTCCTCATATGTTGGACATCTTTGAAGCAGACGTTCAGCAGTCATTTTATTGGTGCCACAGTTACACTCATCAGTAGTTCCTGCCTTTAGCTTGTTGAACAGATGGTATCTCAATCTCTTGTGGCTCGTGCGGAGTCTGATGATTACTTCTTGTTCTCTTCTGCTGAGTTGCTTTGAATTCCATTTGTTCCTGTATCTGCTTCTGATAAAACTCTTTGTCTCTTCAAAAGTTATTCTTGTATCAGGTTGAGGTAGCTTTCCACCTTCCTTTGCCAATCTGTCAACCTCTCTTCACTGCCAGGGATGCCCAGGTATTTAAAAGGTTCAATATTTTTTGTTATAATAAAATCTATATTTTTAATAATAGATAATCATTTTTTTTTTTAAAAAGGAGACATTTTCAATAATTAAAATAACAAGAAACGTGTTATAAGCCTAAAGGAACTAAAGATTAACAAGAAATTAACTGACTAAAGTAGGTGTATACTTACTGGTGCCAATAATTCTAGCGTTGACATAATTATGACTCATGTCAGATTTCCTACATGATGAGAACAGCAGTGGCGCAGTTTCATTGATTCCTGTTTACAGAAAAATTAATTTAAATTAGTATTTTATGCACTTAATAATTCTGGTAGCTTTTTTTGGCATTTTATGGTAATGTAAAATAATGATCAACCTAAAGGGTGTCTGTAAAACGTCAGACAAGTCTATGTCTTTGTTTCCAGACTTTTGCTTGTCTTGGTTGTCTATGTGTCTTTGTAATGCCCTGAACGTTGCTTGTGTTAGTTATCTATTTGTTCTTGTGAAGTCAAGACCACTGCTCGTTGTCTATGTGTCTTTGTAATGCCCTGAACATTGCTTGTGTTAGTTATCTATTTGTTCTTGTGAAGTCAAGACCGCTGCTGGTCTTGGCTACGGTTTTTTTTTAAAACACATGCCAATAAACGACCTCCTCCTGTAGTTCCCTGGGGTCTCTGAGGCATACCTGTCAACCTCCTGAGACAAAAATCTGTACGCCGGACCAAAAAAATCCTTACAAACACCCAAAAATCCTTACGCAAAAAATATATTAATAAATTATACGCAATACAGTTTTAAAATGAGAAATGACATATACAAATCTATTAGCATTTGAATTATTGTGATATAAAACATGATAATAGTCTCATGCTGTTCTTTACATATAAAAACTTAGTGATCATGAGGTACACTATTCTTTCGATGTACAGTGTTTTGTATTATAATCAACACATGCACTTTTAGCACTTTGCAGAATTGCATTTGTGGGTTTAAAGTCTGCACAGCATGTATCAATGTTAATCTTGCACTGTAAAAAAGAAGTGACTGTGTCCACATTCATAGACCTCCTGCAGTCTGTGTGGATTTTTTTCATCATTGAAGTGTCGAAGTGTGGTGGCAAGCAAGCGTGGTTGTTGATAACAGGTAACTTTAAAAATACGTCATGTCACGCTGAAAACCGAAAGCGTTTGAGGCCGAATTCAAAGTTTTTGCAGAATTGTTGGGTAAAAAAGGATTTGATTGGTTGCTGTACAGCCATACACTGATAAAAGTATTAAAAATACGTACATTGTACAAAAAATTAGTACAGATTGACAGGTATGCTGAGGATGCAAAGAAAGAACAGGACTACTGTTTCTTCAGGCAAGTTGTAAAAGATGGCTAATATGAGGTTGTACGTGTGTCTGGCAGCCTTGTTATGTCAAACAAATTGCTACAGAAACCACTGCTACATGAGCACATTAATGCATTAGTGCAGGCCTTCTGTAAGGGGGCTAACTGCAATGGTGTAGCTCCATGCTCCATGCGAAGTAAAAAGGAAAATAATGTTGAAAATGAAATTTGACCAGTTCAACTCCTCCTTTATTGATCAGAAAGGTCATGACCTTTACTCACGTATGCTCTTGGATTACTGTTGTGCTTGTTTTATCTTCTCAGGTTATTTCTAGTGTTCTTTCTTAACCCCTTGATTGCTACTTGAAGTACTTCATCATGATTTGTATACTTACCAGTGCAGTGTTATAAAGCACTTTAGCTTTTCCATTCATGCAGCATACAAACTCTAGCATTGGCAGATATCATGTAGCCTGGCAGTGAAGGGGTTAAATTCTGCAGTCAAATTTTCTCTTCAATCATTGTTAGATTCCAGCTCCATCTGGAGCATAGACCTTCAATAGATACACACCAAACTTTCCATCCTGTGCTGTCCTTTTCAGATTTTTCCATGTTTTTGTTTATTCCTTTCATGTTTATATTTAATTCCCTTCTCCGTATATTTCTGTATGTAAAAGTAAGGTAAAGGAACCCGTTACATGCCCATTGAGGCATATTGGGAATATGGTGTTAGGCCCATATTATCTTGACTGTCAGCACACTAGGGGTGATGTGGTCGGCATCACGCCAGCCACCTTAACCTTCCCAGAGTTGCTCTGGTACCCATTTGGGGCTGGATCGACCCAGGAGCCGTTTGTGGCCTAAAAAATCCCACCTCATCTGGGGATCGAACCATAGACCACTGCACTAGGAAACCAGTGCACTAACCACTATGCTACAGCGGCTCCTGTATGTGGTCTTCCTCTATTTCACCTATCCTGGGGATTACAGAAACAAGGACTGCCATGTAAAGCTATCAAACAGTTTATCTCAATGTGTGTTCTGTATAACATCAGCATCTTCTCCTCGCATCTTGTTCCACTGGTATTTGTTTGGTTCTTTCCATCAATCCTCTGAACAAATTCTATTTTCTTACCATTTTTGTTCATGATTTCTGCTGCATGGAAGAGACAAGTTTTAAATATTGAATCTTTAATATTTGTTTTTAACTTTGGTCATTATCTTGTTTTGATTCATGATTGCACAAGGGATAATATAGCGGTAGTTTCCCATTGCTTTCCGGTGGTTTGTGAACTGTTGACTCTGATAGCCTGACTCCACACGGCAATGGGGAGGGGAGAGAATAAAGCACCTTCATCTTGCTGGTAGTCAACATTATAAAGCTTCAGAGGGGATTTTAAATAGATGGCCGCCCCTCACAACTATCCTACCTCGCTCTCAGTGACAATCACCTGTTTTGGTTCATGGTTAATATTTCAGCATTCAAAGCTACCCTCTACATATAGAAGCCATTCAACAATCCACCACACAGTTGACATGACTGGTAAGAGAACAGTTGACATGACTGGTAAGAGGACAGTTGACGTGACTGGTAAGAGAACAGTTGACGTGACTGGTAAGAGGACAGTTGACATGACTGGTAAGAGGACAGTTGACATGACTGGTAAGAGGACAGTTGATGTGACTGGTAAGAGGACAGTTGACGTGACTGGTAAGAGAACAGTTGACATGACTGGTAAGAGGACAGTTGACGTGACTGGTAAGAGGACAGTTGACATGACTGGTAAGAGGACAGTTGACATGACTGGTAAGAGGACAGTTGATGTGACTGGTAAGAGGACAGTTGATGTGACTGGTAAGAGGACAGTTGATGTGACTGGTAAGAGGACAGTTGACATGACTGGTAAGAGGACAGTTGACGTGACTGGTAAGAGGACAGTTGATGTGACTGGTAAGAGGACAGTTGACATGACTGGTAAGAGGACAGTTGACATGACTGGTAAGAGGACAGTTGATGTGACTGGTAAGAGGACAGTTAGGCTAGAAGTAAGCAATCCACTTTCTTTGGCCTTGCCTTGATAGGAAACTCTATACACAGCGATACAATAGGAAGCAATCTGATCATCAGAAGTAGATTCCCCCATTGATCAAGTGTTTCACCCCTTAATCTCCCTTACACTGTAAGGGGGGGTGTGCCCACTTGGGTCATGACTCCCAAGTGTCAGCCTCCTGTTGTCTTGTGCAGAAAATTGAACCCACCCAACCTTGGCTGCAGCTTTGAACTTCATTCCTGTTTTCTGCCAGCTGGAGGGCTAGAGTATATCGTGACAACAGGAAAGATGGAATGAAAAAGAGATGACAAAGAAAAGATTCTAAACAGTTTGACATCGTGGCATGGAAAGAAGTCAAAACCTGAATAATCATTAGTACTGTAGACATGAAGTTGTGGAGAGACATGATCACCTATGCCACAAGGCATGATACTTGAAGAAGAAGATCATTATGTACCTTAATATGCTTGAGATACAGACTTAAAAAAAAAAAAATGTCACCCATTTTTCTATACATAAGAAATGCTCGCCTGGTTTTTAAAAAAAACAAATCTAAGAAAGGGTAATTACTCACAACTTTTCTGTTTATTAAAAGTTGTAGTTCCAGGGGGTCTGTAAGGAGGCAAAGAAAGAATAGAGTTACTGCTTTCTCATGCATGTCATAAAAAAGCAACAAATAAGAGGTTGTAGGGAGCCGAGCTGGTGTAATGGTTACCACACTGCGCTGGTGATCGGGTGATCCATGTTCAAGCCCTGTCGAGGACATTTGAAGGAGTGTCATTCGACCGGGACTTGGACTGGAATAATTTGAGCCCTAGAGAAGACATCTGATGGAGTGTCATCGACCAGGGACTGGAATAACCTGAACGGCTCCTGAGCCGACCCAGCTCTTATGGGTATCTCCAATATCAGTGAGTATCTGCCTGAATGGCGCGAGGACACCTGTCAATGTACAGGGAAAAAAGGGATCATCACCATCATCACAACCCGTAACTCGTCATGGGTCGTAGGGGTGCCATGGTGGAAGCATAAAATCAGTCTCAGGTTACACATATTAACCGGAGATTTCACCTCGAGTAATAGTACAAAAAAAAAAAAAAAAAATTAGACTGTGCATGGGGCTGGCAACCTCATCTTGTAAAACAAATTGAAGCCACCGCTGCCAGATTTTCTGCTTTGGTGGAGTCTTTCTCAAGAGGATCTTCAGCAGTGGTGGCTTCACGCTTCATAAGGAGTGAAAATGGAGATGATGATTTTGAAAAGTTGTAGGCATTTCTAAATGAACAGCTAAGAAGAATTCTCAACATTAAATGGAAAGACATGAAGACAGTTGAAGACTAACAAAGCAGAAATCTAGATTACCAGTGAGAGATAATGGTTGAAGGTTGGTCACATGCTGAGAAAAATTATTATTACAGTTGGGTTGTTTCTCGTTCCCTTTCCCTTCTGAGTATTTATTTTTTACACCCAGAAGTGGCAGCCATTTTATGTTTTCGTGGCAGGCTTTCTTAATTGAAGGACATGCTAAGTCTTAGTAGATTTTACAGGTAGTATCTATTTTTAATTTACTTTCTCATGTGTAATTTACTTTTTAATTTACTTTCTCATTTACTTTCTCAATAAAAACCAAATGGGTTATTTGGAAGTTGGTGGGAACAAAACAATTTATCACCTACATGGAAAGACAGAAAATAAAATGGTATGGACATCTCATCAGAATGCAGCCAAATCTGCTACCATCACAAGCAACTGCAGAAGATCTGGCTACAAGGCAAGGGGACACCCGAGAGATGGTGGATAGTCAATGTTAAAGAAAGCCAAAGAAATATGATGTGACACTGGCTAAAGCAACATAGGCCTATCTTGCACAAGAATGAAAACTGTTTAAAAACTAGCTCTCACTTTCTTTCCTTTTCCTGATGAAGACCTTGTGGTTGCAATGTTGGCTATTTTCTTTGTCTTTTGTCCTAGTAAGACAAATTACCTTTTTTCAAATTTTTTCAATATCTATCCACCGTTCTCCAGATCTTACTGCAGTCCCCCTCTTCTTCCTCATAAAAAAAAGAAGGAAGAAAAACATCTAGAAATGCATGAAAGAGAAGAATGAAAAAGACTTGAGAGAATGGGAAGTAACAAATATAATCTAAAGACAGACACACTTGGAGACTCTCCATGGTATACGTATACAAAGTTGTACTAACACTGAAGAAAGGGAAATTACTGTGATTGATGAAGTAACTGAATAGTTAATTTTCTTCACCATTACCTACCCTTATGAAACATCACTGTAATTTATTACCCATCAGCTGGATGGGATGAGATGCGCAGGTCTTCAACAAAATCGTGCCATCCCTGCCTGTTGTGTGGTATCTGGTCATAAAGTCTTCCCACTTTTTCTTCACCCCTTTCTGGTCTGTCTCCCGTTCCCTTCTCCGTGTGTTTTTCAGTCTCCCTTAACCTCACCTACCTTGTTAATTCCAGAACAAGGACTGCCTATCAGTACAATCAGCAAGTTTCCTCTATGTGTGTCCTATCCAAGACCAGCATCTTTTCCTCACCTCTTGTTCCACTGGCATTTATCTTGTTCTTGTCGTCAGTTACAAACTGGTGATCTTGTCACACCGCTTCAATCTTATTCTGTGCAAGGACTAATTTATGAAAGCCTAAGTCTTGGTTGTTGTTTCTGTTGTTCTCCATGTTTCACAGCCTTATAATAGGTAAAGGATCCCATTACATGCCCATTGAGGCATATTGGAAATATGGTGCTAGGCCCATATTTTCTCGACCATCTGCACATGAGGGGTGATGTGGTCTGCATCACGCCGGCTGCCTTAACCTTCCCAGAGTTGCTCTGGTACCCAGTTCATGAGGCTGGGTTGATCCCAGAGCCGTTTGCGGTCTATAAAATCCCACCTCAACTGGGGATCAAACTATGGAAGCCAGTGCAGTAACAACTGCACTATCACGACTCTTATAATAGGACAGCCTTCAAATTTGAAATGAAAATTCTTTATTTTATGTTGGATTTGATTTCTTTTGATTTCCACACAGAGTGATTGAAAATTCACTTCCTACTTTTAAATCATAAATTATTTCAATAAAAATGAAGAAATTATATTTATGTTAAAAAAATGTTCAGATAACAAGAATTTAATGCCAAATTTATTGCACCAAATGCTAGTTCACATTAACATTACAGCTCAATGTGAGATCTGGCCTGTCCAAAAACAAGACTTCGGCAGGCAGCACTTTTTTTTGGTTTATTGTAACGTCTCTTTATCGGCCATTTTAAGATGATTTGATTTTTATTGTTTGTGGAAAAAAATAAAAAATATAACTTTGTTAAACGGCAGCTATTGCTCCATGAGTTAACGTTTATTTCATAAAAATCCAATTGATAAAAATGACGATGTAAAAATAGGAAGTGAGTAATGATAGCCCCTCTAGCCTTCTGTATTCTCATTTTGATATCACCGTCTGCTCCTCTAACGTTGTCTACTATTGCTGCCAAGTTATATACATATATATATGAGGTCACACTTTGTAGGGATGCTTCTTCAAAAGTAATCTTGCTATCACTGTAATATTCCTGTAATCATCATCACCACAGCTCAGCTCCACAAGGAGCACAGATCTTCCTGTCCTGCACCATCAGCTCAAGGTCTTTCTATTTCTTCTTCATCCCCTTCATGTCTGTCTCCAGTTCTCTTCTCCGTATGGTCTTTGGTCTCTCTCTCTCTACCTCTCTTACATATTCCTGTAATACGGACATCAAAATAAATTAACAAAATCACAGTAACTCACCATCATAAACACTGATGTAATCTCCATCGCATGCGTCAGATTCTGTAAAGATGTTATTTTGGAACACATTTAGACTCCACACAATGTGCAAGGAAATTATTCGGTTTTTCTTCTTTGTTCTGATCACATGCCTATGGTAGCAATCACTGGGGAAAAAAAAGAAACAAAATTATACTGGCCTGGGAAAAAAGTATGGATATATACAAAAAAAAGTTTCTTCATTTTCTACTGCAAATTTACTATAGCATGTTCTTATCAGCATCTCATCCAGTGCATAAAGTATAATATAAACACTGCTTGCTGTCAAGTTACACTTCTTTTGCATGTCTATCATGCAGTCAGTAAGCTGGGGTTACGTCTTTTCTTATTCTTTCCTTTCTGATGTTATATGCCAATGGTGCAGATTGGTTTGGCTTCATTCTCATGATGTATAAATAACCATTTTTGGTGTTTTCTTCCATAAATTCATTCATTTTTGTGGGGTGTTTTTGCTACTAAAGCCTTCAAGTCCCTTGCGCACTCAAGTGTCAAGTGAGATATATTAAGAAGCATGGAAAGAAGTAATCCATACACACTGTAGACATTATGAAATACCATAATAGCAAACAGCAGAAATCGCAGACTGGAAGAAACAAAAAATAAATAAATATAATATGCTATATAGAAAATAGAACACTATGTACCCAAACTTTAACCACATGAAGTTAAACTAGGCTTCTGTGCATGAGAAATAACTTATAATGGTAATAATAATGGTGTGGATGCGGTGATGTAATAATGACACTGCTAATGGAGGTAGTAGTGATGATGCCATTCCTTCTTATCTCCCATTTTCTTACACTTGGAGCATGAAGTCATCACTACAGGTGGCTCCCTTGCAGAAAGCCTGCACCAAGCTTTGCATGTGCTCTTGCATCAGTGGTTTCCAGAGCAATTTGTTTTACATGAAGAGGTGGTCTGCCCATTCATTATCATAAGTTCATTATCATAAGTTCATTATCATAAGTTCATTAGGGCTGAAGACACAGCAAGAGAGATGAATGCAGTCAGCGACCCATAGCTGACCTGCTTGCGTTAGGGTCAGCGAACCAGAGCTGACCAAGACCCTACTCCACCTCCAAGTGGTGGTCCTGGAAACAGGCTGCATCACTGCAGTCTGGCTGAGAGAGTAGGGATCGAAATGGGAAGGCAAACCTGGTCCCAAAAAATGCCGTGCTGAAGTTGGATGTGTCGGCCGAAAGGCGCAAATATTGCAGCTTCGCTGTAAATGGACACAACGCAACCAATGTCCTTTTCAGGATGAACGAGGAAGAAGAAGAAGATAAGTTCATTATCATAAGTTCACTATCATAAGTTCATTATCATAAGTTCATTATCATAAGTTCACTATCATAAGTTCATTATCATAAGTTCATTATCATAAGTTCATTATCATAAGTTCATTATCATAAGTTCACTATCATAAGTTCACTATCATAAGTTCATTATCATAAGTTCATTATCATAAGTTCACTATCATAAGTTCACTATCATAAGGTCATTATCATAAGTTCATTATCATAAGTTCACTATCATAAGTTCACTATCATAAGGTCATTATCATAAGTTCATTATCATAAGTGCATTATCATTACATCATGATTATTGACTCACCATGTAAAACATACTGAAACTGAAACTACTGCTGCAAGAGCTCATGAAAGCTTTGATGCAGGTTTATTGTAAGGGAGCCAACTGCAGACATGGCTCCATGCTCCTTAAGGAGCAATACAAAATGGGAAATTACAGTGATGATTATTATCATTATCCTTACATCATTGCTACCCCATCTAATAGCACTGTAATCATTACATCATTGTTACCCCATATAAGAGCACTGTAATCATTACATCATTGCTAAACCATCTAATAGCACTGTAATCATTACATCATTGCTACCCCCTCTAATAGCACTGTAATCGTTACATCATTGCTACCTCATCTAATAGCACTGTAATCATTACAACCCCATCTAATAGCACTGTAGCCATTACATCATTGCTACCCCATCTAATAGCACTGTAATCATTACATCATTGCTACCCCATCTAATAGCACTGTAATCATTGCTACCCCATCTAATTGCACAGTAATCATTACATCATTGCAACCCACATCTAATAGCACTGTAATCATTACAACCCCATCTAATAGCACTATAATCATTACATCATTGCTCCCCCCATCTAATAGCACTGTAATCATTACAACCCCATCTAAATGCACCGTAATCGTTACATCCTTGCTTCCCCATCTAATAGCACTGTAATCATTACATCATTGCTACTCATCTAATAGCACTGTAATCATTATAACCCCATCTAATAGCTGTGATGTATTGAGTATTAGTTTCGACATTTACAATGACCAATATTAGGGGAAGCTACGCTGGTAGTCGGCAATAGCAGCGCGAGAAATAAAGATGTTAACTGTTGACGTCTCGTTTTGTTTCATGAATGTTCTGTTATAACTGACAGTGTATAACGTGACATGGTGTCAGAATATTACCCATGTCGCCAGTACATCTCTATTAGTACAAAACAAGATCGGCTTAAGTATCAGTAAACCTGCATTTCCATCTACAAAGATAACACAGGCTACTAGACCTAACTTCGATAACAAAGGTATACTACCGCCAGTTCATCGTCGCTAACAGGTAAAGTAATGGCCATGGGGTTTACCTTTGAACAGCCTCAGATTGACTGGTAGGCTGAAGACCTGCACCAAGAATTCCAACGCTTTAAAAGCCACGTCGAATTTGTTTTAGAAGGACCGCTAGCACAGACTTTGGAAAAACAAAAATGCGGGTGGCTTGGCACTTGGGTAGGTGAACAGGGACGAGAAATTTACAAAACGTTCACTTGGGTGGAGGGAGAAAAAGACAAATGTGATGTGGTCATGGGAAAATATGAAAAATATGTACAGCCTCGGAAAAATAAACGCATCGCTCGACACAAACTGAAGCAAAGAAAACAATTACAAGGGGAAGGGTTTGACAACTTTGTAAAAGACTTGAGACTCATTCTCCTAAACTGTGACTACACAGACCCAGATGACATCCTGATTGACTCAGTAATTGATGGTGTAGTGGACATACGACTACAAGAGAAACTGCTAGATAGAGGAGAAAGTCTAACTCTATCTAAAACGTTAGAAATTGGGCAGCAACATGAACTATCACAAAAACAGCTAAAACTAGTTCGAGAAAGTGAAGTGCAGACTTTGATGATACAGAAAGTCTCCAGGAAAAATTATCAAGTCAGCCAAATCCAGAAACCCAAAAGCAGCCAGCAACCTGTGGTTACAAAACAAGAAAGCACTTCACAGCACCTAGATTGCCAAATATGCAGGTTTTCCACTCGACATAATGTATGTCCAGCCATCAACTCCACATGCAATTTTTGCAATAAAAAAGGGCACTGGAAAAAAATGTGCAGACTAATGCAAATAGCCATCAATATGGTACAAGAAGACTACCAACAACACACATCGGAAGAAGAACCTATTGAATACTTAGATATTAATTCACTCAAAGATATTATTCAGGCAGATAAATGGAAAACCAAACTAAGCATAAATAGAGCAGACGTGTATTTCAAAATTGACACAGGTGCACGGTGCAGTATAATAACTCTAAAGGATTTTTGCAGGATCCGAGGACAACCAAAAGGAAGAGAATCAAGGAAAATTCTCAGAACCTATTCAAATCATCTAACCAAGCCCATAGCCACTGTCGACCTGCATATTTCTTGCAAAAAAACAGACTGTTTCAGAATTCCTAATAGTAAACATAGACCAGGAAAATATACTCTCGGGAGACACAGCTGAGAAACTTGGTCTCATCTGCTGCACTAGTACTATTGGCTTAGCAAGAGAGTTTCCAGAATTAGCAAAGATTACAGGATTACTTCCAGGAGAAATAGATCTCACAATAGACCCAGAAGTAAAACCAGTAGTGCACGCAACCAGGAAACAACCAGTTGCTTTACGAGAAAAAATCAAGCAAAAACTTAAAGAAATGGAAGTAGACGGTTTTATAGCAAAAGTAAATGAGCCTACTTACTGGGTGAGCTCGATGGTGGTCACAGAAAAAAATAGCAAAATCAGAATCTGTATTGATCCCAAAGATTTAAATTGAGCAATCAAGAGGGAACATTATCACATGTGAAGTATTGATGAAATCATCTCAAATATTTCAGATGCAAAGGTGTTCTCAGTACTTGGTGCCAAAAATGGCTTCTTACAGATCAAGCTTACCCAGAGATCATCATTTCTCCCAACCTTTAACACACCAGTAGGAAGATATCAATGGCTCAGGTTGCCATTTGGTATTAAATCCAGTCCTGAAATCTTCCAGAGAATCATGGACCAAATGCTGGAGGGCATAGATGGTGCAGTAGCAACAATTGATGACATTTTGATAGCAGGGAGGAATACACAACATCATGATGAAATATTGCAAAAAGTCATTGACCGAGCTACATCCTACAACCTGAAATTGAACTGGGACAAATGTGTGTTAAGACAGAACAGTGTTAAATACCTAGGACATATTATCAGCAAAAATGGAATTGAACCAGATCCAGACAAAGTGGAGGCTGTGACCAAAATGAGGAGACCATCTTCCAAGCAAGATATCAGATGATTTCTGGGATGCATCACATATCTTTCAAAGTTCTTGCCAAGACTCAGTGATGTAGACAAACCCCTAAGAGATCTCCTAAAAGAAGATGTAGTTTTTCAATGGCAGTCCAATCAGGAAGAAGCATTTAACAAGTTGAAGCTATTGTGTACTAAAACACCAGTATTGGCACTGTACAATGTTATAAAACCTGTAGAAATTCACTGTGATGCCAGCCAAACAGGACTGGGAGCAGTACTTTTTTAAGAAGGTAGACCAGTAGCTTACTCATCTCGGTCACTGACACCAACAGAACAAAGATATGCACAAATTGAGAAAGAAATGCTATCAATTGTACATGGCTGTAGGAAATTTCACCAATACATATATGGGAAGCATGTCACCATCATTAACGACCATAAGCCATTGGAACAGATATTAAAAAAACCCATAGTTCAGGCACCAATGTGAATTCAGAAAATGCTCCTGACTTTACAAAGGTACGACATTGAACTCCGATACCAGAAAGGAACCACCATGACTATCCCAGACACTCTCTCACATGCACCACTTTCCCAAGACACCTCGGACTGTGATCTAACCAATATCTCAATGCTCAGCTTCATTTCCATTTCAGATGAGAAGCTCAAAGCATTCCAGAAAGCCACAACAAGTGAACTCTCCTCACTGAAACAAAGAATTGAGCTAGGTTGGTCGAACAGTTACAAGAAGGTGAATCCAGAGGTTCGACCATTTTTTGATGCCAAGGCTGAACCCGTGTGTTACCGGGGCCCAAAAGGGGAGCAAAGAATAGTAACACTGTTCCCTGCCAAGCATGTTGTAGAAAGCGACTAAGGAGGGTTGGGCATGGGGCCGGTTACCCCATCCCATAAAAAATTTAAACCACAAAAAACTTCAACAAACATGGACAAGTCAATTAAAGAAAATAAAACACAGCCATCCAAGACAAGGGAAGGTCCTCTCGCAGGGAGGCATATGATGCAACACAGAGAAAGCCGAAAGTATCAAAATAAGAATACAAAAAGCAAGAGGAGCTTTCATTGCATTGGGAAATATATGGAGATCAAGAGAAATCGGATTCAACACGAAAATAAGAATCTTCAACTCAAATGTGAAGTCAGTCCTATTGTATGGCTCTGAGACATAGAGAACAACAAAGACAACTACCAAAAAGCTACATACTTTCATAAAGGGTGCTTGCGTAGAATAGAGGGATTAAAATGGTATGACAAGGTTACCAACGTGGAACTGATGACAAGAACTAGACAAGTGCCAGTGGAACAAGAGATGAGAAGAAGACGACGACGATGGATAGGACACACACTGAGGAAACCTGTTGATAGCATTACAAGGCAGTCCTTGTTCTGGAATCCCCAGGGCAAGAGAAGCAGAGGTAGACCAAGAAGCACATGGAGAAGAGAGCTGGAAACAGAGGTGAAAATGATAAGGAGAACGTGGAAAGAACTTGAGTTGATGGCACGTGACAAGAGGACTTGGCATGTGTTTGTTGAAGGCCTATGCTCCTTTGGGAGTGGAGGGTTATGAATGATGAATGAAGGCCGAACTAACAGTAATTGATAATCTGATATTCAGAGGCCAAAGACTGGTAGTGCCCCCAAGCTTAAAACATGACATGTTACAACTGATCCATAAAACATGACATGTTACAACTGATCCATAAAACATGATATGTTACAACTGATCCATAAAACATGACATGTTACAACTGATCCATAAAACACACTTGGGAATTGTAAAGTGTAAACAACGAGCACGAGAAGTGCTTTACTGGCCTCAAATGAATGCTGACATAGAGGAACTGGTGAAGAATTGCTACAAATGTGCAGAAAATTGTAGAAGCCCACCCAAAGAACCTCTAATCCCCACACCACATCCAGAGCTCCCATTTTCAGAAATTTTAATTAACATTTTTGACTTTGAGGGTATCCAGTACATGATGATAGTTCATTATTATTCAAGGGCCATTCAGGTAGAAAAATTGCCAAGTATGAGATCCTCTACTGTGATTGAAGTGCTTAAAAAGGTCTTCAGCATCCATGGAATACCAAGTAAAATAAGATCAGACTGTGGCTCACAGTTCACAAGCACAGAATTCAGACAGTTTTGTCGTGACTACCAAATCAGCCACACTACGGCATCTCCACACTTTCAGAGTTCAAATGGACTTGCAGAAAGATACATTCAGACAACCAAACGACTGTGGTTGAAATCAACAGACAAGTACTTAGCTCTCCTGGACTATAATACAACTCCCCTGGAAGACATCGGGTTGTCACCTGCACACTTGCTCCTGGGCAGAAGACCAAGGAACTTACTACCTGCCCAAACTGCCATTATGAAACCAGGGCTACACAACCTAGCACAGACCCAAAAATATTTTGACAGGCGAGCACAGAAACAACAATACTTTTACAACAGGAAAGCAGGACAAAGCCTCCCGGCTCTCAGTCAGGGACAGACAGTGAGAATGAAGCCATTTTCAGCAGGTGGTAAGTGGATGCCAGGAACAGTTCTTACTAAATACGATACACCACGTTCATATGTAGTAATGTCAAATCACACCAACTACCGACGCAACCGGAGACATTTGATCCCAGTACCACCTGGGGCTAATAATCATCCAATCAGGGCGGAGGGACCAGTGGGTTTCCATGACGATGACGATGGGAGTGAAACCATGGAGGACACTCCCGAAGAACAGCCCAGTACACCAGACACAGAGGGGCCCGCAGAATTAGTGCCCAGAGGGGCAACGGGGCCTACAGAGGACACAGTGGGTTGTCGGGATACCCGGGGTGGAAGAGTAATTAGGAGGCCAGCAAGATACCGAGACTGAATGAGTGAAGGGTTTACATTCTTGGGGACGGGAAGATGTGATGTACTGAGTATTAGTTTCGACATTTACAATGACCAATATTAGGGGAAGCTACGCTGGTAGTCGGCAACAGCAGCACGAGAAATAAAGATGTTAACTGTTCACGTCTCGTTTTGTTTCATGAATGTTCTGTAATAACTGACAGTGTATAACGTGACAATAGCACTGTAATCATTACATCATTGCTACCCCATCTAATAGCACTGTAATCATTGCATCATTGCTACCCCATCTAATAGCACTGTAATCATTACAACCCCATCTAATAGCATTGTAATCATTACAACTTCATCTAATAGCACTGTAATCATTACATCATTGCTACCCCATCTAATAGCATTATAATTATTACATCATTGCTACCCTGTCTAATAGCACTGTAATCATTATTATTATCACTATATTATCACCAACATAATTAACATCTTTATCATCATCAGCTTCATCATCATCAAGAACAGCACCAACTCAATATCATCCTCATAATCTATGAGAACAATAAAAAAAGAATAAACATTCATACTGAGGAACAGACATGAGGTCTATTTCCCTAGGGAGCTTTTCTTCTCTAATCATCTCATCATGTGCCTCTCTCAGAGTATCCACACCACCACAGTAATGATCTGAAATGATTTCAAGTAACACCTTCAAGTAAGGAGCATGCTAACAACATATATAGGGTATCCTTTTATCCAAAATCCTCGAAGACATCTGTGTTTCGGAAACCATATTTTTTTCAGTTTTCAAATTGCATTAAAAAAGTAGCCAGAATAGCCCAAGTCACTCAAAATGTGTTTGATAAATAGCCCAACATTGCCCAAAATGTGTTTGATAAATAGCCCAACATCGCCCAAAATAGTCAGAAATTGTCCTAATTGAGTTTAAAAAGTAGCTCTAAGAAACTTTTGATTTTCAGAATATTTTGGTTTTCGGGTGTTTGGATAAAAGGTTATTGACCTGTACAGTGAAATAATATGGAAAACAGAGCAAAAGGTCAAGGTAGTCCAACAGCAGATACTGCTGTAGGGAAGTTAAGTGTTAGAGACATGAACTTCACCAAGCAAGGTTCAACTTTTTTATGAGGTGGGTAGATCAGTTCCCTTCACCTCTGCCTTTGCCTTCTGTAACTGAAGAACAGAGTCAGGTACCTATTTACAGCTGGGCAGACTGGAGCATGATAATACCAGGATTTGATTCCAGAACCTGGTAAGTGTGCTGTGAGAGGAAAGCAGTTTAACTGTTTAGCCAATCGGACACTCTAAAACAAAACTATAAAGTAAAAATAAAATTAACACATTAACTACCAAATTGAAAAACACACTGTGGCTGAATTAAATTTTTTCCCCATTTTCATCCTGTAGGTGTTTGCACAAAGTAAGCTGTAGTTTTTGTAATTGTTTACAGATTTTTATGAATTACACGTCATTTTAAAGATAAATGAATGTACTATTACAATAAACACCGGTTGTAACTCTAATAGAGGTTGTTGCTATTTAACGGCCCTCCGATGGTCGAGGACTTGCAATATTTTCACAATTATAACTGCTTGTGCCCCATCTCTATCAAAATCACAATTTCAATCAATGTGCACACCGTTTTCACTCTTTTCCTTGTCGCTAGATCTATCAGTCAATTGTTGAAACACGTTTCTATCCTATTCAGCCGTTAGACGAGATGTACATGCATTTTTTGTAGTCCTATCACTAGTTGCCACGGTAAACAGTTTTACACGATTTGGTAACTAACCCAAAACGCTGAAAAATATGAACATAATATCAATTTTCCAGTGTTCTACAACAACCATGCTTTGGCAATTTGTTTTCCGGTGGCAACTTAAAATCTCAAACCAGATCAGAAAGTGTTTCAGTACATTTTTCATTCGTTTTATTACTAAAATTAGATTGGCGCTCTGAGCGGCTTGCGGTCCAAATGTGATTATTTTGTGAGCCGCTGACAGCGGCTTGCGGTAGTTAATGTGTTAATAAAACACAAGCACTACAAAAACTGACAAACTATGGCAGTATAAATAAATATTGTTTAATTTATATATTTGTTGCTGTCATTTTCGACGGAGTCATCTGTCAAGTTATTTGCTTATGTTTTATCATAAGAATAATTGTGTCTTTACCTTGCGATGTCAGGTTGATTAGGGGTTGTCTTCCCTTGCTTGTTCATTCATTGTGTTTGACCTTTAGGGTCAAAGGTAGACAGTTCGGGCGTGGGCCCATGCGCAGGTTTTTTAAGCGCCAAGTTGAGTTACTTCCGTCAGGCCGGGGTTGGAAAGTCCTGGCTTCTGAGGACGTGTAGGTCCGTTGTGTTTTCAGGGAAAATCTTCAAAGTGACTGCGTTGGCAGGTCTCCCCAGTGAATCTCTGTGCGTCGGAATGGCAACAGAGTTCCTTATTGTGTTCTGAGGATTCGGTTCCAGGTAACACCGACCTTTCCTACATTATTATGCATTCGGTGGCAGAACATGTTTAAGGTTACCAAGACTGTGAACTACAGCTCACCGATCCTACATTACAGAACTTATACATTATGCTCAAGATAGCTATGTAAGACTATTTGTCTTTAAACGAACCAAAGTCCAGTGACCAAGCTATATTGTGGGAACCGCAGATTGGCGGTATATTTATATCTACATAAGCATTACTGCAGGGTTGATGTTAACCTGCTAAAAGAAGTACACAGGTGACGTCATAACGAGGCCTGTGTTAAGGCTAATATACTACAGCCTGATAATGTGCAATTGGCGGGGAATGCCAAGTTGTACCTGCATGTCAAAGTAATTAAGGTATCTGACGCGTTGAGTCAGAGATACCAGGGCGGCGCTACGAACTGTCATTATTAAGGAACATTGTATTGACCATGCACGAATATTCAAATGTTTACCAGCCTTTAGAATGCCTGATGTATACCTAACGATTTCCGGTCAGCATGACCTTGTGTACACTGACTGTTCCTGTTGATGCTATGTGTGTTGTCGTCAATAAATGTTTTGAAATGTGCCAGCAGTGTCCAAGCATCTTTGACTACTGCATGTGAGTGTATGGGTTGCATGATACAACAGATATGAGTCTAAACACATTCGCGCCTCCATTCGCACCCACACTCAGCTCATCATACGCCAGCACTACACATCTTAACAACATGTATACTGCCTTGTGCCAGTGATCACCTCAACAAGAGAAAAAGACAGTTACAATATTATATGGCAGTATAAATAAATATTGTTTAATTGATATATTATATGGCAGTATAAATAAATATTGTAATTGATATATTATAAGGCAGTATAAATAAATATTGTTTAATTTATATTTTATATGGCAGTATAAATAAATATTGTTTAATTTATATTTTATATGACAGTATAAATAAATATTGTTTAATTTATATATTATATGGCAGTATAAATAAATATTGTTTAATTTATATATTATAAGGCAGTATAAATAAATATTGTTTAATTTATATATTACATGGCTGTATAAATAAATATTGTTTAATTTATATATTATATGGCAGTATAAATAAATATTGTTTAATGAATATATTATCTTCTTCTTTCTTTGATCCTTAGCCGCCGACCGTCAAAGCAGTCAGTGGCCATCACGCCTAGTGGCGTCTTGTAGGGCAACAATAAATTGATTCCACTTTGCTCGGTCGGCGGCCATCCTTCGTACAGTGCCCCAACTCTGTATATATTATAAGGCAGTATAAATAAATATTGTTTAATTTATATATTATATGGCAGTATAAATAAATATTGTTTAATTTATATATTACATGGCAGTATAAATAAATATTGTTTAATTTATATATTACATGGTTGTATAAATAAATATTGTTTAATTTAAATAAATTATGGCAGTATAAATAAACATTGTTTAATTTATATATTACATGGCAGTATAAATAAACGTTGTTTAATTTATATATTACATGGCTGTATAAACATGATGTGAATGCTTGAAGAACAAATAAAAATAGTAGCAGCCCCCTTCAGTCATGACTAAGAGAATGTGCCCATGAAGTGCTAGCCTTCAGCTGGCTTTTTGCCTTTTGGCGTGTTCTTTTCTATTCTACTTGTTGTGAGAGCTTATTTCTGCTCAATCTGAGGTGGTGCTGTAGGGAGCATTGCCACTTGGAGTGATCAGCAGCTTCATTCCCTCCAGGTGGCCAGATTTATGTCCAGTGCCTTCAAGACTCTCTTGTACACATCTTTAAACCTCAGCTGTGGTCGCCCAGCTGTTATTTTAAAAATTCTCTCTAAAAAACCGATCAAATGCTTTTATACCTAATAATTCTGCAGTAACTTTTAATTCGGCCTCAAACATGTTGGGCTTTCAGCGTGACATGACGTATTTTTAATGTTATCTGTCGTCAACCATGCTTGCGACTACCCACAGATGCCATTTTTAAAAAAGCTAAGCATTTGATATTGTGTTCATGATTTGATGGTTGAAATGAAGCACTGTTGGCCCATTATGCCCAGGTGTTTATTGTTTATTATAAAATCGATTAGGGATTTATAATGGGTAAGTTGGAAGTTTATTTATTGTTCGTTGTTTTTAACGTACGATGTTGTCATATTTTTTTCGAGATTAGGGTAGGATTAATGCTAGGCAACATCTTTGTTTATGTGTGTTCGAGCCGCTAACGATGAAATCGCAAACTAAACAGGCGACGGAACAGTGTAGTAGGCCTACAGCAGATAACTGCGCCGAAATCTATTCTGTAGGTGGTAGCATAATTGTCTGTTATTATTGTTTGTTTTAAAAGTCTGATATGAATGCATAATATTATTTGTGTATTTGTAGATCAGAGGTAGGTTTACGGTTAAGGTTAGCGTGATATAATTGTAATGTTTCTTGAAGTGCATCGTAGAGATAGGCGTCAAGAAATAAAATCGCAAAATACATTGGAAAATATATGGAAACCTAAAGAAATCAAGCCCAACACAAAAATAAGAAGTGTCAACTAAAATGTCTAGGCGAGGCTATTGTATGGCTCTGAAACATGGAGAACAACAAAAACAACAACCAAGAAGCTACAGACGTTCATCAATGGGTGCCTGCATAAACTAGAAGAATTAAAATAGTACAACAAGGTCACCAGTGTGAAACTGCTGACAAGAACCAGTGGAATAAGAAATGAGAAGAAGATGCTGGTGATGGATAGGACACACACTGAGGAAGCTTGGTAATAGCATTGCCTGACAGTCCAAGTTCTGGACTCCCATGATAAGAGACGTAGAGGCAGACTTGAAGAATACATAAAGAGAACTGGAGACAGAAATGAAAATAATGAAGAAATTAAAAGACCTTGAAATGATGGCACAAGAAAAGGAGGACTTGCTTTGTGTTTGTTGAGGGCCTATAATCCTCAGGTAGCTAAATAGAAATGGGCTGACTGACTGAAGTGATATGAGTGACATATTGATAAGCAGTTGGCCGACACGTGTGGGGCTATCTTCTATTCTGTGATTCTACCAAATTTTTCTGTATCTCTCTCTTTTCATGAAATCTTTAACATGCCAACATGTCAAGGGCTTTAATTCTTTTTTATACATGCTGGCTGAAAGCTTTTGCACTAATAACATTGACAAGTACAGGCATCCCTTATGACTATCACAGCAGATGCTTACCATCAGTTAATGCCCTTAGATAAACTATGCTATCTGCATTTTGAGCACCCACAATTACATCATGTGACTGTGGCAGATACATGGGGTAACGCTGCCTGTTACATGATTTTTCCACTTCTGCATCCTTTGAAGCTGAAAAATACACAAGGGACAGTACATTACTGGTTGACATAAAAGAAAATCACATAAAAAATGTGATTTATTCAATTCTACATTTGTTGAAGCTGAAAAATACACAAGGGATCGTATATTACTGGTTCACATAAAAGACATGATTTATCCAATTCTACATTTGTCAACTCTGTTGGTGTTGGAACGAAAGAATAATTGTCAAATTGCCCAAGAAGGGAGATCTTGCAGACTGCAATAATTGGAGAGGAATCACTCTTCTCTCAGTTCCCAGCAAAATACTAGGCAGGATAATTATACAGAGAATCCTTCCATTGCTTAACTGACAAGATATTCATCATCATCAGCTGCCATCTCCACAACGAAGGTTGGCTGTAATGGATCTTCAACTTCTTCTGTCTCTTGTCTTGATGGTGCACTCTGATAGACTCTTTCCTGTCCATCTCTTGATGTTATCTTCCAACTTATAGCGCTGTCTTCCCCTTGCACGTTTGCCTTCACCTCTCCCTTCTATTATGGTCTTCTACAAGGTGTTATGTCTTTTTATGTGGCCAAAGTATTTTAGCTGCCGAACTTTGATCTCCCTCATTAGTTCTCTTTTCATACCTAGATTTTCTAGGACCTCCTTATTTGTTTTCTTCTCTTTCCATGAGATCCGCCCCATTCTTCTATATATCCACATTTCAAGAGCCTCAATTCTTTCTTCCAAATGCTTATTCATCGTCCATGTTTCTACACCATACAGAAATGCAGAATATATATAAAACTTTATGATTCTCAGTTTTAATTTGTGAGATAACTGTTTGGATGTCAGTATATGTTTCATGTTGTTGAATGTAGCTTTGGCCATTCCTATTCTCTTCTTGATTTCTGTTTCACATCTGCCATCTTCTGTTATTATATGACCAAGATATATGTAGCTCTTGACTTGTTCCAGGATTTTCCCATTTACGCTTATCTTTAATGTGGGCTTATCGTCTGTTTTGCTAATTATCATAGTTTTTGTTTTCTCAATATTAATGTAGAGTCCATATTCATGACTTATACTGTTCACTTGCTTCACTAGTTCTTGTAACTCCTGTTCGCTTTCAGCTAACAATACGGTATCATCTGCATATCTAAGGTTGTTTATTGACCTTCCACTGATGTTCAGTCCTGGTATTTCCTGTATCTGTTTGACACTTTTTTCGGTGTATAGATTAAATAGGCAGGGGGACAGCACACAACCTTGTCTGACACCTCTTTTTATGTCTATGTATGGTGAATAATTCCTTCCAGATCTTACTGTGGCAGTTTGCTCCCAATAAAGGTTACTGAGTATTCTTATATCTTTTCCATCAATACCTATGTCTTCGAGGCATTCAATTATTTTCTCATGATGGACTCTGTCAAAAGCTTTCTTATAGCCAATGAAGCACATGTACATACTTTTGTGGATCTCTGTATATTTTTCTGCTAATATTCTTAGGCAAAATATTGCCTCTCTTGTTCCACTGTTCCGTCTAAAACCAAACTGTTCTTCTTGGATTTCGCTGTCGACCTTACTTTTTATTCTTTCTTGCATCTTCCTTCCTCTTCTTCCTCGTTCGTCCTGAAAAGGATGTTGGTTGCATTGTGTCCTTTTACAGTGGAGCTGCAATATTTGTGCCTTTCGGCCGACACATCTGACTTCAGCACGGCATTTTTTGGGACCGGGTTTGCCTTCCCTCTTCGATCCCTATTCTCTCAGCCAGACTGCAGTGATGCAGCCTGTTTCCAGGACCACCACTTGGAGGTGGAGTAGGGTCTTGGTCAGCTCTGGTTCGCTGACCCTGATGCAAGCAGTCAAGCTAAGAGTCGCTGACTGCATTCATCTCGTTTGCTGTGTCTTCGGTCCCCTTTCCTGTATGATTTTGATCAGTATCTTAATTGCATGACTCATCAGGCTGATTGTTCTGAAGTCTGAACATTCTGTTGCATTAGATTTTTTGGGCAATGTTATAAAAACTGATGTCTTCATGTCGTGTGGTATATATCCTGTATTGTATATATCGTTGCATAGATCTGTGATTGTATCTATACCAAAGCTCTCCGGGGCTTTTATCATTTCAATTTTTATGTTGTCCATGCCTGCTGATTTTCCTTTTTGTATCATATGTATGGCATTCTCTACTTCTGATCTGAGAATGTTTGGGCCTTCAATAGAATCTGGTGATGGTTTTTTACCTCTGTTGTCCTCAAATAGTTCTTTTACGTATTCTGCCCATCTGTTTGATATGTCTTTCTCATCAAGTAAGATTACACCATTTTTGTTCTTGATACAGCTTCCTCCTTGTGCAAACCGTGACCTATTTGATAATTTCTTTATTTCTTCATGCATATCTCTTGTCATATGCTTTGCTTCCAAGTCTTCTATTTCCTTGCATTTTGTTTCTATGCACCGTTCTTTTGCTTGTCTACACATAGTACGTATGTCATTGTCTACTGTTTTATATTCTGGAGTGTTTTTTGCTTTCTTTCTTTCTGCCATTTTACTCAAGATGTCATCTGTCATCCACATTTGATTTTTCTTAGGCTCCTTTTTAGGTAAATTTGCATTTGCTGATTGTATGCTTGTTTTTAAGCATTCCCATTTTGTGGTTACTAATTCTTCTGGGTTTTCTCTTCTATACTGCTCCATGCTTTCTGTCAGTAACTGTTGAAATTTATCTTTGACGTCGATTAGATATTTTTGTTTTATATCTGGTTGTTTCAGTGCTGATATTTCTATCTGGGGTTCCTCCTGTCTTCTGTTTCCTGTTCTTTTCAGCTTTATATTTACTTTGATGACGACTGGATTGTGATCTGAATTTATGTCGGCGCCAGGATGTGTCTTTGCACTTGTGACACTTGTGACACTTGTGACACTGCTGATTCCAACAAAGCCTGCACTAAGGCATTCATGTGCTCTTGCAACAGTCATTTCTGTACCAATTTGTTTGACATGATCAGGCTATGAGCCCTTTGCATGACTTCATATTAGACTCTTATAACATTCCTCATAATGATAGTAGCACGAAAAATAATGAATCACCTCGAAATTGCACAGATCCTACCTGATACTCTCGGCAGCTATAGCCCCATGAAAGTAACATGGGGTAACGCTGGAACTTTTGCTTATGATGTATATGAGGGGTTCCAGGATAAGCGAGAAATAGTTGTGGTAGCAATTGACCTAAAGGATGCTTATAGCAGTGTGAACTTTGCAACATTAATAAACTGTGTAATGGCTTGCGGTGTTAACCATTGGCTTACAAGATGGATAGCAGCTGCCTTAACTGAGAGGTCAGTGGCATTTCGCTTCGGAACATGGACATCAGATCCAATGCTCATTTCCCCAGGACTACCCCAGGGTTCTCCACTATCACCGATGCTGTTTAATATCTATACAGCAAAAGTTGCCACCATTCAAACAACTGGGTTGGGATGAACACTGACATTTGCTGATGATATACTCATTTACAGAATTGGCTCTGACCGACAAGAAATGGTTAATAGCATACAAGGGACACTACAGGAGATGTCTAAATGGTGCGAGGAAACTGGCTTCAAAATAAATCCCAACAAGGCCTGCGTGATGTGGTGCTCCTTGAACAACTCCATTGTGAAAGCAGACCTCCCAGATATTACTCTCAATGGACAGAGGATTGAAAGGCAAGAAAAGCTGAAATACCTCAGAGTTACATTTGATCGCGGGCTCTCGTATAAGTACCATGTTGAGCAAATCACACAGAAATGCAAGAGAAGTCTAGCAGCCCTGAAAATAATGGCCGCGGCGCATCTGGAGCAGAGATTACTATTTCTTCTTTATCAACAGCTAGTCATATCGGTCATTGAGTATGGGCTGGGAATACTCACGCTGTCAGTTACAAAATGTGAATGACTAGAAAGTATTCAGAATGAAGGGATGTGCATAGTCTTGGGCTGTACGTGAGATACCCCCATTGTGACAATGAGGTATATGCTGGGAGTGCTGTCAATTAAATCCAGATATGCGATGGCCCAAGCAAAAGCCTATGTGCGAGTATTCACAGACAAACGGCACCCTCTGCATGGTAATATAGCTGACATTAAGGGAGCAAGAATAAAGAGAGGAATGTCATGGATGGCACAGGCAGAGACAACGATCAAACAGGTGGCCACAGTCGACAATATATTCAAGGGGGAAGAATGGAGTATATCAGATGAGAACTGGATTAACTACCAGCAGGTCATCATCAGCTTTGGCAGAGAGTGTAGAAATTAGGGGAATGGAAAAGCAGAATTGGAAATTAATCAACTGATACATGATCATTCTGGGGATGATGATGCCATTGTGTATACAGATGAGTCTGTGATCCGTGGTGAGAAATCCGGTTACGGCTTCTCTGCTTGGGTGCAGGGCAGAATCGTCGCCGAACATAGCGGTGCTTACAAGATAACAACTTCCAGCATGAGAACAGAGGTCGAGGCTGTTACTGCCGCCTTAAGGTGGATAACTGAAACTTCATTAACAAAGGCCATCATTGTGTCAGACTCTCAGTCCATGCTTCAGAAGGTTCAAAGTGGTTGGTTGCAGCATAAATGGAAAACATTCATAGAAGCTTCCAGTCTACAAGAGCTGGTGTGGGTATACTGTCCTGGTCATGCTGGGGTATGGGGTAATGAAAGAGCTGACAGACTAGCATCAAGAGCACCCATAGTGGGGACACTAGATATGGATAAGGGAGATATACTGAGAACAATTAATGATCACCTGTTAGAGAATGACACTGCAATAGATGAATCATCAAGGTAAAGACTGTTGGAATTTGGCATCAAACTTAAGGCTAGTAGAGATGGACATATGAGCGTCCATATTCTCATCCGTCGTGTTTACAACCAGCGAGCTACAGGAACAGTTAGCATTCACACTCTTTGACAGACTAAGCACCTATGGGTTTGCCCGGAGTGCAATGATGTCAATTCTGTATAACAATAACAATAACATTGCTGAGAGAGTACTAGTCCTATTTTTTTCTTGTTCTCCGTAGGGACTCCTAGGAACTCCATGCAGCATGATGATGATGTGCAAGGGGTTAGTAATTTCATTAAGTAAAACAAGCTGCTTCAAAAATCACCTCTACATATATCACTTTGGTTCATAGTGATTTTGACATTTGTTGATGGAGATTGAGTACCTGTGTTTGCCCAGAGTGCAATGACGTCAATTCTGATTAACAACCAAAATTTTCTTTCTACTTTGAAAACACAATCTGCTGTGTTTCTTTGTGTTAATGGTTTCCATTCTATTAGTGTCTATTTTTGCTTCTGGTGGCATCATAAAGACAACTCATCTGCAGCATTTTGGTGTAGGCTTCCTGCCTGGGAGATAACTTCAGCAGTGGTGTAATACTCTTTTGGGAACAAGATGGTTGTACACATTCATATATATATATATAAGGGTAAAGAGGTAAAGGATCCTGTTATACGCCTATTGAGGCATATTGGGAATATGGTGTTAGGCTTGTATTTTCTTGACTATCGACACACTAGGGGTGATGTGGTCAGCATCACGCCAGCTGCCTTAACCTTCCCAGAGTTGTTCTGGTATCCAGTTCATGAGGCTGGGTCAACCTTGGAGCCATTTGCGGTCTAAAAAATCCCACCTCAACTGAGGATCGAACCATGGACCACCGAGCTAAGTAGCCAGTGCACTAACCACTGCGCTACCATGGCTCCCATATATATATATATAATTTTTTTTTTCATTCATTCATCTCCTTTTTAACTCTGAACAGAGCATGGAGCAATGACAGAGGGAGTAGTTTCAGTAGCAATTTGTTTTACATGATGCAGTTACCTGTCTCATGTGCCTCCCATGAGTCATCTTGTACGACATGTACATCTAATTTTACAGAAGCAAAAAAAAAAAAAGAACCAAGGAATACAGTGTGTCTGTTTAAAAGATCTGAGTGTATAAAGTAATAAAGGCTCTTTATCATAATCATAATTTCCCTCTTTACTCCCTATGGGAGTATGAAACCACAACTGCAGCTGGTCGTCAGGATACTTGCAACAAAGAAGTTATGTGCTTTTGTAATGTTAGTTTTTGTAGTAATTTGTTTTACACGATCAGGTTGCCAGTCCTATGTCAGCTGCCTCTTATGACATGCTCAAGAGGATAGAAGACCTATTCTTCCTCTTTTTCTGACTACAGACCCTGGGAACTTTATGGGCCAATAGGCTCTATACAGCACCTTCAATCTACAGTGATTAAAAAGTCACTTTTTATTTTTAAAATAAAACAAGGAAAAATTCCTGTCATTTTACAAATACACAAAAGTCAGCTCCAAACTTCAGAAATGAGATATCTGAAGAAGGTTGTTGAAGTAGCAAGAAGAAACATGGTCCGCAACCAGAAGATATGCAATGGCCTCAAAACCCAACCCCTGCAGACATGAGTGGAACAGTCCCAGTTACAATGGTTGGGCCATGTCTGAAGAATGAAAAAAGATCGGCTACCTCGACAAATATGAGAAACCAAGAGCCAGGGATCCAGACCTCCAGGATGACCCAGAGTTCACTGTGAGGACAACATTAGACAATCCCTAAGGACTGAGGACTAGATTGGAACCAGGCCAGGAGGAAGACAGCCGATAGGACAGTATTGCATTCTCTCTAGCAGACCTCTACACCTCAGGGTAGAAGAGGAACAACCAAGTAATTAAGTAAAGTTTACAAATAAGCTTTATTTTTTTATTTTCATTTCCAGAAACACTTACTTACTTAGTCGTTCCTCTTCTACCGTGAGGTGTAGAGGTTTGGAAGAGAGAGCGCCAGACTATCCTATCGGCTTTCTTCTTCCTGGCCTGGTTCCATTCTAGTCCTCGGTCCTTCAAAGATTGTCTAATGTTGTCCTCCCAGCGGACATTTCCAGAAACACAACAAAATAAAATAAAATCTAAAATGAATAAACTGATGTTACTAGAGATAACAAAAATTGTTGCCCACTATGAAATCATGTGTTGGACAGACCGGATCTTACAATGAATTGTAATGTTTATGTGACATAGCATTTTCTATAATAAAATGACAGTTAATTTCCTCTATTTTGATGGTTGTTTCATGTAAATTAATTGGATAGAATTGGAGAAATAACAATTTAAAAATAGGAAGTAATTTTTCAATCACCCTGTACATTCCTGATTACTATTTTTTTCTTGGTAGGTATCAAGAAGGGTTTGTAAGACAATATACTTTATAGGTGTCAAATATCTGTGCTCCTTGGGGAACTTAGTAGTGTGTTTGGAGGTTCTTTGAGAGCTGGAGCTTAATGGGCAATTATCTGTGTCTGATTTCATGGAAGATAAGAATCGTTTTACCTGGGATTTCCAGGAGAAAAAATAGAGATCTTATCTGCCATGATACCACACTCACAGATAATCATCTGCGACTCTCACAGACCTGCAAACATTATATCAACTAAGATTCCTGTTGAGCACAGATGTCTCAATCAATACTCTTTATCTTAGGAGCATAGGCTTCAACAAACAGTTGCTGTCACAGGATGGTGGCTGGTACAAATGTAAGAATGAATGGATGTAATAAGACCACCCAACCCTATTACGTAGTCCTATAAATTGGCTCATGATGTAATGTACGAGGTCATACACTTAACCAGCCTAGAGATGCCACACATAACAAATAACGCCAAGACGTTCTGACAATCTCCATAATTATAATCATCAATTCTACAAATTCGAGCATTATAATAAAGCAACACAGCATGCTGTGCAAATGCATGAATCCAAAATAAATGGTTGCCTAACAATCATGAATGTACATTGCCAAACTCACCATTTCAATACGGTGTATTTCAAGACAATGAAATATAACGGAAGTGTCAATATACTCCTAAACACTGCTGCAATAACAATCTCTTACTAGTAGAACAAATCATGCTATTATAACTCAAATATGCAAAGTCTAACGCTGGACAAAATGGAGCAGCCATAAGCCAGACACAATAAACCCTGTAAGTCTTTCCTTGATGGCCAACTGACGCCTCTCTTTTTCAACACCCTGTAAGTTCAAAAACTTTTACGCACAAAGTTGCACAGCTTCCAGTCACATGAGTGGCTATATTTAGGCTTGGTACACACTACACAATGACCACATCACCCCTAGTGTGCCGATGGTCAAGAAAATATGGGCCTAACACCATATTCCCAATATGCCACTATGAGCGTGTAACAGGATCCTTTACCTTTACCTTACACACCACACATTATGTCCAACATCTGACGCATGCTTTCTGTGAAACACCTGTGAACCAACAGACGTAAAACATTCTGTGACACATTCCAAGTCCTCAATTTGCCTGCCATCAGCTCAAGTTCTTTCAGTGTCTTCCCATCATTTTCACTTCTGTCTCCAGTTCTCTTCTCCATGTGTTTTTTTTTTGTGTGGTCAACCTCTTTCCTCAGTGTGTGTCCCATCCATCACACTGGTGACCTCATTGCCTGTGTAGAATAGAGGGATTGAAATTGTGCGGAAAATGAGGTATCTGACTGATAACATTAAATTTAGAATTGAAGTATCTGGTACAATTTCATTTAGAAATGAAGTATCCAGGAAAGTGGTCAAAGTAACAAGAAGGGGCATGGTTTGCAAACAGATGATATGCAATGGCCTCGAAACCCAACCCCTGCAGACCTGAGTGGTACAGTCCCAGTTATGATCATTGGACCATGTCTGAATAATGGGAGAAGATCGGATACCACGACAAATATGGGAAACCAAGAGCCAGGGATCCAGACCTCCAGGAGGACCCAGAGTTCGCTGGGAGGACAACATTAGACAATCCCTGAAGGACCAAGGACTGGACCGAAACCAGGCCAAAAGGAAGACAGCCAATAGGATAGTATGGAGCTCTCTCTGGCAAACCTCTACACTCCATGGTAGAAGAGGAACGACTAAGTAAGTAAGACCTTGCCGCACCATTCCAACCCTTCTATTCTATGCAAGCACCCATTTATGAAAATCTGTATCTTTTTTGCTTGTTGTTTTTGTTGCTCTCCATATTCCAGATTCATACAATAAGGCTGATTTGAAATTTGTTTGACACCTAAAAAATATAGTGCCTTACAAAACCATTCATGACAGTCAGCCAAAAAAAATGTTATTATGGCATTTTTAGCCTCAGATGTTGACCATATTACTGACAATTTTATCTATGCACTTTTTCCACTTTCTTACCTCTTTTGACAATGACTTCATCTGTGTCACAGGTTGTTTCATGTCCACTGACACTTATGACCTCAATACGAACTGTATTTTTGACATGCTGCGACACATGGACATCACACATATCTCCACTGAAATAGAAAAGATGCACAGTAAATAAAATTGCATGTACATCAATGTAAATATTATCATAACTTTCATTTTCGCTCCTTATCGAGCATAGATTCCCTCACTGTAGCTGGTCCCTTGCAGGAAACCTGCACAAAGCATTCACAGCTCTTGCACTGATGATTTCTGCTGCAATTTGTTTTATATGATGAGGTTACCAGCTCCACGCACAACCTCATATGACCTTGTACAACGTGCTTGATGGAGCAGTAGTCATGTTCTTTCTTTATCCAATGTAAATATATCATGTTTACAGAGAATAGGGTCACTACTCCCCCCAGGCATGTCATAACAGGCGGGTCACTTCTCCCACCAGGCATGTCATAACAGGCGGGTCACTGCTCCCACCAGGCATGTCATAACAGGCGGGTCACTGCTCCCACCAGGCATGTCATAACAGGCGGGTCACTTCTCCCACCAGGCATGTCATAACAGGCGGGTCACTGCTCCCACCAGGCATGTCATAACAGGAGGGTCACTGCTCCCACCAGGCACGTCATAACAGGCGGGTCACTGCTCCCACCAGGCATGTCATAACAGGCGGGTCACTGCTCCCACCAGGCATGTCATAACAGGCGACTGAAGTGAAAGTGTCTATCATTCTGGCAACTCATCAATATAAAACACAATGCTATAGAAAACAACACTGCAAGAGCATATAAGTGCTTTGGTGCAGACGTCCTGCAATGTAGACCCTTTGTTCCACATAAGTGAAAAATGGGGGGAGCAATGTACTTTAAGTTATAAAAAGGTAAAGGTAAAGGATCCTGTTACACGCCCATTGAGGTATATTGGGAATGTGGTGTTAGGCCCATATTTTCTTGACCATTGGCACACTAGGGTGGATGTGGTCATCTTCACGCCGGCCGCCTTAACCTTCCCAGAGTTGCTCTGGTACCCAATTCATGAGGCTGGGTCGACCTTGGAGCTGTTTGTGGTCTAAAAGATCCCACCTCAACTGTGGATCGAACCATGGACCACCAAGCTAGAAAGCCAGTGCCCTAACCACTGTGCTACCGCAGCTCCTACTTTAAGTTATAATAGCCATTTATTCACTGCCTTAATTCCTTTATAGACTGAGTTCATTGACCATGTAGACTTGCTTAGTTCATTGACCATGTAGACTTAGTTCATTGACCATGTAGACTTAGTTCAATGACCATGTAGACTTAGCTGAATGACCATGTAGACTTAGTTCATTGACCATGTAGACTTAGCTGAATGACCATGTAGGCTTAGTTCATTGATCATGTAGACTTAGCTGAATGATCATGTAGACTTAGTTCATTGACCACGTAGACTTAGTTCCTTGACCATGTAGACTTAGTTCATTGACCATGTAGACTTAGCTGAATGATCATGTAGGCTTAGTTCATTGACCATGCAGACTTAGTTCATTGACCATGTAGACTTAGTTCATTGACCACGTAGACTTAGTTCCATGGCCGTGTAGACTTAATTCCTTGACCATGTGCTTTCATACATCTAGTCTTCTAACAACGTCCCTCAACTGTTAAACATGTTTAGTTCCAACATTCATCATCATCACCCTTCAGCTCCCAAAGGAGCATAAGCCTTCAACAAACTTATGCCAAGTCTTCCTGTCTTGGACCATCAGCTCAACGTCTTTCCATATCTCCCTTATCATTCATATTTCTGTCTCCAGTTCTCTTCTCCATGTTTGTTTGTGTCTACCTTTACTACTCTTACCCTAAGGTTTCTGAATCAATGACTGCCAAGTAATGCTATTAACAGGTTTCTTCAGTGTGTATCCCATTCATCTCCAGCATCCTCTTCTCACCTCTTGTCCCGATGGCACCTGTGTGGCAATCAGACCCAGTAGTAATCCTGTCGCTCAACTTCAACAAGTCTGTTCTATGCAACCACACATTTGTGAAAGTCTGTAACTTCCTGGTTATCATTTCTATCGTTCATGTTTTAGAGCCACACAATATGAAAGCTTGACATTTGAGTTCAAGAATTTTTTTGTTTTTGTTTGGCATTATATTTTATTTCTTTTAATTTCTATATATTTCCCAATGCAACAAAGGCTCTTCTTGCATTTACACTGTGACATATGTCCCTCCAACTCTATATTGCTGCCAAGAGATGAGTATGACTAGATCTTGTAGGGTGTTTCTTCAAGTGCAATCTTGCTATGGCTGTTTTATTAATTTTTTTTGTCTTTCCCCTATATTTTGAGACTGAACAGCTGTGATTTTTCGTTAAGTATCCACACTTTGTCTTGCTCGTGGTTATAGCCTTAGGACATAAGAACTTGAGTCAGGGAGATGCATACCATACTATGACAGATAGATATTAGACCATGACAGATGCACAAACTATGACAGATGCATGGACAATGACAGATGCACAGTCTATGACAAATACACAGACTATGATAGAGGGACATTACAGTTTGACAGACGCTCATCAAGCTATGACAATAAGCTCACCTGGGAGATTTTGAGAAAGGTACTGAAAAGTAAACAGGATCCATACCCGCATTAATGCTTGGTAAGTGTGTGTCATTACAGGCATCTGATAGAAAAATTTGTAGAAACTGCTAAAATTGTATATTCTAGTTAACTGAATGTCATTTCAACCATAATCATTATGCCAAATAAAAGAAAATCAAATTACATAACTAGATTTTTTGCTTTAAAGGTTTTTATGTGTATTCATAGAAACTTATGATTCTAAATTTTACTAAATGTACAAGGGAAATCATAGAATATATCATGATATTTGACAAGATAAAACATCAATAATTCATTAGATTGCTAGACGGCTTTGGAAATGTTGGAAAAGATTTAAGAATAAGCACAAACAAATACTTGAATCAAGATGCAGGTGTAAGAGTGGAGAATAAACTGGCTTTCTCTAGAGCAGTGATTCCCAAATGGTGCGGCATGCCATACTAGTGTGGCACAAGAAGATGGCAGGTGTGGTGGGAAGATTCAAAGACAATCAAGGATTTAGAGACATTTTCAAAAAATTCATATGAATGAATCATGTCTTATGTAGCTGTATTGTTTTATACTTTCTGGACTGTCTCAAGATCATATTATAAAGCAGTTATGTTCTATGTGAGGAATAAAGCACTGCTAGGAAATGTTTTTGAAGGTATTTCTTATCAATAAAAAAATTTGGCGTGGCACGAGCAAATTTTCATAATGAAAGTATGGCCCAGAAAAAAACTTTAGGAACCACCACTCTAGAGTGAAAGCATCATGAGGTTAGTCAAAGATGAACTGGAAAAGCTAGCTGAAGGTTACACTATACATAATTTACGCTAGACTGCTGACTCAGTAAACTGTAGAAAATGAAAAGGATTTACAGAAAATGTGAAATATTATAGTCCTCTTCTTCTTTCTCTTCATCATCATTTGCTTTCAAATTATCATCTATCTCTCTTATGAAGCTGACGGGTCCATCTCAGGCTTCTCTCATCACCAGACAGTTTCTCCCTCAACTGGGTTGGAGAAGGCCATGTTGCTACCCTGCTCCTCTCATGGAGCCAAGTCTTGGAGGACATGTTCTACTGTTTGTTTGTCCTCCCCACATGGACACATATTTGTTTGTCTAATTTTACGTTTGTTGAACAGATTGGATTTGAGTCTGCAATGGCCGGTTCTTAAGTCTGAAAATTATCACTTGATCTCCTCTTGGTAATGTAAAGTATCTTCTTCTTCTTCTTCCGTCCTTAGCCAAAGACCGACCAAGCAGTCAGAGGCCATCACGCCTTGTGGCGTCTTAAGGGCAACAGCAGATTGATTTTCTCTGCTGCAGTTTCCCATCACGCCTAACGGCGTAATGTAAAGTATGGTTCTGCTGTATTGGACTCTTGGTGTTTCTTATGCTATTTTTCTTTAAAGTTAATTTTTAATATTGATTTGATTTCTTCATATGTTGCCGTGTCTCCAGTTTATACGTTTTTCCTACTTCTTTTGCAAGTCTTATCTGCTTCTCATTTCCATACTTATAATAGTAAAGAAGCAATTTTACAACCAGATCTAGCAAGTTTGTTAGGCATAAACCAAACAATCAGATCTAGCAAGTTTTAAGAAGTCTAATTTGCAAAACCTCATGCTGCAGTTTACAAGTAATGAAAGAGATTTACAAGTAGAGTCCCTGGTGTAAAGCTTTAGCTGAACTGCATCTACTTTTGATGTTAGTTGCTTTCCCAATCTGAAGACAAAGGTCAGTGTGGCATAGTTTGATGACAGGTAAATCTTGGAGAATGCCTGGCCCCTATCACACCATTCTAAAACTGTGCTGCTGCTTGCATCTTGGCCTAAGATGGAAATAAATACAGGTCCATAACCCAGAATTCAAAACCAAAATATTCTAAAAATCTGAATTTTTCGGCCAACTTTTCGCCGATTTTCAAACTGATTTTTGGCTGACTTGTGCTATTTGTGAGCAGAAGATTTTGTCCAAAATCAAAAAAACAAAAAAATCTGATTTCCAAAACATGGCTATCCCCAAGCATTTCAGATTCTTGGTTACGGACCTGTATAAGACGATGAATCTCATCTTGCAAGTACATGTCAAAATAGTTTATTCTATAATGATGAATCACGGGCACAATGGGCTAATCACCTGTTTGCCAAGTCACTTCGATTACATGTCCTGCCCATGGGCCTTGTGCACTTGGGTCCCCTCTACACCTCGTTTCACGGGGTAGAAGAGGTTCCGATTATGAGATGAGATGAGATGATGAATCACATCTTGCAAGAACTTATGAAAAGAGTTAATTCTAGAATTTTCCAACATCAAGCTATGAAATAATCTTAAAGGACATTGGAATGTTATAGTCGTCATTCATTACTCATCACCTCCCCAAGGAGCATAGGCCTTCAGCAAACTCATGCCAAATCCTCCTGTCCCGTGCCATCCGCTCAACTCTTTCTATGTCTTCCTCATCCCTTTCATTTCTGTATCCAGTTCCCATCTTCTGGTTTCCTCTCTGTATGTCATCACCAGAAACTTCTTCTTTAGTTCATCATCATCACCCCCCCCACCTCACCTCCCCAAACAGCATAAGCCTTCAACAAACTTGTGCCAAGTCTTCTTGTTCTGTGCCATCAACTCAAGGTCTTTCCATGGCTTCTCCATCCCCTTCATGTCAAACTCCAGTTCTCTTCTCCATGTCTACCTTGATCTCCCTCTAGCTCTCTTACCCCTATGGAGTCCAGAACAAGATGTCTGGTGACGCTACCAACAGGTTTCCTCAATGTGTGTCCTATCCACCTCCATCATCTCCTTCTCATCTCTTATTCCACTAGCACTTGTCTGGTTCTTATCAATTCCACATTAGTGATCTTGTCATCAGTTCCACATTAGTGATCTTGTCATCAGTTCCACATTAGTGATCTTGTCATCAGTTTCACATTAGTGATCTTGTCATCAGTTCCACATTAGTGATCTTGTCATCAGTTCCACATTAGTGATCTTGTCATCAGTTCCACATTAGTGATCTTGTCATCAGTTCCACATTAGTGATCTTGTCATAAGTTCCACATTAGTGATCTTGTCATCAGTTCCACATTAGTGATCTTGTCATACTACTTCAATCCTTCTATTCTACAGGAGCTCCCATTTATGCTTCTTTTGTTGACTTGTCCATATTGTTAGTGAAGTTGTGGCTTAAATTTTCTAAGAAAGGGGTTCCCGGCCACATGCTCAACCCTCCTTAGTCACCTTTTACAACCTACTTGGTAGGTTGCAGTGATGCCATTCTTTGTTCCCCTTTCAGGCTTCAGTAGCATATGGGTAATGTTGGACAGCAGTATTCATCAAACTGTTGGTTTCCCTACTGCTTCTATCTGGCATAAATGATACAATTATGAGTAGACATCCGCTGAAATTAGATGGAAAAGTTATGTGGTTCAAATCCCCAAGTCTCCAAAGATAGGGCACACAGATAAAATATTAGTTTGTGTGGACTATAAGTATGGAGTAAAGTCAGTGGATGCAGATGTGCTTCCTAGGCTGCAGTCAAACCTAATTAAACAAAACAGAAAAAAGTCTGTTGAAAATATAGAAAAGTGATTCAAGAATCAAACCTTCAAGGTGGTGGCTGTGACATTTCTCCATTGGGTACCATGCTCATTCTTACAAGAAGAAAGATAGTCTCTTGAAAATACAGAAAAGTGATTCAAGAATCAAATCTTCAAAGGTGGCGGACGTGATATATCTCCATTTGGTACCACACCCATATTTACAGGGCACCTTCAACATGTCCAATACTCAGCTTGTAGTCACAAATATCTAGAAGCTTCAAATTTGTCGTTCCACTCATGTTAGCTTAGCGTTGTTTCTAAAAATATTACACTTATTGATATGGATAACACTAAGGGGGAAAGGCGATAGATTTTACAATTTATGATTTTGGAAAGGATGCACATTGAGGAAAGAAATTAACAGCATTACAAGGAAGTCCTTGTACTAGAATCCCTGGGGTAAGTGAAATAAAGAGAGACATAAAAATAAATGGGCAAGGGATGTAGAGACAGATGTGACAGGGATGAAGAAGACATAGAGAGACCTTGAAAATATGGCACAGGACAGGAAGGCTTAGCATGAATTTGTTGAAACCTTGAGCTTCAGAAGTGTCTGATTGACAGAGTGGTTAGAGTGATGGTCTCTCGTGGCAAAGGTACAGGGGGTTCAGTTCACGGTATCATCATGCTCCATTCTACACAGCTGTAAATGGGTACCTTTGCTCCTGAGTTAGGGAAGGAAAAGGCAGTGAGGAAGGGAATTGGTCATCCAACTTCTCGATGTTGGACCTAGAATAGTGAAGCCTCTTAACACTTCACTCCCCTACAGCTGTATCTGTTATGGGACTACCTTGACCTTTGGGCTACACAGAAAGCTAAATGATAAAGATAATTAATACAGGCTATGATATTCCATATATGAAAATAAATCAGCATTTTTTTATGGTGAGGATTAAATGTACAGTCCCATGTAGTTCCTGATGACCCCTGAGGGGTCAAAGAATGGGACTACTACTCCCTCAGTCATATCGTAAGAGGCAACCTACCTGAGGTTATACATGGGGCTGGCAATCTTGTCGAGGTAAATAGGTCACGACAGAAACCACCCACTACAAAAGCATATCAGTGCCTGATTGCAGGCTTCTTGTAAAGCAGGGTTTCTTAACATTGTTTGTGCTATGGACCCCTTTAAGTGTCTCATGATAGCTGTGGTCTCCCTTTGATTGTCTGGTGAAGGCTATGGACCCCTTTGATTGTCTGATGAAGGTTATGGACCCCTTTGATTGTCCAATGATAGCTTTGGTCCCCTTTGATTGTCTGATGAAGGTTATGGATCCCTGTAAGTGTCTGATGAAGGCTATGGACCCCTTTGATTGTCTAATGATAGCTATGGCCCCCTTTGATTGTCTGATGAAGATTATGGATCCCTGTAAGTGTCTGATGAAGGCTATGGACCCCTTTGATTGTCTAATGATAGCTATGGTCCCCTTTGATTGTCTGATGAAGATTATGGATCCCTGTAAGTGTCTGATGAAGGCTATGGACCCCTTTGATTGTCTAATGATAGCTATGGTCCCCTTTGATTGTCAGATGATAGATATGGAACCCTTTGATTGTCTGATGAAGATTATGGATCCCTGTAAGTGTCTGATGAAGGCTATGGACCCCTTTAAGAGTCTGATGAAGGCTATGGACCCCTTTAAGTGTCTCATGATAGCTGTGGTCCCCCTTTGATTGTCTGATGAAGGCTATGAACCCCTGTGTCTGATGAAGGCTATGGACCCCTTTGATTGTCTAATGATAGCTATGGTCCCCTTTGATTGTCGGATGATAGATATGGAACCCTTTGATTGTCTGATGAAGGTTATGGATCCCTGTAAGTGTCTAATGAAGGCTATGGACCCCTTTGATTGTCTGATGAAGATTATGGATCCCTTTAAGAGTTTGATGAGGGCTATGGACCCCTGTAAGTGTCTGATGAAGGCTATGGACCCCTTTGATTGTCTGATGATAGCTATGGTCCCCTTTGACTGTCCAATGATAGCTTTGGTCCCCTTTGATTGTCCAATGATAGCTATAGTCCCCTTTGATTGTCCAATGATGGCTATGGAACCCTTTGATTGTCTGATGAAGGTTAAGGATCCCTTTAAGTGTCTGATGAAGGTTATTGACCCCTTTGATTGATGAATGAAGGCTATTGACCCCTTTGATTGTCTAATGAAGGCTACTGACCCCTTTGATTATCTAATGAAGGCTACTGACCTCTTTGATTGATGAAGGTTATTGACCCCTTTGATTGTTCAATAAGGGTTATGGATGACTTCTTGGAAAAACTGTACATAAAAGTCATAACTAAAAATGTACATTTTAAATTTTAGGTTATGTATATGAGCACCCTAGAATCCATTTCACAGACCCCTAAGGGGTCCATGAACCACAGGTTAAGAAACCCTGCTGTAAAGGGACCAGCTGTAATGATTCTCCTTCCTCCATAAGGAGCAAAAAAGGAAATGATGATGAAGATGAGGAGGAAACAAATGAGGCTGAGGCTGAAGATGATGCTGAAAATCGTGGTGGTTGATGGGTGGTGGTGGCAGCAGGGTTGATGATGATGATTAAATACAAACAAAAGCAGCCATGAACCTACCATCATAAATAATAAAATATCCAACATCACACAAGACGTACGGAACAACGAAAGCTTCAATGACCAAAGCTGAATTAGGATCAGAGTTTCCTAATTTATCTATGGCCTCCATTGTCCACGTGCACCTGTCATTGGCAGAAAAGAGAGCCATGACAATTTAAGGATTTTTTTTAAATGAAGGAAAAATATCTGGTTCCACCTCTAATGGGTTATAATTAGGATATATAGTTTTGCTAAGGTTCAAGATTATCATTTTTATTTCCAATATCTGAATATGGTATCATTTTGTCCCTCCAATCAGTCCAAATAGATTCAATAAAAAAAAGTGTCAAATTATGTGAATGTGGTATATGTGTGTCCTCTCACTTTCCAAACAGAACAGTCTCTCACACGTGTCATGTTGTTAAAAAGAGGGAAGAGGGTGGGGAGGCCCAGACTGTCTGGGATGACACCCAGTTCATTGTTCATCTGTAATCATCAATATGCATTACTAGAACCTCAACAGACCCTCACTTTCCTGCTGTACCCTCACCAGTTGTTGAATATTAATCGTAGTTCTTGTTATATACTGTTTTACTATACTGCACAGTTCTCTATGTCTGTCTCTTTAAGAATTCAAGATGTTTGATATCAGTGTTCATCCTCAATCATCATCAGTATTTTTTCAGCTCTCCACAGAGCACAGGCTCTCAACAAATACACCCTAAGCCAGGGGTCGGGAACCTGCAGTGAGCCATATGTGGCTCTTTGAGCCATCTCAGCAAATTGAAAAATTGTGTTTATTATTTCAAATATATATAATATATATTATTGAATGAAGGATACCATGTGATTTTTTTTTTTCATGCGGCTCTTCAATTTTTTAAAATGGAGACAAAATTTAATATTTGGTTCTTTGTCATGGAAAGGTTCCCTTCCCCCTGCCCTAAGCTCTCCTGCCCCGCAGCATACATTCAAGATCTTTCTATGACTTCTTTATCCCCTTCATATCCCCCCCCCCCTCTCTCTCTCTTCTATATGTGTTATTTAGTCTCCCTCTATTTCTCTTGCCGTGGAGATTCCTGGACAAGGACTGGCTTGTAATGCTATGGTTTTTTTCAAGTATTTGCCGTCTAATGCCATCATCCTCTCTTCACCTTTCATTCCACCAGTGTTTTGTCTGGCCCTTTCCAACACATAATCTTTTGGCCGAATATCATCACCAACCAAGATCTGCTTACTCGGAGCAAGCAAGAGGACATGCACACCATCATGGCTGGCAGACGCTGGAGCTGGGTTGGCCATGTCCTCAGAAGAGACCCCGATGCCATCACAAGAACAGCTATGCTATGGACCCCTGAAGGAAAACGAAAGAGAGGCCGACCAAAAACAACTTGGCGGAAGACTGTGGAGGCTGAGATGCAAAGAATGAACCAGAGTTGGAGCACTGTACGAAGGATGGTCGCCGACCGAGCAAAGTGGAATCAATTTGTTGTTGCCCTACAAGATGCCACCAGGCGTAATGGCCACTGACTGCTTTGACGGTCGGCGGCTAAGGATCAAAGAAGAAGAAGAAGAAGATTTCCAACACATAGACATTAAAAATTATGTCAAATCATTTCAATCCTTTTATTCTGCACAAGCCCAATTTTAGAAAGTCTGCATCTTTCTGGTTGTGACTTCTGCTGTTCTCCATGTTTCAGAGCCATACAATAGAAATGACTTTACTAGATATCAATTTAGCCGCAGTATAAATGACCACAGCATAAAAGCTAAACAAAACTTTTCTAAATAACATTCTAAAAGTGACAGTGTACTCAGCAGAAGCACTTCCTGTGCTATAAATTCATTAACTCTTTGACTCCATAATTATTTTCCACCCTGTGCCATAATAATTTTTTTAAGAATTCTAAATGGTGAAGTGTACTGTCTTAGTGTAAATTTTATGTTAATCTTTTTTTGTGAACATGTACTTATTATATACCAAACTGTAAGGAAATGGATAGAGAATTGTAACATATAACGTCCTTGGTAGTATTAACACAAGTATGTTCGGTATACTTAAAACATTTTGCATGTAAAATTGAAATACACTAAAAAGTTAACTGTAGAATACGATCTTACCAAAGACAAATTACTGTTGTAGACAATAAATCTTTCTTTTTAGTCTTCAAACATCCAGTTAATCCATATACAAAGTAAAAAAAAAATTGCTTATGGCCACAATTAGTACATTTAGTGTTGTTCACCTGTGATAATATACATTGATACACCGATCCCATTTGTAGGATTTATAAAGTCAAAATAATGTAGAAATAAAAATTAGTGGAGTTGTGAGGTTTCGTCTTCGCCACGCCTGCAAACGCGTCGTGTATTGATAGACCTTAACGTAGGGTAAAATTAAACAGGAAATGTTTGAAACAAACGAAGCGTAATTCTTTTTCCATCGCATGTTTGAAGCAAAATATCAGTGTAATTTTGGTTCCAGACGAAAAAATGCTACTATTGACAAGCGAGAGCGGGTTTTAGCCCCCGCCAACTCGAGAAAGGCGGGTCATTTCTGCTACTATATTTGAAAATGTAATGAAAAAGCCAATACTTGTGCGTTTCATAGGCACGCAGTTTGACATATATAACCACACATACACAGCGCAGTGTCTGCCAAGTGGCGTAATTTTTCTGATGTAACGACTTGTGTTTTCAGTTGAACAGAGGGGGAAAGATGGAGTATTTCTAGAAAAGTAGAAATTTCCGAATATCCTGGAAAATATATGGACTTCTTTATTAAAAGGGATATGACCATAAAACTTAGTTAGTTAGATAGAATATCTTCTCCTGAGTAATAATGTGTTTTAAAATACAAATTCCTCCAGATAATACTAAAGATATTGACAAAATACTGTATAGGTTCATACGGACAGTCGGACAGACTCTCGTTCTGGCATTCACTAACAGTGACAAATTTTTGCACGCATTGTTGAAAAGAGGCAGAAGAGGGAGGGTCAAAGTCCGAAGTGGAGAACGTTAGGAGGGAGAGGCAAATGTATTAGGCCAAAAAGCAAGTCTATTTTTAACACATTAACTACCGAATTGAAAAACACACTGTGGCCGAATTAAATTTTTTTCCCATTTTCATCCTATAGGTGTTTGCACAAAGTAAGCTGTAGTTTTCGTAATTGTTTACAGATTTTTATGAATTACACGTCCTTTTAAAGATAAATGAATGTACTATTACAATAAACACCGGCTGTAACTCTAATAGAGGTTGTTGCTATTTAACGGCCCTCCGATGGCCAAGGACTTGCAATATTTTCACAATTATAACTGCTTGCGCCCCATCTCTATCAAAATCACAATTTCAATCAATGTGCACACCGTTTTCACTCTTGTCCTCGTCGCTAGATCTATCAGTCAATTGTTGAAACACGTTTCTATCCTATTCAGCCGTTAGACGATATGTACACGCATTTTTTGTAGTCCTATCACTAGTTGCCACGGTAAACAGTTTTACACGATTTGGTAACTAACCTAAAATGCTGAAAAATATGAACATAATATCAATTTTCCAGTGTTCTACAACAACCATGCTTTGGGAATTTGTTTTCCGGTGGCAACTTAAAATCTCGAACCAGATCAGAAAGTGTTTCAGTACATTTTTCATTCGTTTTATTACTAAAATTAGATTGGCGCTCTGAGCGGCTTGCGGTCCAAATGTGATTATTTTGTGAGCCGCTGACAGCGGCTTGCGGTAGTTAATGTGTTAACTAATGCCAAGATCGGACGGACCGACAGACAGATGTACTCCGAAATTGGGCTGTAATTTTGGCTTTATTTTTCAAATTCAAATCAAAATTGAAGGACGTCCGATCTCATTGGCTAACACATTTTATATTACTGAAAACTTAGAAGGCTTGTCGCCATTTGCAGAAAGACTGTCCATCAGCCAGGACGATGTACTAAAGTGTAATTAGTAACTAAAATTAAAGTAAATACATACAAATTCACAGTCCAGCCAGCAGCAAAGCTGAATCTGTGCCATGGTCATCGTTTCCTGTGTTTATTCATTGAATTTGTGGTAAGACAGAAATTATTTATATTTTATTTAAAAAATGTAGGTGAGCGATACTGCCAAATGATAAATATTACGACAGTAAGTACATAGTCGAGGTCCCTAGCTGACTTCTGCAGGGCCTTGAGGTTGGTTTATCTTAAAACAAACTACCAGAGATGTATAATTCCAATGTTTTCTTAGGTGGTCAGGTGGAAACATATCACCCACCTTATTGTATGGAAAAAAGAGATTAATGATAATATTGCAGATGCAGTGCAGCCATTAGAGGAGAGGAATGTGAAAAAAACTGGTACACCTTGGTATGTGGAGGAGTTGGGTTGGTCAGCTAGATCTGACCCAGGTCTTTTGTTTTGCATGTATTATAATTTGTGGAAATAGTAGTTTAAACCTGATGTAAACAAGGAAACATAATTTCGTGTTACAGGTTTTTTTGTCTGGCACTTGCCCAGTGCCAGATTTCTGAGTGCTGAATTTGAGAAGACTTTGTATTCCAGTAGTGATAGAGGTACACGCTGCCTATCCTATTACTTTTGGACAAGTACAACAGTGGCCATTGGCCGGAGTGACAACTGACAGCTACTTCATGTGCTAGATGAGTATATATTCTGGCACATGACCTTTCATCAATGCAGAGTAGGGTTTCCCTGATTGAAATAAATAACACTATTTCCACCCCAGAACTTAACATTAAAAGTTGTGAACTAAAGACATGGGAGTGATTATAGAATCCCGACCCACCATCCTGAGCTAGTTTAATAGTAGTAATAGAAATATTTAACACCATTATTAGATTTTAAAATACGTATTTGGACAGATTGTCCCTTTTATGTGATTACATTATATATATGTATATAAATTGATTTTATTTGAGTTGAAAGTCCTGACCAGAAGAATACTAGGTTCAGGACAAAATAAAATTGTAAAAAATTAGTTAAATACCAAAATTTAACCCACAGTGTTAGTTCTTTTGATCATAGACATTAACATTTGTTTATGTGTGTGTGTTTAGTATTACATTACCATCACACCACATGTTCATAACCCTAGACACTAAACGTAGTTATCATACATACTAGTCAAGAATAAGTCTGAATGAGATCATAAGGTGGTAGCAGAAAGGCACCCTGAAAACTCACCCTAATAATTGTTATATTCAGGGGCCTTCACAGCTAACCTCATTCAGTACAATATCAAATACATAACAACAACATTTCATAACATCTAAATCCACCACATCACCCCAGTTTTTACTGTGGTCCCTTGTAAGAAAAAAATAAATTATGCAATCATGCATCACGTAATTTTCACACAAATAAAGAAGAATAACGTCATATAAAAACTTTTAAACACTTGTTTAATGTTTTAATAGTATCCCTAGCTTAATCTTCTACCTAGGACTAGTGATTAGATGTTACGGTAGGTCTAGTTTTGTTGCTTTTTGATCGGCCAGAATATGACTACGCCCACTCATCAACTAAATCTAATGTGTCTAGCTTTTCTGCAGAGATTCCGTATTTTGACAACAAACTGTGACTACCAAACAATCATCATCAATGTCAGCAATGTTTCAAAGTAGTTTGACACAATTATTTGCTTAGGAGACTTAGAAAATGTAAATATAAAGCGTGTCATATTTCTCTAGCAATAACAGCGAAAAATGCAAACACGCGAATCATCACACAAATTGTGATAATAACATCAAAACACGCACATGTGCTGCTTAACTACAGTCAAATTAGTTGTTTTAATAGTAGTGGAAGTCATTTTATGAGTTTTAAAATATGAACTGCATTAAACTGACGATTTTTGGAGTTTATTCGTGATAAACTAAAAACAACGCTCTGAGCGTTGTGCTGGCACGGCCCGTTGAATTTTGCAGCGCTCAGAGCGTTGGTCTGGAGTCAAAGAGTTAATCTTAAGATTGGAATTTCAAATGTTCCTATTAAAGTAAAGATTGCATCATTATATGTTAATATCTACAATGCTAAAATCAAAGCCTTTCTTCGCTGTCAAAATGGCTAGGATTAAGATAAAAATTTGGTCTCAAATGTTTTCTTAAATATAAAATTGTTAGCATTTTGTCATTCAAAAAATAACTAACAATGATTTATTTTAATATTGTGTTTCCGGAGCTGAATCTACATATTAACCAAGGAAAATATTTTTAAAATATCCAGTTCATAAAGATGCAGAAAGAGATGTCTTAGACAACAGCTTAGAGACTGAATTAACAAATGGAACAATCAAGTACGCTGCCAAATAATCTACACAGGACATAGGAATATACAGAGACAGAAGATAGGCATTTCAGCTAGGGTGAAGCCCAATTAACTTGAAGATTGGACATATAACACCAGAATTGCATTGGAAAAGAAAACAGCCCATGTTAAAATAGATCAAGGATTGTTGATAATGTAAAATAAATGCAAATGCCAACACACCAGGTGATATGCTGTGGTTTCTTTTCATTTTCCTTTTATTCCCCCCTCCTTAACAAGCATGTGGTCATCACTTCAGTTAACCCCCTCCCCCCTCCTCTGCAACACGACTGCGCCAAAATATTTCATGAATTCTTGCACTGGTAGTTTATGCAGCAATCAGCTTTACACGTGTAGGTACCAGTTCCATGGACAATGAATTGCCTCTAACAACATGCTCATAGTAGCAGTGTTCTTACACTTTATCTTCTCAGATTACCCACCACCAGGGAACCAACCACACAGGTTTCAGATATTGTGAGCTGGAATAAAACCAGCAAGAAACTTTCCAAGAAAGTTTCATGGTATACACAGTAGAAGACCAACAATTCTTTTTTTTTTAGTAGGTGGTAAGGAAATTAGGAGAACTACAGTAAGACTACGATAAACTGTAAACTGAATGAAAATAGGTGACGTCAGTCTCACAGTACCCTCTCTAGTTCCCATGAGACAAAGAAAAAATTTGGCTAAGGATTCCCAAAGGAATATCAAAAAGAGGTAGTTATACAAAAATGTGAATGGGGCATAAAGTGCAATTCTTTTTTCAAACTGTGCTTACATTCATGCGGAAGAAGAAGTAGAAAATTATTTGTCAAAACTTTAATATATCCCTTCAAAAAAAATAGGCAAAAATTACATTAATTTTTCAAAACTTAAATTATTAAAAGTAACTATGTTCAAAATGAATTTTAAAAAATAGTTCCAAGCAAGATCATGAGTCTTCTAAGTGTGCTGAAGATGTCAGAAGGTTAAGATATTGTCTTTACTACATCCTCCATCATTTTTAACAGATATACTTGCCATCCAGCATAAACAGGTAAAGATGCTTTATGGTGCATGACCACAAGCATCTTTTTTGCACTTATATTTTTTCCTCATTGTTGTTTTTATTTTACAAGTCTCCCTGTTTCTGTTGTTCTTGTGAGAGCATTTGCTCAAAATTTACAGGCAGATTTAGCAAATGGTTTGACAAACCCTTACCTGTCTTCTGCATTCTTCACATCAAATGATTCATATAAAGGGGCACGACCAACATGAACTGGAGTTATTTTCCCTGGCTGACACTCAGCAGATGCTGTAAAACATATAATGCTGTTGTGATTAAAATTCATAACGATTGTGCCTATCATAGGTTTAGCTCAGCAGGGCTCTTTGTTTGTTTATTTTATACGGGTCACTGATAAAGACAGGTGAGTGGCGTTAAGCCCATATGCTTGGCTGGCTGACGTGAAACTAGAGGAGCAGAAGAGTGGGGCAGATTCGAGTGTGTGTCATGGCAAGTGGACGTAATGTGTTTGAGTTCCTGATTGATAAAGTGTTTAAAAATGGAGTTCTGTTATCACTAATACATCAAGATCTTTGGTGAGATGTATCTAGTCATCTAGTTATCTGTATTGACCAGAAGTATAATTGCTTAGTGTCGAGTGTTCAGTTAAATAAATCATATTGAGAACTAAAGGACAGTGTTCCTGATATGAACTGACTGTCGACGGTATTTCGTCTACTGCATATTATCTGCCATTACATGTTGGCATGAACTATTCTATGTGGAGCTGCGTGCAGTCATAAATAAAGTGTATATCATCCATTTAATCCATTGTGACTCAAATCATTCTGAGTGGTGTGGGCTGGTTGCGGTGTCTGAGAGATTTGCTACCCTAGATGTCATCTTGGCCACAGGAACCATCCTGTTTTTGCATATTAACATTAACATCCAAAACGACACGTAACAAATGCATATAACATCATGCAACACTAACTGCTAAAGACATCACCACAACAAGAGTGTTGGAGGTGCTCTAATACAAGTTTTGTTTAACGAGGACAACTGCAGCTGTAATCCCATTTTTCCTTATGGAGCTAAAAATAACACTTTCTAAAATTTTCTATCTTTTAATAGGACTAGTGCTCCCTCATAGAGCATTGGTAGCGCAGTGGTTAGTGCACTGGCTTCCTAGCTCAGTGGTCCATGGTTCGATCCCCAGTTGAGGTGGGATTTTTTAGACCGCAAACGGCTCCGGGGTCAACCCAGCCTCATGAATTGGGTACCAGAGCAACTCTGGGAAGGTTAAGGTGGCCGGCATGATGCTGACCTCATTACTCCTAGTGTGTCGATGGTCAAGAAAATATGGGCCTAACACCATATTCCCAATATGCCTCAATGGGTGTGAAACGGGATCCTTGACCTTGACCTTACTGCTCCCTCATGCAAGTTGTATAAGATGATATAAGGTTATGCATGAGGCTGGCAACCTCATCATGTAAAACTAATTGCAAGAGCATGTGAAGGCTTGGTGCAGGTTTCCTGAAAGTGAACCAGCTGTAGTGACATCCCACGAAAAGAAGAAATCATCACGGCAATCAAAGGGTTAAAGAATGGAAAAGCTCCTGGTCATGATAACTTAAATGCAGAGCTATTTAAGACAGACCCAGAGCTAGCAGCAGAACTATTAGAACCACTATTTGCACAAGTCTGGAAAACGGGGACAACACCATCAGAGTGGAACAAAGGAATAATTGTCAAATTGCTCAAGAAGGGAGATCTTGCAGACTTCAATTATTGGAGAGGAATAACTCTTCTCTCAGTTCCCAGTAAATACTAGGCGGGATAATTATACAGAGAATCTCAAAAGCAGTAGACCACAAACTGAGGAAAGAACAAGCAGGATTTAGAAAGAACAGAAGATGTGTAGATCATATATTTACCCTCAGGAACATTATAGAGCAGTGCTCAGAATGGCAAAGACAGCTTTACATAAATTTTGTTGATTTTGAAAAGGCTTTTGACAGTATACATAGGGACAGGCTATGGAAAATACTGAGTGCTTATGGAATTCCAAGCTGCATAGTGTCAATCATAAAAAGCCTCTATGCCAACTTTACGTGTAGCATTTGGCAGAGCAACCTAACCTTTGAAGTGAAGACAGGAGTACGACAGGGATGCCCTTATCAACCACTCTATTTTTAACAGTCATAGACTGGGTGATGCGCCAGACAACAGAGGGCAATCCAAGAGGAATAAGATGGACTACATTTTCTACATTGGAAGATTTGGAATATGCAGATGACATTGCACTGCTAGCACATTCACATCAACACATCCAGGAAAAAACGGATAGACTTAATAAGTATAGCCAGCAGGTGGGCTTGAACATCAACCTAAAGAAGACAGAGGTCATGACGCTCAATTTGAGCAACCCTGAGCCCATATCAGTAAGGAATCAGCAACTGGAACAGACAGATGCCTTCACATACCTAGGATGCATAGTAACACCAGACGGCGGAGCAAGCAAAGACATCAACAACAGAATGAACAAAGCAAGAACAGCCTTTTTTAGTCTAAACAACATATGGAAGTCCTCTCAGTACAGCACAAGCACAAAATTAGGATTATATCAGAGCTGTGTGCTTTCTGTGCTTCTCTATGGCGTGGAGAGCTGGAGAGTTACAGAGAAAGAAATGTCGAAATTGTCCTCTTTTCACACAACATGCCTAAGAAAAATTCTCCGAATCTTTTGGCCAAATACCATCACCAACCAAGATCTGCTTACTCGGAGCAAGCAAGAGGACATGCACACCATCATAGCTGGCAGACGCTGCAGCTGGGTTGGCCATGTCCTCAGAAGAGACCCCGATGCCATCACAAGAACAGCTATGCTATGGACCCCTGAAGGAAAACGAAAGACAGGCCGACCAAAAACAACTTGGCGGAAGACTGTGGAGGCTGAGATGCAAAGAATGAACCAGAGTTGGGGCACTGTACGAAGGATGGCCGCCGACCGAGCAAAGTGGAATCAATTTGTTGTTGCCCTACAAGACGCCACCAGGCGTAATGGCCACTGACTGCTTTAACAGTCAGCGGCTAAGGATCAAAGAAAGAAAGAAAGACTGGCAACACACAGCAGCTGTAAGATTAGCAGCCAAATAAATAGGAACGTTTCAGCAAGTAGAAAAAACATTTCAGACAGGGATGTGTGCTGTCACCGTATCTGTTCAAACTGTACAGTGAAAGTATAATAAGATCTCTAGAGGACATGCCAGGAACATCATTTGGCGGACATAATTTAATAACTTGAGATATGCTGATGATACAGTCTTAATAGCAAAAAGTGAAAAGGAGCTGCAGGAAATGGTTGTTACAATAGTGATAGAAAGTGAAAATAAAGGCTTCAGCCTTAACAGCAAAAAGTCAGAAGTAATGGTCATCTCAAAGAAAAGGGCTTCCCCAAAATGAAATATCAAAGTAAATGGAACAGTTTTAAAACAGGTCAATAAGTTCAAATACACAGGCATAATAATAAACACGGCTTAAAGATGCTTCTCAGAAGTGAAGAGCAGAATAGCTCAGGCAAAAGCAGCATTCTATAAAATGAAGAGTATTTATTGCCACAATTCTTTGTCATTGGAAGTAAGAAAGAGAGTTCTTCAGTGTTATAGAGAACTAATCTTGACATATGGGACTGATTCATGGACAATTAGTAAACAAGTTGGGAAGGCACTAGAGGCCACAGAGATGTGGTTTTACAGAAGTGTGATAGGGCCGGAAAGACACCCGGCTTACCCCTTCATGGGAAGACACCCCAGCTTCCCCCTTCATTGTGAGTGGCACATTTATCGCCCATATTTTCGATGTGCGCGAAGCATTCTGGGATGTGGAAAGTCTGACAAAGTAGAAAATATATTACTTAGGCCATAATAACGCCTAAATATTAGTTTTGGTGCATAGTTGTGGTGTAGAATTGTGTTTTTGCTCTAGAAATAGTTGTGTATATTTCTGTTTTCGGGCCTTCTAAAGCAATATCGCGAGTGTTGTTTAAGTAGCGCAATTACTGCGCGCGCGGACTGGGTTGAGTGTTTGGGCTTGGCGGTCTATATAAAGCGTGTGATGGCCAGCAGCGGCCTTTCCTAGTATCAGCCCAGACGAGAGAGAAACGAAATTAGACACCAGAGTGTAGGCTAGATGCCTTGAGCATGTGAGTTAATTTAATTTAGCATTCGTGTCCTATAAGTCTGAAATTATATTCAGCACGAGTCTGTTTTAATGTTTAGTGAATTAGGTCTAAATAGATTTGTAGATGTGAAAGTTTAAGAGCAATTATTTCATTTATCAGAAAGGCAAATACGGTATGAAGCGATTTATTACTTTAATTTAGATGATATTAACTGTTATCAAGATGGCGCCACGTGGTATTGAATAAAAGCGGCGCCAGCAAGTCTGCATTTAACACTCTTAGTTATCACTTAATGTTACGCAGTTTTATATCGTGTGAATTGACACGTTGGTGAAAGTATGTTAGGTCTAAATGTAATTTTCCCCAGTATTAGAAGAGAGAGTTTTCGTGGTAAATTTCCTTTATGTGATGACTAGTTCTAAGTGTTAAGTTAAGAATAATTTTATCTTATTCTTTGATATTGTAATTGAGTGTGTTTCATGATTATTGATTATTCTACTGTATATCTTTGGTGGGTTACTTTGAGGTGAGAATATATATTTAGATTTCTGGAGAGCGTGCGTAAGGCGTAAGGCATGTTGAGACAGGTGTTTCTCTGTTTGCTCCCGGCGGAGCATGGAAACACCAATGCAGCTGGTGTCCATTACAGGCCCACAATAAGCATTTTGATGCTATTGCAGTGGTTGTTTCGGTAACGATGTGTTTCATGTGATGAGATTCCCAGTCTCATCAGGGGTCATATATGACACGCTTGTTGCCAGGCACATCAGTCGTCACATACGACATGCTTCAGAGTGCAGAACGAATATTGAGATGGACCAGTTGTGAGGTGGTGGTTTATTCTCATTATTGAGAGTAATTGTGGTACATATTGGTTAATTCTATGTTATGCATATTTTATGATTATTTAATTATTGTTATGTGAAGAATGGTTTGAGAGCACGTGGGCTTACTTGGAGATATATATTTCTCTTCTCCGCTCCTGAGGGAGCATGGGGCCAACAGTGTGGTTTGCCTCCATATTAAGCATTCAGATGCTCGTGCAGTAGTGATTTCGGTAGCAATCTGTGTTACATGGTGAGATTACCAGCCTCATGCACAGCACCGTACTAGTCTCATTGGACGACATGCATGAGTGTGTGTGTGTGATAGCTGAGTGTGTGCTCTTGCAGTAGTGGTTTTGGTAGCAACCGATGTTACACGGTGAGATTGCCAGCCTCATGCACAACACCTTACTAGTCGCATTGGATAACACGCATGAGTGCGTGCGTGTGTGATAGTTGAGGGTGTCAGGTAGTACACGTGGAAGGACTGTTTGGCAGGTGAGAGTATCATTATTTAACTATGATTTTAACCAGTCGTTGTTTTGTTTGCGTCTTCAGATTAGCAATCGGGCACATGCTGGGTGTTTTGTTGTGTTCGTTGGTTTATTTGTTTAATGTTTGCTTAGTCACTGAATGGGTTGTAAAAATAAATACAGCCCCTGCCTCTAGAATCAAGAGTTTTATTGTTGTTCAGGTCGGTGCGAGTGTGAAAAGAGAGTGATCACACATCACAATATAATCATCATCATCATCTCGCCCACCCTATCACAATTGGTGTCATCGGTAGGATAAGGCAGACAGTGACACTGAGCAAACAGCAAACGAACAAATATTGTAAACACCCAGCAGTGCAGTCTTGCATCAAGATGGCTTCGACCAATGCGCCTGTGAAGGTAGTGTACGTGAAGGGGCCAGAGATAAGGTTATTTAGTGGAGAGGGGAGTCCCACTTGGCAAGAGTTTGTGGAAGAGGTAGAAGCCGCATGGAAGGTGGCGCCTTTTTGGGCAGAAGACAAGTTAGACATGATCTGGAACAACGTGACACCATGGGTATCTAGAGAATTACGGATACATGGCGGAGCCAAGGCCAGCCCTGAGCAGTTACTCAAGATAATAGAAAGAGCCTCAGCGAGCAACCACCAGTCAGTGAGATGACCAGGAATTTGAAGGCCGGGAGTCAGGGGTCTAGGGAATGTTCTGTTTTCTTGGGAGGAAAAAAGCCAGAGACACTGGTGCAGATAGCAAGTACAGAAGCCCACAGTGAAGAGGAGGCACTCAAAGCAGAATTATCTCTCCTAAAGGCCCAGCTAGCACAGATGTCACAGGACAGTTCGCCAGCACAAGAGGAGGTGCAGAAAGAGAAAGAACCAGGCCAACCGCGAAAACAGCCAAAGCACGACGAGGAGGTGCGTGTTCTTGTATGTGAGAGTCAGGCTGTTGTTGAGGAAAGCTGTGAGCTGACAGCACCAACAAACGCAGTTGCACCGACAAAGCAAAAAGGGGTTTGCAAGTGGTACAGTGTCCGCAGGGGATGGGGGTTCATCACGCCAGATGATGGAGGTATTGATGTATTCGTACATCAGACCAAGATCTTCAGAAAGGGATTCCGGAGTTTGGCGAGGAATGAACGAGTAGAATTTGACAGCAAACCATCGGTCCAGGGCATGGAAGCAGTCACTGTGTGCGGCATTAGCGGTCAAGAATGCAAAGGAAGTAGGAGGCGACCCATGGCACAGAGAAAGCCTACCAGGTTGAGGTGCTATAATTGTGGTGAGTTCTCAGGCCACATGGCAGCCAAATGCCCTCAAGGCCCTCTTCCAAAACGATGCTTTGGATGCAAATCCCCAGAACATCTGATATCCGCCTGTCCCTCAAGGAGCTCTTTCCCCAGACGTACTGCCACAACCAGGTTGCCTACAGTATGGAAACCAAGAGATGGCCGTGACAACTGTCACCCTAAGGGCACCGAGAAAATTGGTCGTCGGGTAGGGGAGGAAACCCGTCCTAAGCAGATAGGTGGGAGTGCAGATCGGTGTCCAGACGAGGAGACTCATCAAAAGCAGGTTGTGGGGAACGTAAGCCACCGTCCACACAAAATGAGTGGAAAACACCTCAAGAGCGATCTCCCTACAAAGTCGACAGTTGCATGCACTGACAGGCAGATGTCACGGGCAGACAGCGACGTGGCACAGGGGAGCGAGTCTTCTAGATCACAGCGACTGCCAGTCCGACAATGTAGGGAATTGACGACCAAGAGGTCCTCTGGCCGGGCTGTACCTATTGCAGAAGCTCAGCCCAAAGCATCGCCGCTCAGAAAGAGTCCTGCGCAGCATCAACGATCTGAGAGGTTACAACTGAAGCGCCAGAGGGAGTGATGTTGTCGGGACGACAACAAAATCAGGAGGGAGATATGTGATAGGGCCGGAAAGACACCCGGCTTACCCCTTCACGGGAAGACACCCCAGCTTCCCTCTTCATTGTGAGTGGCACATTTATCGCCCATATTTTTCGACCTGACCTAAAGCAATATCGCGAGTGTTGTTTAAGTAGCGCAATTACTGCGCGCGCGGACTGGGTTGAGTGTTTGGGCTTGGCGGTCTATATAAAGCGTGTGATGGCCAGCAGCGGCCTTTCCTAGTATCAGCCCAGACGAGAGAGAAACGAAATTAGACACCAGAGTGTAGGCTAGATGCCTTGAGCATGTGAGTTAATTTAATTTAGCATTCGTGTCCTATAAGTCTGAAATTATATTCAGCACGAGTCTGTTTTAATGTTTAGTGAATTAGGTCTAAATAGATTTGTAGATGTGAAAGTTTAAGAGCAATTATTTCATTTATCAGAAAGGCAAATACGGTATGAAGCGATTTATTACTTTAATTTAGATGATATTAACTGTTATCAAGATGGCGCCACGTGGTGATTGTATAAAAGCGGCGCCAGCAAGTCTGCATTTAACACTCTTAGTTATCACTTAATGTTACGCAGTTTTATATCGTGTGAATTGACATGTTGGTGAAAGTAGGTTAGGTCTAAATGTAATTTTCCCCAGTAATAGAAGAGAGAGTTTTCGTGGTAAATTTCCTTTATGTGATGACTAGTTCTAAGTGTTAAGTTAAGAATAATTTTATCTTATTCTTTGATATTGTAACTGAGTGTGTTTCACGATTATTGATTATTCTACTGTATATCTTTGGTGGGTTACTTTGAGGTGAGAATATATATTTAGATTTTTGGAGAGCGTGCGTAAGGCGTAAGGCACATTGAGACAGGTGTTTCTCTGTTTGCTCCCGGCGGAGCATGGAAACACCAATGCAGCTGGTGTCCATTACAGGCCCACAATAAGCATTTTGATGCTATTGCAGTGGTTGTTTCGGTAACGATGTGTTTCATGTGATGAGATTCCCAGTCTCATCAGGGGTCATATATGACACGCTTGTTGCCAGGCGCATCAGTCGTCACATACGACATGCTTCAGAGTGCAGAACAAATATTGAGATGGACCAGTTGTGAGGTGGTGGTTTATTCTCATTATTGAGAGTAATTGTGGTACATATTGGTTAATTCTATGTTATGCATATTTTATGATTATTTAATTATTGTTATGTGAAGAATGGTTTGAGAGCACGTGGGCTCACTTGGAGATATATATTTCTCTTCTCCGCTCCTGAGGGAGCATGGGGCCAACAGTGTGGTTTGCCTCCATATTAAGCATTCAGATGCTCGTGCAGTAGTGATTTCGGTAGCAATCTGTGTTACATGGTGAGATTGCCAGCCTCATGCACAGCACCGTACTAGTCTCATTGGATGACATGCATGAGTGTGTGTGTGTGATAGCTGAGTGTGTGCTCTTGCAGTAGTGGTTTTGGTAGCAACCGATGTTACACGGTGAGATTGCCAGCCTCATGCACAACACCTTACTAGTCGCATTGGATGACACGCATGAGTGCGTGCGTGTGTAATAGTTGAGGGTGTCAGGTAGTACACGTGGAAGGACTGTTTGGCAGGTGAGAGTATCATTATTTAACTATGATTTTAACCAGTCGTTGTTTTGTTTGCGTCTTCAGATTAGCAATCGGGCACATGCTGGGTGTTTTGTTGTGTTCGTTGGTTTATTTGTTTAATGTTTGCTTAGTCACTGAATGGGTTGTAAAAATAAATACAGCCCCTGCCTCTAGAATCAAGAGTTTTATTGTTGTTCGGGTCGGTGCAAGTGTGAAAAGAGAGTGATCGCACATCACAATATAATCATCATCATCATCTCGCCCACCCTATCACAGAAGAATGTTAAAAATACCATGGACAGCCAAAAAGAGTAATGAGGATGTCCTGAAAGAGGCCAATGCGCAAAGGAAACTTATTTCACAAGTTAGAAAGAAGCAATACACTTTTTTGGGGCATGTTATGAGAAGAGGAAATTAGAATATATCATAACAACAGGTAAGATTGAAGGAAAAAGAGATAGAGGAAGACAAAGAGAGCAAATACTGGACAGTTTGACATCATGGCATGGAAAGAAGTCAACAGCAGAACTGATCAATTGTACTGGAGACAGGAAATTGTGAAGAGACATGATCTCCTACGCCACTAGGCATGGTACTTGAAGAAGATTAGTAGCCTCTGACAAAAACCTTCTAATTGTAATGACGTATGACTAAAATAAAATAGTATTAGTAGCCCTTGACAAACTGTAACAACATAAGGCTAAAATAAAGTACTGTTTGTACTCACCAACTGTGACAAGTGAGTACTCAGCCACAAAACCTTTGCCCACATAATATGCACCAGTAAGAAACCTCAAGGTCACCTGTTTAGACATGGTCTTAATAACATGTTTTGTTCTGCCGCACCATTTTCCTAAACTATGCCCCAAACTTGATGGTGTCCCTAAAAATAAAAGAAACATTATAACTGTAAGTAATTCCCATTCAATATGTAGGTATGTCAGTTAGTCTAGTTCACATCCAATATGTGGGTATTGTTAGTTAGTTTAATTCACATACAATATGTGGGTATGTCAGTCTAATTCACATCCAATATATGTGGGTCTGTTAGTCTAATTCACATCCAATATGTGGATCTCTCAGTTTAATTCACATCCAATATGTTTGGTCTGACAGTTTAATTCACATGTAATATGTGAGTATGTCAGTTAGTTTAATTCCCATACAATATGTGGGTATGTCAGTCTAATTCACATCCAATATGTGGGTATGTCAGATAGTTTAATTCACATCCAATATGGGTATGTCAGTTATTTTAACTCACATCCAATATGTGGGTATGTCAATTAGTTTAATTCACATCCAATATAGCCCAATGGGCTGATCACCCGTTGGCTTGTCACACCGATTACGGAAACAACGGCAGATGGATCTATTTGTTGTTGCCCTAAAGACGCCGCTAGGCGTGATGGGAAACTACAACAGAGAAAATCAATCTGCTGTTGCCCTTAAGACGCCACAAGGCGTGATGGCCTCTGACTGCTTGGTCGGTCTTTGGCTAAGGACGGAAGAAGAAGAAGAAGAAGAAGAACATCCAATATATGGGTATGTCAATTAGTTTAATTCCCATATAATATGTGGCTATGTCAGTCTAATTCACATCCAATATGTGGGTATGTCAGATAGTTTTATTCACATATAATATGTGGCAATGCAGGGTAATTCACATCCAATATGTGGGTATGACAGTTAGTCTAATTCATGTTAACTTTTTTTTGCATTACCTTTCAGCTCTCTGTGTAGCAGCAGCCCAGGCCTTAACCAAATACACACTTAGTTTTCCTGTCCTGTGCTAGTATTTCAATGTTTTTCCATGTCTTTTTATCCCCCTCATGTCTACGTCTAATTTCCTTTTCTATTGGTCTCACTCTTTTTTCTCTTACCCAGGGAATTCCAGAACAAGAACTTTCATGTAGTGCTATCAGCAGGTTTTCTTACTGTGTATACAACAAAGTATACACATGCTCTTATAATGATGTTTTCTGTAGCAATTTGTTATACATGATGAAGTTGCCTGCCCCTGGCACAACCTCTTATTGGCCACCTCTTCTTACATTCCTGAGGGGGCAATAATTCTAATCTTTCTTTCTCTGCACAGCAGTGCCTGGGAACTATACAAGGCATAATCACAAATAATTAATATAAACCCATTAATTTCCTGTAACAGTATCACTATTCTGACACAGACAAGAATGACTAAATGTCTGGTGCTGGGAACATGATCAATGGTTCTAAAATCAGAATTTACTTCATTGCAAGAGTGACCGAAAAAAGTAAAAAAGTAAAGAATGTAAGTAGTGATCATGAAAAAAGTGGTTTGAGCAGAGAATGGTGAGTTCTGATGTCAATCAAACCCAAAGCAAGAAACAAACTGAAGGCTGAACATGTGTCAGTATCTCTTTCAAAAACTGTACCAAGAATAAAAATGTTGGTAGAAAAGAAATGAAAGCAATGGTCTCACTAGTTTATTTGTCTGTGTTCTGATAAAAATGTGACAACTTTATGACACTAAAAATGTTTTTAAGTACTGTATAAAGTTTTGTTCATGAAAAACTAATTAACCCACGTTTATTTTCTTATGCATATTCGCACAGTAACTCTATAATGTATTTTCTCTCATACTGAACACTAGGTATGGGAAAGTTTACTAAAAGCTGCGGGTTACAAGGACTGAAAAAGGTTGGAAGCCCTGCCCTAGGCAGATAATATTCAGAAATGAATAGGAAAGACCTTTGCAAGGGATACAAATACTGACATAATTCAGCTTCCCCTTTGAAAACAAAGCACCAATAGAAAAAGGTTTGCCAACAACCAATTAGACAATGGAATTATGGAAGGAAGGAACTGGAAGAAGCCAAGCAATGGCTGAGGTTTGATGAGATAGCAGAACCTGAGTAATACACTGGTAATTAACAAATCAACATAATTCTTTTTTTTGCTCCATATACAACACACAGCCATTGCTGCAGTTGGTCTCTTTGCAGGACGTCTGCACTATAGCACTCATTTGCTCATGCAGCTATGATTTCTGTAGCAACAATCACCATACTGGATAAGCAATGTAAACAAGCCAGCATAAAAAAAATACATTCAAACCTTCAAAAACCTCCAAGGAATCATTACAATTCCCAGTCTTTAAGGAATATGGTGCATCTAGCTGAAGCTCTAAAGTTGCCAGCTGTATGCCAACACCTGCTCTTGGGTTCATAATAGTCTCAAAAACCCAGACACAATGAAGATTGCTGCCAAAAAAAAAAAAAGAAGAACGTGAAAAAGCATCTTTTCTTTTTAGTATTTTTGCCTGAATTACAGTATTCTAATGCTCTTTCTACCAACACATTCATTTCTAGCACAGAAATGCTTGCAGTTATATTTTTATTTCTTGTTATGTAATCATATCTTGAATTATGCCAAACAAAAAAAAGTAATCAGATTATCAACACATTATTACACCACAAATAATAATGTGGTGATTTGTGATTTTTTTTCTCTCTAGTTTAACTATATAACTATGAGGCAAAACTGTGCCATTCAAAACACTGGTGACATGTTTTCCAAATGGATGGCATTCCAATGGATGATTTTGGTTAAACGGCAAATTCAAGTGGTTGCCATCTACCTGCTGCTGCTCAGTTTCAGCATCCTTTAACCAGGTGTCATCAAGTACTGTTATATCAAGAGGTCCTCCACTAATGAAAGAATAATGTGGAACAACTGAGCACGTCATATCATCATCATCATCATCATCATCATCATCATCATTACCTTCAGATCCCAGGAGCATGGGGCTTCAACAAATACATTTCAAGCCTTCTTGTCCTGTGCCATCCAATCAAGATCATTCCATCTCTTCTGTATCCCTTTCTTTCCTTCCAGTTTTCATCTGTTTCCAGTCTCCATCTAACTCTCTTCCCTCGGGGATACCAGAACAAGACTGTCATGAAATGCTATTAACAGATATCCTCAATGTATGCCCTATCCCTCACCAGCATCATCTTATCTGCTGTTCCACTGACACTTGTCTAGTTCTTGTCATCAGTTCCACACTAGTGATCTTGTCATCAGTTCCACACTGGTGATCTTGTCATCAGTTCCCCACTGATGATCTTATCAGTTCCACACTGGTGATCTTGTCATCAGTTCCCCACTGGTGATCGTGCCATCAGTTCCACACTGGTGATTTTGTCATCAGTTCCACACTGGTGATCTTATCATCAGTTCCACACTGGTGATCTTGTCATCAGTTCCACACTGGTGATCTTGTCATCAGTTCCACACTGGTGATCTTGTCATACCATTTCAATTCATCTGTTCTACACTGGTGATCTTGTCATACCATTTCAATTCATCTGTTCCACACTGGTGATCTTGTCATACCATTTCAATTCATCTGTTTTACACTGGTGATCTTGTCATACCATTTCAATTCATCTGTTCTATGCAGGTACCCATTTATGAAAGTCTATAACTTCTTGGATATCATGTTTGTTGTTTTCTATGTTTCAGAGCCATACAGTAGGACCATTTGAGAATGGAGTTTAAGATTCTGATTTTACTTCATATCAACTGATAATATAAGCTTAAAATAAAAGCTGTAACTGCACAATAAAATGGACATAACATCTAACATTGAGAAAGCGGCTAGAAACACATAATGTTGATATGAATGAGAGTAAAACACTTTGACAGCAACGAACACAACAGCTAATCATAACTTTCATTCTAGCATCATCATCACTTTCTTTCTAATATAAATACAGTGTAGTCATTAAGTATGGTGGAAAATGAGTAATACATTTTTCTTACTCAAAGCAGTGGCGTTCTTGCAAATTTCTCATCTTCAGCAACCAGACATCCTTTCTATCCAGTCTACTGGTATTTCTTCTTGTTCCTAGGCTTTATTAAGTATCTTGTAAAATATCCCTACAGAGATGCCTACACCTGCTTTAATGGTTGAAAGCCCATTATTTTGTTTTTACAAGATGAGGTTACCAGCTTATTATTTTGTTTTTACAAGATGAGGGTGAAAGCCCATTATTTTGCTTTTACAAGATTAGGTTGAAAGCCCATTATTTTGCTTTTACAAGATGAGGGTGAAAGCCCATTGTTTTCTTTTAACAAGATGAGGTTGCCAGCACTTTATTTTGTTTTTACAAGATGAGGTTGAAAGCCCATCATTTTGTTATTACAAGATGAGTTTGAAAGCCTATTATTTTGCTTTTACAGGGTGAGGATGAAAGCCCATTATTTTGTTTTTACAAGATGAGGTTGAAAGCCCATTATTTTGTTTTTACAAGATGAGGTTGCCAGCCCATTATTTTGTTTTTACAAGATGAGGTTGGCAGCCCATTATTTTGTTTTTACAAGTTGAGGTTACCAGCCCATTATTTTGTTTTTACAAGATGAGGTTGAACGCCCATTATTTTGTTTTTACAAGATGAGGTTGAAAGCCCATTATTTTTTTTACAAGATAAGGTTGCCAGCCCATTATTTTGTTTTTACAAGATGAGGTTGAAAGCCCATTATTTTGCTTTTACAAGGTGAGGTTGAAAGACCATTATTTTGTTTTTACAAGATTAGGTTGAAAGCCCATTATTTTGCTTTTACATGATGAGGTTGAAAGCCCATTATTTTGAATTTACAAGGTGAGGTTGAAAGCCCATTATTTTGTTTTTACAAGATGAGGTTGCCAGCCCATTATTTTGTTTTTACAAGATGAGGTTGCAAGCCCATTATTTTGTTTTTACAAGATGAGGTTGAAAGCCCATTATTTTGTTTTTACAATATGAGGTTGAAAGCCCATTATTTTGTTTTTACAAGATGAGGCTGAAAGCCCATTATTTTGTTTTTACAAGATGAGGTTGAACGCCCATTATTTTGTTTTTACAAAATGAGGTTGAAAGCCCATTATTTTGTTTTTACAAGATGAGGGTGAAAGCCCATTATTTTGTTTTTACAAGATGAGGGTGAAAGCCCATTATTTTGTTTTTACAAGATGAGGTTGAAAGCCCATTATTTTGTTTTTACAAGATGAGGGTGAAAGCCCATTATTTTGTTTTTACAAGATGAGGTTGAAAGCCCCATGCACAACCTCATACTAGTAGTCTCTTTTAAATTAACTGAGAGAGCAGTAGTTCTGTTCTTTCTTTGTCTTTCGAGAAACTATTGCGAACTACAATGGGCCATACCTGTCATAATGGTCAGGATACCCAGGTGAATAGATTCTCTTGGGCATGTAGTCTACAGTGAGGTTTTCTGGTGAACCATCACAGGGAGAAGCTGAAAGTTGAATAAGTATGATGAAAGTTAAATTGTTCAGCAAAAGAAAAGGTAGAGTGTTGTGTGTGTGTTTTTTTAATGAAAAGAATGAGGGAAAAACAAGATGGTGAACATCAATAACATCAGGAGTTTTCTTCCTATAAATATTTCTGAGAACAGATCGTTTAAAATTAACCTTCTATAGAAAATGTAGAGAAAAATATTCCGGCATGTGGTCAGAATGGTGCGGGCAATCCAATGTTCACACTGTAAGATTTCTACACCTGATCAACACAATGATGGTCACAAAGATGTGTCTGTAAGAGTTGGTCTTTATAATAATAAATTCTTTAAGCACCAAACACGGCGCATAAGGCAGAAACCAGTGCTCTCCAGGTTGTTCGTTGTGACGCCACTCCTCTTAGCTCTTGCACATTATTTAGGCCCAACGTTCTTCCTTCTCTTATTATTGTTCTTCTGAGTGTTTCTTTTGGTCTTCCTTTTTTTCTCTTACCCTCAGGAACCCAAGTGAGCGCCTGTAGTGGTATTCTGTTGTTTTGCATTCGTAGGACATGACCGATATATGACCATCGTCTTTTCCTTATATAGTCGGAGACATATTTCTGCCTAGAGTCTTCTCTTATTTGTCGATTAGTCTGAATTCTTTCCAACTGATGTTCATGAGTTTTCTAAGACATTTGTTCTCGAATGTATTCAGCTTGTTCTCCAATGATTTTGTTATTTTCCAACTCTCACAACCGTATGTTAACACTGAGATAACATTTGAATTAAACAGACGAAGCTTGGTATGTATATTCAATGATCGTAATTTCCAAATGTTAGATAATCTATTGAAGGCGCTAGCTGCCAAAGCAATTCTAGTATGGATTTCTCTTGTTGTGTCACCATCCTGAGTCATTTTACTGCCTAAATAAATGAAACTTTCAACTTTCTGTAGTTTTTCCCCGTTCAAGATGATATCAAAGGTCTCGTTAGAAAAGTTCATAGCTTTAGTTTTAGAGGCATTTATTTGGAGACCAATTTTAACCGAGAGATGACACAAATTATTTATTGCTTCTTGGGATTGTCTTGGTGTTGAACTTAAGAATGCTACATCATCTGCGAAATCCAGGTCCCCCAGGAATTTTCCATTTGTCCATTTTATACCCAATTGTTCATTGTGGGTATAGTTTCTCATAACCCAATCAATAGCTATTCCAAAAAGTAGTGGTGACATAATACAGCCTTGTTTCACCCCTGTTTCTACTGTAAACCATTCTGTATTCCCTTTATTTGTTCTAACACAACATCTTGCATTGTCATATAGCGCTTTGATTATATTCACATATTTTGTTGGAAAACCATAGATTGTAAGTATCTTCCACAATGATGGGCGGTGTAGACTATCAAAGGCTTTTTGAAAATCGACGAAGGTGATAATAAGTGGCGATTGCCTTTCCACTGATTCTTCTATAATTGTTCTTAGTGTGAATATTTGATCAATACATGATCGTTTCGGCCTGAAACCCGCTTGTTCTTCTCTGATCTTTTCCTTCTGAAATATATTTTATGCATTGGTCTTTGGCATTGTCGAAATGTCTCCTCCTTCATAGCTCCGAGCCATGAAGGTTTCTTTCTGCAAACATGATATGTTTCTATTCTTCTGCACAGCTGAACAACTACCAGCACTATTAGTTCCAACAACCACAGCTCTTATCAGGTCCTTCAACTACCAGCTCTATTAAGTTCAGCAACTACCAGCTCTATTAGGTTCACCAGACTACCAGCTCTTATCAGGTCCAACAACTGCCAGCTCTGTTAGGTCCAACAACTACCAGCTCTGTTAAGTTCATCAACTACCAGCTCCATTAAAAAACTACTAGTTCTTTTCGGTCCAACAACTACCAGCTGTATTAGGTCCAACAACTATCAGCTCTTATCAGGTCCAACAACTGACCAGCTCTATTCAATTCACCCAACTACCAGCTTTTATCAGGTCAAACAACTATCCGCTCTATTGGGTCCAACAACTACCAGTTCTATTAGGGCCAACAATTACCAGCTCTTATCAGGTTCAACAGCTACTCAGTCAGAAAACCTGTTTTACAGGTACTCCGAACATTAACAGGAAAAACTTCCCCCCTGCAGTGAAGACACTGAGACTTCAACACCTAGAAACAAAGTCATACCTGGAAGAAAACAACTCAATTCTTATCACTGGATGGCAGGATAAAAAGGCTAAAAAACCTGTTGTTCTTGCTTCATCAAAAGCTTCAACAGGAGATATTACTGTGCTTGGTAGAAGAAACCAGACCAGAACAAAACCTAAAATTGTACATGATTACAATTGTCACCGGATGGCCTACGTTAATGCAAGCTATCACGTTAACATTAGAAATAAGAATAGTACATAGTATAAGACCTTGAGCAAGACTAGCAAGTAAAAAAACAACACAAGTCGAACAGAAGAACCAATGAAATCGTCTATGGCTATTTTTTGACAAACAGCACTCAGAGCGGAGTTCAGTAATACAGTTCAGTTATGCAGAAGTGACTACGTGTCAGTCTTCGACCTTAGTGAGGACCCTTTTAGAAGGTTGTGTGATAAACCTTTGGTCGAAGCAAAACTGAAAGCTTCAAAAATATTCAAGATATAATATTGTGGGTGATTGTTTTTAAGTTTTGGCAAGTATTGATACGGTTTGTATGTTCTCGATTTATAGTAGAATGATTACTCAGCTATGTCGTATATAATTGAGATTCTAGTCGAAGCTTATCCATATCTACTGAAGAGTTCGAGCAAACATTTTATTTATGCTGATGTCCTTTACAAAGGCATCCAGATTTATTTAGCCAACAAGCGATCTGGCCGCTCGTAGCCAGGATATTGAATCATGTATTTGAACATTGCTGTTAGTCCCGTTGGACTCCATTAATAAACAGTTCTTTATGACTTATGGCTATTACTTACTCATGTGTGTTGGATATGGAAGCTTTAATAGGATACGAATGATCACTGACAGCCTGCTGTGAGTATAAAAGGATCTGGTCTCGAATAAAATTCAGTTGAGTAATTACATCTCTGGCAGTCACCAGTTACTGCTCAAAAGATAGATCTAGGAAATAATAAACACAACGATCACTTGGAAATTTATAACAAAGAACAAAGAAGAAAGATTCACCACCTGTCATATAAGGTTTTCATGGTGCGAAGGTTTGTCATTTAGACGTGGTAGATTGCTGTTACTGTGACTTAAGATTACATAATGCAGTGATAAAACCTTTAGTCCAACTGTGACACAATTATTCAATGAATGGATGTGTCCGTGTTGACCAGATTTTGTCATATTACTGCAATTTCAACCGCAAAACATACAAAAGGTGGAAAAAAACTGTTTCACTGGCTCATGGAGATATGCCAGAGTAATGCCTTTGTTCTCTATAGTCTGACAAGACAGGATAAATCAAAGTGCAGTATGTTAGATTTTAAAATGGCACTTGTCAATGAACTGACATCAACAGAGGATATACAGACTGGAACTTCTTTGCTGTTACCTGGCAGACCCAGAATTTCAAATCCTGTAGGCAACTACCAGTTCTATTACATTCACCAAACTACCAGCTCTTATCAGGTCCAACAACTACCAGCTCTGTTAGGTCCAACAACTATCAGCTCTATTAAGTTCAACAACTACCAGTTCTATTACATTCACCAAACTACCAGCTCTTATCAGCTCCAACAACTACTATCTCTATTTGGTACAACAACTATCAGCTCTTATCAGCTCCAACAACTACTATCTCTATTAGGTCCAACAACTACCAGCTCTTATCAGGTTCAACACGTACCAGATCTGTTAGGTCCAACAATTGACAGCTTTTATCAGGTCCAACAACTATCAGCTTTATTAGGTTCAACAACTACCAGCTCTATTAAGTTCAACAACTACTAGCTTCTTTAGGTCCAACAACTTCTTCTTCTTCTTCTTATATCCTTAGCCGCCGACCGTCAAAGCAGTCAATGGACATTATGCCTGGTGGCATCTTGTAGAAAGTAACAAATTGATTCCACTTTGCTCGGTCGGTGGCCATCCTTCGTACAGTACCCCAACTCTGGTTCATTCTTTGCATCGCAGCCTCCACAGTCCTCTGCCAAGTTGTTTTTGGTCGGCCTCTCTTTCGTTTTCCTTCCGGGGTCCATAGCATAGCTGTTCTTGTGATGGCATCAGGGTCTCTTCTGAGGACATGGTCAACCTAATTCCAGCGTCTGCCAGTTATGATGGTGTGCACGTCCTCTTGCTTGCTCTGGGCAAGCAGCTCTTGGTTGGTGATGGTATTCGGCCAAAAGATTCGGAAAATTTTTCTTAGGCAGGTTGTGTGGAAAGAGGAAAATTTAGACATTTCCTTCTCCGTTACTCTCCAGCATTCCGCACCATAGAGAAGCACAGAAAGTACATGACTCTCATACAGTCTTAATTTTGTGTTCGTGCTGTACTGAGAGGACTTCCATATGTTGTTTAGACTGAAAAAGGCTGTTTGCATCCTAGGTATGTGAAGGTGTCTGTCTGTTCCAGTTGCTGATTCCTTACTGATATGGGCTCAGGTTGCTCACATTAAGCGTCATGGGCTCTGTTTTCTTTAGATTGATGTTCAGGCCCACCTGCTGGATATACGTCTATCCGTTTTTCCTGGATGTGTTGATGTGAATGTGCTAGTAGTGCAATGTCATCTGCATATTTCAGATCTTCCAAAGTAGAAAATGTAGTCCATCTTATTCCTCTTGGACTGCCCTCTGTTGTCTGTCTCATCACCCAGTCTATGACTGTTAAAAATAGAGTGGTTGATAAGGGGTATCCCTGTCGTACTCCTGTCTTCACCTCAAAGGTTAGGTTGCTCTGCCCAACACTACACGTAAAGTTGGCATAGAGGCTTTTTATGATTGACACTATCATCATCATGTGACGTATTCTTTCCAGAACGTTGTCTCCATTACAGCTGCTCTGAACGCATCACGATTCTGGGCAAGTCGACCTGCATCAGCCAAAGACAAGTTCAGACTCTCTGTGATGTCCTGGGTCCACCGTCGTCTAGGTCGACCCCTTCCCCTTTTTCCAGGGACCATGCCTTCCATCACTGTTTTTTCCAGACTATTATGTCTTTTTATATTTTTCAGCTTCCTTATTGCGATGGTATTTAGGAGCCAATGTTCCTGTACGTTTAGTGAGTGCAGTACTTCTCTGTTGGTCTTTTTTTCTGTCCAGGGTATTCTCAACATCCTTCTGTAGCATTTCATTGACACTATGCAGCTTGGAATTCCATAAGCTGTCAGTATTTTCCATAGTTAAACTATGTATACTGTCAAAAGCCTTTTCAAAATCAACGAAATTAATGTACAGCTGTCTCTGCCATTCTGAGAACTGCTCTATGATGTTCCTGAGGGTAAATATACAATCTGCACATCTTCTGTTCTTTCTAAATCCTGCTTGTTCTTTCCTCAGTTTGTGGTCTACTGCTTTTGAGATTCTCTGTATAATTATCCTGCCTAATATTTTGCTGGGAACTGAGAGAAGAGTGATTCCTCTCCAATTATTGCAGTCTGCAAGGTCTCCCTTCTTGGGCAATTTGACACTTATTCCTTTGTTCCACTCCGTTGGTGTTGTCCCTGTTTTCCAGATTTGTGCAAATAGTGGTTCTAGTAGTTCTGCTGCTAGCTCAGGGTCTGTCTTAAATAGCTCTGCATTTAAGTTATCGTTGCCGGGAGCTTTTCTATTCTTTAACCCTTTGATTGCCGTGATGATTTCTTCCTTCCATGGAATGTCTGTATTAACATCCAGATCATTTTCAGCCTCAGGAACATTCAACTGTGTCTCTGGTAGTTCCTTGTTCAGAGTTTCTCTGAAATGCTCTGCCCATCTTGTTTCCTGTCCCTTTGCTGTCGTGATGAGATTTCCTTGCTTATCTCTTACTAATGTAATATTGTTTGCACCTCGTTTTCCGCTGATGGTTTTAGTTATTTTATATACTGTGTTTTGTTCATATTTCAGTGCTGCCTCTTCTGCCTGTCTTGCAAGATTGTCTAAGAAATTCCTTTTGTTGGCTCGGTTTGGCGTTTAACTTCCTTGTCCAGCTGACTGGTCCAACAACTACCAGCTCTATTAAGGTCAACAACTACCAGCTCTATTAGGTCCAACAACTACCAGCTCTTATCAGGTCCAACAACTACCAGTTCTATTAAGTTCAACACCAGCTCTTATCAGGTCCAACAAGTACCAGCTCTATTAAGTTCAACAACTACCAGCTCTATTAAGTTCAACAACTACCAGCTCTATTAAGTTCAACAACTACCAGCTCTATTAGGTCCAACAACTACCAGTTCTATTAAGTTCAACAACTACCAGCTCTTATCAGGTCCAGCAACTACTAGCTCTTATCAGGTCCAACAACTACCAGCTCTATTAGGCCCAACAACTACCAGCTCTATTAAGTTCAACAACTACCAGCTCTATTAAGGTCAACAACTACCAGCTCTTATCAGGTCCAACAACTACCAGCTCTATTAAGGAAAGCTGAAGCAAAAAAGGATTACTAATTAATCAACTCATGAAACCTCCTAACGACAACATGATTATGCTGTAAAAATGCAAGAAATTAGAAAACAACAAAAGTGTTGTAAAAATTCTTACTTACTTAGTCGTTCCCCTTCTACCATGAGGTGTAGAGGTTTTGAAGAGAGAGCGCCAGACTATCCTATCGGCTGTCTTCCTCCTGGCCTGGTTCCATTCTAGTCCTTGTCGATGACTGATTTCTTATTCTTTGTTGGTTCATATCTGGTGTATGCACTTATGGTGGAACTTTGTGTTCATAATAACAAGGTTTTGCTCAGTGCAGAATCTAAGGAGTTGCTAGCCATTGTCATTCAGTGTATCTTTCCATATCTTCCAATAACTCCACCCCATCTAGTATGGTCATTTCCAGCTCTGGCATTGAAATCTCAAGGAAGGATAATTTCATCCAGGCAGTCATCCAAGGTCTTTTGAAGCAGCTCAAAGAATTCTTCTTTGACACCTGCTCGCTCATCTTCGTTTGGTCCATACACAATGACAAGGTTGACTATGGTTTCTCCTTCTTTTAGATTTAGCACCATATTACCAAGACAAAGTTCCATCCAGTGATGTTATTTGTTTTGTTTTTAGCCACAATACAGCCCACACCCCCTTTAGCTCTTTCGCTTGTGGGGACTCCATTGTATAGCAGCATGTTGCCATTGAGATCCATAACTCTTGCTCTTTTTTTTTAGTTTCCATCAGAGTGAGGATTTATAATTTTGCTTTCCTCATCTCCTCCACCAGCTCCTCTTCTTTCCCTAATGTTCCTTGATCCATAAGTCGTAGTCTGTAATTCATGCCAGTTCATCACCTTTAAGGTCAGTCTGATTTTCTATCTGTCGTTTCTTGTAATACGTTTTTACAGTAAACAGGTGATCGGCCTCTTGTGCCTTTGCATGGTGGAGGGGTTGTCTCCTTATGGCTCCATGCATACCATCCCTCCTCATTTTTTTCAGCCAGGCTTGGGACCAGCCTAAGTGGAGTTCACAAATAAACCACAAAATGGAAAAGAAAATTACACTGAATTCCCTAATTAAAATCAAATATTAGGTTGGACAGGGTAGACTTTTCTGCTGAGATGGTGAATTAGTGAAGGCAAATCAAGCTCATTAAAGCTACTCCACTATCTTCCTATTTCTTTACTCTTTGACTTCAGAGCAGCAGTCTGACAGTTGGTCAGTTTTAACACCCATGCCGAAACAACAACTGAGACCATGGTTTTTGGTTTATCAAACATACAAGGGTAAACCCCAAAATTCACATGTTTAATTCAGTCTATGTTTTAAATGCATAGACTGACGTCCGTTACTATTTCAACAACCAATCTGAGTGTAGTTAAGCAGTGTTTGTACATGTTTTCATGTTGTTATTTGTGGTAAAGTGGGATGTTATAAATATTTATAGGGGACTTAGTGTACTGACTGAGATCAGCTGTGAAGGTATCTGTATCTAATAGGTGTAGTGTTTTACAGATAACCTTACTTGCTACCACATTTATACCTCAGTCAGAATTATTCTGGAATATTGTGATGACTACGTTGAATGTCTAGGGTTATGTAAATGATGAAGTGTAAGTCACAACAACAACAGACAGATAAACAATTTAATTTATTCCACCACACTTGACAACACTGTGACATTCACACACATTTAACACTCTATAAGACTATCTTAAAGGAGTCAATTGTAAAGTTCCAAGTATATATGTATTAATTACTTTCACTAATATATATCCTGATTCAACTACACAGTGAACCAGGAATCACAATCAAATGTAATCACAATTTATATGTACATAATTTATAAATATGAACCTTGTAGTGACATATTTTATTAATATTATCCTATGTGTGTCAGTTGTGTAGTAGTACTATGAGGTAATACTGGTTTTGGTTTTCAAGCTATGTTGTTATTTGTCATCATGACTTCAAGTGTTTGTTTATCTTGGAAATAGTATGGGGAAAAGTTCACAGTTCCTATCAATTTAAACAATGTATTTTCCCTCTGTTTTACTATAATGTCAATTTTAGAGGGGGACACATAATGTTGAGCTCCTCTGGCCACAGAAGCTTATCTTTCGTGATGGCGGCAGGAAAAGACTCCTCTGCTCGATTGCTTCCTGTGTTCTGGAGACACCTCACTGGTCACTATCTGGACCCAGGAGTATGCTGTCAGCCTCTAGATTCAGCAACGCTCAGACCAGGTGCTGCTCAATAACTTTAGGACCACGGTCCCTGAAACAAGAAGGTTGTACCTCCTATTTCAGAACTAATTTATAATCTATTTCCAGACTGAACACAATACATAACAAACACTGAGTTCAGAGCGGTAGGCCAACTGCTATCTTCATCTGAAACAATTTACACCAGTATACTCCTCCCTAATGGTTACTACGCCTCTGCAATTCCAGCATTAGTTCCTTCTAGTCAATAAGATAGGTGTCAGTGTACTGTTTGGCAATTCCATGCAGTTTTACTTTTCTCCGACACCTTCTGTTCAGGTTGGAGCAATATATAGGCGTTGCCTCATGTTCGCTACTGAACCACACACATATACATACATAAATTATCAATTTGCATTCAATTTTCATTAAAAAGATATTGAATATATCAAGCTTACCACAATTCATGGAATTAATACACAGTTACGTTGACTGGCAATGAATATGGCACAAAATCCGACCTGCCGCTGTCTCAGGCTTCTATTTAGAAAAATATAAGCTGAATCTCAACGCACTGTTGCTTCAGAAAGTTTATTTGAAAATGTGGTGCTGAACTGACGCTTCTAATTGACTATATTGGCGGGTCTAACCAATCGTGCCATGTTTACACAGCTTTTCAAAAAAAGTACCATTACTACTGTTTCCCCTAACAACAACAAAAATTAGTATTTGTAGTCCGACTAATCGTGTTTCGCCTTACATTTACTGCGCTCCAATCAAATAGGATTTAACATGGGGACCTATTTCCCGTACAATGGTGGTTTCAAAATCTGCCACTGAGCGATTCTGATTTTGGTGTTGTCTGACACCCTCACTATTTCTTTTGGCTATAAGTTGTTAATTCCTAGACTATTTGCGTAACACTTAACATATTATTTGTCAGCAAGTCCTAAGGAACCCAACTATATAAATTTTATGGGGCTAAGTGGCTGCGTTCAAAATATGTATTTTCTAGGATAGTCGTGTATTTGTTTTTTTATTTTTTATGTTTAGAACCGCCACCTGTCCTGCTGTACTGTCAGACTAATGTCAGGATTTTAGACATAAAACAGTAGAATGTCATGTTTCCTAATAAGCGTTTTGTAAGTTTTTAAACCTAACTCTCGTATGGGTAGTGTTTTTTATCACTGTCGATTTGAAAAAAGTTAGTGCTTGTGGCCTTACACGCGTGATGGCGTTAATTGTATAGCGAGACGCGTGTTAGTGTTGCATGCGTTCCGGCTTTCAGCCCTCCCTTTCTTTCTATCCTAAGTCCATCTGTCCTTTCGTTTATGGTAACGTAGTGTATAAAATGACATGAATGGAATATTAAATATAGGTCAGCCTGCGTATCTCAAGGTTTTTCTTAGAAAGGCAGTACACGTTTTATGGTAGAAAGCGTGTATTGATGCAGTAGGCTTTTACTATCAACGTGAAACGTTACTATTTGCAGACGAAGTAGAAAACAAGGGGGATTTCGAGTACAGTCATTGTGACAGCACTGTTCTTTACCATTCTTCTTTCCTTTTATTGAATTTATGTGTTAGGCTTTACATTTACCTGATAATTTATATATGTGGATTAGAATTTCTCACGACATTATTACAATTATTTGACGATTCGTGTGTTTGCATTTTTCTTTGTTATTGCTACAGAAATATGTCATGATTTATATATATATACAAATTCTAAGCCCCCAAAGCAAATAAGTATGCCAGTCTTTCTTAGAAACATTGATGATTGTTTAATAGTCAGTCTGTTGTCAAATGACGAGATTGGTGTAGAAATGGTAGACATATTAGATTTAGCTAATAGCTTGGGCATGGCTCAAATCTCGCCCATCGAAAAACAACAGAACTAGACCTATAGTTAGCGGTACATCTCATGACAAGCCATAGATGTAAGATGAAGATTAGAATATTGTTAAAAACCTAAAACAAGTGTAAAATGTGTCTATGTGATGTTATTCTATTTTCTTTTTGTTTTTTTTTTTTGGTTGAAATTATGTAATTGAACTATTCTATAAAATTGTTGATTTGTATAGGGGACCATAGTTAAAATGGCGGGAGCACTACTAAATGTGGCCATATTCAGTGTTTTATTATTTCACAACTGGAATACTGAGTACCTTGATGTTTTAAGACTAAACAGAAAATGTTATTCTCTGCAACAATAAATTATCTTTGATTAAGTCATATTGTACTGTGAACTTTAACATTTTTGTGTGCAATTTACATGCAGCAAATACCAAACGCTGGCATTGGACTGGACACACACTGAGAAAACCTGTTGATAGCATTACAAAGCAGTCTGTATTTTTGAATCCCCAGAGTAAGAGAGGTAGAGATTAACCATAGCACCCCCCCCCACCCCCCCCCCCCCCCCCTCCCCACCACCCCAACATCCCATGTTCTGAGTTATTATTGTTCAGTTGTAAAACTGACTCCATACTAATTCTCATTTGTTTGCTTTACATTAGGGTAAACTTTTAGTTCGTTTGAGGGCTGGTAACAACATTCTAAGCCAGTAATGAAGTTGGGAAAATTATGCTACTTCCCAAGCGGTAATTTGTGTAGAATGAACAAGATATTGTAATAGCAATTACAAACTTGTGAGTGGCACTATAAAGTTAGGGCATAAGTTCACAACAGAGATGATACAGTGGATGATTGTATACTGTATTTTATTTCTTTTGTACTCTGTTTTGTCTTATTTGGAACGTATAATAGAGTGTTGATGATAAAAAGTCATTATATTTCTGTATTTAATTTATGTTTAAGTTCATTCAATTTGAGATCTGTAGACTGCTGAATATTTAAAAGTAGAAATTATAGCACTGTCACAGAAGTAGTGACATACGGTTCGGCATGAAGTAAAATAGAGAATAATGGGTCGGCTATGAGAAGGAAAGTATACTCTCTATGCTGGTTATGGGGAGAGAAAGAAAAAAGATAGTGTGCCACGTCAGAGGACAACGAGGACGACACACAGAATGAGATGGACAATGGACACAGGGGTGAACATCGGGAAGCCATGAAGGAAGCATGAAATTGAAAGATAGCGAATGCCTAAATCAAAGGGATCCTAGGGATGAACTCTCCACAATTGGTTAGCAAAGCTTGTTGGCCTGGTTGTATAGGGTCTAATGGCCAGAAGGAAGCATGTCAGATTGTGATGATGGAACCAAATAAATAAAAAAACTGATAACCTTTTTCAAAAAGTGACTTCCATCAAGTTGTATCTGTATGCTGTCGTATTCTGGATTCTTGGGTCAGGCATGTTGAATTTTGAATATTTTACAGCATTCATAACAATTAAAATATCATGCTGCCAGGGGAAGATACCTTGGCCTTCACCCACCACTGTCCACCACTAACATTACTAACACTATACGATCACGCAAAAAACACATGGGCCAACAATAGAAATTGTGACATGTGGTGAAAGGTCTCTGGTGACCGTTCCCAGTGTGGTAAAATGGGATGTTATAAATATTTATAGGGGACTTAGTGTACTGACTGAGATCAGCTGTGAAGGTATATATATCTAATAAGAGTAGTGTATTATATATAACCTTACTTGCTGCCACATATGTATACCTCAGTCAGAATTATTCTGGAATAGTGTGATGACTACGTTATATGTCTAGGGTATGTGTATGATGAAGTGTAAGTCAAAACAACAACAGACAGATAAACAATTTAATTTATTCCACTACACTTGACAACACTGTGACACTCACATACATAAAACACTCTACAAGGATATCTTAAAGGAGTCACTGATAACTTTTCAAATAACAATATGTATTCATTGCTGTCATGAATGTATATGTGTCCTGATTCAAATACAAAGGGAACCAGGAATCACAATCAATTTTAATTACAAGTTATATGTACAGAATTTATTAATATGAATCTTGTAGTGACATATGTTATTAAAAGTATCCTATGTGTGTCAGTTGTGTAGTAGTAATATGAGGTAATACTGGTTTTGTTTTGTTCAAGCTCTGTTGGTATTTGTCATCATGACTTCAATAGTTTGTCTTTATTGGAACTAGTATTGGAGATGTTCTCAGTTCCTGATATTAAAACAATTTAATTCCCCTCTTAATGTTATGTTACAATGTTATTTTAAGATGGGGGTACATAATGTTGAGCTCAGCTGGCCACATCAGCTTATCTTGCGTGATGGCGGCAGGAAAAGACTCCTCTGCTCGATTTCTCCCCTGTGCTCTGGAGACACCTCACTGATAGTTAAATGGACCAAGGAGTATGCTGTCCGACTCTGGATTCAGCAAAGCTCTGACCAGGTGCTGCTCAATAACGTCAAGACCACGGTCCCTGAAAACAAGAAGGATGTACCTTCTACGTCATAACTAATTTATACTCTCTTTCTACACTGATCACAATACATCACAAACATTGAGTTCAGAGCGTTAGGCCAACTGTCAGCTTCATCTGAAATACTTTATACCAGTATTAACCTCCTTAATGGTTACTACGCCTCTGCACTTCCAGCATTATTTCTGTCTAATCAATAATCTAGGTGTCTGTGTACTGTTTGGCCATTCCATGCAGTTTTACTTTCCTCCGACACCTTCTGTTCAGGCTGGAGCATTATAGGCTTTACATCATGTTTGCTACTGAACTACACATATATACAGGCATAAATTAACAATTCACATTCAATTTTCATTAAAAGATACTGAATGTTTCAAGCTTACCACAATTCATGGAAATAAACACAGATACGTTGACTAGCAATGAATTCTGGCACAAATACTGGCACAAATTCCCATCTGCTTATGTTCCAGGCTTTTATTTAGCAAAAATATGAGCTGGCTTCAACGCACTGTTGCTTTATCAAGCTTATTTGAACTAGTGGTCTCGAACTAACGCTCCTAAGTGATTATATCAGCGAGTCTGGCCAATGGAGCCACGTTTCGACAAGTGTTTGAAAAAATTTTACCTTCCTACGTCTCCCCTAACAACCAAGGATAGCATTTATAGTCCGACCAATCGTGTTTAGCCTTACATATCATTCCAGCCAATCAGTTCAAATGTAACTTGTGGCCCATTTCCCGTACAATGGTGGTTTAAAAAATCTACTTCCAGGTTCTTTAAAAAACCTAACTCTGGGAAGGTTAGTGTTTTTATCACTGTCCGTCTGAAAAAAAGTTAGTGCATGTGGCCTTACACGCGTGATAGTAGTAATTGTGTATCGCGTTACGCTTGTTGGGGGTGGCATTAATAGCGAGACGCGTGTTTAATTTTGCATGCGTTCCTGATTTTCAGCCCTCCCTTCTTTCTATTTGAGTCCATCTGTTCGTTCGTTTTGGTAACGTAGTATAATTAATGTTAGGATTAATTTAGGTCATTACGCAGTGTGCCTCTCAATGTTTTTCTTAGAAATGCAATACCCGTTTTAATGTGTTGTGGAAACGCTTGTATTTATGCAGTGGCTTATATTTAACGTGGAAACGTTACAATTTGCAGACTAAGCATAAAACAAAGGGGGATTTCGAGTACATTCTTTGTGACAGCACTGTTCTTTTACCATTTTTCTTTTCTTTATTAGAATTTATTTGTTAGGCTTTATATTTACCTGATAATTTATATATGTGGATTAGAATATTTCACGACACCTCCCCTCTTAAAACAGACATCCCATGTCAGTCCTTTATTCTATATACACATAGATAAATGTAAGTCAACTTGACTTTTCTCTGCTGTGGTGCTATCATGGTTTTATGTAGTTGGGTCCATTCAGAGTAGGCACTACTCTAAAATCTGCCTCAGACTTCTACAACCATTAATATATTTCGGTTATGTTACTGAACAGCCGCAAGTGTGAGTGCTTGTCTTAATGCTGCTTCGCAACCCGTATTCACCATTTCTCTTCTCTGAGTCTGCGCAATGACATGTCCAGAGAACATTATATTTCCCTCAAAATGTACGTTATGAGGAGATAACATATACCTGGTGATAGCAGAGTTTTCGTAGTGGATCCCATAATCTTCTTATTATCCTGTATGAAACATTCGGAATATCCTCAATCAAAGAGGCAACTCAGGGATTCATTACGTTCCTCCGAAATGTTTACATCCAACAATTTTCTCATCATTCTAGAGAAGACACTAGGCGCATTCTTTAATCCAAATGGCAATCTATTAAACTCATAGTGTCCTTCTGAGGTACTAAAAGCTAGGTATGGTCTAACCTCAAGCTTTACTGGAATCTGATAGTATCCTTTACTCAGATCCACTTTGAGAAATATTTAGCTTTATTTAGTCTGGCAAACAGCTGATTTGTATCCGGCAATGGATCCACCTGTCCTTCTGTAATAGCATTCAGTCTCCTGTAATCTATACAGAGTCTATGTTCTCCAGAGGGCTTCCTTAAGAGTACAACACCGGAACTATACGAAGATTCACTGTGCGAAATAATTCCTTCCTTCAACAGATAGTTTATCTCTTCCTTCAAAGCTTTCTCCTTAGCAAACGGAATCGAATATGGTTTCATACAGACAGGTGTGGGGTCTATCAGTTTCATATCATATTCCAATAGGTTTGTATGCCCTGGTCGGTCTGTTAACACCTCTGCATGATTATTTAGAACCTGTTGCACTCTCTCTTTCTGAGTTTTCGTTAAAATGTGTACTGATTTTTCACCTGTGCTGCTGTCTCACAGGGGTGTAATGGATATTCAAATGATGAAAGTGGTTCCTTTTTCATCTCCATGGCGATGGACAAGGTCAACAAGTGTGTCTCTTCCTGATGTTCTCTTTCCAAATATTTCTTCAGGAGATTCACATGATAGATTTTTTCTTTCCCCCTTCTTATCTATCTTATAATTTGTTCTAGACACCTTCTCTAGAACTGTATATGGACCCTGCCATCCAATTTGTAACTTATTCTGACTCCCGGGCAAAAGAAACAGTACCTTCTCTCCCACAGCCAAATCTCTGTCTTTCGCCTTCCTGTTATAATAGGCAGCATGTTTCTTCCTGGCTTGTTTCAAATTTTCATTGGCAAGTTTCCAGCCAGTTTTTAAACGAGTGGTCAGCTCATTCACATATTGGTATGAAGATGTAATGTTTTCCTCTGCCTTTTCATCAGTCCACGTTCTTAACAAAGCTACATATGGACCTTTAATTGTGTGGACCAATTTGTCCATGCACCGGTATGGTCTCTTCCACTCGAAGCTCCATAGTGATGATTTTTCTTCCCAGAATTATCATTCACAAAACGACCGCTACCAATTTTTCTTTTGGGGCTTTCTCCCCACTTAAAATTCTTGATGAGAGATTTCCTCTCTACATCCTCCTCCTCCAGTTTGTTTAAGTCCGATTGAGGGATTTTCGGCTTATCCTGGGGTAAGACATCTTTTTGCACTCTCCGCATAGTGGCCATTGTAAAACAGTTAAGTGAAGCTTGTCCGTAAAAAGGGGCTTCCCATTCCATTTGGTCCACTTTATCAAATCTATTTTTCTTTTTATTATCAGGCCTAATTTTGCCCCGTGGCGTGTCCAGGTCCTGATCCATGTTCCCACTTGTGGGTGTTCCCTCATGTGCTATGCTACACCTTTCTACAAAATTCTCAATGTCCCATCTTGCCTTGGGCCAATAATAATTGTGAGCCACCTTTTGAATGATGGTACCTATCTTCTCATGGTCCCCATCTGGTTTCACATGTAGGCTCCTTATTAAGTCTGCCCTATATCTTTTAGGAAGTACCAGCTGTCCTTGACCTTTGGACCTAGCTCCAGTCTTCCTATACATCAACTTGTTTTTCATGTAAAAATCTCCCTTGCCTGGAGTTGTATGACAAGTTGACAATTTTCTGAAACAAGGCTTGAGTGTTTTATCCCCAGCCTGTGCCTTCCTCATCTCTTCTGGAGTGGTATCCAACATAATATCCTCCTCCTGTCTTGAGGTCGACCTGACCTGAAGGGTTGCCATATACACAGGTTTCCTTCTGCAACGGTCAGTGTCATGATTGTCCATCTGACAATTCTTACACCACCTTTTTCCTGGGTTGAAAGATTTTCTTTCATTATTTTTCCTTTCATCGAATTGTGGGAATTTATTTTTATTTTCATACCGTGGCCTATCAAATTGGTGCTTACCTTTGTTTGATCCCTAGGATCAAATTTATTAAAGTTCTGTGGTGCCCTAAAGTTATCCACTTGTTTCTTTTTATTACCTGTTACCTCTGCTTGAGCTGCTTGATACCTTTCAGCAACATTTAGCAACTCACCCAGCCTCTCTGCACCTTGTTCCATGAGAAACTTTCTCAGGTCTGGAGCCATGGACTCTCTTAATTGCTCTATAAGGACCATTTCCTTAAGATCTTGGGTTTTCCCCAGAGAAGTCCATTTCTCCAAGTATTTCTCTATTCGTGCAGAGAACTGGTGATAGGTTTCACCTGACAGTAGTTTAGCATTCCTAAATTTTTTCCTATAAAATTCTGCATTCTTTTCATATCTTAACAAAAGAGCCTGCTTTAGCATGTCATAATTTTCCTGATCACCTCTGCTCATTTTTTGCAAAAACTTCATAAGCTGCCCCACGAAGTCCTTGAGATAACTTTAAGCTCCACCTTTCTCTCTCTAACCCATACGTGGTAGCTAATAGTTCATACCTATTTAGATAGCTCTCTATATCATCGTCTTTCTCAACAAAATGATCTAAATGAAAATTCATAGCTGAGGTTGAGGCTCCTTGGCTAGCAGTGGCATCAGAGGCAAAGGGACTGGCACCATTTTCAGGAGCATGGCCTTGAAACTCAAACTCCCTTAGTCGTAACTCATGTTCCCTTTGTAATCCTTTATCTTCTGCTTCCCTTTCTGCAGCTAATTTCTTCTCTTCCCTTTCTGCAGTCAATCTTCTTTCTTCTGCAGCTAATCTTTTGTCTTCTCTTTCTGCCTCCAATTTCTTAGCCTCAGCCTCAATCTGCAACCTCTTAGTCTCAGCCTCAGCCTCAAATTGTAACTTCTTAATTTCCCTTTCAGCCTCTAACTTTCTTTCGGCTTCAAACCTTCTTTCTTCGCGTTCAATAAATTTGTCACATTCCGTAGTGACATAGGCAACCATAACTTGTCCATCTAATCCTAACTCTTTTGCAGTCTGAACAGCAGCAGATCGAAATTTGGCTAGGTCCGCCATTGTCTATCAGGTAAATTTATACAATGTCTAACCAACAATTCAATCTCAAAATATATATCTAATGGACAACACAGGCACCGAGAGCTCAACCTTATTTAATTCCACCCAAGGATACCTTTTAATTCTTATTTCCCTGAAGTGAATTACCCCCAATATTTTTAATAGGTAAAGATTCAAAATCCCAAGAGCGAGACCCCAATATATGTGGTAAAGTGGGATGTTATAAATATTTATAGGGGACTTAGTGTACTGACTGAGATCAGCTGTGAAGGTATATATATCTAATAAGAGTAGTGTATTATATATAACCTTACTTGCTGCCACATATGTATACCTCAGTCAGAATTATTCTGGAATAGTGTGATGACTACGTTATGTGTCTAGGGTATGTGTATGATGAAGTGTAAGTCAAAACAACAACAGACAGATAAACAATTTAATTTATTCCACTACACTTGACAACACTGTGACACTCACATACATAAAACACTCTACAAGGATATCTTAAAGGAGTCACTGATAACTTTTCAAATAACAATATGTATTCATTGCTGTCATGAATGTATATGTGTCCTGATTCAAATACAAAGGGAACCAGGAATCACAATCAATTTTAATTACAAGTTATATGTACAGAATTTATTAATATGAATCTTGTAGTGACATATGTTATTAAAAGTATCCTATGTGTGTCAGTTGTGTAGTAGTAATATGAGGTAATACTGGTTTTGTTTTGTTCAAGCTCTGTTGGTATTTGTCATCATGACTTCAATAGTTTGTCTTTATTGGAACTAGTATTGGAGATGTTCTCAGTTCCTGATATTAAAACAATTAATTCCCCTCTTAATGTTATTTTTACAAGGTCATTTTAAGATGGGGGTACATAATTTTGAGCTCAGCTGGCACATCAGCTTATCTTGCGTGATGGCGGCAGGAAAAGACTCCTCTGCTCGATTTCTCCCCTGTGCTCTGGAGACACCTCACTGATAGCTAAATGGACCAAGGAGTATGCTGTCCGACTCTGGATTCAGCAAAGCTCTGACCAGGTGCTGCTCAATAACGTCAAGACCACGGTCCCTGAAAACAAGAAGGATGTACCTTCTACGTCATAACTAATTTATACTCTCTTTCTACACTGATCACAATACATCACAAACATTGAGTTCAGAGCGTTAGGCCAACTGTCAGCTTCATCTGAAATACTTTATACCAGTATTAACCTCCTTAATGGTTACTACGCCTCTGCACTTCCAGCATTATTTCTGTCTAATCAATAATCTAGGTGTCAGTGTACTGTTTGGCCATTCCATGCAGTTTTACTTTCCTCCGACACCTTCTGTTCAGGCTGGAGCATTATAGGCTTTACATCATGTTTGCTACTGAACTACACATATATACAGGCATAAATTAACAATTCACATTCAATTTTCATTAAAAGATACTGAATGTTTCAAGCTTACCACAATTCATGGAAATAAACACAGATACGTTGACTAGCAATGAATTCTGGCACAAATACTGGCACAAATTCCCATCTGCTTATGTTCCAGGCTTTTATTTAGCAAAAATATGAGCTGGCTTCAACGCACTGTTGCTTTATCAAGCTTATTTGAACTAGTGGTCTCGAACTAACGCTCCTAAGTGATTATATCAGCGAGTCTGGCCAATGGAGCCACGTTTCGACAAGTGTTTGAAAAAATTTTACCTTCCTACGTCTCCCCTAACAACCAAGGATAGCATTTATAGTCCGACCAATCGTGTTTAGCCTTACATATCATTCCAGCCAATCAGTTCAAATGTAACTTGTGGCCCATTTCCCGTACAATGGTGGTTTAAAAAATCTACCACTGAGCGATTCTGATTTTGGGTGTTGTCTGACAGCACCATCATTTTATTTTGGCTATAACTTGTTAATTCCTAGACTATTTGCATAACACTTAACATATTCTTTGTCATCAAGCCCTAAGGAACCCAAATATACAAATTTAAAAGAGCTAAGTGGCTGCGTTCAAAATATGCAATTTCTTCTACCTCCTGTTTCGAAGATGTGCTGTCTGGGTACTGTAATGTTTTCAAACGTAAACCCATCTAATGTTATCTTTTCTAATAAGCGTTTTCCAGGTTTTTTAAAACCTAACTCTGGGAAGGTTAGTGTTTTTATCACTGTCCGTCTGAAAAAAAGTTAGTGCATGTGGCCTTACACGCGTGATAGTAGTAATTGTGTAGCGCGTTACGCTTGTTGGGGTGGCATTAATAGCGAGACGCGTGTTTAATTTTGCATGCGTTCCTGATTTTCAGCCCTCCCTTCTTTCTATTTGAGTCCATCTGTTCGTTCGTTTTGGTAACGTAGTATAATTAATGTTAGGATTAATTTAGGTCATTACGCAGTGTGCCTCTCAATGTTTTTCTTAGAAATGCAATACCCGTTTAATGTGTTGTGGAAACGCTTGTATTTATGCAGTGGCTTATATTTAACGTGGAAACGTTACAATTTGCAGACTAAGCATAAAACAAAGGGGGATTTCGAGTACATTCTTTGTGACAGCACTGTTCTTTTACCATTTTTCTTTTCTTTATTAGAATTTATTTGTTAGGCTTTATATTTACCTGATAATTTATATATGTGGATTAGAATATTTCACGACACCCAGAAACTGTGACAGCACTCTTGACAAACTGGCTTTGATTATGAAGTGTGAGACTCATTTTCCACTCAGGTTGCAGTGTCAAGTTTGTCTATGCAATTTTAATGCTTTTTCACATGGAATGAAAAGTATCATTGGGGGGGGAGGGAATACTTTTACTAGTCTACTTTTCTCCTCTCTGGAGCATGAAGCCACCACTGCCAGATGGTCCCGGTAAAGAAGCCTATGTCAAAGCCCATGGTACTGCCTCTACAATTGTTCTAGTAGTTTGTTTTACATGATGAACCTGATGTCAGCCTGATGCACAACCTCATATTAGTAGGACTTAACAACTAACCTGCCAGAGTTGTGGTCCTTTATCTCCTCAGACCCCTGCGATCTACGCGTGGTCAAGGCTGGACATAGTAATATTTGAGATGTAGTGTGTTTGAACTTTCCAACATAACATAATTTTAGCTGTATATTGGTATATGTTATTATTATGTTTGGTATAATTTGCAAAGACATAGTCAATGTGAGTCATGAACAATCAGTGAACAAGCCAAAATACTGGATGTAGTTAGATGTGGTTATACAGAATAGTGTTTAATATGATGGACATCTGAACAGAGTAATGAGAAACATAAAGGCAGCTTATTGCTCATATTAGGAGGAAGCAGTCCACTTTCTGTCAGCATGTTATGAGAAGATGAACCCTGGAAAGCTAGAAAGATTTAAGGAAAGAAAGATAGAAGATGACAGGGAGAGAACATAAGGGCAGTTTATCATTTTGGCGTGGAAAGAAGTCAAAAGAATTAACATATGGCACTGTGGGAGTTATTTGTGTTTATAACAGAAATTTTGACAGTTCTAAAATAAAAAGAAAGAAGAGTGGGCTCTAATTTTGTTATCTTGACATTATTTAAGCTATAATATAGCAGGAAACAGTCATGATAATTCAGCTGTGATCATATGTTTGTTGCTTTTCTTTAATGAGATTTTGTTCATTGAAGACAAAATATTAAACGGATGGCAATCTTTGCTGTGTTCTCTCTTTGTGTCAGTTTTTATTAAGCGACCCCTTCATGTACAAATGTTTTTGTGATGGCAGCTGAAAGAAGGATTAACTGAGTCAAGGATTCACATTTATTTTAAAAGAGATACAGCGGACATGAGCAGATTTCACAGGACCATAAGGCTTGATGTGAATTTGAGGATCTATGCCCCACACAAAGTTAAAAGATAATACATGAATTAATAAAAGTAATTTTTTCAAGGGAATATAATGTTAGTTTATGTTTGTATAGAAATGTGCAAAAGTTTAAAATAATTAAATAAATCTTGTTTGATATTGTTTGTATACTGACATTTGTGACCAGTGTTGTACGTATAATGGCACAGCAAACTTCTTTCTTGATCGACTGTGTTTGGTACACCCATTTTGGGCCCTCCCAGTATTAAGAAACAAGGCAGATCAATGTGTCCGTTTCAGATTTTGCTCCCTTTCTCTGACTTTTTTCTCAGACTTTCGGGTCCTGAGTATTCCTCTATAAATGCGTTCGGGCAGAAGATGAAAGGGCATCCCTCTACACCTTCGAGTATAAAAGGCTCTGTCCCTTTTGGCTGGAATTCACCAGGAAGGATCGATGGTTTCATAGCGATTAAATGCAAACTTGAGGGTAAGTTCAAGCACAATGGGCTAATCATGTGTTTGTCAAACATTTTGATTGTATGTTTTGTCCAGGAGCCTTGTGCTCTTTGGGTTCCCTCTACATCCTGTTTACGGGGTAGAAGAGGTTCCGATTAAGAAAGAAAGAAAGTTGTACGTATAGAGAGTTTTCCGTTGTCATTGCAATATAATGAATTTCTTAACCTTCACTGTGTCTCTTGTTTGTTACTGTGGCAAACTTTCCTGTCTTTGTATTATCCAGTTGTAAAACAGAAATTATACCATTTTGTCTTGAAATAAAAGTATGTGGCAATGCTAGTCAGAATAAATGACAAGAAAATAGTGTACATTTGCGACCACAGGACTTTCTTTGGGGACAAATACACAAAAACACTAGAAGAAAAAAGCATGAACTAATGTAAATGCATGTAAAATATTTTAATATATGAGCCTTAAGTGAAAATTGCAGTTCCTGCTCTGGTAAATCCATGCCAGACATGACGTGAGAATACAAGAAGCTATATTAAAATTGAAGAAGAACCTAATGGGGAAAGAGGCACGCAGTGAAATCAAAATAGGGTTAGAAATGTCAAATCAAAAGATAATTACGGTAACGGTTAACTAGGAAAATATGTGAATAATAATGAAATATGTGAAAAAATGGAGGCTGAGATGCAAAGAATGAACCAGAGTTGGGGCACTGTACGAAGGATGGCCACCGACCGAGCAAAGTGGAATCAATTTGTTGTTGCCCTACAAGACGCCACTAGGCGTGATGGCCACTGATTGCTTTGACGGTCGGTGGCTAAGGATCAAAGAAGAAGAAGAATGTGAAAAAATGGACATTATATACATACACACACAAACAGTGCAGTCCGGATAAGTAGAAGTTGCTAGAATCATTTAAAGTACTTCTACTTATCCAAAATTTTGCTTATCCATATTTTGCTCAAAGATGGGTATTTAGGCCTACATCAGAAGAATAGGAATAAATAAGTAAATAAAGGTAATTAACAGGTACTCGTTGGACATAAAGGATGACACTAGACAACAGAAAAGAAAATATATGTGATAGGCTTACCGGGAATCGAACCCAGGACCAATCAAACGGCGCCATCGTCTTGCTACAGTACATGGTGAATGGATGATCAGCCAATTTTGCACCCCAATATATATTTTATGTAATTGGCTGAGCGTTCATTCACGATGTACTATCACAGCAAGGTGATGGCGCCGTTTCATTGGTCCTAGGTTCGATTCCCGGTAAGCCTATCACTTATATTTTCTTTTCTGTTGTCTAGTGCCATCCTTTATGTCTAACGAGTACCTGTTAATTACCTTTATTTATTGATTTACTAATTTATTTACTGTTCACAGGACTCAAGGTTTCCTCCATTATTTATTTTCAGAAGAATAGGTAAAGCAGTTATTTTAACCATTCAGAAACATGTATTTACATTTTAAATTTTCATTTCTGCATCTTTTAATTTTTCAAAAGCAACTTAGCGAAGCCTACAATTTAATGTCAAGTTAATTGCTAGTAGAAATGTTCAAATTCGCGTTTTGGTTTAGTATATTTTTTTTGCGTGCCCTATTAGCGGTTGGACTCTGACTAAGCAGTTGGATGATCTGGATTTTGCTGATGACTTGGCTCTTCTGTCCCATAACCGTAATCAGATGCAGGACAAATTGAAAACACTCGATGAGAGGTCACAGCAATTGGGTCTGAAAATACACAGGGAAAAGACAAAAATAATGAGAATAAATGCAGGTAATGATAACAGGGTTGAACTTGAAGAAACACCAATTCAAGATGTAGAATCATACACATATCTTGGCAGTAATATAGACAAAGTTGGAGGGACAGACAGCGATATCAAAATAAGAATACAAAAGGCAAGAGGAGCTTTCATTGCATTGGGAAATATATGGAGATCAAGAGAAATCGGATCCAACACGAAAATAAGAATCTTCAATTCAAATGTGAAGTCAGTCCTATTGTATGGCTCGGAGACATGGAGAACAACAAAGACAACAACCAAAAAGCTACAGACTTTCATAAATGGGTGCTTGCGTAGAATAGAGGGATTAAAATGGTATGACAAGGTTACCAACGTGGAACTGATGACAAGAACTAGACAAGTGCCAGTGGAACAAGAGATGAGAAGAAGACGATGGCGATGGATAGGACACACACTGAGGAAACCTGTTGATAGCATTACAAGGCAGTCCTTGTTCTGGAACCCCCAGGGCAAGAGAGGCAGAGGAAGACCAAGAAGTACATGGAGAAGAGAGTTGGAAACAGAGGTGAAAATGATGAGGAGAACATGGAAAGAACTTGAGATGATGGCACGGGACAGGAGGACTTGGCATGTGTTTGTTGAAGGCCTATGCTCCTTTGGGAGTGGAGGGTTATGAATGAATGAATTAGCGGTTGCCTCATATATTCCAAGAGCAATAACTCTGGAGGACAAGTAAACTTATACAAGAGTTACTTCCCTGACCTAAGGCTTTTCTGTTAAGTGTTTCCCTCCTTTCCTTCTTATAAATGCCTGCCAAATACTGGTTGGTTTATATGTATTATTCACAAGCCTCGGGTTTCTCTCTCTGCTTGTCTTTAAATCTCAAGCACTTAGTCCTGTTACTTTCACAAAAAAGAAATTAAGTAGTCCTGTCACTTAACGATGACGACAGAATTCTACTTATACGAGTCCAAAATTTGTGTTTGAACAAAACAATTACTTTGACTTATCCAAAAACTCCAGCGTCCGCTGTATTTTACACCAACGGAACACCAGATGAGAAATAGGAGTGATTTTCCTGGGACACATTTACGTTGTGTTTAGGGAATAAGTACTATTCTTGTAACGCTTTAAAATGGTAAAGTGTGTTTTATTCACATGCCAACAATGGAGGAAACAGCTATGTCAGAACAAAACGTTTTGAGGTCATGGACCTCTGGTGTCGCGGTCAGTTATTTGGGGGAAGGGCCATTTTTGTTTGTTTTGTTTGAAGTGGAATTTAACTGACTTGTCGATCGATATCATACCGTCACTGCGATAGATCAAACCGTCAATGCGATATTAATGTCACGACTACGACACCAAAGTACGGACCTCTGAATTTACAGAGGATCGATTTGCTTATGTATCAGCAAATGCCGGTTGGGAATTTCCATTTATTATAGGATACATAAATAGAATTTGTTTTTTAAGCTCAGTTCTAAAAATATATATAGTTTTATTAAGTAATAATGACAAATGCTGATTAAAACGATATAAAAAATAATTTACAGTAAATTTTATATCATTTATTCTAAAAAGCAAATGTTTATTGATAAAACATTTTAATTGGGATATTAGTCAAGTTGTCTCCCTGTTGTTCAGTAGTCCTTGCAATGTTGTCTTTCTTGACATCTGACATTACGTCGCCCCTTTTACTGCTTTATTCAATCTCCACTGAAGCATGTTTTTTTAAGAAATATACATCCAAAGTTGTGGGGGTATCAGTTGAACATGAAGGAGTTATTACATTAAAATGAAATTTTGCACCATGATCGAAACTGTTGAATGTATTTGAAATTAGGATATGGAAATCATTTTTCAAAAAAGAATTATAAGCAACTTTCGTTCGAGATAGAATAATGTGTCAACAGAATTATTCACTTTCTAGTTGTTTTCTTAATTCTATCTCCGCACACAAGCCTTTCAGTGACATCATTATTCCATCTCCAGTGTCCCGGTGAAGACAGCATGTGGCGGGTTAGATAACCTCAGTTCAGAGCTAAAGCTTAATTCTTACGTTCTCTTCTTAGATGTTAATTTGCTTTAAAAAAAAAATATCTATTTCTGTGTTCTTTACGATTACATCTCTTGACAAAATGGTGAGAGTTTGTAGGTTATTTCCTGGTAAGGTTGTTCTTCCTCTCACAAACATTCACTTTAACATGCTCGTTCAGGCAGGCCAACAATAAAAGACAAGGAGCCATGTTTATGTTATATTATTTACTGCATTAAATGAACACAATTCTGTCATGATGTTTCCATTAAGTTATTTTGCTACATATTCACACACAATAAGAATACGAGATTTTAATGATACTGCAGTTCATTTTGTGGCTGAATGTCACAGCTTGTATCCAGTCGTATGCAGATGAGCATATCCGCAGCTGTCTTATACATGTAAATGGAACGGTTCGAAAAGAGTAATTTTGTTGTTGTTGTTGTTTTTTCCCTTTTGTTTTTTTCTCCTTTGTTTTTATTTTTTTATTTTTGCACATTTTTGGTAGTCACAGAAAGTATTTCCCGGCATAATAGAGTGTTGTTAATTTCTTTAAGTCTTTTCATCAAACCAAGAGGACAGTATAGTTCATAGTGCCAGATGTGTAATTGAATCACATAATGGAACTATGAGCTGGTTCTCCGCATTGTTGAATCAGAAGTTTAATCTGAGGATGTTTTTTTGGAGAAAAAATGCCAGAGCTAGAGTCATTACAAAATTCGTATTTTGTGGTACACAAGTATCTGACCAAAGAGTTATCTCTGTGAGTTCATTATGATCTCTAATAACTTTCTCACATTGTTTCCAGATCTACCATTTCCTACTTCATTCCACAAAGCAAAGTAAGATTTCCTTGTCAATGACAAAGTGGCAGTCAGGTTGAATGCCATAGCTTGTGTATGTTAAGAAAAATGGAAACACCACATTTCGGGAGTGTTCACACATTTTCTAAGTCAAAACAAAGCCACTGGCTTGATTTTGTTATTTCTGTCCTTTTCTCTGTCAGCTTCAGCTTTTTTCAACATTATTCTGGTGTATTTCTAATTCTTCTTCATCTTCAGACATACTTCTACCTTTGCAAGTTCACACCTAACATATCTGTCTTTCTTTGAGGATAGAAAACTAATGTTGAATTATGTATTGAATATTTCATCATGTTTATGTTTTTTGACGTGCTGGATGCCTCTTCCTCACAGTGGGTAACATAAAATCCGTACATCTTTCTGAGCTTAATCCGTTTTCCAAGGTACGGTACTCTCTTAGAGGTATCTCGACAGTAATGTGATCGTATTCTAGGAAAAGAGTTGGTGTGTTTCCGCCCTTCATGGAGGGTGACCTCACTAATTTTGTTTGCATTTTTCCCTCTCACAAATGGTTTTGGAATGCCTGTATCAAGAGATCTTAACTCTGTATAGAAGTAGTTGAGTCGCATCTGTGAGATGCCAAGTGTGATAAAGCAAAATATTTCGCACACTCTGACCCTTATGGAAGTGCAGGCTCCCTTCATGCCCCTTCTCCTCTTATGGAGCATGCATCCATTACTTCAGCTGGTCCCCTTACATTAAACCTGCACCAGATCAGCTTTAAAACTGCGACGACAGCTTCTTGTTTCTTCGCGTCTCCATAGTGATTCACAACATCACATGATGACTACGACTAGTTTGACTGGCAGATTAGGAGATGGAATAAAGCAGTATTAAAATGATTGGACTTAGAATAATTAAAATCCAACAACATTGAAATCAAAATATTACTCGTACCTTTTTGCTCCGCAGTGAATATGTGTAGTTATGTCCAGTTTCGTAGGAGTTAGGGTTAGGTTTAGTATTAGGGTTAGGGTTAGTGTTAACCCTAATCCTAAACCTAACCCTAACTGCTACGAAAGAACACTTAACTACACATATTCACTACGGAGCAAATAGGTACGAGTAATAGGAAATTACCAAAATTATTTTTCTGGAAAATATGTTCCCACATAATGGATAACTGTAAGATATTTTGTAGGATGTAAGAATAGCTTAAATGACGTCACTTTATGACCCAGGTCAATTTTTGCCAAAAATGGAGATATAAAAAGGCAGTACTAAGGCGACGACTAGTTTCATTGATGGAGTAGGTACTTGCTCCATTTATTTGATCACAAGTACTTATGGTTTTGATCTTGATTCTGTGCGATGTCTGGAAGGGTGCACAAAAAGGCAATACAGCATATAATTGGCGGACGTGTGTAGGTTGAAACTTTGTAACGTGTAATAATGGTTTTGGCATTGCTGCTAACTTTAAAAGCATGCGGGTAATTGTAGCCACGGTTGAGCTAAAAAAATAAAACTCATGTCGTTATCTCGATCATAGCTGGCTAGAATGAAATGATAACTTGGCTTTCATGAGTATCACAGGTAGGTAAATTGTTGGTTGGTTTAGTTTACAGCATGTCATACAAATATTATTGCTACATTTTTTATTTTTGGCTGCGAGAAGTTTCAAACTTTAAATGTGAGGCAGAAGCATTAAGTTCAACAACTGACCAGCTCTATTATGTTCAACAACTACCAGCTCTATTAAGTTCAACAACTACCAGCTCTATTAAGTTCAACAACTTACTTACTTAGTCGTTCCCCTTCTACCGTGAGGTGTAGAGGTCAAGTTCAACAACTACCAGCTCTTATCTGGTCCAACAACTAACCAGCTCTATTAAGTTCAACAACTACTAGCTTCATTAGGTCAAATAACTACCAGCTCTATTAAGTTCAAAAATTACCAACTCTTCTCAGGTCCAACAACTACCAGTTCTATTAGGTCCAACAACTACCAGCTCTTATTAGATCCAACAACTACCTGCTCTATTAGGTCCAACAAATACCAGTTCTGTTAAGTTCAACAACTACCAGCTCTACTGAGTTCAAAAACTGCCTGCTCCAATCAGGTCCAACAACTACCAGCTCTATTAAGTTCAACAACTACCAGCTCTTATCAGGTCCAACAACTACCAGTTTTTATCAAGTTCAAAAACTGACCAGCTCTATTAGGTCCAACAACTGACCAGCTCTATTAGTCTTGGCAGGGTGTACGATGCCTCATTAAAAGACTCGAAGGCAGTGCAACAGACAACAGAAATGACAGACAGAGGGCTACAGATCATAGACCAAAGCAGACTCCTGGAAAAGTTCAAACTGTGGTGCCTCCAGTTCATGTTGATACCGAAGTTGCTGTGACCACTGCTTATATATGAAATAAGCACAAGTACAGTGGAAGCTATAGAGCAGAAGGTCAACAAGTTCATGAGTAAATGGCTTGGGGTACCACCAGGTCTGTCAGATGTAGCACTGTACTGCAAAAAGTCAAAACTTCTGCTTCCTTTCAAGTCAGTTGTTGAAGAGTACAAAGTTGGAAAGGCAAGGCTTTCAATGATGCTACGCGAGTCAGCTGATGACGTGGTTAAGTCCATTCAGCCCACACTGAAAACGGGAAGGAAGTGGAGAGTGGAAGAAGCTGTTGATGCTGCCCAAGAGTCACTCAAACTGAGGGAGGTAATCGGATACACACAAACAAATAGACGGGGATTTGGTCATGGAGACATCCGCTGGTGGTCCAAGGCATCAAGCAGGGAGCGCAGAGATATGGTAGTTCAGGAGATACGAGGAGCTGAGAATGATAAGAGGTTGCAAAAAGCAGTGCAGCAGGTCCAACAAGGCCAATGGACTACATGGGAAGGAGCCCTGCAGAGGTCCTTGACATGGAATGATATATGGCATATGGCACCTCTTAGGCTCAGCTTCGTTGTTAGATCAATGTATGACCTGCTGCCGTCGGCCACCAACCTTGTGAAATGGGGAAAGTTGGATGATGAGCAGTGTCCCCTGTGCCAGGGGAGGCAGACACTCGAACACGTGCTCTCAGCGTGTAAGGTGTCATTAGGGCAAGGGCGATACACTTGGCGCCATAACAAAGTGCTAAATGAGCTTGCTGCGACAATAGTTCTGGCAAGGATGAAGGCGAATAGCAAACCCAGGCCGAGCACCGCAAATACATACTTTCTGAGGGCAGGAAAGTCAGCACACCTGTGGTGAAGTGGGATGTTATAAATATTTATAGGGGACTTAGTGTACTGACTGAGATCAGCTGTGAAGGTATCTATATCTAATAAGAGTAGTGTATTATAGATAACCTTACTTGCTGCCACATATGTATACCTCAGTCAGAATTATTCTGGAATAGTGTGATGACTACGTTATATGTCTAGGGTATGTGTATGATGAAGTGTAAGTCATAACAACAACAGACAGATAAACAATTTAATTTATTCCACCACACTTGACAACACTGTGACACTCACATACATAAAACACTCTACGAGGATATCTTAAAGGAGTCACTGATAACTTTTCAAATAACAATATGTATTCAGTGCTGTCATGAATGTATATGTGTCCTGATTCAAATACAAAGGGAACCAGGAATCACAATCAATTTTAATTACAAGTTATATGTACAGAATTTATTAATATGAATCTTGTAGTGACATATATTATTAATAGTATCCTATGTGTGTCAGTTGTGTAGTAGTAATATGAGGTAATACTGGTTTTGTTTTGTTCAAGCTCTGTTGGTATTTGTCATCATGACTTCAATAGTTTGTTTCTATTGGAACTAGTATTGGAGATGTTCTCAGTTCCTGGTATGAAAACAATTAAATTCCCCTCTTAATTTTATTTTACAATGTCATTTTAAGATGGGGGTACATAATGTTGAGCTCCATGGCCACACTCTCTTATCTTTCGTAATGACTGCAGTAAAAGACTCCTCTGCTCGATTACTTTAATGAGTTCTGGAGCCACCCCACTGATTGCTATATGGACCAAGGAGTATGCTGTCCACCTCTGGCTTCAGCAAAGCTCTGACCAGGTGCTGCTCAATAACTTTAAGACCACGGTCCCTGAAACAAGAAGGTTGTACCTTCTACGTCAGAACTAATTTATACTCTATTTCTACACTGAGCACAATACATCACAAACATTGAGTTCAGAGCGTTAGGCCAACTGTCAGCTTCATCTGAAATACTTTATACCAGTATTTCCCTCCCTAATGGTTACTACGCCTCTGCAATTCCAGCATTATTTCTTTCTAGTCAATAATCTAGGTGTCAGTGTACTGTTTGGCCATTCCATGTAGTTTTACTTTCCTCCGACACCTTCTGTTCAGGCTGGAGCACTATAGGCTTTACATCATGTTCGCTACTGAACTACACATATCTACAGACATAAATTATCAATTTACATTCAATTTTCATTAAAAGATATTGAATATTTCAAGCTTACCACAATTCATGGAAATAATAAACAGTTTCGTTGACTGGCAATGAATATAGCACAACTCCGATCTGCCGATGTCCCAGGCTTTATTTTATATAAAAAATATACACTGGTGCTCAACGCACTGCTTCTTAGTAGGTTTATTACAAGATGTGGCAAGGAACAGACGCTCTGAATTGAGTATATTCGCAGCTCTACCCAATCAAACCATGTCTACACATCTTTTCAAAAAAGTACCCCTTTTCACGTTTCCCCTGACAACACAAGATAGTATTTATAGCCCGACCAATCGTGTTTAGTCTTATATTTGTTGCGCTCCAATCAAATAGGAGTTAACATGGTAGGCTATTTCCGTAACGTAATGTTTTTTCAAACACGTTATAAAAAAAATTTTATGAGCAGAAATGATTTCATGCTGTCAGGCACCCCCACTATTTTATTTTGGCCATAACTTGGTAATTCCTAGACTATTTGCGTAACGTTTTACATATTCTTTGTCAGCAAACCCTAAGGAACCCAAATATACGAATTTAATGGAGCCCATATGCATTTTCTTCTAGGATAGTCGTGCTGTTACTACCTTCTCACTTCCAAACTTGAGGGTGTCTGGGTACTGTCATGTTTTCAAACGTAAACCGGTATAAAGTCATAATTCCCAATAAGCGTTTTTCAGGATTTTTAAAACCTAACTCTGGTATGGGTAGGGTTTTTATCACTGACGATTTGAAAAAAAGCCAGTGCTTGTGGCCTTACACGCGTGATGGCAGCAATTGTGTATCGCGCGACGCGTGTTTAGTGTTGCATGTGTCCTTGCTTTCTGCCTCTCCCTTCTCTCTATCCTTTAGTCCATCTGTCTTTTAGTTACGCCGTGTATAAAATGGAATGAATGAAATATTAAATTTAGGTCATTGATCAGCTTGCGTATCTCAAGGTTTTTCCAAGAAATACAGTATACGTTTCATTGAAGAAAGCGGGTAATAATACAGTAGGCTTTTACTATCAACGTGAAAGCGTTACAATTTGCAGACGAAGGAGAACACAGGGGGATCTCGCGTACAGTCATTGTGACAGCACTGTTCTTTACCATTCTTCTTTCCTTTTATTAAATTTATTTGTTAGGCTTTGCATTTACGTTTTAATTTATATATGGGGATTAGAATTTCACGACAAATCCTCCCCTCTTAAAACAGACGTTATACGTCAGTCTATAATTCTACATATACATAGAGAAATTTATGTCTATGCCTGGTGATTTCTTTGATTTTCATCGCACGGATGGCGGCTTAAAAAATCTGCATCAACGTTTCTCTAATTTTATTTTGCTCATGGATTAATGCAGGTGGGTCAAGTCAAAGTAAGCACTACTGACGAAGGTTGCCTCAGACCTCTGCAATCCAAGAATCCATTTCAGATATGTTACTGTACAGCTGCAAGTGTTACGGCTTGTCTTACTACTGCTTAGCAATCAATATTCACCATTTTCTCTTCGCTGAGTCTGCTCAACGACATGTCCCGAGAATATTAGATGTTCCTCAATTTGTACGTTATGAGGAGTTGATCTATATGGTGCTATCTGAGTTGTGGAGGGGATCCAATAATTTCCGGATCAGCCTTAATAAACACTCGGACTATCCTCAATTCAAAAGGTAACAATGGAGACACTCTGCTCCTCCGAAATGTTCACAGCCAACAATTTGTCTGATCTCAGGCGGGATTGAATGTGGAAACACCCTTCTAATAATATATTTATAATGTTCTATAATGTGCCGCTCAAATGGAGGTTATATTCACCAACTATAGTTTCGCCTACCGACAATCTGGAGAATTAAGATAATATGTGGGGAAATGAGTTTCTGCATCAGAAATCAATTCGCCCTTAGCATTGCTATAAGATGTGTGGGTTATCTCCATCCAGGGTCCGATCAATAATTTCCCTTGGACGGTGTGGGGTCGGGTGACTACCAATGTCACCAGAGCCCTTTTAATGCTAAGTTAATAGCCATAGTGTGAAGCGCTGTGAGCATTTCCCGAATCGCTCACTCGTCCACTGCCCACTGTTCTTATGTTAACAATTTGTTTCGGTTTTAACTTAGGCGGATCATCTTCAATGTCAATGTCAGCCAGCTCCCTAAATGCGGCTTCAAACTGTTCCTGGGTTGACTGGTCTGAATTTCTATTTTCTCTGGATGCCTTTCTCAGAGTTGCGAATCTAAATATTTTTGGTGAACACTGTTGGGGGAAAGGGGGATACCTATCCTCTATGTCAACCTTATTATTGTTATTTTCCTTGTTAATGTTAGGCCCATATGTTTCAGTATGCTTGGCTGGCATCTGATTATGATTTTCCCAACTTGGGGACTGTACCTTGCTACATTTTTCACAGGCCCTCACAAATTGTGCAATATCAGCAGCTACTTGGGGCCAATAGAATTTTTCTGATGTCCTTTGACGGGTAGTCCCATTTCTCTGGTGTCCACCGTCTGGTACAACATGTGATTGTGCCATCACTTCTTCTCTGTAGGGAGTTGGGAGTACCAACTGTCCATATCCGTTGGGTCCGGCTCCCGCCTTCCTGTGGAGCAGTCCATCTCTCAAGTAAAATTGTCCTTTCTTAGGGTGTGCATGGCTGTTTAGTAATTTGTCAAAGCAAGGTTTTAATGATTTGTCCTTTGCCTGGGCCTTTCTCATCTGTTTATCAGAAAAGGTTAATGGGGGTTCCTCCTCCTTTCTACTAGGGGTCGACCTGACCTGAAGCGTGGCCATTACCACAGGTTTTACAGGGCTTCCTAGAAAAACATATTTACTTCCTAACACCAGCGGGTAATTAGGATCGTCACACACGGCTGCTCTAATCACTCCTTCCACGTACCTTGTCTCTACATTGATCTCGGCTACGGGAAGTGTCATGGTGGATATTCCCTTTACGGCCCCTTGTATCTCCACTTTCTCTGTGGTATACTGTTCAGGGTGCACTAGGGTTGCACTCACAACTGAGTCATATTCTAAACCTGAATCGTAAAGGCACCTAACCTTGGCCCCATTACATGTCACTTCTTCACAGATGGGGGGATGTTGAAGATTTATATGATTCTCTGTCAGTTTCTTCTTCCCCTTGTCCACTGTTATCATGCATGCCGCGTGATATGGAGGAACCTTCCTACCACATTCACTAGTATTATGATTATGCATCCTGCATATTTGACAATATTTTCCTTCCTGTCTGAAGGGTTTCCTGTTATCATATTTCCTTTCATTGAATTGTGGGGTTTTATTTTTATAGTCATTTCGTGGCCTATCAAACTGGTGCTTACCTTTGTTTTGATCTCTATGATCAAATTCATTAAAGTTTTGTGGTGCCTGATAATTATCTACCTGCCTCTTCTTATTACCTGTTACTTCTGCCTGAGCTGCTTGATACCTTTCAGCAACATTTAGCAACTCACCCAGCCTCTCTGCACCTTGTTCCATGAGAAACTTTCTCAGGTCTGGAGCCATGGACTCTCTTAATTGCTCTATAAGGACCATTTCCTTAAGATCTTGGGTTTTCCCCAGAGAAGTCCATTTCTCCAAGTATGTCTCTATTCGTGCAGAGAACTGGTGATAGGTTTCACCTGACAGTAGTTTAGCATTCCTAAATTTTTTCCTATAAAATTCTGCATTCTTTTCATATCTTAACAAAAGAGCCTGCTTTAGCATGTCATAATTTTCCTGATCACTTCTGCTCATTTTTGCAAAAACTTCATAAGCTGCCCCACGAAGTCCCTGAGATAACTTTAAGCTCCACCTTTCTCTCTCTAACCCATATGTGGTAGCTAATAGTTCATACCTATTTAGATAGCTCTCTATATCATCGTCTTTCTCAACAAAATGATCTAAATGAAAATTCATAGCTGAGGTTGAGGCTCCCTGGCTAGCAGTGGCATCAGAGGCAAAGGGACTGGCACCATTTTCAGGAGCATGGCCTTGAAACTCAAACTCCCTTAGTCGTAACTCATGTTCCCTTTGTAATCTCTTCTCCTCCTTTTCTGCTTCCCTCTCTGCAGCTAATTTCTTCTCTTCTCTTTCTGCAGCCAATCTTTTGTCTTCTCTTTCTGCCTCCAATTTCTTAGCCTCTTTGTCAGCCTCAATCTGCAACCTCTTAGCCTCAGCCTCAATCTGCAACCTCTTAGTCTCAGCCTCTAATTTTCTTTCGGCCTCTTTTTCTAATCTTCTTTCTTCCCGTTCAATATATTTGTCACATTCAGCAGTGACATAAGAAACCATAATTTGCCCGTCCATTCCTAACTCTTTCGCAGTCTGTACAGCAGCAGATCGAAATTTTGCCAGGTCGGCCATTGTCTAACAGATAAATGTCTAAAATATGTAACTAAACAATTTTATCTATGACTAATTAACTCAGGACAACACAGGCACTGTGAGCTCAACCTTATTTATTTTCACCCAAGGATACCTTTTAATTCTTATTATTCCCTGAAGTGAATTACCCCCAATATTTGTAATAGGGAAAAATTCAAAATCCCGAGGGCGAGCCCCCAATATATGTGGTGAAGTGGGATGTTATAAATATTTATAGGGGACTTAGTGTACTGACTGAGATCAGCTGTGAAGGTATCTATATCTAATAAGAGTAGTGTATTATAGATAACCTTACTTGCTGCCACATATGTATACCTCAGTCAGAATTATTCTGGAATAGTGTGATGACTACGTTATATGTCTAGGGTATGTGTATGATGAAGTGTAAGTCATAACAACAACAGACAGATAAACAATTTAATTTATTCCACCACACTTGACAACACTGTGACACTCACATACATAAAACACTCTACGAGGATATCTTAAAGGAGTCACTGATAACTTTTCAAATAACAATATGTATTCAGTGCTGTCATGAATGTATATGTGTCCTGATTCAAATACAAAGGGAACCAGGAATCACAATCAATTTTAATTACAAGTTATATGTACAGAATTTATTAATATGAATCTTGTAGTGACATATATTATTAATAGTATCCTATGTGTGTCAGTTGTGTAGTAGTAATATGAGGTAATACTGGTTTTGTTTTGTTCAAGCTCTGTTGGTATTTGTCATCATGACTTCAATAGTTTGTTTCTATTGGAACTAGTATTGGAGATGTTCTCAGTTCCTGGTATGAAAACAATTAAATTCCCCTCTTAATTTTATTTTACAATGTCATTTTAAGATGGGGGTACATAATGTTGAGCTCCATGGCCACACTCTCTTATCTTTCGTGATGACTGCAGTAAAAGACTCCTCTGCTCGATTACTTTAATGAGTTCTGGAGCCACCCCACTGATTGCTATATGGACCAAGGAGTATGCTGTCCACCTCTGGCTTCAGCAAAGCTCTGACCAGGTGCTGCTCAATAACTTTAAGACCACGGTCCCTGAAACAAGAAGGTTGTACCTTCTACGTCAGAACTAATTTATACTCTATTTCTACACTGAGCACAATACATCACAAAAATTGAGTTCAGAGCGTTAGGCCAACTGTCAGCTTCATCTGAAATACTTTATACCAGTATTTCCCTCCCTAATGGTTACTACGCCTCTGCAATTCCAGCATTATTTCTTTCTAGTCAATAATCTAGGTGTCAGTGTACTGTTTGGCCATTCCATGTAGTTTTACTTTCCTCCGACACCTTCTGTTCAGGCTGGAGCACTATAGGCTTTACATCATGTTCGCTACTGAACTACACATATCTACAGACATAAATTATCAATTTACATTCAATTTTCATTAAAAGATATTGAATATTTCAAGCTTACCACAATTCATGGAAATAATAAACAGTTTCGTTGACTGGCAATGAATATAGCACAACTCCGATCTGCCGATGTCCCAGGCTTTATTTTATAAAAAAATATACACTGGTGCTCAACGCACTGCTTCTTAGTAGGTTTATTACAAGATGTGGCAAGGAACAGACGCTCTGAATTGAGTATATTCGCAGCTCTACCCAATCAAACCATGTCTACACATCTTTTCAAAAAAGTACCCATTTTCACGTTTCCCCTGACAACACAAGATAGTATTTATAGCCCGACCAATCGTGTTTAGTCTTATATTTGTTGCGCTCCAATCAAATAGGAGTTAACATGGTAGGCTATTTCCGTAACGTAATGTTTTTTCAAACACGTTATAAAAAAAATTTTATGAGCAGAAATGATTTCATGCTGTCAGGCACCCCCACTATTTTATTTTGGCCATAACTTGGTAATTCCTAGACTATTTGCGTAACGTTTTACATATTCTTTGTCAGCAAACCCTAAGGAACCCAAATATACGAATTTAATGGAGCCCATATGCATTTTCTTCTAGGATAGTCGTGCTGTTACTACCTTCTCACTTCCAAACTTGAGGGTGTCTGGGTACTGTCATGTTTTCAAACGTAAACCGGTATAATGTCATAATTCCCAATAAGCGTTTTTCAGGATTTTTAAAACCTAACTCTGGTATGGGTAGGGTTTTTTATCACTGACGATTTGAAAAAAAAGCCAGTGCTTGTGGCCTTACACGCGTGATGGCAGCAATTGTGTATCGCGCGACGCGTGTTTAGTGTTGCATGTGTCCTTGCTTTCTGCCTCTCCCTTCTCTCTATCCTTTAGTCCATCTGTCTTTTAGTTACGCCGTGTATAAAATGGAATGAATGAAATATTAAATTTAGGTCATTGATCAGCTTGCGTATCTCAAGGTTTTTCCAAGAAATACAGTACACGTTTCATTGAAGAAAGCGGGTAATAATACAGTAGGCTTTTACTATCAATGTGAAAGCGTTACAATTTGCAGACGAAGGAGAACACAGGGGGATCTCGCGTACAGTCATTGTGACAGCACTGTTCTTTACCATTCTTCTTTCCTTTTATTAAATTTATTTGTTAGGCTTTGCATTTACGTTTTAATTTATATATGGGGATTAGAATTTCACGACAACACCCCAAACCGAGTAAACCTGGTAGCAGTTTACCATCTCTTCTCGACTGTGCTAACGACTGGGAGATGGCGGTAGACCTACCTGGACGAGGGGCATATCCAGAGAGTATCAGAAAATCGCGGAGACGGCCGGATATAGTGTTTCATTCTTCAGCAACGCTTCAGGTCATACTGATTGAACTGACCGTGCCATTTGAATCCAGATTAGACGAGCAACATTTGTTCAAAGCGGCCAAGTATAGTGATCTGGCCGCGGATCTGAGACACGATGGGTTCACTGCAAGGGTCGTGGCTGTTTGATTGACCAGCTCTTTAAAGTCTGTAACAGATTTTTTTTTGTTAATGTGAAACTTTTGCAGAGAGTTCGAGGTAAGTATATAAAAAGAAGATCAAGTGTAAAAATCCAGTTTATAAAATTTGCATAACAATGGTAACGAACTATTAAACCTTACTAAACAGGAAGTAGAATATGACTTGTGGGTTGTGATGCAAAGGGAGAGAAGTTCTTAATTGCGCCCCTTTGGGAAAGTCGTGTTTTTAGGAATTCATGTGTAAAAGAATATAGTTTCAAAAATTTGCACAAATCTATTAAAGTTAACTTAGGGGTAAAGAATCTATGACTTGTAGTCTTATTTATCAAAGGGCGATGATTTGTAATTACGTCTCGTGAGGGTTTTAAGTAAGCTGGTTTTTCATACAGTGTGAACGAAGCAGGTTTTCCACGGGAGTTTTAGTAGGAGCGAATGAATGATTCGTGACAAAGACTGAGTTTAAAAAGTTGGTTAATAAACTGTAATGGTATATCGAAGTTAAAGTAATAATCAGTTCAGATCCAGACGTGTTCGGCGTCAGTTGAAAAAATATGGGTTCTCTCCTAACTTAAAGTTACGGTACCGGGTACTGTGTTAAAGATATGGCAAGTGAAATTAAGGGGTGCCACAAAGACAACATGCCAATGAGTTGGTTGCGTTTGTGATGACAGAAAGCTCTATTATGTCCAACAACTACCAGCTCTGTTACGTCCAACAACTACCAGCTCTGTTACGTCCAATAACTACCAGCTCTGTGATGTCCAACAACTACCAGCTCTGTGTTCAACAATAACCAGCTCTTTTAAGTTCAACAACTACCAGCTCTATTAAGTTCAGCAACTACCAGCTCTATTAGGTTCAACATCTACCAGCTCTATTAGGTTCAACAACTACCAGCTTTTATCAGGTCCAACAACTACCAGCTTTTATCAGGTCCAACAACTACCAGCTTTATTAGGTCCAACAACTACCAGCTTTTATCAGGTCCAACATCTACCAGCTCTATTAGGTTCAACAACTACCAGCTTTTATCAGGTCCAACATCTACCAGCTCTATTAGGTCCAACAACTACCAGCTTTTATCAGGTCCAACAACTACCAGCTTTATTAGGTCCAACAACTACCAGCTTTTATCAGGTCCAACATCTACCAGCTCTATTAGGTTCAACAACTACCAGCTTTTATCAGGTCCAACATCTACCAGCTCTATTAGGTTCAACAACTACCAGCTTTTATCAGGTCCAACATCTACCAGCTCTATTAGGTTCAACAACTACTAGCTCTATTAGGTTCAGCAACTACCAGCTCTTATCAGGTCCAACAACTACCAGCTTTTATCAGGTCCAACATCTACCAGCTCTATTAGGTTCAACAACTACCAGCTCTTTTAGATCCAACATCTACCAGCTCTATTAGGTCCAACAGCTACCAGCTCTACTAAGTTCAACAACTACTAGCTTCATTATGTCCAACAACTACCAGCTTTATTAAGTTCACCAGCTGACCAGCTCTTATTAGGTCCAACAACTACCAGCTCTATTAAGTTCAACAATATCAGATATTATCAGGTCCAACAACTGACCAGCTCTATCAGGTCCAACAATTGACCAGCTATATTAAATTCACCAACTGACCAGCTCTTTTAGGTCCATAGAACTACCAGCTCTATTAGATCTAATAACTACTAGCTCTATTAGGCCCATCAATAACCAGCTCTGTGTTGGCATTCTATCTATTATTAGTTATTACTAATAACTAATTATTAGTGGTGTTACGCCTGGAGAAAAATATAGAGCATCATGCAAGACACGCGAATGATTGCAGGCTTTCATACAGGACATTATGTCAGTATATCATGTCCACCTCAAACCAGTGAACGAATACGAAAGGCCCAAATAATTAACAGTTCGAACCCATGACACGTGGCGAACTACGTCACTAGTGACTATCGTTCACTACGGATGAACGATTCGTGCGAAAAATAGTTTGTATACAGGCAAACACAATTCCTCAAATAAAAATGGACATGTGCTAGCGTGTAGTAACATGCTACAATATATTACCACAAATCTATCCTTAACATCTCGTTATATGATAAGAAACTCTATGCAGAGCGATACAACAGGAGGCAATCTGATCATCAGAAGCAGGCCCCCGTCGAACAAGTGTTTCGGCCCTGTATACTCCTTTACACTCTAAGGGGGGCGGGCCCACCTGGGTCATGGCTCCCAAGTGTCTCCGCATCCTGTTGTCTTGTGTAGGAAATGAACCCACTCCACCTTGGTTGCAGCTTTAAAATCCACAATTCTGCCAGCCGGAGGCAATTGTGAAAGTAACCCTTATGTTGAAAACAATTTATTGTGCCATAACACACCACGCCTAGGAACAAACACTGACCCACCTGCGCAAAGCCAACGATGCTTGAAGCTACTTGCACCCGACACCTGATATAAAATACGCCGCGTGTTGCCTGTAAACCACTGTCCCTTCACCAATACAACGAAAAACTCAATGTATTGCGGACTTTCCGGATGTTTCCTGTAACGCAGGTGGGGATAGAGTTTACTGTCCCGAGTTCCATAGCCCATTGCGGTTGTTCCACAGCCAGCATGATGCCTTTTCCACAGTTTCACTAAGCTTCTTCAGTGCCCTTGTTCTCGACTGTCCCCTCAGTCCCAACAGTTTCAATAAATCATACACTGATGCAACCACGAGCCCTCGTGCACCTACCTCAACAGCCACGACCCTTGCAGTGAACCCATCGTGTCTCAGATCCGCGGCCAGATCACTATTAATAATTTAATTTAATAGTTGCCCATCGCAAGCGAAGATGGCGAACCAGATCACTATACTTGGCAGCTTTGAACAAATGTTGCTCTTCCATTCTGGAATCAAATGGCACTGTCAGTTCAATCAATATAACTTGGTGCGATGATGAAGAATGCAGCACTTTATCCGGCCGTCTTTGAGATTTCCTGATACTCTCTGGATATGCCCCTTGTCCAGGTAGGTGTACTGCCATCTCCCAGTCATTTGCAGTCATGGAGAGATGGTACACTTCTACCTGATTTACTCGGTTTTGGGCATGCTGACTTTCCTGCTCTCAGAAAGTATGTGTTTGCGGTGTTCGGCCTGACATTGTTATTCGCCTTCTGTTGAGGATTGTTTCATGGCTTGCAAACATCTGGGTTTGAGCTCGATTCGGATGGTTGCACCACGGAACAACTTGGTTGAATAAATAAATGACATAGATCACATATATCTATGCATGACGCGTGAGACATAGTAAGGAGAGTCTTTGTGTGGCCGTGGAGCCTGACGGCAGTGTTTTGAAATGTGTGGCATGGCCACCTATTCAAGTGTATACTAGTGTAGAACTAGGAAAATATATATTACGGTAATGTAAAACCGGTAACCTAAAAGGATAATGTGTAAGGACCATTGAGTCCGAATATATATGTGTCGGTAGGATAAACCGCAATCATTGTTAGGATTAACGTAAGTCGTAATATATGAAACGCAGTTAGAATATATATAAGGCGGATAGAGCCTGGCTGTGTAAGCCAAAGTAAATTAATATATTAGACAGGGTATCTAATAGAATTAGCAGAATGTTTAATTCTGTATAAATATAAGAATGATGCCAAACAGTTTTGGTGGAAATATAAGCGAACGTTAATTATAACGATAATGTATTGGACAGACAATGTCGGTGAAATATAGACTCTACGCTATAATGTATCCAGTGCTCTTGATGTAAACGATATTTAGTAGTGTCTTTGATTCATGATGGAAGAATGAATCCTTATTAAATTATTATGTCGTCAAAAACTGGTCTTATTCAATAACGTATTCAAAGTTGCAGTTATGACTGTTTTTATGAAGAATGACCATTGACCTTCAAATGAATACATATGCTGTCACACTGATAATACGAAAATGAAACAATAAAACACGGTCATTCAAATATATATAAACTTTTATTGAAAGCAAGTTTAAAATTCTTTTACTTGAAAGAAGTATCAAGAGAATCCAGGGTTGTAATCAATATTGATACCGGGTGGAACACAGAACAGGAGATCAAATAATTGTACGAAACATAATACTATTCAAACCATAGAACGCCCATAACATCTTCATCTTTGCCAGCTCTATTGTCACAGCCAGCTCATTTAGCACTTTGTTGTGGCGCCATGTGTATCGCCCTTGCCATAATGACACCTTGCAAGCTGAGAGCACGTGTTCAAGTGTCTGCCTCTCATGGCACAGGGGGGCACTGCTCATCATCCGACTTTCCCCATCTCACAAGGTTTGTGGCCGATAGCAGGAGGTTATACATTGATCTAATAACGAAGCTGAGCCTAAGAGGTGCCATAAGCCATATATCATTCCATGTCAAGGACCTTTGCAGGGCTTCTTCCCAAATAGTCCATTGGCCTTGTTGGGCCTGCTGCACTGCTTTTTTGCAGCCTCTTATCATTCTCAGCTCCTCGTATCTCCTGAAATACCATGTCTCTGCGCTCCCTGCTTAATGCCTTGGACCACCAGCGGATGTCTCCATGACCAAATCTCCGTCCATTCGTTTGTGTGTGTCCTATTACGTCCCTCAGTTTGAGCGAATCTTGGGCAGTATCAACAGCTTCTTCCACTTTCTTCCCGTTTTTAGTGTGAGCTGAATGGACTTAACCACTCATCTGCTGACTCGCGTAGCATCATTGCAAGTCTTGCCTTTCCAACTTTGTACTCTTCAACAACTGACTTGAAATAAAGCAGAAGTTTTAACTTTTTGCAGTACAGTGCTACATCTGACAAACCTGGTGGTACCCCAAGCCATTTACTCATGAACTTGTTGACCTTCTGCTCTATATTTTCCACTGTACTTGTGCTTATTTCATATATAAGCAGTGGTCACAGCAATTTAGGAACTGGAGGCACCACAGTTTGAATTTTCCTAGGAGTCTGCTTTGGTCTATGATCTGTAGCCCACTGTCTGCCATTTCTATTGTCTGTTGCACTGCCTTAGAGTCTTTTAATGCCACATCGTACACCCTGCCAAGACTTTTAACAGGTTCCTTAATGACAGGAGGGATTCTTTGGTTGGAAACCATGAATATGACCTCTGCTATCTTCTCTTTCCTGACTGATAGGCTTCTCGACTTCTTGGGTTTGAAGCTCATTCTGCACCAGCTGACTAGTTCATCCAGGCGTGCTAACATCCTCTGGGCCTGATGCTCATCTGATGTCAGAATTGTTGTGTCATCCATGAATGCTTTCAACGGTGGCATGTGGCACATTCCACTGAGCTTTGGACCTATAGCCATTCCTTCAGTCGCATTGAGGATTACTTGTATAGCCATCACGAATAGTATCGGAGAGATGGTACATCCCATCGCAATTCCAACTTCAAGGCCAATACACTTTGTTGTGTACTCTCTGGTTGAAAATCTGACAGAGAACCCTGCGAAATACAGCTTCAGCATTGCTGCAATCTCTTGTGGAACATGATGTATTTCTAGCACCTGCCACAACATTTGGTGTGGAGCGGATCCATAAGCATTTGCTAGATCCAACCAGATTACATGGAGGTTTGTTCTGTCAGACTTTGCCTTTTGAATTGCTTCCCAGATCACTGTGGCATGCTCTAGACATCCTGGTATACCTGGAATACCTCCTTTCTGAATGGTAGTGTCTATGTACCCATTTGCCAGGAGGTATGTAGTGAGCCTTTTCGCCATCACTGAGAAGAATTTCTTTCCTTCCACATTAAGTAGTGAGATTGACCTGAACTGAATGATGTCTGTGGAATTTTGTTCTTTCGGGATATAGACTCCGTTCGCCTTTTTCCATTCCTTGCTTACAAGCTGGATTTTCCACACATTCTTCAGTAAACGGAGCAGTCGTTTGAGCACCTCAGGGCATCTCTTATACACAACATATGGAACACCGTTAGGACCTGGAGCTGACTTGCACCGAGCTTTCTGGACAATGCTTTCTACCTCTTGCATCGTTGGGGGCTTGGTGTTAAACTCAGCTCCTGGCTTACTAGGCCATTTAAGGCCTGCCATGCTGCTGAGCGGCTCATCTTTGCGACCATCTGAATAGGTCATTCTACGGTGTTCTTCCAGGTCTTCTTTCCTGATGGTTAGCGTTCCCGACCGTTCTTTGGCAAACTTGACGGGCTCCCTGAAGAATTTTTTCCTATCCCTCCGAGTGTTCTTTCTCTTTCTGCTCTACAAAGGGCATTATGTTGGCCTTTCAGGTGCTCCCAGACCTGTCGTAACCCTTCCTTCTCTGTTGCAACTGCGTTCTTAAACAGTTTTCGGGCATGCTTCTTCTGTTTCCTGATTTCTTCTATTTTAATTTCTCTTATACTTTTTCACGGTGCTTTACTTTCCCTTGCCTCCCGGACTCCAAACACTTTGCGACAGTGAAAATATATTATGTCGCCGAAGATTTCCAGCTTCTTCTCCAAAGTTATCTGCTTCAGGTTGTTATCCAACTCTTTTGCCAAGGCTTCGTCCAGCTGTTCCCAAAGCCCTTTTTCACTGGCAGGTGGAAACTTGATTGCATCTCTCTTCCCATCCAAGAAGTGTGTGAGATCATCATCAGGCAGATCAACTTGAATTGTACTCAGCACTGTGGATTGACTCCTGGCTGCGTTCTTCTAACGTCTTACCTGTCGAGACAGAGCGCTGTTGATCTCCCCCTGATGAACTCCCACACCCCTTTTTCGTTCTGTGAATTTTCATTCCTCTCTGAGTAGAGAATTTCCTACCACAGGCACATGGAAATTCCAGTCGTTGTTCAGAGCTCGAAGTCCGTGTAACGGGTCTGGTCGATTCCAGTGAGGTGCCTGTGGATTCATCATTCTTCCCCCCCCCCCCTTTTCGGTGAATCATTGGGGCATCTATCATTGTTGGGTCCTGTAGCAGTTGTATACAGCTTACGGGGTGCCAACCCGGTCAAACTCCCCCTTCCGGGTTTGGTGAAAACATTTGTGAGGAAATTATACTACACCAAAATAGTGCATTAAATTTTTTTATAACCCCCCCCCTCTCTCTTATTAAGTCCTATCTACGGTCCTGCAAGACATGCCTTGTTCTGGGATGTCAAGAAATAGCTGGAGACCACCAAACAAAACGAAAACACTTGGAGAAAGGAATTAGACGTATGGACATGATTTAGATAAAGAAAACACCGAAAGATCCTGAACAGATAACACAGGGCAGGAAGGGTTGGCGTTTAATTATTGACAATTCTGGTTCCACGGGAATCTAACGGGTAATGAATGAAATGAACATCACTAACTATTTGTTCATTGCATCGTTCATTCTGTTCTGTTTTTGTTTCCGGTGACGCCAATGACGCGAGTTAAATATGAAGTGAGAGGGGGTTTACATTTGGAAAAGGAACGAGTTGTGAGCTGTTAACACGTCGTGTCAATATCGCCCCCCCCCCCCCCCCTTTTCCTGCTATGGTGTAGTTATGGGATTCGTTACATATTATCGCAAGTTAAAAAAAAAAACATTTTGTCTCGTTTAGGCTAGGCGCGCCTATATTGTTTGGATTAAGAGGTATATTGTTTGCTATAGTTATTGACTTGTTGCAATGCTAGTTTGGGAGGAGGGAGAGGGGGGGGGGGGTTATTCTTTATCCTTTACCTTATAATAATAATAATAATAATAATAAATTCTTTAAGCACCAAACACGGCGCATAAGGCAGAAACCAGTGCTCTCCAGGTTGTAACATTATTTAGGCCCAACGTTCTTCCTTCTCTTATTATTGTTCTTCTGAGTGTTTCTTTTGCCTCTTACCCTCAGGAACCCAAGTGAGCGCCTGTAGTGGTATTCTGTTGTTTTGCATTCGTAGGACATGACCGATATATGACCATCGTCTTTTCCTTATACTATGTGATAATTGTAAAAAAATTGTAAATAACATTGATGTATTGACCTAAATAAAGGTTTTTATTAAAAAAAAAAATGTCCAAATAGAAAAGATCTTTTGGTCTGGTTTGTTGTTTTATGGCAAGTAGGATTTTGTTTCAAAACGAAAAAGAACAACAAAGAAAGCTCTCATTAAATTAGATCAGTGGCCATCTCCGCAACTAAGATCAACATCTTCCATCTAAATGGTACACTAAGCTCCTTCCTGTCCATCTCTTGATGTTATCTCCCCACTTGTTGCTTTGTCTTTCTCGTGCTCACTTGCCTTCAAATTCTCTGCTAATATGATTTTCATCAGAGTGTTATGCCTCATTATATGTCCGAATTGATTTATCTAACTTGATTTCATTCATTAATCCTCTTTTCTTTCTTAACTTTTTTTTCTGATATCTTTACATGAGTTGCGTCGCATTCTTCTGTATATCCAAATTTCAAGAATCTTTCTTCTAACTGTTTGCTAACTGTCCACGTTTGTGCGCCATATAGTAATGAAGAGCAGATGTAATACCAGAAGACTCTAATTGTTATTTAAAGTTCTCATTCGCACGCTTAATATCACTCTTCGATTATTTTATTCTTTCATATACTCCTTTCAAACAACAAAAATGCGTGATTTTTAAAACTACAAACTTCTCAGTCTCCAGTGATTTTGAATCGCACGAAACAAAATGTGTATCTTAAATGAAGAGATTATGTGGCGTACACCTAATTCCCTCTGCCTCTCTTTCTATTCATCACAGACCTAAAAAAACACACACACACAATCTGACGTGTAGGAATGTGCCGAGGATTAAAGGTAACTCGCTTTCACGCCATCACGCATGATCTATAATACTCACCTTCTGTAAAGGGGCCGCCTATGCACGTTGCTATGACAACAGGAAGAAACAAACTGTACCTTTTGGTGATCATTGTTGCCTATGGATAATGAACATTACAGTGCTTGTCCTATACGTTAAAAAATAAAACACATACACATTTGCCAAAGGAATTCTATTAGACCTAGTAGCATTCGTAAAGCGATAATTAGCCAGCGCGCCACATGCCTACACAGAAATTACAATCGATTCCGTGTAAACTTATGAAGACTCGCCGAGCGACTAGACTTAACACACCAGAATATAAACATAGCTAAAATTTAAAACCACATCCTGATACTACGTCTAAAATATAACGTTGACATGACAGAAATCTTCAGCTGTAAATCTCCAAACATCAACCACTCACCGAAACGAACGCAAGAACACACTACGTGAAATAAGAAAGATTGACGCTAGCCAAATGCCTACATCGGGGAATCAACCCCCGCGTTTTACCCAGCCGGCAAGTAAAACCGATATAACCAAAAAAGAGAAACGCATAGCTACTGAAGGCACACACATAGCCATAATTTTGACATTCAATAACTTTTTTAATTTAATGAGTTAATTGTTCAAATTGCACAAAAGAATACCTTAGGGTTCAACCAATCAATTGACAGTTGTTTTGCATCTGGGTCACGAGAGTTTTTGGCGTATGGGCTTTCCCGTTAGTATGGTGTGTGGCCTCCTCTTGCATCGATCAGCGACTGGCATCTTCTGGGCATGGATGTATAAAACCGGTGCCAAAGTCGACTGATGGTACTCTGATGCACGTTTAGATGCCTGGCAACCTGACTTTGACTTTCGCCTGCGTGCAAACGGCCAATAGCAATGTTCCTTAAATTTATCGATAGAGACGGCATAAATGTCTGCTTGAAAATTAACTGAATTTTTTGTGTGTAGCGTTATCCTTTTATAGGGTTTCAGTTGCGTAGTCAGTGAATAGTGTTCACCCCAAATGTTGTTGCTTTCACATGCGCGCAACATGAGCTGTGGTCAAAAATTGCGTCATATACACTATTGACCACTGCGTTGTAACGATTACAAAAACGAACGCAATTCAGGTCAACACGTGCATGTGGCACTGTAAAGAACATTTGAGGCTGGTTTTTATATACCCTAACACCAAATTTTACTTACAAACTCATAAAAACGCGCCCTCGGATAGCTATGCGTTTCTTTTTTTGAACAGTATAGATATACGCAGCATAATTTTGTAAATAAAGAACAAAGGGAATAACATTCTCATTGACTCATTCCTGGACAGACAGTTATATCAAAACTGGACAGACAGTTATATCAAAACTGGACAGACAGTTATATCAAAACTGGACAGACAGTTATATTATATTGCTTTGGTACGTATTTCTGTTAGGTTTTTCAATTTTCTTGTATTATCATTGTACTTTTTCCATCTGCTTGTATCGCTCATTTTGTATTGTTTCTTATCATCGTATGTTTTTGTAGTACCTATTACTATATGTAATTCTTGTCTTTGTCACCTGTTTGTGGCTGACGAAGGGTAAAACCCGAAACGTCCCTTGTATCATGTGAACTGTTATTTGTAAAACTGATTCAATACCGTTTTATTAGTTTATAAACTTATATTCCTTACCAGTTTTACAGCAGCCCCTTAATTTATTTACAGACAGTTATATCAAAACTGGACAGACAGTTATATCAAAATAAGAATACAATAGGCAAGGGGAGCTGTCATTGCTTGGGGACATTTATGGAGATCAACGAAATCTAATCCAACACAAAAATAAGAATCTTTAACTCAAAAGTCAAATCAGTCCTATTGTATAGATCTGAAAAGTGGAGAACAAAATCATCAAACAATAAGCTTCATTCTGTCATAAATGGATGATTGCGTAGAATAGGAGATTGAAATGGTATGATTAGATCACTAATGTGGAACCGATGACAAGAACCAGTAGAACAAGAGATGAGAAGAAGACGCTGGCGATGGATATGACAAACAATGAGACAACCTGTTGATAATATTACAAGGCAACCCTTGTTCTTGAATGCCCAGGGTAGGAGAGCGAGAGGGAAACAGAAGAATACACGGAGAAGGGAACAGGTGACAGATATGAAAGGAATGAGGAAGTCGGTGAAAGACCTTGAGCTGATTGCACGTCACAGGAAGGCTTGGCATAAGCCGATGCTCCGTGGGAAGTTGATGGATAATAAATGAATGAAATACAGGGGGCAGTCTTACTTTGTCTCTTCACAGATCCCTGGGACTACACGAGGCCGCTGCTCAATATTCAACCTTAATCAGATGATAATATGCCCCAATGGGATCTTGCTGCATTTTGTATGATTCGCTTATCCCAAGAGGCACCCAGTCTTTGAGCGTGAACTACTAGTCTCACATCGCATTCCATCCACTCTCCCCTTAAATTATGCATGCTATACTCCCGCCCCCCCCCCCCCCCTTCCCCAATTTGCATCCACCTTATTCTATTTTCCCTCTGCTAGTGAATTGTGATTCCACCCTCCACCCTTTATGCTTGTAGTATGGGGAACGGAACGAGTGAACGCATATTGTGTAGGGAAAAGAAAGAATGAACTCATATTTTGTTACCACTAATCTTGAAGAATAGTGGTGGGACAGTTAAGAGTGGACCCATATTGTTCTCTCTATTCTTGTAGTGTTGAGGGAGTGAACATTACTTTGTTATCTCTATTATTGTAGTATGGAGGGAAAAGAAATAAATAAAAGCATATTGTGTTATCTCTAATTTTTGCAGTATGGGAGAAATTGAAATAGTTAGCATTATTGTTATTGTCGTGAAACGAAGTGTAACCCACTACTTTGTTAATCACTATGTCGAGATACAGATTTGCTTCAACCAATCAACGATCAACGTTCACCAGTCTCTGAGACAGAATAAATTAACGGCCATCTTGTTCACGCAAGATGGCCGATGAAAACTGAATAAAATTAGGCTGTATGAGACCAGGTACAAAACCGGAGGAAACCAATCAACTTGCTCCGCCAGGAACCAACCGAAAGCTTTCCTCAAGTAGTTACTTGACTATATAATCGGGCGGATTTTATGCTAACCACGCAACCCCGAACTTGACGCCAGAGATACAGACTGAAGAGGGAGAAGCTGTCACCTTGATTTATGGTAACTTACCTGAGGGCATCGACCTGCAACCTACTTCACTAAGTCGCGTCAAAACCTGGCCAGTTTAAAATCTTAGGAGGGTAAATATTTTTACGATAACCGTTGGTATTTGTTGTGTGTCATTTATACTACCTATCAGGTTACTGATTGTATCTTGGGGGGAATTAAGTATAATGATTGTATTTCCTATTAGGATTGAATAGACGAAGACTAATAGGACTCATACTTCAACCTATTGTCTCCTATACTTCAATCTATTGTCAGTCTATAACTTCAGTCTATTGTCTCTGATAATTCCAAACTGCAATATAACCAAAACAGTCCTTGTTAGGACTCAATCTATTGTCTCCTATAACTCAATCTATTGTCGCATCTAACTCCAATCTATTGTCTCCTATAACTCCAACCTGATATATCACCAACCAGTCCTCGTCTCATATACTCCTATCATAAGAACATAACAATATTGTTAGGATATATGTTACCAGCTATTGTCAGAGAGGGCGTGATATAGTATAGGGGGAAGGACATTGTTGTATCACACCTAGGTGTACATATTATTGGATTTATTCATGTATTGATTTATATTATGGGATGTATTCATGTATAAAATGTATTCATGTATTGAATCTATATTATTGAATGTATCCATGTATTAGTTTATCAGAAAGAATGTTTTGCAAGTAGACACCTGTCTTGTCTCGCTATTGCTAAATCATACTGAGCCATGTTGTCATTCATCCCACATGCATACATCGGAGACACGCTCATTTCACTCACACTAGAAATAGGTGGGCTTGAGGACAGAAATTAGCCCCTATTTTTGCTTTGTTACAGGTTTAATTGTGTCCTAAAAAACCTGAGGTCGTATGTTCGAGTCAATCCCGCTGCCTGGAACTCCGCAGGAGCATAGAGGTTGACCAGACTCTACATCTTTGGTCCCCCTCAGTCTTGGGTGGGCTAAAGGAACGATACTCTGCCGGTGGTGTGAACCAAACAAAGAAGAACAGACTTAAGAGAGATGAGTACACATTAGTACCATTTCTGTCGGCATTGTGAGCATAGAACTGTCAATGAAGAAAACGTGAATTAGCGTAGCAAGAGACAATAATAAGATCATAGTGGATAAATTATACGTAAATAACAGCATAGCTGATAAACGTTTATATCCTTAATTAACAGCACCGCTGATATAATTTTTTTTCCTATAATTGGAAAACGTGTTGTAATATTTATAAATATAAATATTTGTAAATCATATGTAAACTTACCAATTCATTTCATTCCATTTTTTTTTTGCAACATTCACCTTTCAGCACAAGAGTAGATAGTGTATATATACTAAATAAAATATAAGGAAATTGTATTTTGAACGACTTGTCAATTTTATCATTGTTAAGTAAAAATCTGTTTCCTTGCTTTGTTTAATATCACAATTGGTTACACAGCAGAGGTGGCGCTTTATGTCGGTCTCTTCTATACTATTGTTTCGAGATCAGATCATTCACAGCCGTAACTAATTTGTGATACCAGTAGTCCTCTCAGACACTGGGACTTCACCATTTTCTGCAGAAATCCTATTTCTGTAATTGTCAGTACTATACTGATCCAAGAGCCAAAATAAAACCTCTCGCCACAGTTATAGTACTGAGAGAAAAGAAAGAGAGAACGCAATTTGAGGGTGAACACACATAGTGTTATCTCTATTTTTGTAGTACGAAGGGTGAATACATAGTGTTATCTCTATTTTTGTAGTATGAAAGATGAATACATATTGTGTTATCTCTATTTTTGTAGTATGACAGATAAACACATATTGTGTGATCTCTGCTCTTGTAGTATTGAAGGATGAAAACTATCGTGCATTTTCAATCTTTGAATAAAACACCATTTCAGGTGTTGCCATCCTATGTTCTTCTCAGTGAGTATCGGACAGCCTATGTTTTAATAACTACCCATCGGTATGCTGAGGCATTAAAAAATGTGTAAAGTAACTGACTGTTGAGAAAAACTACCGTAAGACCAGTCACATGACTGCGGCCAGTAACATTAAGAGAGTGGACAGTACATGGCATAGTCAGTCCCTAGGTGAGCTTGGATGAGCCCTGGGTCACTTCCTATTGTAAGGCTCCCTCACTATTTGACAAGAGGGATAACAATATTTTAATGTAAAGAAAGGCGTGCTAAACAACGCTGAGGTGAGGCCCCCGTGTGTGCTGATCAATCAATCAATCAATACCCTTTAGCTCCCCGAGGAGCATAGACCTTCAACAAACACATGCCAAGTCTTCCTGTCCTGTAAAAGGTAAAGGTAAAGGATCCCGTTACATGCCCATTGAGGCATATTGGGAATATTCTGTCCTGTGCCAGCCGCTAAAGTTCTTTCCATGTTTTCCTCATCATTTTCACCTCTGTATCCAGTTCTTTTCTCCATGTGTTTTTTTTTACTTCCTCTGCCTCTCTTTCCCTGTGGATTCCAGAACAAGAACTGCCTTGTAATGCCATCAACAGGTTTCCTCAATGTGTGTCTGATGCGTGCACCATATTATGAGAGATGGTGCCCGTGGTCTGGTTTGTGTAGTGTGCAGATGATGTACAGTCAAACAATGATCATACAAAACAGGGCAATCCACACAAGGACGTCAGTTAACTCACGACGTATAAAGTCAATGATGCTTGTAACAGCTAGTGACGTTTTTCTGTATCATTTATTGTGGACGCCACAGTGACAAAATGTATACGCGAATATGTAGGTACATCAGACAGTCATTATCACAGCAACATAGTCAGTACAGCAATGGACGGTAGACGGCATCATAATAAAGATGAATCATATGCATGTTATACATCATAGTACTGTAAATGTAATCAGGTGGAAATCATGCGAACGAAAGTAGCAGGGGCGTTCATAAGACCGAAAGGCATAACATTCCATTGAAATAGACCCCTAGGTGTAGAAAAAGCAGTAAGAGGTTTGGCATGCTCTGCTAAAGGCACTTGCCAATAACCTTTAGACAAGTCAAGTTTAGTGAAGAATCTAGAATTAGAAAGTTTAATCAGTAGATCTTCTAACAAAGGCATCGGTTCAGCATCGAACTTTGTGACCTGATTCAATTTGCGATAATCAACGCAAATTCGTATGTTCTTATCTTTCTTCCGGACAATAACCATGGAAGAAGAATATGGTGAAGTCGATGGTTCAATTATATTTAATTGAATCATTTCATCCAATTCCTTTTCCACTTGCGACTGAAAGTGTATAGGGATAGGATAAGACCTAACCCTAATAGGATTACTGTCGGTAAGAATTATGTCATGTTCTATGACATCTGTGTGTCCAGGAATGTCAGTGAGAACATCCTGAAATGTTTGTAACATCGACGAGACTTGTCGATGTTCGTCACCAGAAAGATTAGGAGAAACAGAAACGTTTTTCCAAGATTCCGTGGAATGTAGTGGAACCACTGGAAGGGGAAGATTGACATCAGAGAAAGTAGATTCCTCATCCTGTATGACAGACAGGGATGAGTAATGACCATGAGGTGCAGGAGAATCATCCGTTGCCTGGAAAATAGGCAGCAAATAGTCCGGACGTTCGTGAAATTCCGAAAGCATGTTTATGTGGAAAGTTTTATGCTTTCCATCAATATCGACCACATAGTCAACATCGGAAATCCGAGAGACTATTGCATACGGACCTTTCCATGCAATAAGAAGTCTATTTTCCCTACTGGGGAGTAGGACGAATGCTTTGTCACCTGGACAAAGTTGTCGTAGACATCTATTCTTGTTAGCAAACTGCCTTGCCTTCTCTTTAGCAATTTCTGATGAAGCAGTTGCTAGTTTACATGCCTCAATGATCTTTTGCCTCAGAGCAATGACATACTCATATGAGGATTGAGTTTCATCGCTAATATCATCGGCAGTGATGAGATCGTGTAATAAAGACATAGGGCCGCGCGGACGCGCGCCAAAGACAAGTTCGAAGGGAGAAAACCCTGTGTGTTCATTTGGGACTTCTCTATAGGCAAAGAGAGCCGCGGGTAAAACCCTGTCCCAATCTTGAGGATGATCTTCAGTTATCTTACCAAGCAAAGTCTTGAGCGTTCTATTCAGACGCTCAACTAACCCATTAGACATAGGATGATAGATACTACTGAGAGATCGTTTAATATGTAAGGTAGACATTACCTGTGACATAGTGTCAGATATGAGTTGAGTGCCATGGTCTGACAATATTTCTCTGGGGAACCCCAAGCGAGAAAATATCAGCCAAAGAGCATCTGCGATATCTGTAGTAGATATGCTCTTAAGAGGAATAGCCTCTGGCCAACGTGTGCACATATCGACACATGTAAGGATAAACTGATGTCCTCTGGCCGACTTGACCTTAAAAGGGCCAATAATATCTATGGCCATTTTCTGAAACGGCCGAATAGGGATGTCAGCAGCCTGGATAGGCGCAGCATGTCGTGGTCCTCTAGATTTAACCTCCTGACATACCTTGCATGATCGGCAGTAAATACGAATGTCCTTGTTGACAAAAGGCCAAAAGAAAGCCGCAAGGACTCTCGACTTCGTACGGGAAAAACCCATATGTCCAGCACATTGCGAGTCATGAGCATGTTGCAATATTTGCACTCTCATGCTCTTGGGAACAAGAATTTGCGAATGTGCCGACGTAGTCGAATCTTGTACCATACGTACAAGTACGCCGTTTCTCATTGCAATCCAAGATTTTCTATTTGTATCATGATTCGGATCACCTTTCTTCGCAAGAACGAAGAATTTTTTTAAAGAAGGATCTTCTTCTTGCAATTTTATGAAAGAGTCACGAGTGATGACTAAGTGACTATCTTGGCTATCAACTTCATTATCACCATTCAGTGAAGTTTCGGGTGTTTGTAGAGCTTGTGCTCTTGTAACCACTGCATTTGTAGCTTGCATGTTATTATATTCCCAAGCAGCAATCTGCTGTGGGGTACACTCCCTAACTCCGTGAATACGACCAATAATAAGGTCCGCAATAGGATTAGGTAAGAGACAAGCATGCACATCTCCAGTAAAGAAAGGAGTGGCAATGCGAATTACAGCAGTAGGATATTTTTCTAGAGTGCCGCCAAATGTGACACATTTAATAACCTTTCCTGTAGCACAAGATGGATCTACAAGCGATTGTCTAACACCAATAGTGGTGCATCCGGAATCGAAAAGTAGTGAGACCGGAGTATCATTAACAAGACCCTTATGTAGGATTAAAGAACCCCTCCCGTCATGCGCAACAGCAGCAGGAAGAGCGGGAAGAGGGTGACCACAACTCAAAGTAGTTATGGTACTCGGTTCGAATAAAGTACTGCATTGGGGGCATTTGTTTGCTCTCTCAAAGTCAAAAGCAGAACCAGTGACAGCGTCAAAGTTTTTATTATCAACAACCTGATTACAGGCTCCCTGAGTTTCCTGTTGTACAGAATTAGCCTGCTGATATCTCTTTTTTTTGTGTTGAGATCTACCGCGACTATTATTACCTCTGAAGTTATCAGAGTTATTATTATCTCTGAAGTTATTGTTGTCTCTATTGTAATTGTTATCCTGGTTCGAATTCCAGTTTCCACGATTACTATCATGTCCACATTGATGCGAACATCTATTTGTTTGGTTTTGAGGTCTTCGGGAGGAATAACCTCTATTACCATATCCTCTTTTGAAATGCCTATAATTATTAGGGTGATAGTAACGAGCACTATCAGGTTGTCTCCAATTCTTCGAAGAAGAATCACCATGAAATTGATTTCCATGATTTTGAAAGTAATTACCGTTACTCTTTCTATCAAAATTTTGTTGGGATCTACGAGCAAAGTTTTGACCATACGGTGCTGCCGAAGCAACTGGTAAACCTTCTTTCACCTTAGAGTTACCAATGGTTATGTGTGGGTGCGCAGTTACATACTGGCAACAGAAATCTTCCATTTCTTTTATTGTTTTAGGTTTACGTTCATGAAGGAAAGCAAGGAAAGACTCATTGACAGACGACATGACTTTGTCTCTAAGTATTAAGTCCATAAGTGCTTCATAAGTTTTTTCCGTCTTAGATAGTTCAACCCATCGTGAGAAAGTAATGCGTATTCTTGCAATAAACTCGGAGAATTCAACTCCAGTTTCAGGCAACATGTTTTTAAATTGTAGACGATAGCCGTCTTCGTTAAGCTGATATTTCTTTAACAAAGCGGCCCTGACAACCTCATAATTGTTCTTGTCAGGTTCATCCACCATATTTAACATACTTAGAGCTTTACCTGTCAGTATCCCTGATAACTGATAAACATATTTTGCTTTGTCTATGTTATGAGCTTTACATGCTTGTTCAAATCTGTCCAGATAGAACATTATATCATCACTGGAAGGACTAAATGTTGGTAACTTAATCTTAAAAGTATCATTATTAGCCTTATCAGAAGATGAACCCTTGTTTGAATCATTACCATTACTCATGTTCATCAATTTCAACTTTTCCAACTCTAAAGCTAAGAGTTTTTCTTCATGTTCCATTTTTGCTTTCCTGTCATCAGCCTCTCTCTGTAATCTTCTTTCCTCAGCCTGAGCCTGTATTTCTAGTCTTTTATTCTCAGCTTCTTTCTCCAGTCTTTTATTCTCAGCCTCTTTCTGTAATCTTCTTTCCTCAGCCTGAGCCTGCATTTCTAGTCTTTTATTCTCATCTTCTTTTTCAAGTCTTTTATTTTCAGCCTCTTTTTCAAGTCTTTTATTTTCAGCCTCTTTTTCAAGTCTTTTATTTTCAGCTTCTAGTTGTAGCTGGAGTTTTCTCTCCTCAGCTTCTGATTCCCTTTTCTGTTTTTCCATTTCCATTTGGAATTTTCTTTCATCTGCCTGCATCTGCAGTCTCAGATTCTCAGAATCTATCTTTTTCTGCTCAGCTTCTGCTTTCTGTCTTTTTTCCTCAGACTTCAGCGCTTTGTTATATAGAGCAGTAGCATACTCTTCCAACTTATCACCAGTCTTACCCAGGGATTTACCCTGTTCAATAAAGTACTCAAGTGTAGACATGTTGTCTAACATATGAGTCCAAAAACCTGAAATAATTAACTAATTTATTTCAAACCTAAGTGTCATTCTTCATAATTCATAACCCTCCACTCCCAAAGGAGCATAGGCCTTCAACAAACACATGCCAAGTCCTCCTGTCACGTGCCATCATCTCAAGATCTTTCCATGTTCTCCTCATCATTTTCACCTCTGTTTCCAACTCTCTTCTCCATGTACTTCTTGGTCTTCCTCTGCCTCTCTTGCCCTGGGGGTTCCAGAACAAGGACTGCCTTGTAATGCTATCAACAGGTTTCCTCAGTGTGTGTCCTATCCTTCGCCATCGTCTTCTTCTCATCTCTTGTTCCACTGGCACTTGTCCAGTTCTTGTCATCAGTTCCACATTGGTAACCTTGTCATACCATTTTAATCCCTCTATTCTACGCAAGCACCCATTTATGAAAGTCTGTAGCTTTTTGGTTGTTGTCTTTGTTGTTCTCCATGTCTCCGAGCCATACACTAGGACTGACTTCACATTTGAGTTGAAGATTCTTATTTTCGTGTTGGATCCTATTTCTCTTGATCTCCATATATTTCCCAATGCAATGAAAGCTCCTCTTGCTTTTTGTATTCTTATTTTGATATCGCTGTCTGTCCCTCCAACTTTATCTATATTACTGCCAAGATATGTGTATGATTCTACATCTTGAATTGGCGTTTCTTCAAGTTCAACCCTGTTTTCATTACCTGCATTTATTCGCATTATTTTTTGTCTTTTCCCTGTGTATTTTCAGACCCAATTGCTGTGACCTCTCATCGAGTGTTTTCAATTTGTCCTGCATCTGATTACGGTTATGGGACAGGAGAGCCAAATCATCAGCAAAATCCAGATCATCCAACTGCTTAGTCAGAGTCCACTGGATTCCATTTCTGTTGTGTGTTGTCGATGATCTCATAACCCAATCTATTGCCAGCAAGAAAAGAAATGGAGACAAGAGGCATCCCTGTCGCACTCCTGTTCTTATCCCAAATGGTTCTGTAAGCTGTCCTTCATGAAGAACTCTGCACGTCATGTCTTCATAGGTTTTCTTTATTAAATTAATGATCTTCAGGGGAACTCCATAATGCTTCATCAATTTCCAAAGTGATTCTCTGTCCACACTGTCAAATGCTTTTTCGTAGTCCACAAATCCGATGTATAGTGGTGAATTCCATTCCAGACTTTGTTCAACTATTATTCTCAAAGTGGCTATCTGGTCTGTACATGATCTGTTTTGTCGAAAACCTGCTTGTTCATCTCTCAATTTCTTGTCTATGGACTCCTTTAATCTCTCAAGGATAATCCTGTTCAATACCTTTCCTGGCACTGATAGTAACATTATTCCTCTATAATTTGTGCACTCTTGTAGATTTCCCTTCTTAGGCAACTTAACCAGATATCCTTCCTTCCATTCTGCTGGTATCTCTTCTTTTTCCCAGACTTTACCAAGTAATTTATATAACATCTCTGTAGCCGTGTCGATATCTGCTTTGATGGCCTCTGCTGGAATGCCATCAGGTCCAGACGCTTTTCCATCTCTTAGAAGCTTTATGGCTTTCTTTATTTCTTCCTTCGTTGGTCTTTCACCGTTAATTTGTAGCTCTTCTTCTGCTGGCTGGATGTCCGGCGGGTTTTGTGGAGCTGGTCTATTGAGAAGGTCCCCAAAATATTCTGTCCACCTCTTCATTTGCTCTTGTGTATTGCTGAGCAATTTCCCATTCTTATCTTTTTTTTTTTTTTTTTGTTTGCTTGTATTTTCCTGTTAGCTTCTTTGTGCTGCTATACAGTTCTCTCATATTTCCTTTGGCTGCAGCATCTTCTGCCTCTCTTGCCAACTCCTCAATATACTTCCTCTTGTCTCTTTTGATACTTCTTTTTACTTCTTTGTTTGCTTCTGTGTACACTTCTTGAGCCTTGGCTTTGGAACTTCTGGTTTTGCTTGTGTTTAACTCTGCTTTCTTGTTTTTTCTATCTTTTATCTTATTGATGGTTTCTGTTGTTATCCATGCTTTTTGTTGTCTTTCCCTTTTCCCCAGTATTTCTTCACATGTCTCCTTCCATACCGTTTTGACCTGCTGCCAATAGTCTTCTGTATTCTCTACATCTTCCAACTGTTGGAGCACTTGGAATTTGTTGGATACTGTGACCGCAAATTTGTCTCTTGTTTCTTGATTTCTTAGCTGTCCTACATTAAACTGTTGTCTATAATTTTGCATTGTTGCATATCTCTTGAGTTTCATTTTTACTTTGGCTATCAGAAGATGGTGATCTGATGCCACATCTGCTCCTCTATATACCTTTACATCCTGCAATGATGATCTAAACTTCTTCTTTATGCATATATGATCGATCTGATTTTCTGTTCTATGGTCTGGTGATATCCATGTTGCCTTGTGTATTCTCTTATGTGGAAACATGCTTCCTCCTATAGCCAGTTGATTTGAAGCACAGAAGTTTGCGAATAGTTCTCCATTTTCATTCATTACTCCTAGCCCATGTTTTCCCATGACTTCTTCAAATCCGGTATTGACTGTACCTATCTTTGCATTCATGTCACCCATCAAAATTGTGATGTCTCTTCTTTTTACTTTATCCATAATTTCCTGTAGTTTAGTATAAAATGCTTCTTTCACAGACTCTTCTTTGTCATTAGTTGGTGCATAACATTGGATGACATTGACATGAATTTTCTTTTTAGCTGTTTTGAAAATAGCTGTTATTATTCTGGGTCCCACAGCTTCCCATTCAATGAGTGCTTTCTGTGCTTCTTTAGATAACATAAGAGCTACCTCTTCACTGTGGTGTGAACTTTCGTCTTCGTGTCCTGAGGACAGCACCAATTCACCTGTGATGAGTTTCTTCCTGTCTACCCCCTTCCACTTTGTTTCACACATTCCCAGAACCTCGATTTTGTATTCCCTCATTTCTGCTGCTACTTGTGCCACTTTCCCTTGTTCGTTCAATGTCCGAACATTCCAGGAAACCTAAGTGTAACAAGTCTTAATTAAGCACTTGTATATTCACATCACATTATATTATCCCAGTCTCTGTGGGAAAACAAGTCTCCAATCAAAGAACTTGTATATGAAATGTCAACAATCAATTCTTTATCATAAGTGCACTTCTCATTCAATAGTGCATGACACTATTCATCATTCATTTATCATCAGTGTAGTAGTAACAGTGCATTAGCTCATAACTAATTACTATAACTGTAAACAATGACTATGTAAACACAAGCAGAATGTAAACATTGAAAATGTAAACAATGTAAACAATAACAATGTAAACAATAACAACGATCAGCAACAATACAAAAACATTCGCAGAAATCAACTAAAAATAAAGCGGAAATTAAAGAAATATCACAAAAAATGTGACGATATCTGCGAGGATATTAGACAATACACATGACACCACAGTGTATAAACAAAAATTTTGTATAAAACTAAACTATAGTAAAGAGGAGGCTAACAAATACAAACAAATCAAAACAAAACTAAAGAATGCGAAATAATAACGAAAACAATATTAACACATGTCATCACAACTAACATAAATAGCAACAGAAGTCGCTTAGCAAATTTCGCTATGGGAAATTTGCCTACCCTACAGAACACTCTCAATAGAAGACCTCTATGACGTGGTATGATCTATAGGAGTCGCCACCCAGCCAGACCCGCAGAAATATAAAGATATAAATATACAAATAACATATAAACATTTAACATATAACAATAGAATGAGATGATACACAGAAGACTCAGTAGAAGTATAAGGGCACAGTTTACATACAAACAGGCCACTTAACTTATAGGCTTCCAATCGTAGAACAGCAGAAAAAACAGATGTCAATCAACATCCTAAAGAGCGAAGCTCCAACGATGATGGCACATCTGAACTGCTTCCACTGCTAACACGATGGTACTTGAGCTTCTGAAATACTGTATGTTGAGTTGTTTCGGCACTTGACCTTCTAATCCAATAGTAAATTGATGGAAATCGGTACTTGGCCTTCTTCAGAAAACAACCCGTTTCAACCGGCACTTGACCTTCACAAAAAATGACAGCACTGGAACCTTGACAGCAGCAACTTGCTTGACTTGCGTTAAAAGACAACAGCAGGCCGTGTTATCCGGCAATATGCAACAACGCCGGGTACTGTCAAATTTCTGTTTCAGTCAAAAAATTGCAATTTTGACATTTACCGGACAACGCCGAGTACTTTGAAAATTTTGAAGATGTTGACTGTCTTGAAGAATGTTGAAGTGTTGACTTGAAGGATGCCGTTTGTTGAAAATGAAGTGGGTAAGGGACCCCGTGTTTGCTGGTACCAGAGCAAACCAGCTTATGGCCACCAAATGATGCGTGCACCATATTATGAGAGATGGTGCCCGTGGTCTGGTTTGTGTAGTGTGCAGATGATGTACAGTCAAACAATGATCATACAAAACAGGGCAATCCACACAAGGACGTCAGTTAACTCACGACGTATAAAGTCAATGATGCTTGTAACAGCTAGTGACGTTTTTCTGTATCATTTATTGTGGACGCCACAGTGACAAAATGTATACGCGAATATGTAGGTACATCAGACAGTCATTATCACAGCAACATAGTCAGTACAGCAATGGACGGTAGACGGCATCATAATAAAGATGAATCATATGCATGTTATACATCATAGTACTGTAAATGTAATCAGGTGGAAATCTCCATCCTTTTCTATAACAGCCAGGAGATAACAAGATGTATGAGATCAGTTCACTCTCCTTAATCCGACTTCAGTAAGACAGGCACGTCTTCTGAAGTAGCAATAATGTCCTCAAAAAATCCTCTAATTAACAAAAGGTTTCAAACCTAGTTCATGTAGCGAAGTAGAAGTAATAGTCCTTGGGACATGCATCAACCCGATGCGGTACAATGTAGCAATATATGAGCTGAGAAACATCTCGTGATGAAGACTTTCAAAGACAGGCTACGAATCAAATGTCACTCACGAACAGATATCGATAAAGTTAATGTAAATGTAATTTACCTTGCCTTCAGGAAATAACCACAGAAATAATACGCCTCCCGGCGTGTGGAAATACACTAGAGGTATCATCTCGAATAAACGAAATATCCATAAGAGGACTTCATATTCCTGAAGAACAAGAAAAGCACAGACGCTCACAAAGACGTCTTGCTCGCTATCCAAATCTTCGCTCTCTGACTGCTGGGCGGAAATCGTTCGACAAAGACCCAAGACTTAGACATGCGCAGTCCAGCGCGATTCGACCACAGCTCAGATAACTTGAAACGCAAGGACCTTTACTAAGAACCAGGTTAAGAATGATTACCTTATAAGGATAACACAACAGGTTGCCAACCGCTTTCTGAGAAAAGCGGCCTAGCAAGTCCATACATGGACACGATTCAAGAACGCATAACAAACTTAACTGCCATCGACACCAACGCGAGAAGACAACTGCTTACAATGAAAAGTGACTATAAATTTCATAAGATTGTTTCCCTTTCATTACAAAATATATATATTGTACACAAAACGATGTTGCGAGAATTTCTCACGCAACATATCCTATCCATCGCCAGCGTCTTTTTCTCAACTCTTGTTCCACTGGCACTTGTCTGGTTCTTGTAATCAATTCCACATTTGTGACTTTGTCATACCATTTCAGTCCTTTTATTCTGCGTAAGCACCCGTTTATAAAAGTCTGTAGCTTTTTGGTTGTTGTTTTTGTTGCTCTCCATGTCTCAGAGCCATACAATAGGACTGACTTGACATTTGAGTTGAAGATTCTTATTTTTGTGTTGGACTTGATTTCTCTTGTTGTCCGTAAGTTTCCCAATGCAATGAAAGCTCCTCTTGCTTTTTGTATTCTTATTTTGATATCATTGTCTGTCCCTCTGACTCTGTCTATATTACTGCCAAGATATGTGTACGATTCTACATCATTTAGTGGCATTTCTTCAAGCTCAACCTTGTTTTAATTTCTTGCATTTATTCTCATAATCTTTGTCTATTCCCTGTGTATTTTCAGGCCCACTTGTGACCTCTCATCGAGAATTTTCATTTTCTCTTGCATCAGGTTGTGGGGCAGAAGAGCCAAGTCATCTGCAAAATCCAGATCATCAAGCTGTTTAGTCAGATTCCACTGGATTCCATTTCTATTGTGTGATGTCAATGTTTTCATAACCCAATCTATTGCTAGTAAGAAAAGAAATGGAGATAAGAGGCATCCCTGTCTCACTCCCGTTCTAATCCTAAACGGTTCTGTAAGTTGTCTTTCATGAAGAACTCTGCATGTCATGTCTTCATAGGCCTTCCCTATTAAGTTGATGATCTTCATGGGAACTCCATAATGCCTCATCAATTTCCAAAGTGATTCTCTGTCTACACTGTCAAATGCCTTTTCATAGTCCACAAATTCCATTCCAGACTTTGTTCAACTATTATTCTCAATGTGGCTATCTGGTCTGTGCAGGATGTTTTGTCGAAAACCTGCTTGTTCATCTCTCAGTTGTTTGTCTATGGACTCTTTTAATCTCTCAAGGATGATTCTGTTTAATACTTTTCCTGGCACAGATAGTAACATTATTCCTCTATAATTTGTGTACTCGTAAATTTCCCTTCTTAGGCAACTTGACCAGATAACCTTCCTTCCATTCTGCTGGTATTTCCTCTATCTCCCAGACTTTGCCAAGTACTTTGTATAATATCTCTGTAAGATTAATCAACATCTGTTTTGATGGCCTCTGCTGGAATTCCATCTGGACCAGCAGCTTTTCCATCTTTCAGATCCTTTATGGCTTTCTTTATTTCTTCCCTACTTGGTTGTTCACAGCTGATTAGTAGCTCCTCTTCTGCTGGCTGGATGTCTGGAGGATTAGTTGGAGCTGGTCTATTGAGAAGTTCCTCAAAATGTTCTGTCCATCTCTTCATTTGTTCTTGTATATTACGAAGCAATTTTCCATTCTTATCTTTTATGAGGCTATTTGCTTGCTTATATTTCCCTGTTAGCTTTTTTGTGTTGTTGTACAGGTCCCTCATACTTCCTTTGGCTGCAGCTTCCTCTGCTTCCCTTGCCAACTCTTCAATATACTTCCTTTTATCTCTTTTGATGTTTCTTCTTACTTCTTTGTTTGCTTCTATGTACACTTCGTGAGCCTTGGCTTTGGAGCTTCTGTTTAAATCTGCTGTCTTGTTTTTCCTGTCTCCTATCTTACTAATGGTTTCTGTTGTTATCCATGCTTTGTGCTGATGTTCTCTTTTTCTCACTACTTCTTCACGTCTTGTTCCATATATTTGTTACTTGTTGCCAGTGGTCTTCCGTATCTGCTTCATCTTCCAGCTGTTGGAGTACTTAGTAGTTGTTGGATATTGCGATTGACAATTTTTCTCTTATGTCCTGATTTCGTAGATATCCCACATTATACTGTTGTCTATAGCTATATACTGTTGTAAATTTATTGAGTTTTAATTTTGTTTTAGCCAAAAGAAGATACCACATCTGCATGTGAGCTGATGCCCGGGCCAAATGGCCCTGCAGGTTCCCACTCTCGTAGGGCCTCTAAAATCATCTGCTGCATTCCTTTCATACGCCCTGCCACGTTGGCAGCATTGTCATACGATTGTCATCTGCACATAGAAAAATCTTTGTACAAGCCTGCCAAAGAGAATCCAACATTTGGTTTGCCATATCTTCTCTTGTGTGGCTTTCCAGCTTGAGGAATGTTTTAAAAAATATTTGTTTGGGGGTGGCCCCTGTTGGGCTGGTGCCCTATGCACGTGCTTAGTGTCATCATCATCATAATCACCCCTTCAGCTCCCCAATGAGCATAGGTCTTCAACAAACTTGTGCCAAGTCTTCCTGTCCTGTGCCATCATTCAAGTATTAGAGACTTCACCATACTAGGTACAGCATTGACAGGTGGGGTACAAGTTCCCTTCCTCACTGCCTTTTCCTTCCCTAACTCAAGAGCAGAGTTGGGTACCCATTTACAGCTGGGTAGGCTGTAGTATGATGCAACTGTATTTCAAACTTGGCACCTTAGCTGCAAGAGGCCAGCGCTCTAACCACTCTGCCAATCAGACACTCAAATAGTAAATAGGAACGAAAAAATAAATTTGTTTTAAAAATAAAAATGTTTGTGAAAAACAGTAGTTAAGGCTCGATGAGATTAAATAAAAAATTAAAATATACGAAGTAATGAAGAAGCAACACGAGCATAGAAACATACAGAAGCACAAAGATGCTCTGGTTTTTAACATAATCTTCTCTAATAGTTGCTTGCACAAGTAACGAAATGGAAATCATAAAAAAAAAAATTATGTATGTGGGTAAATTATGAGAAGAAAGCTGGAATGTATCGTTACAACAGGAAAGACTGAAGAAAAATTAAGATTTTAAAAACCACAGATACCAACATGCGTTGGTGATTTAGTGGTTAGAACTTTTGCCTTTCAAGCTAATGTTCTGCGTTTGATTCCCGGTAGAGCTGTTTTATTTGTTTTTTTTATTTATTTCAATTCAGCTACTTCTGTTCAGTTTTCGGAAGGGTGTTTTTGTTTCCAAGTACTTATGTGTCTTGAGGGCTTACTTGAACAACGAAAGGTGAAAGATGGAAGGAAATGGAAAGGAAGAAAATGAATAGAGGTGAAATGGTCATACTCTCAGGACATGAAACAGAAATTGCACAGCATAATTCAATGCGCAACTTTTCCGCATTGTCCCGAAAAGATGGTGGGATTTTTCAGTGTTTTTTACATGACATTTCACTAAGGGATTATTGACTTGAGCGACTAAATTGCCTGAGTTACTGCAAATGTAACCAACTCCATTCTTTATTCATTCACACCCGAATTACAAATGCCAAAAATTAAAAAAATTGCGTCCAGAATCAAACATCCACTATTATTACGGATGGGAACAATTTGCGTGTTGCTTTAAAAGACACACAGTTTAGTTCCCATCCTGAAAAATGTGCCATTACGTGATGGATAAGAGAATTAATGTATGATTAACTTTTATCAAATGCTTAAACATAATGAGAAAAATAAAACATGGTTCCCAAAGAGAATAATTTTTAATGTGTGTTTGTTGTTCACAAAAAAAAATCAATGTTTGCTTGACTTCAGGAATGTTAAACAATATTTATAGATAACATGGTAATGCACCAACAATAATAACAGAGATTCAAAGCCAAATACCAAATATATGTGGTTTCATACAAATAAATATTGTTCATTGTGCATAGAGAGCTGTGAATGTCAACTTTATTTTAACCTAGCATCTCCTTTTTTTCACATCTAGCTCTACACTTTCTATCCACCTGTCTGTCTGTCAGTCTATCTATCTGTTTATTATCAGTCTATCCATCTGTTTATGTCTATGTGTCCATCTACCTGCTGAACTGATCTGTCCAACATCTGGTCCATATGTCTGTTTATATTTACCAGTATCCCAGCCTAACTGTCAATTCATCCTTAAGTCCATCTCTCCATTTGTCCATCTTCCCATCAGATATATCAATGCTCCGCAACCTTTTTCTCTTCGCGGCACACTTAAAGTGCCCTTCAAAATTCCACAGCAAACTATAATTTTTAAATAGGTGGGTATGACAAATATTTTAAAATTCGATGCAGTCAAATGACAAAGCTCCCTAATTTTTTGTGATGGATTGAAGGATGGTGATAACTCAACTTACTATTTGTAAAATTGTATATCTGAGATTTTTTCGTAATATATTACCATCACATATAATTATGTATACCATTATAGGGTGTATTGCACCTGGTGTCACAGCACAATAGGTAGGCACTGGTTGTGGAGCACTGAGATATATATCTGTCTATTCATCCATCATTTCCTTTCTGTCAAAGATTGTTACAGCTTTATAACCATTCAGTTTCCTATGATCCTGTAGAAGCTGTCTTATGATATCAGAAGACAAAAGACTACAACAGAAACACTCAACCCAGCAATAATAAGTGACCCAGACTTGTCCACACCAGTATAAAAACACTCATTAATGCTGTATAGCCTGCCACAGGCATATATACACCAGTATACAAACACTCATGAATGCTGTATAGCCCACCCAGGTATATACACACACCACTACACAAACACTCATGCATGCTATATGGCCCACCCAGACATATACACACACACCAGTATACAGACACTCATGCATGCTATATGGCCCACCCAGACATATACACACACCAGTATACAAACACTCATGCATGCTATATGGCCCACCTAGAAATACACACACACCAGTATACAAACACTCATGCATGCTATATGGCCCACCCAGACATACACACACACCAGTATACAAACACTCATGCATGCTATAGGGCCCACCCAGACATACACACACACACCAGTATACAAACACTCATGCATGCTATAGGGCCCACCCAGACATTTACACACACACACACACACACACACACACCAGTATACACTCATGCATGCTATAGGGCCCACCCAGACAAATCCTGGGTACACACACACACACACCTGATAACATACCTTTATATTTGTTTCATATTAATTTCATATTAATTTACTGTTAACAGGCCTCAGGTTTCCCTCCCTTATTTGTAATAAATGCTATAGGGCCCACCCAGACATACACACACACACCAGTATACAAACACTTGTGCATGTTATAGGGCCCACCCAGACATACACAAACACCAGTATAAAAACACTCATGCATGCTATATGGCCCACCCAGACATATCAACAGATGCCAGTATCTAAACACTTATACACACTATGTGGCCCACCCAGACACGTATAAACACCAAAACACATATACACTAATACCTATGCAAACCAGTATACATGTAATTGCATACATAATGTATACATCAGACACATATACATACCAGCATATATGTAAACGCATACATGCTATATGGCCCACCCAGACACATATGCACACCAGAATACATGTAAACGCATACATAATGCATGGCCCATCCAGACACATATATACCAGCATACATGTAAACGCATATATAATGCATGGCCCATGCAGACACATATGTATACCAGCATATATGTGTGGCAGCGTGCTATATAAATAAGGGGCGATGCCATATAACATTATCGTTGGGTTGTGGAAAAATCTTGATCCTCCTGTGTAGAAATGGTTTGTTTACTAATAACAAAGACAGTTACTAGCTGATGGGGGAAAACGGTACAAAAAATGTAGTTTCTGACGCGTTTATGGCAATGGATATGACGAATTACTCTAGCTAAGAAAACAAAAAACAGTTCTCTCCATTCCATCGATGAGTCAAGAGGTCTAACACCTACCCTGTGCCATGTCTACTATGACTGATGGGATGAATAGTTAACAGAGATGCAGTTGAGGGTACAAGTCCCTGGGCTGATCACATTTTTCGAAAGGATGATAATAATAATAATACGCTTGAACATATTTTGAAACTATTCAGTGTACAAAGAAAGAAACGTGAGTATATTTAAATGTATTATGAGATTCAATCTGCAACTACAAATGACAATATGTAGACATTATTATATTCATTCGTATGAACCCCAGCCATCAAAGTCCTCGGTTTAGAGAACATGGGCAGAACAGAGATTTATTTCTGGTTGGTTACGCAACCGAGTCAAAAATGAAGGATAGCCTTGACCGTGATCCAACCAGTCGTTTATGGGCAGAAAAATGATACATAAGATAAAATCTTATCCCAGCTATGTAGACCTGTTGAATCTACCATGACCTCTGACCAAAACTGTCAATTTGACTCGACTATCTTGAGTAAAACCATTCTACGGGTTGACCTTTTTGTTATTGGACATAATTGATCTGTATGCAAAACAATACATCCATCCTCATTGCATTGAATATCCAAGTATTTGATGAAATAACCAAGAAACCCATATGCACCCATTAAAGCCAGACAAAAGACATGAGACTTGTTGCTGTGTGACTTCGGGTTTTGTTACCATTCCAGCTGCTGTTGATGTTCGTTGTTTATTTGCTCTGAATTGATTTTTGAAACATGAACTCAAATGCCCTACAATCATTTTGGATAAAAATTGGAAATCTACTGTCTTTAATAACATACTCATCACTATGAAGAATAATGAACTGGCCGACACGTAATGATGTTTAAAAAGAAACGTTGTGGTCATAATTACAAGGCCCCATGATACTCAGTCGCCTCTGGAACTGATCTACACTACTATACAGATTATAGCCCTGGACTTAGCGTACAGCCAGTTCAGTGAGAGGGTATAGAGATTCTCGGCAGGTCGAGTCGAATACCCAACACATACGACACCATCCACCCGCCACATATGTAAACGCATACATGCTATATGGCCCACCCAGACACATTTGCACACCAGAATACATGTAAATGCATACATAATGCATGGCTCATCCAGACACATATACATACCAGCACACACACACACACAACCGGTTGAAGTAAACGTCATTCATTTAAATAGTTATTTCTTCACCCCTATCCAATTAATTTCTATGAAACAACTAATTAACTGCTATCTCATTACATAGAATGCCATTTCACATTAACATGAAAGCTCAATGCCAGATCCAGCCTGTTCTACACATGACATCAAATAAGCCAGCAATTTTTGCTCTCTCTTGTTACCAGAGCTGTGGAGCCGGAGTCTGTAAAAAACACCAGGACTCCAACTCTGAATTTTATGCCATATTTCTTCTTCTTCTTTGATCCTTAGCCGACGACTGTCAAAGCAGTCAGTGGCCATCACGCCTGGTGGCGTCTTGTAGGGCAGCAACAAACTGCTTCCACTTTGCTTGGTCGGTGGCCACCCTTCGTGCAGTGCCCAGCTTTTGCTCATTCTTTGCATCTCGGCCTCCATTTATGCCATATAACTAGTAAATAAACTGTTGTTGGAGTCAGAGTCCGACTTCTAAAATTTCAGGAGTTGGAAAATGTTTTTGGCCGACTCCACACCCCTGTCTGTAACGTTGTTAAAAAACTTATTAATCAATGGCAGTTTATGTTCTTCGTTTTGACACTTGTTTCAAGTACAGTCTATCAAACAGACACAAGTGAGGATATACATATTTGATCAAACAGACACAAGTGAGGATATACATATTTGATCAAACAGACACAAGTGAGGATATACATATTTGATCAAACAGACACAAGTGAGGATATACATATTTGATCAAACAGACACAAGTGAGGATATACATATTTGATCAAACAGACACAAGTGAGAATATACATATTTGATCAAACAGACACAAGTGAGGATATACATATTTGATCAAACAGACACAAGTGAGGATATAAATATTTGAAAATATTGAGTGACATTTCAAACTCCCTGTACATGGCCCACGCAGATATACATCCACACCTGTACACATGCATACTTATACACACTATATGGCCCAAACAGATACATATGCACACTTGCATACATACATACACACAAACACTATTATGAATATGTGCACAAACAACTAAATGTGCTCATAAGAACAGCATTTCAATCATACAAACAACTACAGATGCACATTCCCAACCCACATATGGGATACAAACAATCAGGCATGCATATACAGAGCAATACTAAACTACCCATAAAAGAAAATAAAATCTAAAATAACCAATAAACTGGCATTACATGACATACTATCAAATCATGTGTTCAACAACATGGATTTCATGTTGAGTTGTAATGCTACCGTTACATAGCATGTTATGGTATATAAAGAACGGCAGTGAAATTTCTTTATTGTGATATTTTGTTTCATATAAATTAGTTCAATAGGAGTGAAGAAATTACAATTTAATAATAGGCAATGACTTTTCCCCATCACCCTGCAGTAATAAGACCATAGCCCCAATGTATAAACACCCATAATCACCGTGCATTATTCTTTGCATTAAAAACAATGAAAAATACTCATTTGCGACAACTCTTTGTCAATAGAAAGAAAGTTCTTCAGTGATATATACAGCCAATTCTGAAATACGGAAGTGAGTCATGGACAATTGTGAAACAAGCAGGAAAAGCACTGGAAACAACAGAGGTGTGGTATTACAGATGAATGTTAAAAATACCATGGTCAGCTAACAAGAGTAATGAGGATGTCCTGAAAGTAGCCAGTGCATGAGGAAGCTGATTACTTACATTAGAAGGAAGTAACCCACTTTATTTGGATATGTTATGAGAACAGAAAAGCTGAAACATATTGTGACAACAGGTAAGATTGAAGGAAAAAGAGATAGGAGAAGACAAAGAGAGCAGATACTGAACAGTTTGACATCATGGCATGGAAAGGAGCCAACAACAGAACTGATAAGCAATACTAAACCACAGGAAGTTGTGGAGAGACATCTGCACCAGCGGGCATGACACTTAAAGAAGAAGATTTATCTTTTTCTTCTTCAAGTACCATGCCTGCTAACGTAGGCAATCATGTCTCTCCACCAGCAGGCATGACATTTAAAGTACCATGCCTGCTAACGTAGGAAATCATGTCTCTCCACAACTTCCTGTTGTTACGATACATTCTAGCTTTCATCTTCTTCTCATAACGTGCCCAAAGAAAGTCGATTGCTTCTTCCTAACATGACGACTATGCTTCTTTTGCACACTGGCCTCTTTCAGGACATCCTCATTAATTTTTTGGCTGTCCATGGTATTTTATAAGATTTATAAGGTTGTAAAAGGGTCAAAATACCTGTTTGATTGAGAGAAGAGAAAGACATTTGTGATTATCATATTACATCTTTTATGTCATGCTCTGTATAGTGTTTTCTATCAATATATTTATATATATATACACACACAAGCAACCGTGTTTGCACACTGAACTATAGGTGCTTCCATTTGCACAGACAAACTGCTGCTTCTGCATACACCTACAATATAATATCACATAAATAAAACAAGACAAAAGATTCTGCTATTAGCACGAAAGAAAATCAACTTAATTTCTATTAACCTTCATGCACAGAAAAATCTCACCCCCCCCCCCCCCCCCCCCGTAAATGATCAATTTAAATCACAGGATTTCCAATAACATCAACAATAACTAATCAACAGTAAAATATGGTTAAAAACATTTTCTAATACAGCAGTGCACTGAAGACATGTAACACACTTAGTACTAGTGAAAGAAAAAAAAAGCAACAATATAGGGTGATAGACAAAAGTCATGTCCTATTGTTACATTTTTTAACCTCACTTGTATCTATTGGGTATATACAAAACAAGGAGCAGTAACTGCCATTAGACAAGTAAGTTTTACGGTTTAAACCCAGAAAGAAAATAAAATCTAAAATAACCAATAAACTGGCGTTACAAGACATAATATCAAATCATGTGTTCAACAACATGGATTTCATGTTGAGTTGTAATGCTACCGTTACATAGCATGTTATGGTATATAAAGAACGGCAGTGAAATTTCTTTATTGTGATATTTTGTTTCATATAAATTAGTTCAATAGGAGTGAAGAAATGACAATAATTTAATAATAGGCAATGACTTTTCCCCATGACCCTGTAGCAATAAGACCATAGCCCCCAGTTATCATTTGTCCTTTAGCTCGAAGCCTGCACAAAACGACTGAGGTTCTCTTGTAGCTGTGGTTTTTGTAGCTATTTATTTTAAATGAGGTTCTGACAGCCTCGTATTAGTCACCTCTTACAACATGCTTGAGGGGGTGGTAGGCCTATTCTGTCTTCTTAGAGACCTCCAGAAACTGATATTTACCTGGAGTTGCTGTATTAAGGTCTTATAAGTGTTGCCATCAATCTTCAATCTCACCTGCCATGTTGGTGTCTTGTGTGACTTACAAGAGCTGATGATTTGTTTATATAAGGAAATATAAAATGGGAAAGACAACACCTAGGCCATATTAAAAAATGATGCCTATCATCAGCTATCTAGGCGAGACCAGGACATAATTAACCGGCTACGCACTGGACACAACAGATTGAGGGACCATCAATATCACATGTACAGGGCTGGTACAACAGATCTCTGCACCTGTGGCACCAGCCCCGCGACAGTCAAACGTCTGCTGCAGTCCTGCCCAACATACAGCATATGGCAGTAACCCATTTCTCTCCACGAAAAACTGTTTGGAGATATCAGGGACTTTGAGCTGACTACAACCTTTATTACAGTCATTAATGTGGAAGTCTGAGGGCGAACGAGATATCAGGGACTTTGAGCTGACTACTACCTTTATTACAGTCATTAATGTGGAAGTCTGAGGGCGAACGAGATGTCAGGGACTTTGAGCTGACTACTACCTTTATTACAGTCATTAATGTGGAAGTCTGAGGGCGAACGAGATATCAGGGACTTTGAGCTGACTACTACCTTTATTAGAGTCATTAATGTGGAAGTCTGAGGGCGAACGAGATATCAGGGACTTTGAGCTGACTACTACCTTTATTAGAGTCATTAATGTGGAAGTCTGAGGGCGAACGAGATATCAGGGACTTTGAGCTGACTACTACCTTTATTAGAGTCATTAATGTGGAAGTCTGAGGGCGAACGAGATGTCAGGGACTTTGAGCTGACTACTACCTTTATTAGAGTCATTAATGTGGAAGTCTGAGGGCGAACGAGATATCAGGGACTTTGAGCTGACTACTACCTTTATTAGAGTCATTAATGTGGAAGTCTGAGGGCGAACGAGATATCAGGGACTTTGAGCTGACTACTACCTTTATTACAGTCATTAATGTGGAAGTCTGAGGGCGAACGAGATATCAGGGACTTTGAGCTGACTACTACCTTTATTAGAGTCATTAATGTGGAAGTCTGAGGGCGAACGAGATATCAGGGACTTTGAGCTGACTACTACCTTTATTAGAGTCATTAATGTGGAAGTCTGAGGGCGAACGAGATATCAGGGACTTTGAGCTGACTACTACCTTTATTAGAGTCATTAATGTGGAAGTCTGAGGGCGAACGAGATGTCAGGGACTTTGAGCTGACTACTACCTTTATTAGAGTCATTAATGTGGAAGTCTGAGGGCGAACGAGATATCAGGGACTTTGAGCTGACTACTACCATTTATTAGAGTCATTAATGTGGAAGTCTGAGGGCGAACGAGATATCAGGGACTGACTACTACTACCTTTATTAGAGTCATTAATGTGGAAGTCTGAGGGCGAACGAGATATCAGGGACTTTGAGCTGACTACTACCTTTATTACAGTCATTAATGTGGAAGTCTGAGGGCGAACGAGATATCAGGGACTTTGAGCTGACTACTACCTTTATTAGAGTCATTAATGTGGAAGTCTGAGGGCGAACGAGATATCAGGGACTTTGAGCTGACTACTACCTTTATTACAGTCATTAATGTGGAAGTCTGTGGGCGAACGAGATATCAGGGACATTGAGCTGTCATGAATGTGGAAGTCGAGGGCGAACGAGATATCAGGGACCTTGAGCTGACTACTACCTTTATTAGAGTAACGAGATGTCAGGGACTTTGAGCTTTACCTTATTAGAGTCATTAATGTGGAAGTCTGAGGGCGAACGAGATATCAGGGACTTTGAGCTGACTACTACCTTTATTAGAGTCATTAATAAGTTGAAACGTCAGGGACTTTGAATGACTACTACCTTTATTACAGTCATTAATGTGGAAGTCTGAGGGCGAACGAGATGTCAGGGACTTTGAGCTGACTACTACCTTTATTAGAGTCATTAATGTGGAAGTCTGAGGGCGAACGAGATATCAGGGACTTTGAGCTGACTACTACCTTTATTAGAGTCATTAATGTAGGAAGTATGAGGGCGAACGAGATATCAGGGACTTTGAGCTGACTACTACCTTTATTAGAGTCATTAATGTGGAAGTCTGAGGGCGAACGAGATATCAGGGACTTTGAGCTGACTACTACCTTTATTAGAGTCATTAATGTGGAAGTCTGAGGGCGAACGAGATATCAGGGACTTTGAGCTGACTACTACCTTTATTACAGTCATTAATGTGGAAGTCTGAGGGCGAACGAGATATCAGGGACTTTGAGCTGACTACTACCTTTATTAGAGTCATTAATGTGGAAGTCTGAGGGCGAACGAGATATCAGGGACTTTGAGCTGACTACTACCTTTATTAGAGTCATTAATGTGGAAGTCTGAGGGCGAACGAGATGTCAGGGACTTTGAGCTGACTACTACCTTTATTACAGTCATTAATGTGGAAGTCTGAGGGCGAACGAGATGTCAGGGACTTGAGCTGACTACTACCTTTATTAGAGTCATTAATGTGGAAGTCTGAAGTTCTGAGAGCGAGATATCAGGGACTTTGAGCTGACTACTACCTTTATTACAGTCATTAATGTGGAAGTCTGAGGGCGAACGAGATGTCAGGGACTTTGAGCTGACTACTACCTTTATTACAGTCATTAATGTGGAAGTCTGAGGGCGAACGAGATGTCAGGGACTTTGAGCTGACTACTACCTTTATTACAGTCATTAATGTGGAAGTCTGAGGGCGAACGAGATGTCAGGGACTTTGAGCTGACTACTACCTTTATTACAGTCATTAATGTGGAAGTCTGAGGGCGAACGAGATGTCAGGGACTTTGAGCTGACTACTACCTTTATTACAGTCATTAATGTGGAAGTCTGAGGGCGAGCCGGATGTCAGGGCCCATGAGGTGGCTACTGTTTGGATTACAGTCATTAATGTGGAAGTCTGAGGGCGAACGAGATGTCAGGGACTTTGAGCTGACTACTACCTTTATTACAGTCATTAATGTGGAAGTCTGAGGGCGAACGAGATGTCAGGGAACTTTGAGCTGACTACTACCTTTATTACAGTCATTAATGTGGAAGTCTGAGGGCGAACGAGATGTCAGGGACTTTGAGCTGACTACTACCTTTATTACAGTCATTAATGTGGAAGTCTGAGGGCGAACGAGATGTCAGGGACTTTGAGCTGACTACTACCTTTATTACAGTCATTAATGTGGAAGTCTGAGGGCGAACGAGATGTCAGGGACTTTGAGCTGACTACTACCTTTATTACAGTCATTAATGTGGAAGTCTGAGGGCGAACGAGATGTCAGGGACTTTGAGCTGACTACTACCTTTATTACAGTCATTAATGTGGAAGTCTGAGGGCGAACGAGATGTCAGGGACTTTGAGCTGACTACTACCTTTATTACAGTCATTAATGTGGAAGTCTGAGGGCGAACGAGATATCAGGGACGAGCTGACTACTACCTTTATTAGAGTCATTAATGTGGAAGTCTGAGGGTGAACGAGATGTCAGGGACTTTGAGCTGACTACTACCTTTATTACAGTCATTAATGTGGAAGTCTGAGGGCGAACGAGATGTCAGGGACTTTGAGCTGACTACTACCTTTATTACAGTCATTAATGTGGAAGTCTGAGGGCGAACGAGATGTCAGGGACTTTGAGCTGACTACTACCTTTATTACAGTCATTAATGTGGAAGTCTGAGGGCGAACGAGATGTCAGGGACTTTGAGCTGACTACTACCTTTATTAGAGTCATTAATGTGGAAGTCTGAGGGTGAACGAGATGTCAGGGACTTTGAGCTGACTACTACCTTTATTACAGTCATTAATGTGGAAGTCTGAGGGCGAACGAGATGTCAGGGACTTTGAGCTGACTACTACCTTTATTACAGTCATTAATGTGGAAGTCTGAGGGCGAACGAGATGTCAGGGACTTTGAGCTGACTACTACCTTTATTACAGTCATTAATGTGGAAGTCTGAGGGCGAACGAGATGTCAGGGACTTTGAGCTGACTACTACCTTTATTACAGTCATTAATGTGGAAGTCTGAGGGCGAACGAGATGTCAGGGACTTTGAGCTGACTACTACCTTTATTACAGTCATTAATGTGGAAGTCTGAGGGCGAACGAGATGTCAGGGACTTTGAGCTGACTACTACCTTTATTACAGTCATTAATGTGGAAGTCTGAGGGTGAACGAGATGTCAGGGACTTTGAGCTGACTACTACCTTTATTACAGTCATTAATGTGGAAGTCTGAGGGCGAACGAGGAAGAATAAGAATATAAGAAAATGCTTTTTTTATTAAAAACTGATGATTAAAAATATCCACTTCAACATTTCACGCGTTATAATTAGGATATGTAATGTTTTCGTGTGCAAATAAAATGTTCAATTGCCGATATGTGAAAGTGGCATCAAATGTCAAGGACATGCTAGTGTTTATGTTTGCTCTTGTATCTAGGGAGCTCAAGCTGTTTTTATTGGCAGGGAGTGACTAAAAAAAAAACACAAGGAAAACATAGAATATAGCTGGAGACAGACATGAAGAAGACAAAGACCTTGAGCTGATGGCACAGGACAGGAAGACTTGACATATGACAGGAAGACTTGACACATGACAGGAAGACTTGACATAGTTTGTTGAAGGCCTATACTCCTTGGGGAGTTGGGGCAGGTGTTGATGAGAGACAATGACTCACAACAGGATATATTGTTCTGTTGAGGAGAAAGTAATGCAGCATTATCAACTGTCAGTTATTTCTGGGATACAGTATGCACTCTTCATATGTTCTTTTCTCATACAACTTGCTTCACTCGACCTTAGCAAGGGTGGTGTTTAATTTGTGAACTACGGTTGCAGTGCCCACAAAGGATTCTGAGGTCATGAATTAATAAAGCTTTGTTTTCTGATCAAACTATCAACTATTGATTTATAGGATTTCTGTTAAGAGATTTCCCATGTTTGAATTCTTGTTAATAATGTGTGCTTGTGCACCCTATTGATGTACTACTTCATGGCACAGAAACAAAAGGTAAAGGATCCCGTTACACCCCCATTGAGGCATATTGGGAATATGGTGTTAGGCCCATATTCTCTTGACCATCAGCACACTAGGGGTGATGTTGTCAACATCACGCCCACAGAAACATACTGTGATTTAAAAAAAAATTTCATATTTAAAAAAAAAAAAAACACAAACACCACATGCAGCATGTTTACCACCATTCAGTGTCATTAAATTGTGGGAAAAAATTATGTATGTACATACATACACCATATTTGACTACACATCGGCATATAGGACATACACCTCTTTCCTTGGACATTTTTTTGGGAAACAAATTTTAGTACATCTCTTCACACAGTTATTGAAAAAAAAAAAAAAATTGAAGTAATTTTCAGGGAATTGGTACATAAAAAAATAATCTATCAAGGAAAAAATATATAGTTACATTAAAGGATTTAATGGTCATCCTCAAAACCCAGAGCTACACTTCAGCACATTCTCCTTTTATTTAGTCTATACAGTTTTGAAAATCTCGCAGAAATGGCAGAACTATGGGAGTATGTTGGTTTCATTTAACGTTTTTGTAATGTTACACATTTTTAAATCTTTAATTTTAATAATTTCACATAGTTAAAACAAGTTTATGATTTTTAAGTTTAAACCTGTTACATTGTTAAAACAGTTTGCTTAACACAGCTGCGGCCACTGAAATATATGTAACTGGAATGGCCTCTGCTTTGCAGTAGCTAAGCAAGATGGCATACGGTGAACACTACTTCACTGGATAACTACTTAACTTTCACATAGTGGTAGCAAGGCAACAAAAAACTATGCAACTCGCAACGGAGAAAGCTTGTGGAAATGGGTTCACTCGCAATCACTATGACAAATGGACGAGAATTGCTCAGAGTACTTATATAAAAACAGACTAGCAGACTTTGGCCGGTCAAAATTCCACCTGAAATTTCAGCTTTTGATATATATGACACACCCGATGTTTGAGACAACATTTTAGGGGGGAAAAGTGCATCTTATAGGCCGGCAAATACAGTATATGTATTGAGATTCTACATTTTTAACAACTCATTTTTGTGAAGCATCATCACACTTCATAAATCTTATTCTCCTGTACTGGAACTGCATTTAGTTTTATTTAACACCTATTATTACACTGCTATCTAATGCGTTTACTAGACAATATGGGGTGTCTCATTTGAGCTGGCAAGTTTTTCTTGAGTTTTTGTTTTTAAACTGTGGAACTTCTGTTAATGTACAATTCATGTAAGCTTTCATGCCTTCCTCAGCCAGCACTTCCTATGTTTAATGACACTTTGATACCATTTGCAATTTATGTCAAACGAATGTTAGTAGCTGTCAGGTCTCACAGATACATAAGGTAAAGCCACCACAATCTAAGACTGATAAATGAACACATAACCTTTCATAATGGTGATTCTTTCAAGCATCTGTGCAGAACTAACCTTATTTCTGCATGAATATTTTCATTTCTATATTATAACAAAAACCCATTCATTTTCTACATTATAACAAAAGCCCATTCATTTTCTACATTATAACACAAACCCATTCACTTTGTACATTGAAATAAAAACCCATTAATTTTCTACATTTTAATAAAAACTCATTCACTTTGTACATTATAATAAAAACCCATTCATTTTCTACATTAAAACAAAACCGATTAACTTTCTACATTATAATAAAAATTTATTCACTTTCTTCTACACCATAACAAAAACCCATTCTTTTCTACATTATAACAAAAACTCATTCACTTTCCACATTATAACAAAATCCCATTCACTACTTCTACATTACATAATAAAACCCGTTCACTTTCTTCTACACTATAACAATAACCCATTCATTTTCTACACTACCACAAAAAATCCATTCATTTGCTTCTACAGTACACTATAACAATAACCTATTCACTTTCTACACTATAACAAAAAGCTATTCACTTTCTTCTCCACTATAACAATAGCCCATTCACTTTTTACACTACCACAATAACCCATCCACTTTTTAACACTACAACAAAAACCCATTCACTTTCTTCTACAATATAACAATAACCAATTCACTTTCTACACTACAGGCTGGTAACCCAGAATCTGAAATGCTCGGGGACAGCCGTTTTTTGCCCAAAGTAGCTCAACAATTGCCTAAAGTAGCAAAATTTTGCCCCAACTTAAATTATGTACAGCTGTAGTAGAATTTATTTTTCAGAAAAATATTTTTTTTAAACTTTAAAAATAGCGTACATTCATGCTCTAATCGTCGTCTTCAGCTTGGAGTCAGGCATCTGTTGATGAAGGATCGCCTTCAATGTTCAGTTCTTCATGGTATATTTCAGCTTGTTTCATAACCAACAAACCAGTCAGCGGCATGGGTTCACTTTGCCGTTGTCGAATCTATCCCTCAGAACACGGTCAAGATCTTAATTTTTTCCTCTATGCAAAGTTTTCCGATCTGACATTAGTTTTTGGTCATCACTGTCCCTGTAAAACTTCAGCAGCTTGTCTTTCTGTTTCTTTATGTCATATACTGTGGTAGTTCCTACACCATATTCTTCTGATACCTAGGTTCTACCATCAATGACAAACACTCACTGGACACAGAAATCGACAGCCACATTGGCAAATCTGCAGCTACCTTTGCCCGCCTCACATCGCGTGTTTGGGAAAACTCCAAACTCACAACAAAGACCAAAGCTGCGGTATATAACGCCTGCGTCACTAGCACACTCCTATATGGCAGCGAGACCTGGACGACCTATGCTAAGCAAGAAAGAAGGCTCACTACCTTCCATTTACGGTGTCTATGCCACATCTTCGGCATCTCGTGGAAAGATAAAGTGACAAATGTTGAGGTGTTGTCACATGCTGGCCTTCAAAGTATGTATACACTGCTTAGACAGCACAGACTTCGCTGGCTTGGCCATGTTTGCCGCATGGAAGATGGTCGCATCCCAAAAGATATCTTCTACGGACAATTAGCAGATGGCAAGAGAACAGTTGGGCGACCACAGCTGAGGTTCAAAGATGTGTGCAAGAGAGATATGAGGGCACTGGACATGGATCCAGCAACATGGGAGGATGAAGCTGCCGATCACACTAACTGGCGATGCTATTTACGGCGCCACCTCAGATTGGGCAAAAAGAGGCTCATATAACAAGCAGAGGAGAGGAGAAAACATCAAAAGGAGCACCAGGAAAATAAGCAGCTGAGGGCTGTCACCTCAGGGGCACATTCCCATAGTCAGTTATGACTGAAGGGGCTATTATTATTATTCTGTAAGAAGACGCATAGAGACACCATGATCAAGCTTCTGCAATAACTCTACTTTCTGCGCTATCATCCATAACAACACATGCTTCTTTTTCTTATTCCCACTGTTATCCACAGGAGTATATCAGCTCTTTTTGACATTTTCACAATGAAATTAAACTCTAAATCACAAAATTAGTGCACAAATAACCAACTCAAAATCACAAATAAGCTCAGAAATATCCACACATGTGGCTGGTAGCAGTGCTGGAACACAACTGACCACGCTATGTTTAAACATTTGTATCACGCAGTAGTGGTTACATCAGCATATACTGTACTGAAGCCTGCGCGTCATGGGCAGGAAATGTGATAAACTGAACATAACGCATGGTCAGTTCCTCGCATACCTGTAAATATGTCAACACGTGGCTGGAAGGAGTGAAGAGAGACAACTAATCACAATTTAAAAATTTGTTTCACGCAGTAGGGCCGTAGGGCTTATGTCAGCCTATACTGCACCTTGCACGTCACGGCCGGAAACTTGATAAACTGAAGATCATGTGTTTTCGGTTCCTTGCATACCTGTTTTAACATTTAAAAAAAAAAAAAAACCAAAAGTTGCTTAAATTAGCCCAAAAATCAGCCCCCAAAAATTCAGATTTTTGGAATATTTCAGTTTACAGATGTTCGGATTCTGGGTTACGCACCTGTACCACAAAAATCCATTCATTTTCTACATCTTAACAAAAACCCATTTATTTTCTTCACTACTATAAAACATTCCATTCGTTTTCTACATTATAACAAAAACCCGTTCATTTTCTACATTATAACAAAAATCCATTCACTTTCTACATTATATTAAAAAATCCATTCAGTTTCTTCTACCCTTTAACAATAACCCAAACACTTTCTTCACTATCACAAAAATCGATTCACTTTCTTCTACGTTATAACAGTAACCCAAACAATTTCTTCACTATCACAAAAATCCATTCACTTTCTTCTACACTACCACAAAACCCATTCACTTTCTTCACTATCACAAAAATACATTCACTTTCTTCTACTTCACTTTCTACATTATAACAATAACCCATTCATTTTCTACATTATAGAAACCCATTCACTTTCTTCTACACTTTAACAATAACACAAACACTTTCTACACTACCACAAAAACCCATTCACTTTCTTCTACACTTTAACAATAACCCAAACACTTTCTTCACTATCACAAAAATCCATTCACTTTCTTCTACACTATAACAAAAACCCATTCATTTTCTACATTATAGCAAAAAACTATCAACCACAAAAACCCACTCATTTTCTAGCAAATTCGCTTTCTACATTATAACAGGAACCCATTCTCATTAACTCACTACACTACAACAGAAAGACATAAACTCACTACACTACATCAGAAAGACATTAACTCATTACACTATAACAGAAAGGCATTCACTCACTACACTACAACAGAAAGGCATTCACTCACTAAACTATACCAAAGAAAGGCATCAACATGCACAACAAAAAGAAAGCTTTCACTCACCACAATGTAACAGAAAAAAACACATTCATCCATTAGACTGTAACAAGACACATTCACCAATAGTACCACACCGAGACAAAGTAAAAGTTCCTGTATGTACCACAGTCTAATCTAGTTCATGCAGCTCCCAATATTTAACCAATCAAATATGGTATAACTGTTATTTAAATTTAAAGTTTATCTTATGCATTAACATCATTTTCCTTTGTACTCCTTACAGAGCACAGAGACGCCACTTGCAGGTGGTCCCCTTACAGGAAGCCTGCACCAAACACTTGCAGTAGTGGTTTCTGCAGCTATTTGTTTTACATGATGAAGCTGCTAGCGTTATCCTATCCAGTTCTAGCATATTACAGAAGCAGGCATGGACACAAATATTTCAACAAACACCCTGCATATAACTGAAGCACAAGGCACAAAGTTTTTTTTTCCCGTTTTCTGACTCTAAAATCTTCAAATATATAAATTAAAAAATAATATGGTATGAAATCAGTTTTACAAGTAAATGGTACACATGAGACAAGGGACGTTTCGGGTTTTACCCTTTGTCAGCCACAGTTACGAACAGGTGACAAGGACAAGAACTACATATAGGTACTACAAAGGTCTGTGATGATGAGGAAAACGTCAAATGAGCGATACAAGCAGATGAAACCATGGTGATGAGCGAAATTATAGCAGTAATAATGCAAGAAAATCGTGAAACCAGAAAGACATGTCGAAACAAGAAAGTAAATAATCAACGAAACGAAGACAGGAATGAACAACGCTAATAAAATGCGTAAAAAGTCACTTAGCTGTGTCGAGGAAGGAATTCAAAATGGCTGAAAAACTAAGGCGTCATGCGGAAGTGACGTAGGAGCTAGTGATGGCTAAGTCGAGAAAATTGAGGAAACGAAACAAACCAAAGCAAAAACAAGGATAGATAGGAAAATAACGACAGAAGCCACCAGGAAAAAAAAAAAATCTTCATCTTAATTTAGTTTGAATAACTTATTTTTAGAGACAAATTTTTATGCAATTAAATTTAGAACTTATCTCTCTGATTATGTCATTGTGGTCTTGTTCTCATTGTGTTTTCACATTCACTTCACTTCACAATATAATTATATCATCCTTCCATTCATGTTTTCACATTCATTCAACTTCTCTTCACGATATAATTTTATCATTCTTCCCTTCAATGCTTTCACACTCAGTGATATTCTATTCACACTATAATTTAATTATTCTTTTCTTGTTTTTCCCATCATCTTTTCACATTTATTCAAACTTCTCTTATGCTATAATTTTATCATTCTTTTCTTGTTCTTCTCATTATATTTTCACATTCATTCATCTTCTTATAACATATTACACCAGAGGTTTTCAAACTTTTTTGGTCCGCGGCTCCCTTGACCTGTGCATAAATCACCGCGGCTCCTCTCTATACTATATATTATATATAAGCAATTGTACCCAAAAAGATATTAATGACTTCTGAATGTGCATATTTTTATTAGTGATCAGCTGTTCGTAACATAGACCTGCTCGGAATTTTATGGTGCATTTGTCAATAACTTCTAGTACCTAATGACACGTATTGGTACATGTAATAATAACTCGGCGCAAACATGTCATTCTACGAAGATCTATATTTATTGATGGATCTTGGCTCATAATATTGAGCCTAACACTTTTCCCAAGCCACCGCGACGCCCTTAGCCGAGGGCCACGACGCCCCTGGGAGCCGCGACGCACAGTTTGAAAACCTCTGTATTACACCAATTCAACCTCATGTTAAACGAATTGTCACAAAGTACACAGCTGCAACAACAGCACATTGTCACAGAGTACACAGCTGCAACAACAGCACGTGAATGCTTGGTGAAGGCTTCCTGCGAGGGTATCAGCTACAGTGGTGGTACCATGCTCTTTTAGGAAAATAATAATGATGATGATATAATACAACTTCCAATTCTGCTGGACTATTTAAATGTTAATGTATTAATAAAGTTCCAATGCTGTGCCCTACTGTTCCTGTCACACTGGGCCATACTGAGGAAATATTTGCCAAATTTGCTCTCTTGGGCTTCCATACACAATCTAGACTTGACATGCTGCAGAGTCTGGGCCTGAGGAAGGAATAAAAGTCCAGAGTTTAAGCGCTCACACACACACACATCATAAAGTTAAAGTAGAAACAAAGAATATTGATGAAAGCTGTCAAGACAAAATCATAATATGAAAATGCCAACGTACACACACACAAAATGTCGACATATAATCATAAAATAAAAATGTCCACATATAATCATAAAATGAAAACTGTCAAGACACAATCATAAAATAAAAAATGTCCACATACAATCATGAAATGAAAACTGTCTAGACATAATAATAAAAATGAAAATGTTCACATACAATCCCAAAATAAAATTATCCACTTTCCACAGAATCTGCCTAAGAAAAATCCTCTGAACCTTTTGGCCGAATACCATCACCAGTCAAGAACTGCTTACTTGGAGCAACCAAGAGGACATGCACACTATCATAGCTGGCAGACGCTGGAGTTAGGTTGGCGACGTCCTCAGAAAGACCTTGATGCCATTACAAGAACAGCTATGCTATGGTTCCCTGAAGAAAAGCGAAAGAGGGGCCGACCAAAAACAACTTGGCAGAGAACTGTGGAGGGTGAGATGCAAAGAATGAGCCAGAGCTGGGGCACTGCATGAAAGATGGCCACCGACCAAGCAAAGTGGAAGCAGTTTGTTGCTGCCCTACAAGATGCCACTAGGCGTGATGGCCACTGACTGCTTTAACAGACGGAGGCTAAGGATCAAAGAAACTGAGAAAAGGTTTTATTTGATTTTATTTAAGTTTAGGTGCTGGAAAATGACATAATATAGTAGTACTGTATATATTTTCTGATTTTGTTCAGTGGTTGCCACTTTTCAGTACCTGCAGTGAACAAGGTGTAAATTTGCTATATTTTACTATATCTAGTGTTGGTTTAGAGCATCCGACTGACAGAGTGGTTAGAACGCTGGTCTCTCGTGGCAAAGTTGCTGGGTTTGATTCATGGTATCATCACACTTCAGTCTATCCAGCTGTAAATGGGTACCTGACTTTGCTCTTGAGGCAGCAAGGAAGGGGAACTGGTCACCCCACCTCTCGTCGCTGGACCTAGCATAGTGAAGTCTCCAACACTTCGCTACCCTACGGCAGTATCTGCTATGGGACAACCTTTTAGTGTTTATTTCAAAAATGGATTCCCTTATGTTCCAACGCTGAAATGTAAGCTTTAATGTCTACAACATTAACTGGTGCTTGGTATGTTCCTTTTTTGCAGTTAACTTCCTGGTTTTTTCAAATAAAATGCAAACTTGTTTAATGTATATGTCACGGCGCTTTTTCGCAGTGCATCTGAAAAGTCAGACTGGTCACATTGCAGTTGGCAACACTGATTTAACTAACCCGTCGAGTCATGTGACAAGGCAGAAGCAACAAATTAGGCACGAAGTTATATAGTGAGAAGCTAGCCTTTTGTCCAAGGAGGACGTAGATTTGGTTCCCTTCACCAGCAAGTTGCTGTGCGGTTCATAGTATGGACTACTAGTGAGAGATTGCCATAGTCGGTTCTGGTGGATATTATGTGTAATTCTGGATCAGTGTAGTGTCCAGTGAATATTATTTTCAGGCCGCATATGACGAGTTGTTCATGATTTGAGTATTTATTTGTCATAGATTTTTGGATCGCTAGGATGAGCGATAGTCAGTACAGTGTTTGTACAGTGTAGTCATACTGGTATGTATGAGACTATTAGATAAACTTATTGAGGCAAATTTCTCTGGTATTTATATATATGTATTCCATACGTTTTGTTGGCCGTGTGAGGCTTTATTGTGTGTGCGTAAATTATTAAAGGGAACTACCTGTAGGTGTTAATGTTCTTATGTCAGCCATTGTGTTGTGGTCATGCTCCTAGCGAGCGAGCCTATAATTATTAGTACTGTCGATATTATAAATCCACAGCATAAGTTGGTTCTGACAGTATACTAACCTCATGTTTGTTAAAACTAACAAAACAATTAGTGATTACAATTTTCTGAGCATCCTTCTTCATTTTGATGTATATAACATGTTGGTTTAAAGAAAACGAAAAAAAATATTTAGACTGAAAGAAGTACACTTTTGCTGTTTAACACTTTGAGTACCAAGACTTCTCAGTAGCAATTACCTTCAAGTACCAAGGGTTTTTAGGAAAAATTTCCCATTTGGGGTGATGAAATTAAAAAAATTACTGAGACCAAATGAGTCAACAGATTGACATGAAACTTTCAGGATGATATGGGAAGTGGATAAGGTTTCGCGTTGTGACCTAGTTTTGTGTTCAGGTTATGTGATCATGGCAGCCATTTTGAATATTAATGAGGCAATAGACAAATATTGGCATGCACTATTGAAAAATGTATAAAAAATATTATAATCAACTCAAAAGTCATAAGACTTTCCAAGATATAATATTATTGTACATTCTTTCTAAAAAAAAAGCAATATAATATGCTCTTAAAATGATATTGGGGTTAAAAAGCTATTTGAAATGGACATAAAATTCCAGGGTCTGTAATGACAAAATAGAAATATTCATGCGGTTCCTTCATGATTTCATGCAAAAAGAATTTTTTTAAATACATACTTATCAATTTGCTTTAGCTGGGTGTGATAGTCTAACATAAAATATGGTCACAGATGTAATTATTGTTGCTTTGTCTCTGGCCTTGTGGGCCTATTTCCTTCCTGGCGGCAGCATTGTCCTCTCTTATAAAAAATTGAAAAGCAGGGCACAACACAGAGTGGTTTTTCACATCCAATACAAAAGAATCTTTTCTGGACTCTCAGTCCAGTAGAATTACAAACAATGCATCTTGGTCACTGTCAATTGTCTTCATACTGCTGTCAGTAACATTGTTTGCGTGGACTGTGCTGAACAAATTCTATAATGCCACGTACAAGCAACCATGTTTCCCGACCTAGCAAAAACAGATGAACTGCCAAGCTTCATGTTATGTTTTGTTTTTTTCAAAATTACAGGAAACCCCCTTCTACTGTCTGTAACAGTCTAACCCTAATCATAACACTCACATAGGGGTTATCAAAGCCATATAAGTACCACTGAAACTAATCAGGTGCTTCTTTGCCACACCCCCTTCTAGTAGCAGGTCTTTTTCTACACCCCTGATTCTCACTATGGCCCTGAAAATCGCTATCAACACCTCTGACAGCTTCACGAATGCTGGAACTAGGGCTGTTGCTGTCTGTTTCAGTAATTTCAGGCTGCCCTGCATCAAAACTAGACCAACTGTTGTCACTTTTAAAGGTCAGCCAGAATCCAAATTATTGCAATTTTCACTACTTTAACACATTTTTAAAGAAATTTCTACCTAAAGATTAACTCTTTAAGTCCCAATCGACTTTATAAAGGCTCAGGGGTTAGACGCGCTTGGCCCAATCGACTTTAAAAAGCCTTTAGTATATGTGCCTCTGTTTGAGACTGTTTCTAATTATAACTACCCACAAAGTCATTTCCGACTGCAAGTCATCATCATCAGTTGCCATCTCCACAACGGAGGTTGGCTGTAATGGATCTCCAACGTCTTCTGTCTCTTGTCTTGGTGGTACACTCTGATAGACTCTTTCCCGTCCATCTCTTGATGTTATCTTCCCACTTATAGCGCTGTCTTCCCCTTGCACGTTTACCTTCAACTCTCCCTTCTGTTATGGTCTTCTGCAAGGTGTTATGCCTTTTTATGTGGCCAAAGTATTTTAGCTGCCGAACTTTGACCTCTCTCATTAGTTCTCTTTTCATACCTAGCTTTTCTAGGACCTCCTTATTTGTTTTCATCTCTTTCCATGAGATACGCCCCATTCTTCTATATATCCACATTTCAAGAGCCTCAATTCTTTCTTCCAAATGCTTATTCATCGTCCATGTTTCTGCACCATACAGAAATGCAGAATATATATAACACTTTATGATTCTCAGTTTTAATTTATGAGATAACTGTTTGGATGTCAGTATATGTTTCATGTTGTTGAATGTAGCTTTGGCCATTCCTATTCTCTTCTTGATTTCTGTTTCACATCTGCCATCTTCTGTTATTATATGACCAAGATATACGTAGCTCTTGACTTGTTCCAGGATTTTCCCATTTACGCTTATCTTTAATGTGGGTTTATCGTCTGTTTTGCTAATTATCATAGTTTTAGTTTTCTCAATATTAATGTTGAGTCCATATTCATGACTTATACTGTTCACTTGCTTCACTAGTTCTTGTAACTCCTGTTCGCTTTCAGCTAACAACACGGTATCATCTGCATATCTAAGGTTGTTTATTGATCTTCCACTGATGTTCAGTCCTGGTATTTCCTGTATCTGTTTGAAAATTTTTTCGGTGTATAAATTAAATAGGCAGGGGGACAGCACACAACCTTGTCTGACACCTCTTTTTATGTCTATGTATGGTGAATAATTCCTTCCCGATCTTACTGTGGCAGTTTGCTCCCAATAAAGGTTACTGAGTATTCTTATATCTTTTCCATCAATACCTATGTCTTTGAGGCATTCAATTATTTTCTCATGATGGATTCTGTCAAAAGCCTTCTTATAGTCAATGAAGCACATATACATACTTTTTTGGACCTCTGTATATTTTTCTGCTAATCTTCTTAGGCAAAATATTGCCTCTCTTGTTCCACTGTTCCGTCTAAAACCAAACTGTTCTTCTTGGATTTCGCTGTCTACTTTACTTTTTATTCTTTCCTGTATGATTTTGAGCAGTATCTTAATTGCATGACTCATCAGGCTGATTGTTCTGAAGTCTGAACATTCTGTTGCATTTGGTTTTTTGGGCAATGTTATAAAAACTGATGTCTTCATGTCGTGTGGTAAATATCCTGTATTGTATATATCATTGCATATTTCTGTGATTGTATCTATACCAAAGCTCTCCAGAGCTTCTATCATTTCAATGTTTATGTTATCCATGCCTGCTGATCTTCCTTTTTGTATCATATGAATGGCATTCTCTACTTCTGATCTGAGAATGTGTGGGCCTTCATTAGAATCTGGTGATGGTTTTTTTACCTCTGTTGTCCTCGAATAGTTCTTTTACGTATTCTGCCCATCTGTTTGATATGTCTTTCTCATCAAGTAATATTACACCATTTTTGTTCTTGATACAGCTTCCTCCTTGTGCAAACCGCGACCGATTTGATAATTTCTTTATTTCTTCATGCATATCTCTTGTCATGTACTTCGCTTCCAAGTCTTCTATTTCCTTACATTTTGTTTCTATCCACCGTTCTTTTGCTTCTCTACACATAGTACGTATGTCATTGTCTATTGTTTTATATTCTGGAGTATTTTTTGCTTTCTTTCTTTCTGCCATTTTATTCAAGATGTCATCTGTCATCCAAATTTGATTTTTCTTAGATTCCTTTTTAGGTAAATTTGCATTTGCTGATTGTATGCTTGTTTTTAAGCATTCCCATTTTGCGGTTGCTTTTTCTTCTGGGTTTTCTCTTCTATACTGCTCCATGCTTTCTGTCAATAACTGTTGGTATTTATTTTTGACTTCGATTAAATATTTCTGTTTTATATCTGGTTGTTTCAGCGCTGATATTTCTATCTGGGGTTCCTCCTGTCTTCTGTTTCCTGCTCTTTTCAGCTTTATATTTACTTTGATGACAACTGGATTGTGATCTGAATTTATGTCGGCGCCAGGATGTGTCTTTGCACTTGTGACACTGTTCTTAAATCTATGTTTTATCATGATATAGTCGATTTGGTTACGTGTTACATCTCCTGGGCTTTTCCATGTGTATAATTTCCTTGGGTGATGTTCAAAAAAGGTGTTACATATGACCAGCTGGTTTTCTTCACAGAACTGGATAAGTCTGTCTCCTCTATCATTTCTTGTCCCTAATCCATACTGTCCTACTATTTTCTTGTATTTTCCTTTTCCTACTTTTGCATTCATATCACCCATTACTATCAACACATCTGTAGATTTGACTGGTTTAAGTGTGTGTTGTAGCTCTTCATAGTATTCTTCTATTTCTTCCTCGCTGTAATCTTTAGTTGGTGCATAAGTTTGTAAGATTGATATGTCGAATGGCTTTGCTCTCATCTTTAGTAACATCATTCTGTCATTGTGTGTCCAGTATCCACATACGTATTTTTCTAACTCCTTCTTTATCAACATTCCTACCCCTCTTTCGTGTTTTTCTCCTCCTGAGTGTATAAGCGTGTATTTGTCTCTTGTTATGTAGCCTGTATCCAAAAGTCTTGCCTCTGCAACTCCCAGTATATCGAGTTTCATGTCGGTTGCCTCTAATATAAGATTGTCCAGCTTTCCTTCTCCGTTTAAAGTTCTAACATTCCATGTTCCTATTTTTAGGCTTCTCCTACTAGTTTTTAGGTGGTCTTTCTCAGAATGCTCCCTTTCAACAGAATTTAAGGAACACTCGTCATTATGTACTTCCTTACTCATTAGAGGAGTTGCCTCTTCCCTGTTAATTTGTACAGTAGATTCTTCCCCAGGGGACAGAGAGTTCTCTACATATCGGTTCTTATCTTGTTGTTGTGATTCCATTACTTTCTGTAGGAAGTACGTGGTAAGGCCCCAATCTCTTCCACGGTGGCTAGCAAGTACATTCTTTTAAATACCGCACGTGTTTAAGAGTGAACGTGTTTCTGTTTTGAGATATTTATTTTAGATTTTTAAAGCGATTTTTTAAGCGCATATCCTCCATTTTACCTTGAATAACTAATCATTTTTTTTTAAGCGCATATCCTCCATTTTACCTTGAATAACTAATCATTTTTCAACGAAAGCTTTTATACTTGTAGCACAAGAGTAAAGTACATCCAATTACCTTCAGTTTCATATACAACAACAAAGTTGTTTATGCATATGAACATTTTAAAAAATTATTTCCAAACAACAATAAAAACGCACTGGGGTGGCCATTTTTGCTTGGGCCAAACCCACTTTTTTGCTTGGGACTGAAAGAGTTTTTGCTTGGGACTGAAAGAGTTAATCAAAACACGTGAAAAAATTTTCCGGCCGCCACTGAGCATTTCTCAATAAAACTGAGTTACTTCCCATGATACGCGTTATATTTTGAAACTTGCCGTGATGACATTTTATGCTGATGCTATACTTGCGACAAAAGGCGATATTGGCACTCTACGGAAAATAATGCTTGTCACCAATAGGCGCCTGTGGTACTCAAAGTATTAAAATGCTTCAGTAAAAAAAAAAAATTCCAGCACAGGGTGCAAGATAATTCAAGAATCAAAGAGTTAAAAACAGTCTTTCATGTACATGAGTGAAGCTTTTTTTTATTCATACCTCTGTGTAAATCCACAGTTCCCCATCACTTTTGTCGACACATGGTTTCATCACTAAATCGCTGACTGCCAGATCCTCTGGCTCTTGTTTGGAAGTCAAGTTGCCAGGCTGGTCCTCAGCTAGTAATGTAATCTTTGATATTGGGCTCATCACTAATGATCTTGTCACATCTTGTTGATACTGAAGAATTCTGTTTAGTATGGATCGCCTTTTTATCTGAGTTTCATGTGACTTATGACTTTTCTCAAAATTCCCACTGTTTTGACTTTGTTTAACCTGAGCCCCATTTTGGTTTGGCTCATTTAATTTTGAAAAGGATTCCTGATCTTCATAATCCAAACTCTGTCTGTATGAACTTTCTTTTGATTGAAGAAGCTGTAGATTTGCTTCTAGCTCATCTTGGAGTGATACACTCAGGTCAATTTTTGAATTTAATTGGTCTTGTTTCTGTTTTTCCACAGGTACTTCTTTCATTTCAAGTACTTTGCCTTCTTGGTGCTGGTTCTGGTTAGAGTCTCGCCAGTTCTTGCTTAACTCAAGAGAGGGAGACGAAGATTCTGGCTGCCATCTTTCTGCTTTCATACTGTTTGGGGTATATGACAAACATGTCTTGTTCTCAGTGGTCAGAGCCCCAGACTTCAGGTGGTACCAGAATGTTGCAGGCCTGCTGACCCACTCCTCAAGGATGACGCTCCCATCTGTAGAAAGAAACAGCAAACGATATGACTCATGAGGAACTGATGACAAATACCAGACAAGTGAAAGTGGAAGAAGAGATGAGATGGAGATAGAGATGGATAGGACCCACACTGAGAAAACCTGCTGATAGCACTACAAGGTAGTCCTTGTTCTGGAATTCCCAAAGTAAGAGGTGAAGACAAAAAAAAAACCCATGGAGAAGAGAACTGGAGACATACATGAAGGGAATGAAGAAGACATGGAAAGATCATGAGCAGATGGCACGTGATGGGCAGACTTGGCAGACGTTTGTTGAAGGCCTAAGCTCCATGGGGAGCTGAAGGGTGGTGATGATGAATACCATTCAAATACCTGGTCATGTTAATAACATCAGAGGGAAGATGCATCTCAGAGGTCAAGAACAGAATCATCATAATTGCCTGTCACCTTTTATGATATGCTTGGTTGGTTTTGTTACAGACAGCAAATCCTGTCATACAGAAGTGAGTCTGGAAACTCAGTGAACAAACATGAAAATCCCTGGAGGCCATAGAGATGTGGTTTTGCAGACGTTAAGAATACCATGGGCATCTAAATAGGGAAATGAGTAGGGTTAGGATTTTAATGCATCTCATAGATGGGGAAAGGAGCTTTTCAGTGTTTAAAGCTTTGTTGGCAGACAATAGAAATTCATTCTCTTTTGAAAATCAGCACATGGTTTTCATTGGGCATTGTAATTCTCAACTTATTAAATAAAAACTTTCAGTTGCCATATAAACTGTAAACAAAATCAGTTGTAATTTTATGTCTTGTAGGTGTGTTTATTATTATAAGGAATTACTTTGCTGATAAATTTAAAATTTTCAGTTTGGCACAGAAACTTTGAACATTTAAATTGTACCTTTAAGGTGTGTGTGTGTGTGTTTTAGACCATGTTTTTGGTTAATAAAATAGACTTTCAGTTTGCACAACAACTGTAAATAAATGAACGTCTATTTTTTACGTTTTTTCTTTATTTTGTTTTATTGGTCATTTTTTTTTTGGGTTAGTAACATGAAGAATTTCAGTTTGGCACAGCAAGGGAAAAAAAATTAAATTATGTTTTTTAGTTTCTTTTTGTTTTGTTTTATGCCAATCATTTTCTTCTTTTAATAATACAAAATAATTTTAGATTAGCTTGGAAACTAAAAAAGAAAGTTGTGTGTTTTTTAGGTCATCTTTTATTTTATAGGGCATTTGGGGGGGGAGGGGGGGGGGGGGGTCATAAATGCATTGTTTATAGGTCATTGACTAGCAATTTTTATGTCATTAAAATTCTAGCCCTAGTAATGAGGATGTCCTGAAAGAGGCCTTTGTGCAAAAGAAAATTATTTACACATATCAGAGGAAGCAATACACTTTCTTCGGGTATATTAAGAGAACAGGAAAGGCGGAGTATATTGTTCATTCATAACCCTCCACTCCCACAGGAGCATAGGCCTTCAACAAACACATGCCAAGTCCTCCTGTCACGTGCCATTATCTCAAGTTCTTTCCATGTTCTCCTCATCATTTTCACCTCTGTTTCCAACTCTCTTCTCCATGTACTTCTTGGTCTTCCTCTGCCTCTCTTGCCCTGGGGGTTCCAGAACAAGGACTGCCTTGTAATGCTATCAACAGGTTTTCTCAGTGTGTGTCCTATCCATCGCCAGCGTCTTCTTCTCATTTCTTGTTCCACTGGCACTTGTCTAGTTCTTGTCATCAGTTCCACGTTGGTAACCTTGTCATACCATTTTAATCCCTCTATTCTACGCAAGCACCCATTTATGAAAGTCTGTAGCTTTTTGGTTGTTGTCTTTGTTGTTCTCCATGTCTCTGAGCCATACAATAGGACTGACTTCACATTTGAGTTGAAGATTCTTATTTTCGTGTTGGATCCTATTTCTCTTGATCTCCATATATTTCCCAATGCAATGAAAGCTCCTCTTGCCTTTTGTATTCTTATTTTGATATCGCTGTCTGTCCCTCCAACTTTGTCTATATTACTGCCAAGATATGTGTATGATTCTACATCTTGTATTGGTGTTTCTTCAAGTTCAACCCTGTTATCATTACCTGCATTTATTCGCATTATTTTTGTCTTTTCCCTGTGTATTTTCAGACCCAATTGTTGTGACCTCTCATCAAGTGTTTTCAATTTGTCCTGCATCTGATTACGGCTATGGGACAGAAGAGCTAAGTCATCAGCAAAATCCAGATCATCCAACTGCTTAGTCAGAGTCCACTGGATTCCATTTCTGTTGTGTGTTGCCGATGATCTCATAACCCAATCTATTGCCAGCAAGAAAAGAAATGGAGACAAGAGGCATCCCTGTAGCACTCCTGTTCTTATCCCAAACGGTTCTGTAAGCTGTCCTTCGTGAAGAACTCTGCATGTCATGTCTTCATATGTTTTCTTTATTAAATTAATGATCTTCAGGGGAACTCCATAATGCCTCAACAATTTCCAAAGTGATTCTTTGTCTACACTGTCAAATGCCTTTTCGTAGTCCACAAATCCGATGTATAGTGGTGAATTCCATTCCAGACTTTGTTCAACTATTATTCTCAAAGTGGCTCTCTGGTCTGTACATGATCTGTTTTGTCGAAAACCTGCTTGTTCATCTCTCAGTTTCTTGTCTATGGACTCTTTTAATCTCTCAAGGATAATCCTGTTTAATACTTTTCCTGGCACTGATAGTAACATTATTCCTCTATAATTTGTGCACTCTTGTAAATTTCCCTTCTTAGGCAACTTAACCAGATATCCTTCCTTCCATTCTGCTGGTATCTCTTCCTTTTCCCAGACTTTACCAAGTAATTTATATAACATCTCTGTAGCCGTGTCGATATCTGCTTTGATGGCCTCTGCTGGAATGCCATCAGGTCCAGACGCTTTTCCATCTCTTAGAAGCTTTATGGCTTTCTTTATTTCTTCCTTCGTTGGTTTATCCACGTTAATTTGTAGCTCTTCTTCTGCTGGCTGGATGTCCGGCGGGTTTTGTGGAGCTGGTCTATTGAGAAGGTCCCCAAAATATTCTGTCCACCTCTTCATTTGCTCTTGTATATTGCTGAGCAGTTTCCCATTCTTGTCTTTTATGAGGCAACTTGTTTGCTTGTATTTCCCTGTTAGCTTCTTTGTGCTGCTATACAGTTCTCTCATATTTCCTTTGGCTGCAGCATCTTCTGCCTCTCTTGCCAACTCCTCAATATACTTCCTCTTGTCTCTTTTGATACTTCTTTTTACTTCTTTGTTTGCTTCTGTGTACACTTCTTGAGCCTTGGCTTTGGAACTTCTGGTTTTGCTTGTGTTTAACTCTGCTTTCTTGTTTTTTCTGTCTTTTATCTTATTGATGGTTTCTGTTGTTATCCATGCTTTTGTTGTCTTTCCCTTTTCCCCAGTATTTCTTCACATGTCTCCTTCCATACAGTTTTGACCTGCTGCCAATAGTCTTCTGTATTCTCTACATCTTCCAGCTGTTGGAGCACTTGGAATTTGTTGGATACTGTGACCGCAAATTTGTCTCTTGTTTCTTGATTTCTTAGCTGTCCTACATTATACTGTTGTCTATAATTTTGCATTGTTGCATATCTCTTGAGTTTCATTTTTATTTTGGCTATCAGAAGATGGTGATCTGATGCCACATCTGCTCCTCTGTATACCTTTACATCCTGCAATGATGATCTAAACTTCTTGTTTATGCATATATGATCAATCTGATTTTCTGTTCTATGATCTGGTGATATCCATGTTGCCTTGTGTATTCTCTTATGTGGAAACATGCTTCCTCCTATAGCCAGTTGATTTGAAGCACAGAAGTTTGCGAATAGTTCTCCATTTTCATTCATTACTCCTAGCCCATGTTTTCCCATGACTTCTTCAAATCCGGTGTTGACTGTACCTATCTTTGCATTCATGTCACCCATCAAAATTGTGATGTCTCTTCTTTTTACTTTATCCATAATTTCCTGTAGTTTAGTATAAAATGCTTCTTTCACAGACTCTTCTTTGTCATTAGTTGGTGCATAACATTGGATGACATTTACAAGAATTTTCTTTTTAGCTGTTTTGAAAGTAGCTGTTATTATTCTGGGTCCAACAGCTTCCCATTCAATGAATGCTTTCTGTGCTTCTTTAGATAACATAAGAGCTACCCCTTCACTGTGGTATGAACTTTCGTCTTCATGTCCTGAGGACAGCACCAATTCACCTGTGATGAGTTTCTTCCTGTCTACCCCCTTCCACTTTGTTTCACACATTCCCAAAACCTCGATTTTGTATTCCCTCATTTCTGCTGCCACTTGCGCCACTTTCCCTTGTTCGTTTAATGTCCGAACATTCCAGGTGCCAAATCTGGAAGTTCTCCTAGAAGAAAGAAGGTTAGTCAGCAACACAGACTCCTTTCGGCTTTCTCTGTGTTGCATCATACGCCTCCCCGCGAGAGGACCTTCCCCTGTCTTGGATGGCTGTGTTTTATTTTCTTTATTTGACTTGTCCATATTTGTTGAAGTTTTTTGTGGTTTAAATTTTTTACAGGATGGGGTAACCGGCCCCATGCCCAACCCTCCTTAGTCGCTTTCTACGACATGCTTGGCAGGGGACAGTGTTACTATTCTTTGCTCCCCTTTCGGGCCCCGGTAACACACGGGTGGAGTATATTGTGACAACAAGAAATAATAAAGGAAAAAGAGAAGCAAGAAAAAAAAAATGGAAAAAAAAAGATACTGAGCTTATTAAAATTGTGGAATGGAAAGAGATTTCAAACAGTAATGGGGACAGTAAACTGTAGTGAGACATGGCCATCTATGCATGATGAATTAGGCAAAATCATTATGACCGCAAGCATATGGACAGCTGATTTCATACAGGACTTCTGGTATACAAAAATCAATATCTGGTTGTGATTATTTAGTGTAATGTGACTACACCTGGTGCAAAATAAACATGCATGAGCAGGCAAAGTACGCTGGTGGGCAATAGCAGAAAGTCCTGTAGGAAGGCTTGTTTTGTATTCATCGAAGGCCTGTCTCCAGGTGCAGCAAAAAGGTAATGATTTAATGAATAAATACATGACGCATAAGCAGTAATACAGTTTACACACATAACACCTGTATGAAGAAGTAAAAATATGCATAAATACACATACACACTCTTGTACACACAAAAACACACTCACTTGTGCAAACATTCACACATATTTGCCCTCACAATTTACATAAACATGTACCTGCATACAAATATAGTCATATACAGATGCACACACACTGTTGTACAAACATATATACACATACACTTGCATGCCCATATATATAAACATATATATACACATATATATACACACACAGCTGTACATACATTGACACACACACTATGTATCACATACTTATGAATGGTTTTTGTTCAACGGTGAGGACAAAAAGTAATGAGCCACAAATGAGCACACAGAAAAAAGGTGAGGAATTCAAAGAATCAAGCAACCACATGTGCCAACAGTAAATGGAGAATGTATTTAAAACAAAGGGTGTTCAAAGGAGCATCAAGGAAAAGAAACAATGTTGGAACCAGTTGTTATAAACAGGATTTCCAAGTCCATTCCATAATTATCCAGTTCAATTTCATAATGTTCATAATAGTTTTTTCACCCTGAAATGGACTTGGAAGTGATGTTTAACATACGAGGGACGGTCAAAAAGTAATGCCTCGTAATTTGTAATTTCATTCAATAGGCAAGAAAACAGATAAAATTCACATTGAAATGTAGCCCCAAGTCTGAACTTCAAAAAATTTATTTCTCAATGTAGTCTCCGTTATTTGTTACAGTTTTTGTCCATCTTCTCACAAGGGCATGTATCCCTGCACGGTAAAAATGTGTGTCCTTTTTCCTAAACCACTGGCGTACGGCGCGTTTAAGGGTCTCGGTGTCCTCAAAGTGATGTCCGCGAAGATCTTCTTTCAGTGGTCCAAACAGATGGAAGTCAGAAGATGCAAGATCGGGACTGTAAGGGGGATGTGGTAATAATGTCCAGCCGAATTCTGCAATCGCATCAATGGTGCGTTTAGCGGTGTGTGGCGTGGCATTATCGTGCAACAGTAGTGCAGTTCTCTGATCTTTTAATGGGTAAAGTCGCCGAAGACGACCTCTAAGCTTCTTCAAAGTTTCAATGTAACGGTCTGCATTCACCGTGTTTCCCTGTTCCAAGAAGTCGAGAAGAATCACACCCTTCTCATCCCAAAACACGGAGGCCATAACTTTCCCTACAGATGGTGAACTTTTGAACTTCTTTCTTGTCGGTGATGTTGTGTGATGCCATTCCATTGACTGCCTCTTGGATTCTGGTTCAAAAAAATGAACCCAAGTCTCATCACCTGTCACAATATTCAATAAAAACTCTTCTCCTTCAGTTTCGTAATGGTGCAGGAGGTTGATGGCTATGGTTTTCCTTGTTTCTTTATGTCTGTCTGTCAACATTCTGGGTACCCACCATGCACAAACTTTTGAATAACCCAGGTCTTTAATGATGTTCTGGACACTGCCTTTACTAATGGACAACATGGAAGAAAGTTCATCCAGTGTTACCCGACGGTCACCACGAATGATGCCATCAACTCGATGAATGTTGTGTGGAGTCACTGCGGTAGACGGACAGCCAGTCCGCTTTGCGTCAGCCATTGAGGTTTGACCTACTTCAGCTTCATCACAACGATGTACCCAATGTCGGACAGTGCTAACATCCCCTGTTGAATCTCCATAAACATTCTTCAAACGTTCGTGGATGCGAATTGGGGTCTCGCCTTCAGCATTGAGGAATTCTATGACATAACGTTGTTTTAACCGAACGTCTTTGGCAGCCATTTTTAAACTGTTACAGTGGTGCCACCTGTTACTGAAACAGGTTGGTAATGCTATACAGTGCAGAAGAGTGTTTGAGGAATCCTGCTAAATTTACAAATTGCACACCGATGCAGTATTTACATACATAAAAAATAGGAGGCATTAATTTTTTACCTTCCCTCAAAATATATAAAATAAGTTATTATCACAGACCAAATAAAAAATCAACCAAATTCAATAATGTAGATAGCAGCTAAAGTACATCTTGAAGCCACTGGACAATAATTTAATGTAAAATTTGAGATATAACAATTTAATATTAACTAAAGCTAATAGTAAAACCTAATATGAAATTTCATGAAGAAGTGCAGTTCCACAGCATAGTATATAACAAGTAATGTCTGTCTTACATCTTTACATACACTGAATGTAACAGAATAAAACTAGATCACACACGCATACCACTTGCTTGCATTGGATTATATGCTCATCAGAAATGCAGGTAGCACCAGAATTACGTCTGCTGTTTCTTGTCCTTGATGCTCCCTTGAACCCCTGCTATTTTAATATGCATTCAATTTACTGCTCACTCCAAATGTTGCTCGCTTCTTTATATACTCGCTTCTTTGAAGCTTGATACTTTGTGCATGCTCCTACTGACTGAGATGCTTACAACCACAAGCACATACAAGCATTTATTCACCAGCATATGCACACACATGCACACAGGGACCACAATGATAAGATTTCCCAGGGTGACTAATACACTAAGACTCATGTTGTGAATATGCCTAGGGTGCTAAGTGCAAGGGTATGCTGCAGCAAGCGAGAACAAAAATTAAATTTTTAAGGCCTTAACTTAAAGTTACATACAAGCACACAAACAAATATATATATATACATATACTGTATATATAAACACGTTTCAGGGAAGCTCCAAACTCAAAATGAAGATGAAAGCTGCGGCATATAATGCCTGCATCACCAGCACGCTTCTAAATGGTAACAAGACATAGACAACCTACACTAAGCAAAGAAAGAAGGCTCAATGCCTTCCATCTATGGTGTCTCTGCCACATCCTTGGTATTTCGTTGAAGGAAAAATTGACAAATGTCGAGATGCTGTCACATGCTGGCTCTCAAAGCATGTATACACTGCTTATACAGCGCAGACCACGCTTGCTTGGCCATGTCCACCGCATGGAAGATGGCCGCATTCCCGAAGATATTTTCTACGGACAACTGGCAGATGGCAAGAGAACAGTCGGGCAACTGCAGCTAAAGTTCAAATATGAGTGCAAGAGAGACATAAAGGCTTACTTACTTAGTCGTTCCCCTTCTACCGTGAGGTGTAGAGGTTTGGAAGAGAGAGCGCCAGACCATTCTATCAGCTGTCTTCTTCCTGGCCTGGTTCCATTCTAGTCCTCGTTCCTTCAAAGATTGTCTAATGTTGTCCTCCCAGCGGACTCTGGGTCGTCCTGGAGGTCTGGATCCCTGGCTCTTTGTTTCCCATGCTTGTCGTGGTAGCCGATCTTCTCCCATTCTGCAGACATGGCCAAACCATCTTAGTTGGGACTGTTCTATTTGGGTCTGCAGCGGATGGGATTTTAGGCCTTGACGGATCGTCTGGTTGCGGACCATGTCTCTTCTTGTTACTTCAACCACTTTCCTCAGATACCTCATTTCTGAGGTTTGGATCTGGCTTTTATGGGTTGTAGTCATTGCCCACGACTCGCATCCATATGTCAAGACTGGGACATAGGTGGAGCGGTATACAGCCATCTTCGTTTTCTTACCAGACATAAAGGCACTGAACATAAATCCAGCAACCTGGGAAGATGAAGCTGTCAATCGCACCAAGTGGCAATGCTCCCTGTGGTGCCCCCTCAGCTTAGACGAAAAGCTCTCACAACATGCAGAAGAGAAAAGAACACGCCAAAAGAAACACCTGGCAAAACAAAAAACAGCTGAAGGCTATCACCTCAGGGGCACTTTCCCATAGTCAGTTATGATACAGATATTTTTATATAAACAACGCACACACAAACAAACATACACAAAGTAAGTGATGCTTATAAGTAAGTACCCTTAACTCCAAAGCTCAGAAGTTTATTGTCAGCAACCATCATTATGATTTGACCCCTTCTCTCTATCTCCGATGTGAAATACATGCTAGGTTCAACTACCTGCAGGTACCAGTCAAAATTCTTGCAGCTGATATTTGTTCCTAGTCTAATTATCTTCTGCTGAGCTTGAAGGATGTTTGGCTCCTGGGCATCTTTTTTAATGCCTCTAAAGGATGAAACATATAGAAACATACAAATAGATGATTTTTTAGAATATGAGGAGACTGTAGTAAAATGGAATAACAACAGTAAGTGATATGAAAATATTGTTAGAATATGAGGGCACTAGTAAAATGGAATAACAACACTGAGTAATTTGAAAATATTAAGTTTTATATTGGTACAAGTGTAACCCAGTTTCTGTGTGACTGTTAGAATATGAGGGGACTGTAGTAAAATGGAATAACAACAGTGAGTGACATGAAAATATGTAACAGTTCTATATTGGTACAAGCATAACCCAGTTTCTGTGTGACTGTTAGAATATGAGGGGACTGTAGTAAAATGGAATAACAGCAGTAAGTGAAATGAAAATATTGTTAGAATATGAGGGGGACTGTAGTAAAATGGAATAACAATAGTAAGTGATATGAAAGTAGGTAAAAGTTTTATACTGGTACAAGTGTAACACAGTTTCTGCATGACTGTTAGAATATGAGGGGACTGTAGTGACATGTATAACCAGCAGTAGAGATATAAAGAAATTTATATTAGAGAATTGCCTTATACCTCTGTCACAGTATTCATCCCCATCTTTTCCCACAGAAGTTGAAATCTTTTTGTGATGTATGTCCAGCCGGGGACCTAAATTATGTGCCTGATGAAACAACCTGCATATTGTTCCCAAAATATGTCATGGCGGGGAGCCAATTTTCCCAGGTGCCCATGCTGGGAGACCAGTTTTCAGAGTGCACATATTTTTAATAAGTTATTGTTTAATTTTGTCAAAATTTTATATTTTATTAAATTTTCTTTACAACTATGTATAACATTACTGTACTCTTAAAAAAAATTATTGGAAAGAATTTACCCTTAGCTGTAGCATTATATGAAAACTCAAAGCAACAGAAAACTCCTTGCGTCATAAATGGAAAAACCATTACATCCTTTAAGAGTTAATACAAGTTCATACTTACAGCTGCATTCTTTCATATACAAAATATTTGTAGCTATCCATCCAGCCTTCGGCAATTCTTACTCTGTCTTTAATTGTTTCATTACCTGGGGGGGGAACATTTGTAGCAACAAGTTTAAACATGTGTATACAATTTATAACACATACATACATTTAAAAACATTTGAGGCAACACATGTAAACATATGTATACAATTTATAACATATACATACATTTAAAAAACATTTCTGGCAACAAGTTTAAATATAATAATGTATACAATTTATAACACATACATACATTTAAAAAACATTTGTGGTGACACGTTAAAACATATGTATTAAATTTATAACACATATATACATTTAAAAACATTTGTAGCAACAAGTTTAAACATATGTATACAATTTATAACACATACATACATTTAAAAACATTTATGGCAACACGTGTAAACATATATATACAATTTATAACACATATATTCATTTAAAAATGGTTAAAAGTTATATTTGAATCCCAAACATTTTTAGCCGATATTAACACTTGCATTTGCCAGGAAGTTAGGATTAAACAGCCAAACAAAAATATCTTAATGAAGAGCATTGGCATTGAAAAAAAAAACAAGCATTAATCAACAATAACATCAGAAAACACAAGTGGAGATGACTGGAATTCATTCTATGCTGTGAGCAACTTAATATTGCCAGACTAGCATTAAACAGGAACCCACAAAGCAAATGCAAGCTGACTTTTAACAAGCAGCAAAGTGTGGACACTGAATTCAAATCCATCAGAATAAATTTGAAGCAAACAAAACAACTGGTTCAGGACTGATCTCTTCGTCCAAGATTTACAGCATTTAAAAACAATTTTCACAAATACTTTACATTTATCTTATGACATATTGTCTCATAAATATATACGTTTACAGATTGTTTTAAAGTATACCCCTGTGAAAAACTGGGATCAATTTTGATGCATGGGTAAAACCTAATCACTGGATGAGACAGGAAGAGTTAAAAAAGATTTACAAAGTAAACCAGCTGTAAATTTGTATTTACACTTTTATTACAGAAATTCTAATACTAAATCAAATAAACAAAAAATGTTCAGAATATCATTGTATCCCTCTTTCCAATCATTCTCCTCTCTTAAACTCTTATCATCTTACTTTCTTTTTCTCTCTTCTCCTCCCATTCCGTCTTTCTCTCCCTCTTTTTTTTTCCCCTCTCTTCCACCTTCTCATACGACAGGGTGTTTCTCTCTTATTTTCTCTCATCTCCCTCTTCAGCTCCTCCCCCCCCCCCCTCTTTCTATATCTCCCAACCTACAACACCGCCATTCTCTTCTTTCTTTCTCTGTCTGTCATCAGACTTACTCACTCAGCAACCTATACTGTATTTACTTACTCAGCATATCGGGCCATTGTTTTAGCACCATGGGAACGATGTAGCCGACATGTGAACAGGGTACAAGGACAACTCGACTGCCACATAACCATGACCTGATCAGATCAACAGTCTACTTTACATCAGTATGCTGTCTATCTGTCTCTGTATGTGTGTCTGTCTCTGTATGTGTGTCTGTGTATGTGTGTCTGTCTGTGTATGTGTCTCTGTATGTGTGTCTGTGTATATGTGTCTGTGTATGTGTCTGTGTATGTGTCTCTGTATGTGTCTGTGTGTCTATATATGTCTGTCTCTGTATGTGTCTGTATGTATGTATATGTGTCTGTGTATGCGTGTCTGTATATGTCTGTCTCTGTATGTGTCTATTAAACAAAACACATATTTCTATATATCACCATCATCACCCTTCAGCTCCCCAAGGAGCACAGGCCTTCAACAAACTTATGCCAAGTCTTTCCTGTCCTGTGCCATCAGGTCAAGGTCGTTCTATGTCTTCCTTATCCCTTTCATGTCTATCTCCAGTTCTCTTCTTCATGTGTTAGGCTATTTAGTCTCTCCCCCCCACCCCCTCCCGTCTCTTGCCACGGGGATTCCAGAACAAGGCCTGCCTTGTAATGCTATCAACAGGTTTGTTCAATGTGGGGCCAATCCATGTCCAACATCATCTTTTATCTTTTGTTCCACTGGCACTTGTCTGGTTCTTGCCATGAGTTCCACATAGGCGGCCTTGTCATACCACTTGTGAAAATCTGCAGCTTTTTAATTGTTTTTTATATATATATTTAAATATGCAGTGCTTTTTTTCTAAAATAAAGTTTACCAGTACTCTATCAATCCATCCCATTATGAAAGTAAAGCCAAGATAAAATAAACCCATCAAATTAGTACCCTTATATTTACAACAGTTTCCAAATTTGGATCAATACATTGGTGCTGCCATCTTTGCGTACCCTTTCCTTGCTCTTTGAGTCAGTTGCTAGATGTCTGCCTTTCAGGAACCAGGAACTGACGTACGGTAATGGCCAAAAAACATGTAGAGGAGGACCAACCAGCTTGATGAACATCAGTGTACTCAAACAGTCTTCAGGTGTAGAGAAGCTCTTGTTGGTGTGAAAACTAGGTTCATTTGGGAGAAGCCACGTTCACATTCACAGGTAGAAATTGGGATGCAATTGATAGTGTATATTAGTGGCAATAGTCCAGTTGGCATTTTCTTCTCTGTCAGGAATTCATGATAACCTTTTAGAACCTGTCTTTCTGGAATCCTAAGCCTCTTGCACAAATTCTCCACTTCAATCTCACCAAAAGTGACATTCTTTTCGGCACTGTCTGGCCAACATTCTGGATATTTGTGTGTCTTCTTCAGATAGCAGGCGATTTTTCCATTCGTCGTTTCAAACTGTCATAAAACATTTTAGGATCAAGAGAGCGATTTACACTGGTTGGTCAATTTGTTACCCTCTTCTCTATAGTGACTCCTTGAAAGTTCAAATTTTCTGCTGCTCGTAGAGTTTCACGATAATAAGGTCCACTGTTAAATTTTCTGTCTTCAAACACCCGAATCTGCCTTGATATAATATTATGAGCTGTGTAGAGTATAATATCACGTGCTTGTAGTTTGACACTGAGCTCTGACAATTCTTGGAGAGCATCACACATCAGTCCAAGATGCAAAACAAAATCAACACTAGTAATTTTCTTTAGTAGGCCTTCATACATTATTCTTTCACTTTTATCCCTGTTTTCATCCTGTTTTGCTGCTACAAAATGAGCCGTGAGTGCTTCATAGTCTTTCCAAACTGCAGAAACACTTCTGAAACTAGAAGCTACCCAAAGCGTACTTAAAATTCTTCCAATTTTGAAGATTTGCTTGCCTAGATCTTCAGCTACTTTTCCAAGTTCTCTGGCGTTTTTTGGGTGACTGAAGATATAAGCAGTACATTTTGTCAAGAAATGACTTAACGGTCGCACTGACTGGTGCAGCAACATCAACATTGCACACGTATGTGCATAACAGGCCACTCTATTTGGCTGCCAAGTTACATCGATGTCACGCAAACGGTTTTTCTAATATTAATTATGGCCGGTTCTTTTCCGGACAGCCCTCGTAAATATATATACAAGGGGCTTGACATAAGTCTTGGTCCTGACCATGAAGGAGTCACAGGAGGAAGATGAAACTTGGCACATTTAAAGTTCATCATATTTGCACTGAATGTGTAAAGTATGCGTTTGTTTCTTCAATGGGTTTTCCCGCTACGGTGCACGGCGCAATGTACCCTATTGACCGGATCTGCTGCTCCAAAGATTTGACAAAACAATGGAAAAGAAGGAGGCCAGAGCTGTGATAAAATTTCTGATGTTTCAGGGAAAAACACCTACAGAAATACACAGGAAGTTGGAACCAGTGTTTCGTGATTCTTGTCCTTCATATACTTCGGTAAAAAACTGGTGTCAACAGTTTAAGTGCGGACGCTCAAATGTTGCTGATCTGCCAAGATCTGTTAGACCAGCCTCAGAGTGCAACGATGAAAATGTAACAAGAGTGAAGAAAATCATTGACCAGGATCGAATAATGACAATTGTGGAGATAGCTAGTAGAGTAAAACTGAATGAAAGAACAGTTTATAGAATTTTATACAACAGGAAAGTTGTGACCAGGAAACGAGGGATAACGCGCACTCAAAATCTTCCTTTGCTGCAAGACAACGCGCCCTCTCACAAAGCACGATTTGAATATTGAAATTCTTCCACACCCACCATATTCTCCAGATTTGGCTCCATCAGACTTTTTTCTATTCCCAAATCTTAAAAAACAGCTAAAAGGAAATCATTTTGACAGCGATGAAGAAGTTATACTGGCATGTGATGACTGGTTTAGTTTGAAAAATAGGGTGTTTTACTCCCAAGGTCTTTTCAAGGTCAAGCAGAGATGGCAGAAGTGTGTCAATTCAGACGGTGGCTATATTGAAAAGGAATAAACACTATACACAATTTCAGCTCTCTGTGACATGTCCTTCATGGTCAGGCCCAAGACTTATGTCAAGCCCCTTGTATATATATATATATATATATATATATCAATTCAACAAGATTTTCAGTATAACAGTTATCCAAACATTTTGCCCTCTATTCTTTCACCCATGCAGACATCATTCTGTACATGTATTGGTCCTTTCCTCCCAGTCAAATTGTTATCATCCCTGTGCAAATTTTCCTTCAACTTTGACCTCCGAATGGTTTTAAAGTGTTTGCCCTACCTGTCATTGCCAAAGTGATTTTGGAGAGATTCCTTTTTTTCAGACCAACTTGTTCAAGGAGCTCACTATTTGTTTTAACTCTGATCAGGAAATTCTCTCATTCTTTTGAAACATGTACATCATCAACCCTTTTATCCTTGTTTCTGACTGACTAATGCGTAGCACAAAACCTTTGTGTGCTATAAATCGGCCACATTTCATATTTGGCGGTAAGTTCAATCTAATGGTGAAACTGTCTCAACAACTAGAAAATGTTCCTTCTACTTCCTATCCTTTTTCGCTCCTTATGGAGCATAGAACCACTGCTGCGGTAGCCTCCATGCAGGAAGACTGCATCAAATCACTTGTATGTTTTAGCTGTGGTGGTTTCTGTAGCAATGTTTTTGACATGAAGAGAGTACCAACCAGATGCACAACCTCACATTAGGCACCCCTCATGACATACCTGAGTGAGTAGTGTACCCCCATCACGCCCACATCAGAAACACCAAGGAAACATACAAAGCAAATGCTCTAGACTTCATTTCCATTTTTAAGTTCAAACACCTGTCTGCTATCTGGAGTTATCTTATTTCTAGAGGTTAAGCAATCTTCCATCAGACTTCCCTTAAAATAAACAAAGATGCTTAATTCACCCTTGTCCAAACGACTCTGAAAAGGTTCTAAGGTTTTCAATTTTTCATGAATCCTTCTCAAAATTAAATTACCTAAAAAAATAATCTACTAGAAGTATCACTATAGACCCCATTGAAACTGGAACAATTACCGCCATCAGCTCACTATTCATCTCCAAGCATCTCTAAAACAACAATCCCCTTCCAAAGAAACTTTACATACAGTTTGAGAATCACTGAATTACCCACAGGGATGTCACCAACCTGACTGAAAACTCAATATTGACACTTTCCTCCTTTATTAAGTCCTCATCAAATCCCCCAAGTTTGAACAGGTTGTCTCGATCCACAGCAAATATTCCGTCTGCAATCACTGGATTTGGCACATTCAGTGTGGCGTTCTCAACAGGTTTCTGAAACCATAAAAATGTTTGGTAAAGGTAGCTTTTTTTTAGTGGGGACTTTTGACAGGATATGGTGGTAGGAATTATCTTTTGATGCAATTATATTTTAAACGAGGGATCTAACGGTGGCTTTTTGTGTGTGGAGGACTTTTTACTGAGGACAAGGTTACAGGGATGACTTTGTGATGTAATTTTGTTTTAAACCAAGGATCTAACGGTGGCATTTTTGTGTGTGGAGACTTTTGACTAAGGATATGGTGATAAGCATAATCTTGTGATGCAATTACATTTTAAACCAGGGATCTCTGAGGAGACCAAGAAAGAATAGGGCCACTGCTAATTTAGGCATGTCAGAAGAGAACACTGATATAAGGCAGCTTAGTGAAACTGCAGAAAAGGCATCATGCTGGCTGTGGAACAACCGCAATGGGCTGTGGAACTTGTGACAGTAAACTCTGCTGTACAGAAAACACTAGGAATTTTTCTAAGTCCACAATACGTTCAGTTTTTCAGTGCACTGGTGAAAGGGCTGTGACTGACGGGCAACACGCGGCGTATATTATAAGAGGTGTTGGGCACAGAATTTCAGTTGCTAGCGCGCATGTATGCGCAAAATAAGGACAGTGATTCAGGAATAGTGAATGTATGAATTTGGTTGCAGGTGGGGGGAATTATTTTTACTGGGTTGTCAGGGAGGGGTATTATCACTGATATGTTAATATTCAAAACAACATATTGTTTCTGCTCCACCGCTGCTAATTTACTAATTACAAGGTGACTAACATGGAGTTGTATGTGAGGCTGGCAACCTCATCATGTCAAACAAATTGTCACAGAAACAACCTCTGCAGGAGCATGTGAATCCTTGATGCAGGCTTCCTGTAAGGGGACCAGCTGGAGTGGTGGCTCCATGCTCTATAACGACTGCAAAGGGAAAAGATGATGATGAATGCAGTCCCCACCGCTGCTTCTACTACCACTAATATTACTTCCTGCAGCTACTATAACCATCATAATCACTACACCAAATGAAATTATTTCTACTGATGGTACTACAACTATCACAAAATGGTTAAAACTTTTTGCTGAAAAATAAAATATTTTCATGCAGGTCACTTGAAATGTATAGAAATGACACTTTATCTTCCCAAGACAACAAAAGAAGCAGTGTAATGAAAATGTAAAATACAGCACAACTTACTGTCACAGATCTCTTCTTGGGTGCCAGTTCCCATGTAAAGGATCCAACCTTCATCCCTGACAAAGTTTCATGGCTGTACCTAAGTAGTTAGTTTTGGAAAGAGGAAATATATCAGTAATACTGATAAAAGTAGTGCTGTAGTAAGGGTGCTGTGGCAGTAGTGTGTTGGGAAGGTGTGCTATAGCTGAAATTCTGTGGTGGTGGTGATGTTGCAGTAGTGTTGTAGTATTTGTGATGTGTGTCACGAAATGGATTTAAAACTAGAGGCTGTCTACATATAGTGACAAGACACTAGTGAGAAGAAAGACTGAAAGGATAGATTCAGATGAAAAAAATGACAGTGCAATTGTGAAAGTTGAGACCATTGGCTCCGAGGTTGAGAACCGAAGTTGACTCTTCCTTGCCACTCCGAACATCTTAATTGCTATGGCCTCAACCACCTCTAACTACCCTAAGGGGATAAGGTTCAATTAAGATTCACATACACCACGATACAGACAACAGATAGCTACTGTACGTAAATAAAATGACTGGTCCAGACTATAAATGTACAAGTTTTATTATACACACAAACAAGTAATCAAATACATGTCAAAAGGATAAAAATGCAGTGTAAGCACACCTGGAAAACAAATTCAGGCAAAATTACAAATGATGTATCATCAAACCCAACCCTTCACCCACAAGTTTCACCTGTATGGAGAAAGAAGGTAAGATTAAATTAAATGAATCACACTGCACTTGGTGGGGTCTCGGATGTTGAGCCTCCACTCCAAACTAGCTGTTCTAAATTCTAACTCTAACTCTAGTACACAGTCAGCTGGAACGACTACGAAGTGTCTACACCAACTCTGCACAGACTTCGTTTCTACACAGCCTATCCTGAAATCTCCTGAACACTGCTACACAACTAACTCCTCTAAAACTTCAGCAGCTGACCTCTGCTATGCTTTTCATTAAACTTTGCGCTCAGTTTTGTCTTTCTGTTCTACCACCAGTAGACTAAACTTCAGCAGCTGTCTTCTGCTCTAACATCTGTAGAGTAAACTTCAGCAGCTGTCTTCTGTTCTAACATCTGTAGAGGGTATTGTAACCCTGTTTCCCTCCACAATTCTGAAATTGATGACTAAGGTTTAAACACTGGATTCTGGAAAAACTGGAATAGGTAGCTGGTTTTGCTGCTACCACTCTGGATTTACCTGCCTGCTCCCCTCTGGGTTCAGGCCTTTGGCGTTATTATGGCCGGGACGAAGCGAAATAATTACGACAACGCTGGCAGCATGCCAAATCTGCGTGTGTAACAGAACGAGCTCAGTGCTCAGGATTTATCCAACAAATCCTATTCCACTCGAGAAATGTCTTCCCCTGCCTGGGAAAAACGGGTTCTCTATACTTCGTCCGCCTCTGGCAAAAATCTCAACCCTTCTCTGTGTGAGATTGCCAACTCTTGCCGGGGAAAAGTTATTGGAAACTTTCGCTCTCTCCCTCAGAGCCGCGATACCTGCTGTTAGACAGAAAAAAATTGCAACAGCTAAACAACATGTAAATAAGACATTCCTAAAATAACTCCCTGACTCTCTTCCCGTTATGCACCACCATACAAATAATCGGGCCAACAAAGTCCGCTCCTCCACTCAACTCCCTTCTCTACCTGAGCCCAAAAGTAAACATTACCCGGCAATACAATCACGCAGACCATCTGACCTAGGGTTCTGCCTGGCTGGTTACAATTCACAACAGTATTCTACTGAGGCCTATCTACCTGTCCAAAAATACTTTGGCCCACTTCTTACGCTGACCCGACAGGCAGCAATTGATGAACACAAAATAAACTAGACCTCTAGGAATTCCTAAAATTCCCGTCAATAATATTAAATCACATTTAACATGATAATACAAATATTATTCCCTTGACAGAAATAATTTCATCTCCGTCTTCTGAATACTCAGAACCACAATGCACAATCAATAACGTATAACCCTGTTAGATGCTAGCATATACATACTGCCTAGAAGTTATACATAACCCCAGGTTATCAATTGAAAACCCCGTAGTTCCACCACGTGCTACAAATTTTACCACCACGTGCTCCTGCATACATATTCATTACATGATAGCACCCACGTGCTTCTCTCCCCCTCACCCCTCTGAACATCGTCTCGAATAAATATTCAGTAACCAACGCACCCACGTGCTACAAATTACACCTCTTACGCTCTCAATAAAAGCACAAATACCCATGCTCTCGTCATTCTGTAATTAAATACAATTCGCAGATGCGGGTTTCTCTACAGACCTGCTTTGCAATAATACAAAGCACGCCCGCGGCAACTCAACTTTTAAACCAGCTTTAATACCACTATTCCTTCAATAAGGAATTATTATGAACCTCTTTCGTTTCTCAAGTCTATCACTAAGATAGTATTTGATGGCTCTGAAGTTACGAATTAATTTAAAAGTAACTTCCCAAGAAACTTAACTGCTCGGCCTAGGACTAGAAAAATTAAATAAGGTACCACGCTAATAAATTATGCTTACCAAACTCGAATGTCCCACTGAAAGGCAATCAACAATTTGACTCTGGCACACGGCTGGCAATTATCATTAGAGAGACCAAGCCATGAATTACGGGCCTTTTTATCATCATAGAAAGCACGCTGACCTCTTGACGTCATATGCGTGGCTTTGTTCTAAGCCCCAATGAACGCGCTGCCATTCAAAGCAGTTAAATCTCAGCCAACCAGAATTGTAAACAACTCTGGCTCATCCGGTTACTGCCAGCACGTGCTAAAGTCACTACCCCCATTGAACAAAGAAACAGGAATAAAGTTTAGCCCTCTACTCTCAATTTAAGCAACAATGGCCGAAATATATATTCAATTCCCGAAAAATACGTCTATGACCCCGCCAATCTTTAAAAAGACTAAAACTGGTGCAACACTGATCTAGGCTCTATAATCTTTCCTCTAGAATAACCCTGCAACAATTCTCTACACCTCAACTCTAAACTCCATAAAGAAGAAACATAAAGCAGATGAGATAAAACTCCATCGTGATCTCATTCTGAAAAACGTAAATAATAGGAGGAGAAAAAACATGGTGAAGGTTTACCTGTAATCCCTCCTAGAAAAAGTGAACAAAATGCAAGGAGAAAAAGACATGGGCCATTTGAAAGACAGAATCTCAGTCCACTTCATCACAATGTGAAGGTGTATTGTAGTAGCCGTGATGTGGTAGGTGTTCTGTAGTTGTAGTGTTGTGATTAGTAGTGTTGTGTAGGTGTGCTATAGTTGTAGTGCTGTGGTAGTTGTGTTGTAGTAACTGTGCTGTAGTAGGTGTACTGTAGTAGTCATTTTGTGGTTAGTAGTATTGTAGTAATAGTGTTGCGTAGGTATGCTGTAGTTGTAAGTGCTTTATGAGAAGAAGACACTGGGGATGGATAGGATACAAATTGAGAAAACAAACTGTTGACAGCATTACAAGGCAGTCCTTGACCTGGAATCCCCAGGGTAAGAGATGTGCAGGGAGAACCAGAAAAATGCGCGGAGAAGAGAACTGGAGGCAGAAAAGAAAGATACCAAGAAGATACTGAAAGACCTGACATAGCCTCCTTGGGTAGCAAAAGGGTGTTGTTGTTTGTTGGTGTCAAAGTCCATTCTTGCTTGTCTGTAAAACTGAGATTAATAATATTTTATTTTTTTTCACCTTGACCTTTTTACACCATCAGTTGTGCTGCAGCACATGTAATCAGATAACACATGATAGAGACATACAAAGCATTAAAAAAAATCATGTATCACTGGGGAAATTATATTTTTAACTCTTTGACTCCGCAATTATTTTCCACCCTGTGCCACAATTTTAATTCATGACAGACTAAAAACAACGCTCAGAGTTGTTTTGGCACGGGTGTAAAATCTGACCAATGCTCTGAGCGTTGTTCCGGAGTCAAAGAGTTAAATGTAATAATACTTTGTTTCTGCTGTTAGTGACTGAAAGCACTGCCACAAATATGTGTGATGAATATGCCAGTTATTTTTATTTTCTAACAAATCTCATTGTACCCACCTCGTGAACAATTGAGACACCAGTGAAGATGGTCCCCGTGAGGAAGCCTATTCACCTCCTTTCTCACTCCTTATGGAGAATGGAGCCACTGCTGGAGCTGGCCTCCTTACTACATGAAGCCTGCATCCAAATGCATGCTCCTACATCAGCAGTTTCTATAGCAATTTGATGAAGTTGCCAGCCTCATGCACAACCTCACATTAGTGGCCTTGTACGACAAGCTTGAGGGAGAAATAGTTTAGTGGCCTTGTACGACAAGTTTGAGGGAGAAGTAGTCTAATGGCCTTGTACGACAAGCTTGAGGGAGAAGTAGTCTAATGGCCTTGTACGACAAGCTTGAGGGAGAAGTAGTCTAATGGCCTTGTACGACAAGCTTGAGGGAGAAGTAGTCTAGTGGCCTTGTATGACAAGTTTGAGGGAGAAGTAGTCTAATGGCCTTGTACGACAAGCTTGAGGGAGAAGTAGTCTAGTGGCCTTGTATGACATGCTTGAGGGAGAAGTAGTCTAGTGGCCTTGTACGACAAGCTTGAGGGAGAAGTAGTCTAATGGCCTTGTATGACAAGCTTGAGGGAGAAGTAGTCTAGTGGCCTTGTACGACAAGCTTGAGGGAGAAGTAGTCTAGTGGTCTTGTACGACAAGCTTGAGGGAGAAGTAGTCTAATGGCCTTGTACGACAAGCTTGAGGGAGAAGTAGTCTAATGGCCTTGTACGACAAGCTTGAGGGAGAAGTAGTCTAATGGCCTTGTACGACAAGCTTGAGGGAGAAGTAGTCTAATGGCCTTGTACGACAAGCTTGAGGGAGAAGTAGTCTAGTGGCCTTGTACGACAAGCTTGAGGGAGAAGTAGTCTAATGGCCTTGTACGACAAGCTTGAGGGAGAAGTAGTCTTTTGGCCTTGTACGACAAGCTTGAGGGAGAAGTAGTCTAATGGCCTTGTACGACAAGCTTGAGGGAGAAGTAGTCTAGTGGCCTTGTACGACAAGCTTGAGGGAGAAGTAGTCTAATGGCCTTGTACGACAAGCTTGAGGGAGAAGTAGTCTAATGGCCTTGTACGACAAGCTTGAGGGAGAAGTAGTCTAGTGGCCTTGTATGACAAGCGTGAGGGAGAAGTAGTCTAATGGCCTTGTACGACAAGCTTGAGGGAGAAGTAGTCTAATGGCCTTGTACGACAAGCTTGAGGGAGAAGTAGTCTAATGGCCTTGTACGACAAGCTTGAGGGAGAAGTAGTCTATGTCAAAGCACATACTCTTGTAGTGGTGGTTTCTGCAGCAATTCATTTTACAAGATACAGTTGCCAGTCCCATATACAACCTCATATCCTTCACCTGATGGAACAGATGTTTTAGTCTTTCTCTATCTCCTCACAGATCCCCCTGGGAACTACAGAGATCATAACTATCAACACAAATAAAATGTCTGTTCCCCAATGATACACTAGACAAACACTGCACAGATAGAGAACGTACTGAAAAGTATCATAGTCTATCCTGTCAACTACAGGAACTGTGATGGTCGATCGGTCTGCAGCTATACCCTCCAGAAGCGGTATTATCCATCCCTCAGTGCATTCACATCGCGGCTGCAGGAAGATGATAACATCACCAGATGCTCGTTGTGCCCCATACATTCTAGCTAGTGCAGTTCCCAAATAGGGGGACAAGCGGATGATGCTCACCTAAAATAAAAATTTGTTGGGTAAAGTTTAACTTTTAGAGCTATAGCAGATTTTGCCTGCAATAACAACAGTGGTAGGTGCTGTTGACAGATGATGACAATAGATAAACTGTAGGTATTTGTTGTTGTTGTTAATGTACAAGTAAATTACTAGTATATTGAGACATTGGGAGAAGAACTACAGAAGTTGGAGTAGCAAAGAGAATAGGAATGCTGCTATAATGTGATAGTAACTGCTGAACTTTCATCAGAGGAGTAGAAGTTGCAGTTAAGAATAGCAATAACAGCAATTTAATCCAGGAAGAAGGGAGGAGATCGGAGCACTGATGGAGTTGTCTGAGAGCAATGAAGATGGTCCTTCAAACCAAACCAAACATTTGCACTATAATTAGTAGCAACAGCTACAGTGATAATATTAACTGTTTTAGTTGCACTTGTAGTGAGTGATATAATAATAAACTACTTTTTCTCCACATGTAGTGATATAATAATAGATAAACTACTACTTTTCTCCACTTGTAGTGATATAATAATAGATAAACTACTACTTTAAATATAATAATAGATAAACTACTACTTTTCTCCACTTGTAGTGATATAATAATAGATAAACTACTACTTTAAATATAATAATAGATAAACTACTACTTTTCTCCACTTGTAGTGATATAATAATAGATAAACTACTACTTTTCTCTACTTGCTTTGTATGCAGCATGCTGCCACCACCAAAGCCAGCCAGCCACTGTGCAGGAAAACTGCATCAAAAGCATTCATTAGTTCTTGCAGCCGTAGTTTTTTGTAGCAATTTAATTGACATGATGAGACTGTCAGCCCCAGGTACAACCTAATATAGCCAGCCACCTCTTACAACATGCCTGAGTTAGTAGTAGTTCTATTCTTTCTTCGTGTCCTTAGAGGCCCCCCCCCCCCCCCCCCAGGGACCTAACAAGGGGTTGTACAGATAAACTAGCACTTAGTCAAACTAATATATAACATCATCCTCAGCATTTTCCATTGTGCTCCTTCTTCTTCTGCTGTGTTCGTCCTGAAAAGGACGTTTGTTACGTTCTGTCGCTGTTTACAGCAAAGCTGCAATATCTGCGCCTTTCGGCCCGACACATCTGGTTTCAGCATGGCATTTTTGGGAACGGATTAGCCTTCCCTCTTCGATCCCTACTCTCTCAGCCAGACTGCAGTGATGCAGCCTGTTTCCAGGACCACTACTTGGAGGTGGAGTAGGGTCTTGGTCAGCTCTGGTTCGCTGACCCTGACGCAAGCAGCCAAGCTATGGGTCACTGACTGCATTTATCACTGTTGCTGCGTCTTCGGTCCCCATTGTGCTCCTTACCGATCATAGAGCCAGCACTGTAGCTGGGTCCCCTTACAGGAAGCCTGCAACTAGCATTCACATTCACTTGTAGTGGTGGTTTCTGTAGCTATTTGTCTGACATGATGAAGCTGACAGCTCCAAGCACAACCTCATATTAGTCACACTTTATGATATGCCTGATGGTGCATTAGTCCTAGTTTTGTCTTTGCCACTATACAGATCTGGAAGTATAAGGGGGCTGTTACTACTACAATAAATACTACAACCACTATTAATACATTACAGTACTAATATTACTATACGTGACTAAACCTCATCACGTAAAACACACTGCCACAAAATCCACTACTGCAAGAGTATATGAATGCTTCATGCAGGCTTCCTGTAGAGGACAAACTACAGAGGGTGCTCCATGCTCTGTTAGGAGTCCAAGAAACATGATGATGTTTACTACGACAACTGTTGCCTAATCTACATCACTTGTTCTCTCATCTTCCTCCTCATTATCAAAACTCAACATCAGTTTACAAACCTGTTTCAGCCCTGACAAGTAGCTTTCTAGTTTAGGAAACTGCAGGTCCTCAATTTCTGAATCGTTGTCCACCAGAATAATGTTCAGAATTAGTTCGGGAGGAGATCTGTGAAGATTATGTCCATGTTATTGCAGTCATGGCCATTAATAACAAAATCAACAACTTTAACTGTCACTATTATATCTTTATCATTCCTTGTACATAGAGGAAAATAGAAAGCATCCACAGATGATATGAAGGAAATTCTTTATAAGAAATATTATATTATGAGCAACATGGGAAGAGGGTAAGAAACACCAGTTAAGAGAAGAACAGAGATACAAAAATGGGGGTAGATACAAACAAGCAGTTACATACATATGATTGGCAGTGTGGTTAGAGCATTTGCCTCTCACTGCAAAATTACCGAGATCAAAACATGGCAGTATCATGCACCAGTCTACCCAAGTGTACTGTGTACCTAACTCTGCCTGTAAGTGAGGGAAGTCAAAGGTAGTGAGGAAGGGAACTGGTCACCTCACCTCATAAAAAAGCTGGACCTAGTATAGTGAAGTCTCAAACACTTCGCTCCCCATAGTACTATCTGCTATGGGACTACCTTTACCTTCTTTTTTTTAAAACTTGAAACAAACAAGACATTTATACCTACAATAGTACAGGTTACCCATATTCTGTACACGTTTTTTTCCCAAATTTGTTCAGCTGTACATACTTTCTGTACGTTTTTTTTCCAAATTTGTTCAGCTGTACATACTTTCTATACATGTTTTTTTGCCTTTTATATATATATGTAGTGACAAATGCTGCTTGTTGTCACGTGCTGGCCTTCAAAGCATGTACACATTCCTTAGACAGCAAAGACTACACTGGCTTGGCCATGTCTGCCGCATGGAAGATGGTCGCATCTCAAAAGATATCTTCTACGAACATCTGGCAGATAGCAAAAGAACAGTTGAGCTATTGCAGCTGAGGTTCAAAGATGTGCGCAAGAGAGACATGATGGCACTGGATATAAATCTAGCAACCTGGCAGGATGAAGCTACCGATCGTACCAAGTGGCGAAGTTCTCTACTGCACCACCTCAGATTGGGTGACAAGAAGCTCTCATGGCAAGCAGAAGAGAGGAGAAAAGGTTGAAAGGAACACCAGGAAAAGAAGCAGCTGTGTATTGTCACTTCAGGGGCACATTCCCATAGTCAGTTATGACTGAAGGGGCTATTATTATTATTATTGGATACATATGTATATATATTTTGCCTTATATATATCACACTATACTAGCTCTCATTCCCTTCCTCACCGTCTTTGCTGTATCTAATTCAAGAGCAGAGTCAAGCACCAATTTAAGCTGGGAAGACTGGCTGCTTTCAAACCTTGCAGCATTGCCTCAAGAAGCGACATAAATACTCTGTTTAGTTTCTCTTCTACAAAGCCTATCTCTGCTTAGTTTTCTTTCTGGCACGGCTCTTTGGTTGTGTTCCAAAGGTTGTGATTTCTGACTCTTTCCGACTAACAAATTTTTAGAACTTTCTTAAACTTCTGTTTATGTGTTTATTTTAGTTTTGCTTTGCATTAAGTGGCAAAATAAAATGAGGAGGCTCTCAGAGAAACAGAAGAAAGACAACAATTAACCAATCAATAAAGCACAAATGGTTAAAATACTTTGGATTATGTCATGGGAATGCCAAGCATGTCATAGAAAGCGACTAAGGAGGGTTGGGCATGGGGCCGGTTACCCCATCCTGTAAAAAATTTAAACCACAAAAAACTTCAACAAACATGGACAAGTCAATTAAAGAAAATAAAACACAGCCATCCAAGACAGGGGAAGGTCCTCTCACAGGGAGGCGTATGATGCAACACAGAGAAAGCCGAAAGGAGTCTGTGTTGCTGACTAACCTTCTTTCTTCTTGAACTTACAGATTTGGCACCTGGAATTTTCGGACATTAAACGAACAAGGGAAAGTGGCACAAGTAGCAGCAGAGATGAGGGAATATAAAATCGAGGTTCTGGGACTGTGTGAAACAAAGTGGAAGGGGGTAGACAGGAAGAAACTCATCACAGGTGAATTGGTGCTGTCCTCAGGACATGAAGACGAAAGCTCACACCACAGTGAAGGGGTAGCTCTTATGTTATCTAAAGACCCACAGAAAGCACTCATTGAATGGGAAGCCGTTGGATCCAGAATAATAACAGCTTCTTTTAAAACAGCTAAAAAGAAAATAAATGTAAATGTCATCCAATGTTATGCACCAACTAATGACAAAGAAGAGTCTGTGAAAGAAGCATTTTATACTAGACTACAGGAAATTATGGAAAAAGTAAAAAGAAGAGACATCACAATTTTGATGGGTGACATGAATGCAAAGATAGGTACAGTCAACACCGGCTTTGAAGAAGTCATGGGAAAACAGGGGCTAGGAATAATGAATGAAAATGGGGAACTATTCTCAAACTTCTGTGCTTCAAATCAACTGGCTACAGGACGAAGCATGTTTCCACATAAGAGAATATACAAAGCAACATGGATATCACCAGACCATAGAACAGAAAATCAGATTGATCATATATGCATAAACAAGAAGTTTAGATTATCATTGCAGGATGTAAAGGTATATAGAGGAGCAGATGTGACATCAGATCACCACCTTCTGATAGCCAAAGTAAAAATGAAACTCAAGAGATATGCAACAATGCAAAATTATAGACAACAATTTAATGTAGGACATCTAAGAAATCAAGAAACAAGAGACAATTTTGCGGTCACAATATCCAACAAATTCCAAGTGCTCCAACAGCTGGAAGATGCAGAGAATACAGAAGACTATTGGCAGCAAATCAAAACGGTATGGAATGAGACGTGAAGAAATACTGGGGAAAAGGGAACGACAACAAAAAGCATGGATAACAACAGAAACCATCAATAAGATAAAAGACAGGAAAAACAAGAAAGCAGATTTAAACACAATCAAAACCAGAAGTTCCAAAGCCAAGGCTCAAGAAGTGTGCAGAGAAGCAAACAAAGAAGTAAAAAGAAGTATCAAAAGAGACAAGAGGAAGTATATTGAGGAGTTGGCAAGAGAGGCAGAAGATGCTGCAGCCAAAGGGAATATGAGAGAACTATATAACAGCACAAAGAAGCTAATGGGGAAATACAAGCAAACAAGTTGCTTCATAAAAGACAAGAATGGGAAACTGCTCAGCAATATACAAGAGCAAATGAAGAGGTGGACAGAATATTTTGAGGACCTTCTCAATAGACCAGCTCCACAAAACCCCCCGGACATCCAGCCAGCAGAAGAAGAGCTACAAATTAACGAAGGAAGAAATAAAAAAAAGCCATAAAGCTTCTAAGAGATGGAAAAGCGTCTGGACCTGATGGCATTCCAGCAGAGGCCATCAAAGCAGATATCGACACGGCTACAGAGATGTTATATAAATTACTTGGTAAAGTCTGGGAAAAGGGAGAGATACCAGCAGAATGGAAGGAAGGATATCTGGTTAAGTTGCCTAAGAAGGGAAATTTACAAGAGTGCACAAATTATAGAGGAATAATGTTACTTTCAGTGCCAGGAAAAGTATTAAACAGGATTTTCCTTGAAAGATTAAAAGAGTCCATAGACAAGAAACTGAGAGATGAACAAGCAGGTTTTCGACAAAATGGATCCTGTACAGACCAGATAGCCACTTTGAGAATAATAGTGGAACAAAGTCTGGAATGGAATTCACCACTATACATCGGATTTGTGGACTACGAAAAGGCATTTGACAGTGTAGACAGAGAATCACTTTGGAAATTGATGAGGCATTATAGAGTTCCCCTGAAGATCATTAATTTAATAAAGAAAACATACAAATACATGACATGCAGAGTTCTTCATGAAGGACAGCTTACAGAACCGTTTGGGATAAGAACAGGAGTGCGACAGGGATGCCTCTTGTCTCCATTTCCTTTCTTACTAGCAATAGACTGGGTTACGAGAACATCGACAACACACAACAGAAATGGAATCCAGTGGACTCTGACTAAGCAGTTGGATGATCTGAATTTTGCTGATGACTTAGCTCTTCTGTCCCATAACTGTAATCAGATGCAGGACAAATTGAAAACACTCGATGGGAGGTCACAGCAATTGGGTATGAAAATACACAGGGAAAAGACAAAGATAATGAGAATAAATGCAGGTAATGATAACAGGGTTGAACTTGAAGAAGCACCAATACAAGATGTAGAATCGTACACATATCTTGGCAGCTATATAGACAAAGTTGGATTGACAGACAGTGATATCAAAATAAGAATACAAAAAAGCAAGAGTAGCTTTCATTGCATTGGTAAATATATGGAGATCAAGAGAAATCGGATCCAACACGAAAATAAGAATCTTCAACTCAAATGTGAAGTCAGTCCTATTGTATGGCTCTGAGACATGGAGAACAACAAAGACAACTACCAAAAAGCTACAGACTTTCATAAATGGGTGCTTGCGTAGAATAGAGGGATTAAAATGGTATGACAAGGTTACCAATGTGGAACTGATGACAAGAACTAGACAAGTGCCAGTGGAACAAGAGATGAGAAGAAGACGATGGCGATGGATAGGGGACATACTGAGGAAACCTGTTGATAGCATTACAAGGCAGTCCTTGTTCTGGAACCCCCAGGGCAAGAGAAGCTGAGGTAGACCAAGAAGCACATGGAGAAGAGAGCTGGAAACAGAGGTGAAAATGATAAGGAGAACGTGGAAAGACCTTGAGATGATGGCACGTGACAAGAGGACTTGGCATGTATTTGTTGAAGGCCTATGCTCCTTTGGGAGTGGAGGGTTATGAATGAATGAATGAATGTCATGGGAAGGGAAAAATTAGAGAATCTCGTAACAACTGGTAAACTGAACTCAAAGAGAAGTATAGGGCACGGCTGTTTGCCAGCTACACTTTAGTTTTTTTTCTTTTTTTCCCCTGACCGCGCTATTTATAGCTAGCTATCATGACAGAGGTCACGTGGTCAACTTCCTAACGGGGAAAAAATGTGGCGGTGTTTACTTTTGATAGGGCTTAATTAATGCTTTTAGGCTACTTTATTATTATACCGGCTTTAATTTTGCGTTTAGCTAGACTAGAAATGTTAGAGTAAATTTTAGAACAAGAACAAACATTTTATCACAATTAGAACAGAAGATATAATAGTCTGAAATAGTGTAAAATTTACGTTTTTTTAATATTTTGTTATGGTTTGTTTCTAATTCAATTTACACTACAACGATCACTATCAACATGCATAACAAATTACAGAAATCAAAAGTAGAAAACCTGCAGAAAATGGATATCAAATTTTGTTTTGGATTCATGCGTCAAACATTAATTACACTGACTAACAAAAAAAAACTTTTTTTTTCTTTCTCTAACATTTCTATGTTTTTCTGGTCAATTTTAATGCGCTGTTTTTAAATCTGCAAACCGTTTTTCTCTATCAGGTCGGGATCTCTAGAAATACGCAATTGAAGTTTTTTAACAAGGCATAAAGTATTATAACATCATTCATACAAGAAGTGTAACAGTTATGTAGGCTTGAATTTCTTTGCAGTCGACTTTCGTCGGTGAATGGCATGTGGTACATCGCGATGAAGCATCCAACAATAATCGGCAAGCATGGTCACACTCCACCGTCCTTGATAGCGTGATTCCATTACGGCGATATCTTGATGGAATCGTTCTCCATGTTCATCGCTGACTTCGCCAAGTTTGTCAGGGAAAAGTCAAGATGCGAATCAAGCAAATGGATTTTGAGGGACATGTTACAGCCCATAATTCTGTATGCATCTATGCACTGCTTAACAATATGCACATAGTCGACAGATTTGTGATTTCACAGAAAGTTATCGACGATCGATTTGAATGCCATCCATGCGCGAAGTTCACTACCATGTAACAAGTTCTCGAATTGTTTGTCTGCAATAACTTTCCTAATCTGAGGTCCTACAAAGATACCTTCCTTTATCTTTGCATCGCTAACTTGCGGAAACTTTTCTCGAAGATAAGTGAAAGCTTTGCTCGTTTTATCTAACGCTTTTACGAAATTCTTCATGAGCTCCAACTTTATATGTAACGGTGGTAAAATGATGCCGTCTTTGTTAACTAATGGCTCATGTATTACATTTTTATGCCAGAGCTGCATACGATCCCTGATAGGCCACACCTTTCTTGCATAATGTTCCTGTCTGTTGCGGCTGTCCCATTCACATAGGAAGCAACAAAATTTAGTATACCCAGTCTGCATGCCCGTGAGAATTGCAATGACCTTTAGGTCTCCACAAATCCGCCATTGGTAGTCATTGTACTTTATTTTTGCCAAAAGTATAGCCATATTGTCATACGTTTCTTTCATATGAACAGAGTAGGCGACTGGAATTGATGAAAATAAATTTCCGTTATGCAATAACACGGCTTTTAGACTAGTCTTGGAAGAATCGATGAAAAGTCGCCATTCGTTGACTATGTGCTCACGACCGAGGTGCACCATTAGACCGTTTACATCTTTGCAATAGCAAATGCCATCATCCATCTCAAAGTATTGAACAAGTTCTCTGTGTCTATGACGAAATTTAGATATCGGAGTATTGGGCGCTAAAAGATTCCATTCTTTGAGTCGCGAACCGAGTAATTCCGCTTGTCCTTTGGTAAGAGCGAGATCACTTATTAGATCTGAAAGTTCTGAATGGTTAATTAAGTGAACACCATCATTCACCGGTATATAATCCGAGTCAGAATTAGTTTCTAAAGCAGATAAACTATCACTTTCTGATGGTTCATTCACGTCCAACGGATATTGTTATGGTGGAACTGGGATCGGACACGTGATTGGATCATGAGGCACTGGTTTCGATACCGATTCTACAACTTCTAGAAGCCATATTTCGCTCAGAATTATTTCAAAATACAGTAACTATTTGAAAAATAGCGTAACATATGTCATGCATCTTTTAGCAGTATAAAAAGTAGAATTATTTTGCATTTTATTAATTTTTAATAAGTTATATAGTAAAAATGAAACGGAGCAAATAACGGTTTCCCAAAAATATATTTATTCACAAATATCTTAAGAACCCGACGTGATAGAGATAAACGGATTTCAGATTTGAAATCAGCGCAAGAAACTGACCTAAGAACACTTATTCTTATATAAGAAAGAAAAATGTTGTTTGTCAGTGTTATTGAAACATTAAATTGCAAGTCCACATTTATTACTTTAAAATAACACACCCATCTGTCCCCAATTAAGAAACGTCAGCCATACTTTTCTGATTCAGTATGGTATTAGAATTCTGGAAAGATCCATTTCACATCACCACTGAAAATTCAACACAAGAACTTGTCACTTTGCTGTGCTATGAAAGGGTGGATTTGAAACTGACAAGCTCACGTTGCACAGCCTGCAGGTGCACACTGAAGTTAATCTCAAGGGTTGATCAGTCACTGAGATGTGGGAATATCTTCTGAAAGATCCGAAACTTTCTACTTCGACACTGGCCATTTCCAAACAAGTTTCCATGTTTGGCTGAACGTGGCTCTGTGAATCAGTGTTTTCCTCACTTTGATGAAGTCAAAATACAAAGCTCAAATAATGAACATGAATTTGAAGGCAGAGCTGAGATGTGGGCTGTGTTTAAGGTATTCAGCCATATTTTGACCAGATGGTCAGGCAAAAAGACTGCAAGGTTTCAACTTCAGTGATTTGTGTTCGACTCTAAAAGAAAGAATAATGCCTGAATACAGTAATTTATAGAATTTCAGATTTTCCCCTTTAAATAAAGTACAGGGTGTTTATAAAGTCGCTGTGCAGTGAAATATACGCCCGGGCGAGACTACGTCACCAAAAACAGCCTGTTTTCAATGGCTAACACCATTTCCTTTCAGCAATCAAACCGTGAATATAACAACGACTTGTTGTGTAATGCTGCACACGGGACGGGATTGTGGAACACAGAATATCATGACGTAAATTTGCATCATACGTGACGTAATTGCTAAAATATTTTTCAAATTCACTGCACAGCGACTTTATAAACACCCTGTAGTTAAGAACCTTTTTTTTTAATTTGAAGTGGGGATTGAATTGTGAAATTCTTCAAATTCTATTATCCACCCCTGTTTTATATAATTCCTTTTTTTTCTTTCTACACACTTTATTACCAGCTATTGTTAGTTTTGTTAAGTAATACTGTAGGTATAGCTTGTACTTTGGTTTCGAGATTTTTTATAATTTAAAATTAAATGCCTAAGCGTACATGCATTTTCTCAGTTGAACGACAGCAAGATTTCTACTTTACAAAAGATAAAAGTGTTGGATGAAAAGATTTTGGTTTTGAAAAGCTGTGGCAAAAATAGCATGTCATAGAAATTTAAAAAAAAAAAAAACAAAACGCACTGGACGCAGCATTTGAAGCTTTGTCAACTGAAATGAGAAAAGAAGTTCAACATTATATTTCACGTGGAAACAATTGTGCACAGTAAGTATGCATAAATAAGACCAAAGGTGCATATAAATGTGGTTTTTGAAAAGACTATTAAGAATGCTATTGAGTCGACAAGGACAGAAAGCTGGTAAGTGGAGACACAATTCATTGCGGCACTTGACAATCTGTCTGTTCAGGTTAAGGTTAAAGTTTTCTCAGGTTTAAACTATCATTTATACTTACTTACTTACTTAGTCGTTCCCCTTCTACCGTGAGGTGTAGAGGTTTGGAAGAGAGAGCGCCAGACCATTCTATCAGCTGTCTTCTTCCTGGCCTGGTTCCATTCTAGTCCTCGGTCCTTCAAAGATTGTCTAATGTTGTCCTCCCAGCGGACTCTGGGTCGTCCTGGAGGTCTGGATCCCTGGCTCTTTGTTTCATTTTCACTATCATTTATATTTTATATCAATGTTGAAAAAAAAAATAGGTAAAGGATCCAGTTTACATGCCCATTGAGGCATATTGGGAATATGGTGTTAGGCCCATATTTTCTTGACCATCGGCACACTAGGGGTATTGTGGTCAGCATCACGCCGGCCACCTTAACCTTCCCAGAGTTGCTCTGGTACCCAATTCATGAGGCTGGGTTGACCCCGAAACCGTTTGCAGTCTAAAAAATCCGACCTCAACTGGGGATCGAACCATGGACCACTGAGCTAGGAAGCCAGTGCACTAACCACTGAGCTACTGTGGCTAATTATATCAATGTGCTAATAAACATTTTGAAGATTTTCCAAAGCTTTTTTTGTTGTTGTTGTTGTTTTAATTTTCAAAATCTGGTCACCTGAATGTGACCACACATTCACAATCAGTAATTTCATTGGTTTCACCAATCATTATTACAATCAACAATATCTCTAATAACCAGTGCTATTATCAGCTCAGTATCCATTTTCATACAATCATCAATATCACTAATACCCAGTACTATCATAAATTGTAACTCCATTATCATACAATCATCATTTACAATAACAACCAGTAATACCATCAGTTCCACCTCTATTATCACACAATCATCAAATATCACTAAGTACTACCATCAGCTCCTTTACCACACAATCATCAACATCACTAACAAGTACTGTCATCAGATCCACCTCAATTACCACACAATCATTAACAACAATAATAACCAGTAATGTCATCAGCCCCACCTCAATTACCACACAATCATTAACAATAATAATAACCAGTACTGCTGTTAGTTCCCCCTCAATTACCATACAATAATTAACAACAATAATAACCAGAACTGTTATCAGCTCCACCTCAATTACCACACAATCATTAAAAACAATAATAACCAGTAATGTTATCAGCTCCACCTCAATTACCACACAATCATTAACAACAATAATAACTGGTACTGCCATTAGTTCCACCTCCATTACTACACAATCATCAATATCACTAATAACCAGTACTGCCATTAGGTCCACCTCCATTACCATACAATCATTAACAACAATAATAACTGGTACTGCCATTAGTTCCACCTCCATTACTACACAATCATCAATATCACTAATAACCAGTACTGCCATTAGGTCCACCTCCATTACTACACAATCATCAATATCACTAATAACCAGTACTGCCATTAGGTCCACCTCCATTACTAAACAATCATCAATATCACTAATAACCGGTACTGCCATTAGTTCCACCTCCATTACCATACAATCATTAACAACAATAATAACTGGTACTGCCATTAGGTCCACCTCCATTACTACACAATCATCAATATCACTAATAACCAGTACTGCCATTAGGTCCACCTCCATTACTACACAATCATCAATATCACTAATAATCAGTACTGCCATTAGGTCCACCTCCATTACTACACAATCATCAATATCACTAATAACCAGTACTGCCATTAGGTCCACCTCCATTACTACACAATCATCAGTATCACTAATAACCAGTACTGCCATTAGGTCCACCTCCATTACTACACAATCATCAGTAAGACTAATAACCAGTACTGCCATCTCCATTATCACATAATCATCAATATCCCTAATAACCAGTACTGCCATCAGTTCCACCTCCATTATCCCATAATCATCAATATCTCTAATAACCAGTACTGCCATCAATTCCACCTCCATTATCACATAATCATCAATATCCCTAATAACCAGTACTGCCATCAGTTCCACCTCCATTATCACATAATCATCAATATCCCTAATAACCAGTACTGCCATCAGTTCCGCCTCCATTATCACATAATCATCAATATCCCTAATAACCAGTACTGCCATCAGTTCCACCTCCATTATCACATAATCATCAATATCCCTAATAACCAGTACTGCCATCAGTTCCACCTCCATTATCACATAATCATTAATATCCCTAATAACCAGTACTGCCATCAGTTCCACCTCCATTATCACATAATCATCAATATCCCTAATAACCAGTACTGCCTTCAGTGGAACCTCCATTATCACATAATCATCAATATCCCTAATAACCAGTACTGCCATCAGTGGAACCTCCATTATCACATAATCATCAATATCCCTAATAACCAGTACTGCCATCAGTTCCACCTCCATTATCACATAATCATCAATATCCCTAATAACCAGTACTGCCTTCAGTGGAACCTCCATTATCACATAATCATCAATATCCCTAATAACCAGTACTGCCATCAGTGGAACCTCCATTATCACATAATCATCAATATCCCTAATAACCAGTACTGCCATCAGTTCCACCTCCATTATCACATAATCATCAATATCACTAATATGCATGGAGGCATATCTGGAGTCATCCTTATATGACCACCAGATAAGCACAATGCTATTATGTACATATGTAGAAGTGAACCTCTGTCTGTGAGGCTAATTACACCCTCATTGACTCTTGAAATCACCCACACACTTCCAGATTCCCCCCTGTGGTGAAACATGTTGAGAACCCAGCACTGCACATTAAGCTTGGAGGAGTCACTTGAGGCCCAGATATTACTCTGGCTTTTACCTGCATGGAGGATCTCACTATGGGCCCCATGATAGGCAGGGGGAGCTGAAAAAAGTCTCTGTGTAGGACATGACAATTCCTTTGGAGAGCCCAGAACCAGAGCACAGTATTTTAGCTCTGCATAGTTGGAGAACCTCCTTGGATGGCGGGGAATGCACAGTATGCCATGCACTTCTTCCTCTTAGCTTGGGACCAGATGTGATTATCCTTTGCATGCAACCAAGCTGGAGAAACTGGAGCTCATGTCTTCAACTTGACACATTTCAGAATGGCAGAAAAGCCACAGGAAAATCCTCGATCTACAGTATAGATAAAGCCAAGGAGTCTTCAACTTGGTATTGGCTGCAAATAAGTGAGAAGCTCAGCAGCCCTAGTTAATCAAAAACAACAACATCACTGGTATGTGTGTAACACGAGAAATAAGATTCCTTTGCACATTAGCTTCTTTCGGGACATCCTCATTACTTTTTTCACTGTCCATAGTATTCTTTACATTGTCCTGTACAAGCACATCTCTGTAACATTCCAGGAACTTTTCCTGTTTGTCTACTTAAAACATCCAATGATTCACTACCACATGTCAGGACTGGCTCTAAACAACATCTTTATTACTTGAACTTCAACAAAGATTTCTTGCTTAAAATATTTGTCAGAGATGCTTCATGGAAATCAAAGTGCCATAAATTATAACCATCACACATGATATCATCACAATTACCGCTCACCACAACAACTGCCACCATCTTACACTTACCTATCAATAATGCTGTACAACATCCTCAAAAGTGTTGTCCTTGGCTCATTGCGAAACACCACCACCACCGAAACACTAGGAAGATGTTTTAGGTCATGTGACTGTTGTCGACACTCGTGGTTTCTTACATCTGGCAAAGATCGCCTCATTGATATTCTATCACTGAGGTATTTATTTAGCTGGTACTTTTTGAAGCCATCCTAAATTTAAATAATATATATTACTACTATTACAGATATCAGAAAGTGTTCTTTGCATTGAGGAAGAGATTTTTTTATGATGCTATATAGAACAACAAAAACAACAACCAAAAGGCTACAAACTTTCATAAACGGGTGCTTGCAAAGAAAAGAAGGATTGAAATGGTATGACAAAGTCACAAATGTGGAACTGTATGACAAGAGCCAGATTAAGTGTAGGTGGAACAATAGCTGAGAAGAATACGCTGGCGATGGATAGGACACACACTGCGGAAACCTGTTGATAGCATTACAAGACAGTACTTGTTCTGGAATCCCCAGGGAAAGAGAGACAGAGGGAGACCAAAAAACACATGGAGAAGAGAGCTAGATACAGAAGTGAAAATGATGAGGAAAACTTGGAAAGACCTTGAGCAGATGGCTTGTGACAGGAGGACTTGGCATGTGTGTGTTGAAGGCCTATGCTCCTGGGGGAGCTAAAGGGCATTGATTGATTGATATAGAACCATTGACCCTGTGTAGTTTCTGTGGATCAAGGAAAGAATAGGATTATTGCTTCATCAGGAATGTTTAAGAGGCGACAAATTGATTTAGACCACGTGATCATATGACACCTACATAGTGAGTAATACATTCTTTTTTTAATCACCTTGTGTGACTGCATGCACATCAGTATCCCAGACACATGCATATCGCAGTGTCCCAGCCACATATACTTCCACCATCTGATTAACATGGCATACATAAACAGGGTGTCCTAAAAGTTACTGTGCAGTAAAGTACCTCGTACCACGTTGCAGTACCATGCAGCAGTTTCTTCTACAGCAGATGTTGGAAATGTCCACCATGCGCCTCAAGACATGTCTGAACACGCTTCTTCATACAACTCCCACATAAAAAAAACATTGCTCTCGTCTGTTGTCAAGGTCACGCCTAGGGTAGAACGGACAACTCTCACATCAAAAGCGCTACTCTAGTCTGCCGTATATTCAAGTGCACAGTAACTTTTTGGACACCCTGTATATATATATACTCGTATATATATTTATTTATTTATATACATATACATACATACATACACACAAATGAATACACTGCTCCTAGGCAATTCTCTTGATAATCCAGGCATGTTTACATTTTTTTTTAAATATAAAATTTTGCCTCGTTTTGGCAAGGCACGTCCTATTCAACCTAGTCGGTTATATTAGGGTGCATGTCCAAATATAAAAGACCTTTACGTCTGATAGCATGTCTACATCTCCTGTTATCCCAGATATAACACAGCTGTCATAACCAGTACCACATGCACATAAAGGAATCCTAACTAGCACCCCAATCATTAACACTCTCTTCCATCTGATTTCTTTACCATGCATAAACGTCTAACTGGCACCCATGATAAATCTGCTATGATATAATAGAAGGATTGAAATAGTTGGAGAGCCTCCTTGGATGATGACTGGTATGATGGATCTGTTCTGACAAAAAAGAAAATTATTTGGAAGATGTGGGAAGACATGGAGCTGATGGAATACGACAGGAGGAATTGGCATACTTTTGTTGAAGGTCTGTGCTTCTTGGATAGATGATGACAACTGGTACAACATGATCACTAATGTGGAACTGATGACAAGACCGTGACACTGAAACAAAATATGAGAAGAAGATGCTGGCGACAGATAGGAGACATAATGAGTAAACCTGTTGATAGCATTACAAGACAGTCTTGTTCTAGAATCCCCATGGTCTGTAGAGGTAGACTGAAAAACACATGGAGATGGGAACTGGAAACAGACATGAAAATGATTAGGAAAACACAGAAAGACCCAGCTGATGGCAGAGATGATGATGATGATGATGACTGGTATGATGGATCTGTTCTGACAGAAATGAAAATGATTATGAAGATGTGGGAAGACCTGGAGCTGATGGAATACGACAGGAGGAATTGGCATACTTTTGTTGAAGGTCTGTGCTTCTTGGATAGATGATGACAACTGGTACGACAAATCTGTTCTGAATGGTACCCCTTACAAAGATGTTTCTTCTATCAGGATTGGAACCCTGGTAAGACAAACCTTTCCTTGTGGTACCTCTGACAGAAACCTCTTTGTTAAGATTTTTTGTCTGTCCTGAAACAGAAGATCTATATCCAACATTTCCCACATGCACAAGATCAAGCCAATTTACCTTATATTCTTCCTGATGACCTGGATACAGTCTGCTTGTGTTAATCTTGACCCCTTGACCATTATATCCCCACATAATAATCTCATTCATATCTGGAATTATAAATGGCTCTGAGGTTACTCCAATATCTAGCACATAGGACTGAGAATCATCTTTCATAAGCTCCAGAATGATAAAGAGTATGAGAAACATGGTGAGTATAATCCACACAAGGAGATTCCCATAGTAAACAACTTTAAAAGTTCGTCCGGTTACACCAAAGCTTTCTAGGAAGTCCATGTTGTTTCTAGTGCGTCTTTTCTGTTAAAAAAACAAAAAAAGTAACTTGAAGTAATGTAATCCTGAATTTACAGTAATGTAACATATTTGAAGAAATGTAACAAACTGAGAGTAGTGTTTCAGTTTCCCTTTCATGTGATGGGTGTTGCACTTATGGGGATGCTACTTGCAAGAAACAAAAAATTGTATGTATGAATGTTTCCTAGATGCACATGAATAGAAAGCTATATTTTGATAAAACACCTTCATTAATGTCCTTGTTACTAAGGCCCAAAAGGAGAGCAAACAAAAGTAACTGACTATCCTAAGCTACTGAACAACACAACAACCTCAAGAGTGACTCTAAAGTGTAAAAGCATCGCCAGGAGGAATACTACAGAACACCGCACTACATATAGCCCACTTACTCAAATTTACTTTTCCGGTCTGCTGTTGCTGTGAAGCGTAATGGAGAACTAAAGTTTGAGTTCTTGAGACAAGTGTGTTGTATTGATGGCTGTGAGCCCGTTTTCGTAGGATGTCTGTGATGTTGTCCGTCCATCTGTCTCTTGGTCTTCCCTAGCCCTGAAACTAGTTCTTCTGCTGTTGAAGACGCTGAGTGGTAGTTTATCGGTTTCCATTCCCACGAGATGGCAAAACCACTTAGTTTTCTGTCTCTCTATATGCTTGATGCAAGAAGTACACATGATGTAGTTCCTACATTTTTTCTGACATCATAATTTCTTATTCTGTCTCTCCTGATAGCATTAATGGCTGTTCTTAAACATCTCATCTCATATGATGTAATTTTCCTCTCCTCTGCTTTGGTCAGGGGTCATGTTTGACACTGATAGCAAAGAGTTGGTAAGAATTTACTATTTATCAGCTGCCGTTTAGTTTCCATAATGATATTCTGATATTTGAGTAGTGGTAACAATTGGTAAGTTATTGCACTAGCTTTCTGACAATTGTTTCAATCTGTCTTTCATTTTCTATAAAAATGCTTCCTAGGTATTTGAACTAAGACATACACAATGAAGAAATATATCATGCAAATTAAAAAGGGTCCTGATACATCCGACAGTTCCATTCATATAGTAAATTCTTGAAAGGGCCCACTATGAGGAAATATATCCACCACCAAATTTTTTAAAAATCTACCCGACAAAGCATATCATGGAAGAGACTAAGAAGTATTGAGTATGAGACTTTATATAGCAATATGAGGCAATCTGAATATCAGAAACGGACTGTCCGTTGGACAAGTGTTTCTGCCCTTTTATCTCTTTCAATTTGGGCGGGGGGGAGAGAAATGAGTCCTCTTGGTCATGACTCCCAAGTTTCAGCCACCTGTTGTCTTTTTCCCCCAAATATACTTGGCACTGAACCCATTCCACCTTCACCGCGATTTCCAACTTCACTCCTGGTTTTATCCATATTGTCAGCTTGCGGCAACTGTGAAAGTAACCAAAATGTTGTATACACAATTGCCTCAAGCAGGCAAGATGGATATACAGTGTCTTTAATGCCTGGTACCTGATCGGGGTATCATTTATTCTTTCAAATTACTATATACAGAGTAAATTTAAAGTGTCAAACTGGTGTGGATGTGCGTTGGTGCACTTTATTCTTTGTCATAGAATGGTATTCTTCTCATGCCTGTTATGAGTGGGGTGGAGGGTGTAAAAGCCTATAGTGTCCCAGCACGTTGTCTATAGTGTCCCAGCACGTTGTCTATAGTGTCCCAGCACGTTGTGAATCCCAGCACGTTGTCTATAGTGTCCCAGCACGTTGTCTATAGTGTCCCAGCACGTTGTCTATAGTGTCCCAGCACGTTGTGAAACCCAGCACATTGTCTATAGTGTCCCAGCACATTGTCTATAGTGTCCCAGCACATTGTCTATAGTGTCCCAGCACGTTGTCTATAGTGTCCCAGCACGTTGTGATGCCAATTGAAGACAGACTTAACAGTGAGAAAGAAGACATGGAAGGACCTGGAACAAATGAAACAGGACAGGAAGGTTTGGTGTAAACTTGCTGAAGGCCTCAGCTCCACAGGGAGCAGAAGAAGGAAAATTTCATCAACCTTAAACAAAATAAATAGAAAATGGCTGATGTAGGGGACAGGAGAATGGAAGTCACCATGTTGGCCAAATATGCTGTGTATCGCTCTGAGTTGAAATTTCTTTGCTTTCTATTGTTAATAAGGCCTCCATGTCTTTTGGACGTTAGTATCTTTGACAACGCTCGAAACAAAGTTGGGATTAGCTTAAGGGGGAACACCCACCCAGAAATGGGTTATCTTTTTAAAAAATTAACAGAAAAATAACTAACAAACTTGTTGACATAAAATTTGGCCACATGTTACCAGAGATATTATATTTTATGAAGAACAAAGTTTACTTTATAAATTTTAATGTTTTATGTGAAAATAATTAATTAACATGAAGTGATAAAAAAAAGAAAGGAAAACCCCAGTGCACCTGGGAATGAATTTCACTCACATAAAAGGTGCAAAGAATGCCAAACCAACAGATGATGTGCATAACATCCCTACCTATGGCGTGAACCACCCAAAAATGTCTACCCCAATGAGTTTTGTAGATATGGCTCTTGCAATATGACCCTTTTAAATAGCATAAATTTAGAACTTTGTATAGCAATATCTCTGTTTCTATACCATGTAAGAAAAAAGTGGAGGTTCATGCCATAAAGGATAACATGGGCTATAAGTGTGCAAAATTTGAAGGCTATAGCTTTAAAATTGTAGAAAATATCACCGGAACTGTGAATCGCAAGCCCTGTTTTCGTTAAAGTTTAGTTTTTAAAATGTTAAAACACTTATCTGATTCTCTTTGAACATTGATAACTCATAAACTATTACAGATAAACACATAATTCAAAAAGAATATCAAAGTAAAAAGGCTTATAAATATTTAAAACACAATTATTATATGAAAATCAAAAATAACCTTTTTTGTCTTTTTCTGGGTGTATATGCTAGTTGTCTAACAAAGCTCAAACAGGTTTGGGGTTAGGTTAAGACTAGCTGTGGCCTTCATATGGAAATCCACTCATACAACATGGGGCAATATGGTGGATGCAGTCTACTGTGCCCTTGTAGCAATGACAAAAGCTAAAGAAAATTATTTAAACAGATAATGATAATATTGCAGAAGGCTGATGGGAATGTCAGTGTACTAGAGATGGCCGTTTTGGTCTATTTTGGTCAATGTGACGTATAATGGAAATATAGCCTACAGTATCTGACAGCCCTGAAATCCCGTTAGCAATCTATGATTTCCTAGTAAAAGTCAAGCATTTTTCTGCCTGCGTTTACTCATTTTAATCCACGCTTCTTTTCCTTGAGATGTAAACAAACGGAAAGTTTACCAACTTCCGCAACCTGCCAGTCATAACAAGGAGCGAACCTGGTTTGTTTACCTGAGTTTCTCACGAGAGCTGATCTGTCAATCATCGGATATCCGACAGACGCACATGGGATAACACCGGCCTTTTTGAAGTGAGACGCTCGGGCAGAAATATTTTCCCGAGGGACCCTTTGATGTTCGTACATACAGGGGGGGGGGGGGGGGGGAAGAGAGAGACAAATCTTTGATCTTCAGAAACGGGGAAAATCTCGGAAGGAAACCCGTTACACGGTTCCAAGTCTCTGTTGTCGATTAGCAACGCCGACAGAGAGACCGTGAAAACCTTTTATCTGGGAAAACGTAGTCTCCTGATTTTCTGCTATGCGCTATAGTGTGAAAAGTAACGTCATCTATAGATCAGAGAGACAATAATGTATATAAACTGTAGCTCCCCAAACCAGTTATCAGTTGTTGCTCAGAATTTTGTATAGTCTAAACACGTAGTCTAGAACCATTGTGGTAGATGTGTTAATAGCATTTCGTGGGGATTTTCATTTCTGATTTGTGGTAATAGAAATGAGCATTTACGTGATTTAATGTGCTAAGTTTTATCATCTTAAATTCACTGTGATTTTCTAGCTGGTAGAACTAGTGAAATAAATAACGCGTAGCTATTTTTTTTTACCAGGTGTGCAGTTATCATGTAATTTCCATCACCCGCTTTCTCACCCAAGAAGATATGTTTAGCTGACTGATATTAATATGCTAGGCGCGACTGATAGTGGACCAAAGAATTCACGTTATACACCAATACCTCGACTTTCGTCGCTTCGACTTTCGTCGCTTCGCTCTTTCGTCGGTGTTCAATTCTAACCACGTTTCCAAATTTCGTCGCTCGCTTTGCTCTTTCGTCGCATTTGGTCACAACTGCGCGTCATCTTGATTCTTTCGTCGTTCAGTCTTTGAACAGAAATCGTTCGGTGTGCACTGTTTTTTTTAAGTTGTCCGCATTGAATCTCTTATATTTGTCATTAAACATATTAATACTACTTATTTTTGTGATTAAAATAACAAAACTATTCATACTATATTATTTTTGTGATTATACTGTAAACAGTTCATAGTTATTTTAGTGATAACAGTCTAATGACAGTGTTCATATCGTGATTATACGACACGTTTACAGTTTTCATACTGTACTTTTTTGTGTGATTAGGCCTTATACAGTACTACTTATTTTTCTGCTTTAATATATTCATAATGGGTCCTAAGTGTAGTGACAAAGTTAAAAGAACCCATAAGGTTCTCAATTTGCAAGAAAAGCTTAAGCTAATCAAGTTTAATGAACAAGGCATCTTAAATGCTGAAATAGGCCACAGGCTAGGTGTACCAAGCACTACAGTTAGCACAATTGTAAAGAACAGAGCTAAAGTGTTAGAGGAAATTAAAAACGCTACGCCAGTGCATACCAAACTTATTAGAAAGCGGCACAATTTAATTGGTGAGATGGAAAAAGTGTTAAATGTGTGGATTGAAGACCAAGTCAGCCACAACATTCCTCTAAGCCAAGATCTTATCCAGGCTAAAGCACAAACTTTATTTAATGCAATGAAGGCTGAAAAAGGAGAGACATCAGCTGAAGAGACATTTGGAGCTAGCAGGGGCTGGTTTGAGAAATTTAAGAAAAGGTCAAATTTGCATAATATAGCAGTGAAGGGAGAATCAGCTAGCGCAGATACCGCAGCTACGGGAGCTTTTCAAGTGAAGCTTGAAACAATTATAGAAGAAGTTGGCTACACAAAGCAGCAGATCTTCAACGTAGAATAAATTTCGACAGAAGTTCAAAAGTAAATAGTGGGCTAGAACACCAAATAGCCTGTTACAGAGAACTTCTTAGGGAAAGGAAGAAGACATCAATGAGGTAAACGTCTTTGCTCTCCTTTTTCAAGACGCAACCGCTACAACCAACTTCAGTCACCCCTCCCTCTAACCCTTCAGATTCCGAGCCATCAACATCAGCCCCAGCCCCAGTTAGATCTCCTTCAAAGTGCCCTTCTCCTAAAAGAATTAGATTGAAATCCTCCAGTTCTGAAGATGAGCCACCTCAATTTTCTCCATCTGGTTTTCTAAGTCTAGAATCCCCCTAAATTACCAACATTCAAAACTGTACATACTGTATATATTCATCGTCTACTTGCTCAAGAATGATTTTAAGGTAAGATGCTATTTACGTATTTTTTATTTATTACTGTATTTTCTTTACTCTTATGTTCATTTCTGTTTATCTAGGTGTTGCACGTATTCGCAAGTGTTATATAGTTAGTTATTTTCGTTTTTTGGCGGCCCTAATGCATTTGTAAGCTAAATAAAGGCTATGCTTCGACTTTCGTTGATTTTCGACTTTCGTCATAGCTCTGGTCCCTAACCTGTCGAAAGAGCGAGGTATTGGTGTATTTCATTTTGTGTAATTTTAGTAAGTGACAGTTATTTAAATACCATACAACGACCCACCGACGCCGACAATCTAATAGCTATTAATGACAGGCGATATTTGTTAAGTGCGCATATGGATAATAAACTAATAATTTACATTGTGCGCTGATCGTTGACTGGGGCAGGAGGGGAAAGGCTGCATGCCTCAACCAAACCTGCACTCGCTAAGTGACGTGCGATAGAATAGGCTAGAGACACCGTGCGCCTATTAACTTTAATCAGGACTGACAGAGAGGATAAGAGATCGTCTTGTCCCCTTCCGTGTACATAAATGTAGTTATATAGAATAGTAGCATTTTTTTCATAAATATTCTTTATTCCTCGCAGACCTGATCAAAGGGCGACAAGCGGTCTATTTTGGTCCTTTTTCTTCATCTACTGATTGATTAATGTTGTCCTCTTCTTGGCTTACACGTCCCCAAGTTCAGTTGTGAACAGGATTGGCCAAAGAGACAAATTAACATTTTAAATAGTAAAGTTAACTGGACTTATCAATACCCAGATATTTTTTGAATTTTATCAGCCCACTGTGGCGTAACACAAATAGCATTACTATCTGACTTTTGACAGTTGTACTCACCACAGAGCCAGCCGATAGGATTTACCACCATCACCATAATTAACAGATTTTAGCAACCAGATGTTTCCCTATACTGGAAGTATTGTCTACTGTTTACTGTGAACACAAGATCGCGGTTTTGCAACATTAACTATTCGAAGTGACATTTGTCTATCCAGGAATCAACCACCAAATTAGGCGTCCCCCTTATAAAATTTAATTATTAAAGGAGGGACTGGGGCCAATTTGGAAGATAAAAACACTGGAAAATGTATATATATTATATATTCAGGCATTGTATGTCCAAGAGATTTCTTCACCAAGAATAGGGTAAGCGTGATTGAGTGGCCACGTATGTCAGAGAGAGTGAATATTTTTCTTTGTTACAGGAAAATTGTTATCTGGATTCTGCTTAAATATTGTTTACTTTACTAGATAGCATTTAGTAGGAACTTTGTTCTTTTCTTTACCGTCAATTCTGTAACATAGTGCTAACCTTTGACCTTTGGGGTTATAACTTGTTGGGTTCTTTTTCTCAATAAGGGGGAGGGCACATGTATTCTGTTATTTTTCTATGTATGAACTTCTGATTTATTTGATCTTTCTTTAGATATTCGATGTTGTAAAGTTTAATGATAATAAACAACAAAAGAACTTACCTTTGTGTGTTGGTCAGACCCATACCCAATTTACCATAGTTTTTCACGTTTGTGTGTCTTGTTGTCACAAAATTGTGTGTGTGTGTAGTTAAACGTATATTTACATATATATGGAGGTGCAAGATTGTCTTGTACTAAATTATAGTCGTATAGATAGGCTGGACTAGAGAACTACTCATTCCAGAGACAGATCTTCTCCTTAAACTATTCACTCGTGAAATCTATTCTCACACCTTTACTTCTCACGTACTTATCACCATCCACTCTACTCAGGCGGGACTATAAATATCTTTCAAACCTATCTAAAATTTACGACAGTCAAGTGGTTATGATCAAGTACAATGTATATAATTGGGGTGTTATAGGGTTACCTACAAGATGATATATGTAAAAACGAAGGTATATAGCTGCAGCATTTTTATGGCATTGTTGGGGGGAAGGGTGTGGGTGAAGGGAGGATTCCGGTTAGCTTCGGAGAGGGAGGTGATGATGGTGCTGGCGGCAGCACAATATGCACAGCGGGGTAGAGGTTGGGTCTGTCTGCATTGTTGTTGTTTTTTTTAATGGCATTTTTAGGGAGTAGGGGGAAGGTGCCGGTTAGAGTGGCGGAGCGAGGGAGGAGATTGGAGTTAGGCCAATATCTACATTTTCGTTTCTTGATGGCTTTTTTTAGGGATGAGGGGTGGGGGAGAGTCCCGGTTAGGGTGCGGGGGGTGGCGACACTGGGGCGGAGCAATACAGATACCGACGAATACTTGCTACCACGGCAGTAGAAGGGTGAAGCAGGGTAGGGTTTGGATCTATGTCTGCATTTTCGTTTCTTGATGGCATTTTTAGGGAGGTGGTGGTGGGGTGGAGAAGGGTGCCAGTTAGGGTTGGGGGGGGGGTAGTGGTACTTGGGCGGAGCAGGGGAGGGGGTTGGGTTTATGTCTGCATTTTTGTTTCTTGATGGCTTGTTTAGAGGAGGTGGGGGAGAGTGCCGGTTAGGGTTGGGGGGGGGGGATAGTGGTACTGGGGAGGAGCGGGAGGAGGGAGTTGGGGTTAGGTCTATGTCTGCATTTTCGTTTCTTGATGGCTATTTTACAAGAGGGGGTGGGGAAGAGTGCCGGTTAGGGTTCGGGGGGTTGGCGACACTGGGACGGAACAATACGGATACAGGCAAATATTTTGCTACCACTAACCTTAACCCTAAAAGACGCCAATGCGAAAAGGAAGCGCAATATTTGTCAGAAGGAAGCAATCGACTCTCTTCGTGCATGTTATGAAATGGAGACAGATGGAATGTATCGTGACTACAGAAAGACTGAAAGTAAAAAATAGGCCGAGGACGACAAAAAGAGAGGATCCTGGACAGTCGGACATCAATCATTGTATGGAACGACAACAGAACTGGGGTGGGGCGTGGCGACTTTAGACAGGAAGGGTAATATCGGAATGAACATCTGAATTTTCCACACAGAATAAGAAGGGAAATAACGCAATAACGGCAAGTGAATGATAAAATGTAATCACTATTAAAGGAAATAGTAACTAACCGTAAAAGCTGCCATGATGCTTGACATATGTCACTATTCATTGTGAGCGAACGATCACCTTCGTACAGCAGACATTTATAGATTCTTGTAGCCAATGACAATGCGCTTTAAAGATTGGCAACTGTTCATTCGCTGTGCTATTTCGTGCAAATGCTGTTCAACGGGTATTTCCGAAATCATTATAAGTACACCACAAATGCGAAAGTGCACAATAACGTGCTATTCTGCGCAACTTTTTGGTACCGGTACCGTACCTAAAGTCCGTAAGGGTTGAATCACGGATTACGATATGTTGAATAAATCTAAAACAGACAAGGAAGGTTAGAATTCTTCAGTATTAGTTCTGATATATCCACATCTGTCTCTTTTAGAAAGTATGCGATCTCATCGTCATTGGCGTATTCAGGCGTGTGGAGGCTTTCGAGCCTCAACCCATCGCCACCCCCACATGTTTCGTAATATGCGCTTCGAGGCTCTTACTTTTAATATGTTTTGTTTGTAAACATTAAGCTACATGTTTATTTTGAAAGATTTATTATTATTATTATTCGCCTTTTAAACAATATGTCAGTACTGTATCATATTCAGCGTCTTATAACAAAATGGCGGGGTGGTTTCCACGCTGACAACCAATAGGAGCCTTCTATACTGATATTCTATCAGAATAGTACACACTGATTTTTTTTTTAAAAATGTATACGCCACTCGGTGGCCACCCTTCATGCAGTGCTCCAACTCTGGTTCATGGTTTGCATCTCGGCGTCCGCTGTTCTCCGTCAGGTTGCCTTTTGTCTGCCTCACTTTCGCCTCTCTTCTGGCGTCCGTAGCATAGCAGTTATTGTGATGGTCCCGTCCAAGGTTGCCACTCAAGTTCTAGAGATAAACCCAGATTTTCTTCTTTAAAAAACCCAGAAATACCCAGATTATTTTATGCCTCAAATACACGGGAAAGACGATGCTTACACAATCTTTTAGTGCAACTTTAGCACAAATAAGCTGTGTGCTACCAATTTTTATTTTATTTTTTTATTACCAAAAATTCACAATTATATAAAAATGATTTTATTAACACCCCAATATATGAACTCTTGAAAATGAGATATTTTAACAATAACATACTTACAGTAGTTACATTAACAAAATGTTCCTCAAATCAAGTATAAAATGTTAGTTGTAACTTGTTACTGTTGAAAGTTGTAACTTGCTACTGTTGAAAGTTGTCACTTGTCAGCGACTCGGCATCCATGTCGACAACTTCTCCTTCGTCAAGATTATATGCATGAATTGACAACGTAGAATCTTGATTGTGGAGTTCTGAAATCTTTGCATATCTCTGCCGACAACGTCCTTCACGCACATCTTCAACCACGCTTTTATTAGGATTAAACTTATGACCAATTCTTCAGTTCGCTGTTTGTTAGCCATTCCTCACAAAAAGCCTCCTGATACCATGGCTTCACTATTTTACGTGGTGGCGTGTGTGTCGTCATGCTGCTACAACTACCTAGCGTACGGTACCTTCATCATAGCTCATTTTATAATCTTATAATAAAAGAATAAAAAAAACAATATGCTGTTTATCTGCTTAAGTCTAAAATTTAAAAAGAATACTTTAAAACACATCGCAAACATGACTGAGTATTGTAGATTAAAACCATTAACATAATAACAGGAAATAGATAGCTGATGTAAATGAGTAATAAAACAACGCCATTGATGTGGTTAAAAACAAGAATTAAATTTAAGTGGAATAAAAAATATATAGCTGATGCCTCCTTTATTGTATTCTAAACACTCACGGGTAGTTATCAGGTGTAGGGGAATTCGTGCGCGCTTGTGTCCAAGCAAGGCAGATGACGTCAGAGGTTAAAAAAAGAAAGCCAGCATCTCAAGCCAGACATTGAGTCTGTTGCCTATATTCCTATATATACCCAGTGTGTTGGGTTAGTTATTCTTCTGGTACAATGACTTCTTGGTAGAAGCCATTGTCGGATTACACTACACGTAAGTCCGAACCAGTTTTGGTAAGAAGTAAATTGTTTACTTGAACTTTCGTGTCACCATCCTTCGTTGGCATCTAGCTAGCACCTTTCTGCAAAGGGGTGTTATAATGGATCAACGGGGACTTTCACTGAAAGCATTTTAATATTATAAAGGATTCGACGCTTCATCCTTTACGGTTTATTGGCTTGTAATATTATGTGGATTGCCGTCGCACGAGTCACGGCGACGAAGAGAGGTTAGCCAAGCACTAGGACATAACCTTCGTTGTTTATATTATATGCAAGTATGTATGGATCTGCCATGTCAGGGGTACCAAGCTACTAAAGTACCCGACCAGAATTGTAGGACAGAATCAATATATTTATTCCAAGATCTTTATAGGTGAATAGTCCTAACGGTCATGACATTGACGCAAGGTCAAACCCTGATCTTATGTGAGGAAGTTATTATGATGCCTGTACCATGCCTATATATATGCTACATGTACGTTTACTGTGGAATCCATGTTGGAGTACTGTAACGTGTTGTCGTCAACGTATTTTCGTCCTAAATAAATTATGATGTCAGTAAACCTAACGAGTTCGTCCCTATACACATTGGCACTCGTTGACGTGCCGGCTTGTTATTGAAGTCCTTCCTTCACGTTCCAAGAAAGAAACATTCGCGTTATTATTGTCAAGTCCAAATAGCATCGCCCGTGTTGGACCGTTGTCACTACGACACCATCAACATCCTTTAGACAGCGGTTCACACCCCAGTAAAAGCGAGGCTACAACTATGGCGGCGCAGTGTGGTCTGAAAATGTCCATTTTTTCAGTAACGGAATCGAACTCAATCCAACTCGGTTGAAAAGAAAAATGCAGTCTTTCAAGGCGACAACATCCTGGACTGGTTATAAAATCTAACGGCTACTCAAGGTCAAGATGGACTCAACTGCTTCTATCATTTGCGGACTCTACCAGGTGCTACGTAAGCTTCCTCGGTGATACAGCGCCGGAGTGCAAGACTCTGCAATCCTAGAAATTGCATTTTATCACAAAATGATGAGTATTACTCTGTTCTTTGTCACCGTCTTATGTTAGCTGAGCCGCTTTTTAATATGTCCATTGTAGTATTTCTTGTGATGCATGTTTTATGGTCCATGTTTGTTCTGGGCGGTAGGGAGGTCGATCTGACAAACGAGGTTCATCTCGAAGCTGATTCGGGCTCTTTGTCAGATGTTCTATAGGATTTATTTGTAAGTTTCAATTGAGCGATAATTCCGGTTCAAGGCTAGAAACCTTGCTGTAGTTCCGATCGCTACTTGTCTCTTATAATAGTATTTGTTTAGCTGTTCCGTCAAGTTTTAATCGTTGTTTTCATAGTTATTTTTATTCGTACCTTGGTTTTATGATGTATCTTGTATGTGATTATTGTCCTTCTAACCTGACTTTCGTTGAGTTTTTTTACAAAACATATGTTTTTACACTGTCTTGTCAATTGTCTTGTGTAAGTTTTTATCGCAGTTATCATCGTAAATTTTTACGACATCCTATTTTAGTTTCACATTTTAATTTTGTTGACCTCTGCGATCGTCTTCTTCGTCTTTGATTATCTCGTCTTGTCATTGTTGTTGCTATTGTCTATGGCTCTTGTCTGTTCTTAATATTTCATTGTATAAATTATTTTAATTGATTAATAATATTTTGTATACTTAAGTGATAATTAGTGACCGTTCTTAGACAAGAACGTATTACACACACTTAAAGTAAATTAATTGATAATTATTTGATTAAATCAAAATGTCATCGCTTGAATATTTTATGAAGCAGGCAAAATCCGTTGGGATGGCTCCTGACGAAGCGAAAGCATTCGCACTATCAGAATACAAAAAGGCTCAAGAGATAGAAGCTGAACAGAGGAAATTAGAACTTCTGAAACAAGAAAATTTGAGATTTGAAGCAGAGGAAAATGATAAGAAGAGGAAATTTGAATCTGAAGAGAATGAGAAACGATTTCAGCGTGAGGCGGAACATAAGAAACTTCAATTGGAGGCAGACAACAAAAGACTTCAATTGGAGGCAGAACATAAAGCAAAAGAAATAGAAGAAAGGAGATTGTTAGCTGAAGAAAATACAAGAAAATATCAACTTCAAAGTCAACATGAAAAAGAAATGAAGGAATTAGAATTTAATCATTTTCGATTATCTCAGGAGGCTAGTGCTCAAAAGTCTCAGGAAGGCCAAAATTCGTCTAAACAAGGGAATATTAAAAATTTTCATTTAATATTGCCAAAATTTAATCCTCCATCTGACGATGTGATTCATTATCTACATAGGTTTGAGGCAACATGCGAGGCCTATCACGTGGAAAAATCTCAATACTGTGTAAAATTATCAGAACTACTTACAGGTGAAGCTATGTCAGTATATCATATTGCAACTACTGCTGATAAAAATAACTATGAGGCTCTCAGAACTGCTTTGCTTGTTAAATATCAAATGACAGAAAATGAATATCGTTTGAAATTCAAATCTATGCTCCCACAAACTGTAAAACATTTTAACGATTTTATTGATCAAATAGCACTTACTTTGGATAGATGGATCGAATTATCCAAGACGGATAAAACTTTTGACGCATTGAGAGATTTATTATTACGCGATAAAGTTTTGTCCTCTGTTAACCCAGCTTTTCTTGCTTTTTTGCACGAACATAAACATTCAAGCATAAATGAAATGCAGCAAACCTGTGTACAATACTGTACCGCACACCCAAACTTGAATTTTGGGAATACTCAGGTTAAAAATGAATTTCCCGTTGCTTTTGCAATACAACAGGATTATCGCAGACGCCATCGCTCTTTAAGTAATGACAGAAACTACAAAAAGGGAAATAACGAGAATTTCAATTCTTGTAATTTTTATAAGGGGAAACAATTTCAGCATTCTTCTCCATATAACAATTCTTGGGGTCAATTTCACAAATCAAGAGATTGGGATAACAATAAGTATGGAAATTATCAAGTAGATACTTATAAACAAAATTGGCGATCTAAATTCCAGAATCCTAACAATAGACAAGATTCTCGTAATAGATTTTATGGTCAAAGCCATAACAGTGATAGCGCTAACTATCATTCAAATCAATACGGTAACACAAGCAGAAATGATAATAATGGCAATTTTAGAAATGATAGTCACAATCGATCGCGACGTAGAGTTAGATCTTCTAGCAGAGGGCCACGCCATCAAACTAATGTAGCTATTGCTGACACACAAGGTAACAAAGAGAATAATACGAATAATAACACTCATAATGCAATGTCTTGTTCTATTGATTATGAACAGATAAAGTGTTGCCAAGAATGTAAAACCCTGTTCCAGCCCAAGGCGATCACGACACTCCGTTGCGGACATGTGTTACCCAGTCTACCAGCTGTGTGTACGGCTACTTCAGCTCACAATGGAGAAGGAAGACTTGAGTTCAATCGTGGTTTCCTAAATTCTATTCCATGCTCTGTCCTTTTCGATTCAGGTTGCTCCACGATCGGCGTCAGAAGCTCTTTGGTGAACCCATCCTGTGCCACTGGAAAGACCATTAAATGCCGCACGTTTGGAGGAACTGTAGAAACATTTCCCACAGCTATAATTAATATTCACACTCCATTTTTTTCAAGAAATGTACATGAATGTCTCCTCCCGTCACCAGTTTGTGACATAATACTTGGTCGGATACATGGCATTAAAGAGTGTACCCCACAACAAATTGCTAATTGGGAAAAGCGACATATACATACTGCTTGGGTAACAAGAGTATAGGAGGAGAGGGGAGCGGTAGGAAAATTGTTACCAAAAACATCGTTTTGCATTGGCATAACTAAAGCGGACTGGCCAATCGACTACCAGACGCAGAGTATGTTTGGAATTATTTTTGGTTTTCAAAAACTGCATTTGAATTCAGGTAGTCGCAAGCTTTCGATTGGCCAGTGCTACTAAATATTAGCAAAAAGCTTTCACTATTCATTGCCAGTTGAACTGTATTTTTTATTCAGATACGCTGAGAACAGCTGTGATAAATTTAAAAAGTAAATTAAATAAAGTCAGCGTCATTTGTTTATATTTCTTGATTTGTGGTAAGAATGCTTTATGAATTTAATATGTTTAATCCCATTACCAAAGTTAGATACTGCTATTGGGAAAAAGTGAAGGACGTGCCGGAAGCAGACATTGTTGAGTCCTCACGTTGAAATGTATCTAACTAATGTATGTTGTCATGATTATGTTTGAATATTATTGTATTAGAGTATATTAGTAAGCCTCCGTGTTCCATGAACACTGTTCAACATGCCTGAAGCATTTATATTTAAAAAGAAAAAGATGAGAAAAATATATAAAAGGAAATGTGGTTACCCCACATTATATTATTGAGGGAAACTATGTAAACGTACAGTGGCGTATCTGCCATAGGGACCTGAGGGGAGGTCACAGCAAGGTGGGAGTCATGAAAAATTAGGGGATGAGTGCACGTATGAAATTAAATAAAAGAATAAGTGATCAGATGTAAAAGGCCAGGGTGTCCTTTTGTTGCAGAGGTTTCGTTTCCTGTTGCCAGCTGGTGACAGGAAACCTGAGGAGTGACGATAACGCCAAGAGGTCTCCTACACTTTACGTATGCTGTCAAGAGATAACAGCAGGAGCTTGGGCGTGTGACGTGATATCGATATTTCTGCAACTACATAATATCTTATCCTTCAACAAGAAACCCCAGGTGATATGTTAAGGACCTGGGTACATCTGACAGTTTCGGTTTAAATAAACCTTGTTTTTTCAAGTCATACTCAGGACTTTTGTGGGGTATGATGACATTACAGCCCCTCATAGACAGTGACTCTCCCTCTTAGCAGAATATAGTGTAAACTGTGAACATTCCAACAGGAAAAACATATATTAACATTGTAGTTATTTGGGCAGATTGTCCACACAATTTTAGTTAATCTTTTTATGTAAACTATCTTGTCCTCATTTTCAAAGACCTGTCCAAACGATATGACTGGACAGGCAAAATAAATTGTACAAAAAAAAAAAAAAAATTAATTTAAAGAAAAACTGAACCACAGGTTTTATTCACTTCCTCATAGAAACTTAAAGTGTTTTTGTGTTGTGTACCATCATTTCATTTCTCCCCTAGACACTAGGTACATCATACACCAGACACTAGAGCCGAAATAGTGACCGTGTGAGATCTAGGGAAGTAGCGTTAGGTTCCCTGCACATAATTCCTCATCATCATTTATAGAGTCAGGGACCTACATGTGCTTGACCTCACACGGTTAATACATACACTAATTTCATTCTTTTAGGATACCATCATAACCTCCCCAGAAAAATCTAACTTTGCTACATAAATTGGTAGGCTTGTCCGGGCATTTGAATTTCTCCTAGTACTACATACATTGGGGTCTTAGCATAAACAACATTCTATTGTCCCAGGGAATCCCCATAATCATTATTGCCCAAGATTTGGGAAGTCAAGAAACTGTCAGAACCCAGATTTAATTAGATAAAATTTATACTTATTTAGAAAGTTAGTTAGAACATTTTGCATTTATCAGAATGGCAGATCTGGCCAAGTTTCGATCTGCGGCTGTTCAGACTGCAAAAGAAATGAATATGGAGGGTCAAATCTTAATTGACTATGTCACCTCAGAATGTGATAAATTTATTACTATGGAAGAACATAGGTTAGCTGAGGAAAGGAAAATGCAATTAGAAGAAGCTAGGGAGACTAAGAAATTAGAGGCTGATAGGGAGGCTGAGATTAAGAGGCTGCAGTTGGAGAAGAAGAAACTTGAGGCTGAGGCAAAGAAACTTGAGGCTGAGGCAAAGAAACTTGAGGCTCAGAAGGAGGAAAAACGTCTACAGAGGGAGGCGGAACGAGAGAAAGAAGAAAGGAGATTGGAGGCGGAACGAGAGAAAGAAGAAAGGAGATTGGAGGCGGAAAGGGAAGATAAAAGATTACAAAGAGAACATGAGATACGACTAAGGGAGTTAGAGCTGCAAGGCCATGCTCCTGAAAATGAAACTAGCCCCTCCACTTCCGACTCAGCTGCAAGCCAGGGGGCCTCCTCGTCAGCCATGGGGTTCCATTTAAATTACTTTGTGGAAAAGGATGATGACATTGAGTCGTATTTAAGCAGATACGAAATATTAGCCACTACTTATGGGTTAGAAAGAGAAAAATGGGGTGTAAAGTTGTCTCAGGGTCTTCGGGGAACAGCTTATGAAGTGTTTTCCAAAATGAGCAGGGATGACCAAGACAACTATGACATGTTGAAGCAGGCTCTTCTGTTAAGATACGAAAAGAACGGAGAGTTTTATAGAAAGAAATTTAGGAATGCCAGGCTACTGTCGGGTGAGACCTATCACCAGTTCTCCGCCCGGTTGGAGACGTATATGGAGAAATGGGCTTCTTTGGGGAAAACCCAAGATCTCAAAGAGATGATACTCATTGAACAGATGAGAGAGTCCATGGCTCCAGACATGAGAAAATTTCTCATGGAACAGGGCGCGGAGAGGCTGGGTGAGATCATAAATGTCGCTGAGAGGTATCAGGCAGCCCAGGCAGAGGTAGCTGGTATCAAGAAAAAACCAGTAGATCAGTATAAGGCTCCTCAAAACCATAATAAATTTGATAACAGAAATAAGCAGAACTTTGATAGGCCTCGGAATGATTTTAAAAATAAAACCTCACATTTCAATGACAGAAAGAATGATGAAAGAAAGCATTTTAACCAAGGAAAGAGGTGGTGTAAACATTGTAGGAAGGACAACCATAACACCGAATTCTGTAAAAGTAAACCTTCTGGATGTGCTGCTATGAGAAGGGGGAACCAGGAAGTAAAGGACAAACCTGCTGGACAGCAGGAACCTTATCACCCCCCAGTTTGTGAGGATGTTGTATGCAATGAGGTCACCATAAGGTGTCTCTATGATACAGGTCTAGATTTTGATGCTGTCGTGAGCGCGCACTTGGTGAACCCAGATCAGTATACCACAGAAACAGTGGAGATACAAGGGGCGACCAAGGACCTACCACTCATGAAACTTCCCATTGCAAGGATAACAGTAAAAACTCGCTATGTGGAAGGGATAATCAGAGCAGCAGTGATAGACGCACCCATCTACCCTCTGATAATGTCGTTATGTCTACTTGGGAAATCCCAAGAGACCGGTGGTCTTGGCAGCAGTCCAGACCCGATCACAATCCAGAAAGGAAGAAGATGAACCTATAAATACTCATCCAGAGGAGATGAGAAAGGCACAGGCTGAAGATAGGTCACTGAAGCCGTGCTATAAGAAACTCCCAAAGAGCCATACTCCTCCTAATAAAGGAGAATTCTATATGAAGAATAAATTGTTATATAGGAAGGCCGGCACTGGTTCAGCTGGTCACGGGCAGCTGGTCCTTCCCAGTTCATATAGGGAAAAGGTAATGGAGTTAGGTCATGCTATCCCCTTCAGTGGTCACATGGGGATTAGCGCAACAGGACAGCGTATAGCTTGTCATTATTTCTGGCCAGGGATAACGGAAGACATAAAGAGATATGTAAAATCCTGTCCCGAATGCCAGAGAGTAGCTCCAAAGCATTGGACTGCTCCAGCAACTCTTGGGGAAATGCCCATTGTGGGAACCCCTTTTGAGAGAGTTGCAGTGGATATCGTGGGACCTCTCACTCGGACCAAGAGGAGGAACAGTTACATCCTTACTCTGGTAGACACTTGTTCCATGTGGGGAGAGGCGGTAGCCCTGTCATCAATCGATTCGAAACATGTGGCAGAGGCATTACTTACGATATTCACAAGGTTAGGATTCCCGCATCAAATCTTGACTGATAATGGCTCTCAGTTCAAGGGGAAACTAACAGAAGAGGTTTTCAGGTTGTTCCAAGCCAAGCACTTTCATTGTAGTCCGTATCACCCCCAAGGGAACGGCCAGGTAGAGAGGTTCAATGGGACTCTCATTTCTATCCTGAGAAAGCTGGCACATGAGAAACCTGATACGTGGGACCACTACTTGCCCGCCGCATTGTTTGCGTACCGGGAAGTACCACATAATTCAACCGGAATGGCACCCGCAACACTGTTATTTGGGAGGCCAATAAAAGGTCCTTTAGAAGCTTTGTTAAGGACCTGGACAGATGAGAAGGCAGAGGAGACTGTTACCTCATCTTATCAATATGTGAACGAACTGACCACTCGTTTAAAAACTAGTTGGAAACTGGCAAATGATAATTTGAGACAAGCCAGGAAAAAGCATGCTGCTTATTATAATAAAAAAGCTAAGGATAGGGAACTTGCTGTAGGGGAGAAGGTGCTTCTTCTATTGCCAGGCAGCAACAATAAACTTCAGATCGGATGGCAAGGGCCATACACAGTTTTGGAAAAGGTATCCAGAACAAATTATAAGATAGACAAAAAGGGAAAGGAAAAAGTCTATCATGTGAACCTTTTGAAGAAATATCTGGACAGACAAATCCAGGAAGGAACACACCTATTGGCCTTGTCTATTGCAACCGAAATGAAAAATGACCCCCTCTCCTCATTCGAATATCCACTGAAACCCAGTGAAACGTTTGCCCAGGTGAAGATCAGTAATCACCTGACAAAAGGACAGAGGGAGAAGGTTCAACAGGTCCTTGAGAAACATACAGATGTGTTAACGGATAAACCGGGGCACAACAATTTGTGTGAATATGATATGAAACTACTAGACCCAGCACCTATCTGTATGAGGCCCTATTCTATTCCTTTCACTAAGGAAAAAGCTTTGAAAGAGGAGATTGTTTATTTGTTACAAGAAGGGATTATTTCTCACAGTGAGTCTCCTTATAGTTCCTGTGTGGTTTTGTTGCGGAAACCATCGGGAGAACATAGACTGTGCATAGATTACAGGAAACTGAATGCTTTCACAGAAGGTCAGCTGGATCCATTACCTGCTACTACTCAACTATTTGCCAGGCTGAACAAGGCAACATATTTTTCTAAGGTGGATCTTAGCAAAGGCTATTACCAAATTCCAGCAAAGCCTGAGGTTTGACCTTATTTAGCCTTTAGCACCTCGGAAGGTCATTATGAGTTCAACATGTTACCGTTTGGGTTGAAAAATGCCCCGAGTGTGTTTTCACGGATGATGCGAAAATTATTGGATCCCCTGAAAAATCCATGTATTTCGAATTTTTTGGACGATATCCTCATTGCTACGGAAACATTTGAGGAACACGTTACCTCTTTGAATATGTTGTTGGATAGACTCAGAGAGGCTAACTTAACCGCTAGGCCAACAAAATGTTGTATTGGTTGTAAAGAGTTGGAATTCTTGGGACATACTGTACATCAGGGTAGCATGACCCCTGATCCCAAGAATCTGGAAAAATTGAAAAGAGCACCTAGACCACAAACAAAGAAAGGTGTGCAATCTTTCGTGTCGTTGTGTGGTTTCTACCAAAAGTACATTAAAATTTTAACTCTATATGTGCTCCTCTGACGGATTTAACTCGCAAAGGTCAGCCTGATACAATAAATTGGTCAGCACAGTGTGAATTGGCTTACCAGGAGTTAAAAGAGAAACTTACAAGCAGGCCAGTATTGCAATTGCCTGACTTGAATCAAGAATTTATCGTGAGAAGTGACGCAAGCAAGGTGGGCCTAGGCGCTACATTGTTTCAAAGGTCCTCCTCACAAGATGGGGAATTGAACCCAGTCGCTTATGCAAGCCGCAAGTTGAACAAGGCGGAAAAAAAATTATTCAACAAGTGAAAAAGAATGTCTAGCTTTGATATGGGCTATAAAAAAATTACAGATTTATTTATATGGCAGGACATTTGTGGTCCAAACGGATCATTCACCACTCGTATTCCTGTCACAGGCCAAGCATGAAAATTCCAGATTATTGAGATGGTCCTTGTTATTGCAGCCATACTCATTTCTGATAGAATATATTCCCGGCCCTCGGAACATAGGTGCATACTTTTTAAGTAGACATCTTTATGATGAAGATCAGAAAAACGCGTAAGACTTCATGGAGCTAAGTTATCTCGCAGATTATAACCTGCTAATGATTGCATGTTTTAGGATGGGAGGTGTGCAGTAAAATCTGCGAGAATAATCGCTCATTTCAGTAAGATTGTAGTCATAAAATGATAATATATAAATCCGCCCTATTGTGTCTGACGGTGATGCTCTCACACGCCAGCAACGCTGCTTTTTGTGCAGTGCTAAAGCCTATAGAACGATTCCACGGTAAAAATCTAACACGCGTTTTAGTTTCGGTTTCGAAAACGTACTACCAACATTTAACATTTTGCCAGACCTGCTGCATACATTTTGCAGCCTAGACTTATTATTAACGATTTTGCGGAAGTGTGCCGCAAAATAACTATCTGAATTAACGTAATAGTTAACTTTAACGCTGGTAATAAGTAGTAATCCTTACATTTTTTGGTAGTGTTACACGATACAATACAAATTATTAACGCCAATTCTTAACCCGCCACGCCAACACCCCCGCTTCACATAAAAAATATATGGTAGTATAGCTTAGAATTCACTGAGCAAGAATGTGTTTTAAATAATATGATAGTCCCAGTATTACCCAAATTGTTGAGAAAATACTAAATGTCTACGAACGCAAGACCAGACAGACTGTTGTTCTTGCTTGTTTTTTTCTTAACGTTAGTGGGGACACCGGCTTAGAAGGGAGGCATTGAGGAAATTCAAATTAGTTTGGGTAACAAGAGTATAGGAGGAGAGGGGAGCGGTAGGAAAATTGTTACCAAAAACTAACATCGTTTTGCATTGGTATAACTAAAGCGGACTGGCCAATCGACTACCAGACGCAGAGTATGTTTGGAATTATTTTTGGTTTTCAAAAACTGCATTTGAATTCTGGTAGTCGCAAGCTTTCGATTGGCCAGTGCTTCTAAATATTAGCAAAAAGCTTTCACTATTCATTGCCAGGTGAACTGTATTTTTTATTCAGATACGCTGAGAACAGCTGTGATAAATTTAAAAAGTAAATTAAATAAATATATGAGTATTTCACAGTCTGGACGGAGCAGAAGAAACTGAGGCCATTTCTTTGAAAAGTCAGCGTCATTTGTTTATATTTCTTGATTTGTGGTAAGAATGCTTTATGAATTTAATATGTTTAATCCCATTACCAAAGTTAGATACTGCTATCGGGAAAAAGTGAAGGACGTGCCGGGAGCAGACATTGTTGAGTCCTCACGTTGAAATGTATCTAACTAATGTATGTTGTCATGATTATGTTTGAATATTATTGTATTAGAGTATATTAGTAAGCCTCCGTGTTCCATGAACACTGTTCAACATGCCTGAAGCATTTATATTTAAAAAGAAAAAGATGAGAAAAATATATAAAAGGAAATGTGGTTACCCCACATTATATTATTGAGGGAAACTATGTAAACGTACAGTGGCGTATCTGCCATAGGGACCTGAGGGGTGGTCACAGCAAGGTGGGAGTCATGAAAAATTAGGGGATGAGTGCACATGAAATGCACGCGAGGCTGACCCCATACCCATGTATGAAATTAAATAAAAGAATAAGTGATCAGATGTAAAAGGCCAGGGTGTCCTTTTGTTGCAGAGGTTTCGTTTCCTGTTGCCAGCTGGTGACAGGAAACCTGAGGAGTGACGATAACGCCAAGAGGTCTCCTACACTTTACGTATGCTGTCAAGAGATAACAGCAGGAGCTTGGGAGTGTGATGTGATATCGATATTTCTGCAACTACACAATATCTTATCTTTCAACAAGAAACCCCAGGTGATATGTTAAGGACCTGGGTACATCTGACAGTTTCGGTTTAAATAAACCTTGTGTTTTCAAGTCATACTCAGGACTTTTGTGGGGTATGATGACATTACAGCCCCTCATAGACAGTGACTCTCCCTCTTAGAAGAATATAGTGTAAACTGTTAACATTCCAACAGGAAAGACATATATTAACATTGTAGTTATTTGGGCAGATTGTCCACACAATTTTAGTTAATCTTTTTATGTAAACTATCTTGTCCTCATTTTCAAAGACCTGTCCAAACGATGTGACTGGACAGACAAAATAAATTGTACAAAAAAAAAAAAAATTAATTTAAAGAAAAACTTAACCACAGGTTTTATTCACTTCCTCATAGAAACTTAAAGTGTTTTTGTGTTGTGTACCATCATTTCATTTCTCCCCTAGACACTAGGTACATCATACACCAGACACTAGAGCCGAAATAGTGACCGTGTGAGATCTAGGGAGGTAGCGTTTGGTTCCCTGCACATAATTCATCATCATCATTTATAGAGTCAGGGGCCTACATGTGCTTGACCTCACACGGTTAATACATACACTGATTTCATTCTTTTAGGATACCATCATAACCTCCCCAGCAAAATCTAACTTTGCTACACTGGACATAAATTCAACAACCTGGGAGGATGAAGCTGCCGATGGCACCAACTGGCGAAGCTATCTATCTACGGCGCCACCTCAGATTGGGCGAAAAGAAGCTCTCACAGCAAGCAGAATAGAGTAGAAAACGTCGAAAGGAACACAAGAAAATAAGCAGCTGAGGGCTGTCACCTCAGGAGCGCATTCCCATAGTCAATTATGACTGAAGGAGCTATTATATTATTACTAGCAATAACCCGTCAAACTTGACGGGTTTTTAATTATAGTGTGCTGTTTCCGTTCCCAGATGAGCAGATAGAAGTACATTCTTAGAGGGTTTTTGATTTCTTTCCATTATACAGTGTAATCAAACTGTTCATGAACACTATCATTTGAACGCTTTTCTTTGTTGATTGTAACTATTTTCGGGAGAGTATATATAATGGGAACAATACAATTTTTCAACACGGTTGCATTCCTCAGCTGTGACCAACGTACACACGGCGAGAATTATGTTATTTTATTAGATTCAATTTAAAAGTTATTTGATGACAACATTTCGTGTGACAGTGCGTGGATTGTTTTCAAAGAGTGTTACATCTTGATCATTATGTGTCAAACCGTTCAAATACAATTCACTTTGGTAAGTGTTACGGTGTTATTTTAAATGACGGCGTCTGCTGGGGTTTACCCGTGCGCAACGTTTAGGGGTCATTAACATTTATAGAATATGTCGATATTTTACGGTATAGTGAACGCGAAATATATGCTAAGATTATGACGCATTTCGCGTTGGGAAGGTCACGCTGGATGTCTTGGTTACAGGGCCCTTGTTACGCTATCCGTCAAGCAAGAAAGTCGTGTCGTGTATTCCTTCCAAGGAAAAAGGCTTAGTATATAGCCTATATGTATATATGAATCAATGTAGAACTCAGGGTCAGTTCGGATATTAATCTAAGTATGAGATTAATTAAATTAAAGTAAATGATGGAAGGAGAATCGTCTTATGATTCAAATTGTAGCTGTCAAGAACTCATGCGCTCATTTCTGGCTGTTGACTACAACAGCGCACGTATATAGCCACGATGTTCCTCTGACATATTGTTTTGACACGGACGGATACTTACTGATATTATTTATAATTCATTGTTATGCTGAATTGTACATGAACTTTTGTGAATGTCGATTATCGTTTTGTATGAACCTCAATACATGTGGACTCAGAGCAGAAGGCTTGATCCTTTATTTACGTTTCGGGTTCGGTTCTACAGCTGTTGGTGTTTACCTTTGTCAGCACGATAACTCTCCCACAAGGGAAATCAAATACTATATAATATGCAAACCAGAACGTCGAAGGGATGTTCTGATGGCCAGAGCTAACCACTTATAACCAACATTACTACGTCTAGAGAGTGACTCTACTATTGAATAAATAATAGAATAACAAAGGAATCGCAACACAACACACCACCACCACGGAACCCCGTCACAACTGGTGGCCAATAGTGGTTTTGAAACTTTTCAACAGAGCGAACCTCAAAAAAAAAAGACATTTTTCCTTTCGAGCCGAAATGGACATTATTTGCAAAAACACCGGTGACGTCATGCCCTTGACAACACTATGAACAGTTGAAAAAGCCAGCAGCAGTCAATGTCCTTCAAAAAAATTTATTTGCAGCTCTCAAACAGCAAATGAAACGTATTGCTGACGTATTCAATGTTTCAATCAAGCTCTCGAGTCTGTTGGCGAAGCATATAATGTACTATATTACCGCCAAAACAAGATAAGTAACTGATTTTAAACGTTAAAATATTTCGTCCTGTTTGTCCGATAACGACATGTTCTTTTTTTTCTTCGTAGCCATGTTAAATATTGTTTCTGTCCTTTTACATGTAGCGGGATGGATGGGCGGTGAATTATAATCAGTTCTATGGCTCCTTGGATGCTACGAATTGATTGTAATCGTTCTTAGGGCCGTGAATTAATAGCACCTCGCGAAGAATGCGTCGAATGCATTATCGGTGATCGTGTCGTTCGGATTTGCATTAATTCACCTTGCATGTTAGGTGTATAGTCATGTTATAACTGGTGTATTCTAGTGTATTTAGTTCTAATTTTTATTCAGTTACAGTCATATGTTCGTAATCTATCCTGCTTATTCTAATCTGGCTATCTTTAATTTTATTTAAATGTATTGTAATAATGTAAAATCAGTCCTGTGACGTCATCACTCATAGTGCCAAATATGTTCGTTTCCTTCAGTTAACCTTCACCCTTCTACAATTCCGGTTAGTAAACTTGGTTTTATAATATCATTTATTTTCGTGAAAATGTCACTTTTGTATTGTGCTACTGTTCTGTAATCCTTGGTTAACCCATTGTATTGTCTGTCTTCATTTCATCCATTTATAATGTAATATTAATGCTATAATTTCTTCAATAATAATAATGTAGATGAATATGATTAAATTTTTTTGAGTTTAAGGAGGAATTATGGAATTTGCACCAATTTGCAGTGGTGGTCCTAGAAATGGGCAATGCACTTTATAGCTCATGATTATGTCATAATATACTATGATTAATTATTATAACTTTATAACATATTAAGACATATTAAATGTTAATTAGTACACTTTCTCAGTACTACAGTGGGAACTTAGTGACTATTAAGATTAAATAACCTAATTATTTAGGGATAATACACATAGTTATTGAATATTAATATTAAGTGCTTGATATAATTTCAGCACCTTATATAACTAACTATCATAACTATTTATGATAGATATTAGTGGGTATATATAATATTTTTACAAAATATTACATATTTGTGGAACTTATAAATAACATTACAGGAATATTGCAATTTCTCATATTAATTATTCATTCTTTGAGTAATTAGAATTATCAACATAGATTCTAGTGGTGATTACTAGACATAAGTAATTGGATACTTAAATAATTCAACTTCAAGAATGCTGACCTTGGATCATTTCATTAAAATTGGAAAAGATTGTAACAAAAAAGGAGATGCACTCCTTGAATTTGCTGAACAACAACTTGCAAAATATAAGGCAGAGATGGAAGAACTTGACAGAAAGGAGGCTGAGAAGAAAGCTATTGCTAAAGCAGAGATGAAAGAACTTGATAGAAAAGAGGCGGAAAAGAAAGCAGAATTAAGACAAGAGGAAGAAAGAAAGGTGGCAAGAGATAAAATCCTACGGATTGAAGAAGAGCATAAATTGAAACGACAGGAAATCATACTGCAGCAAGAAATGGAATTGCAACGGCTTAAATTGGAAACAGCAAAACTTAATTCACAAGGTGCTGCAGCAAACCAAAATGATAATGCTCAATCTGGGTCTTCATCCACCCGACTTAAGGGCAATTATTACTTTAAATTACCACCTTTCAAATTACACGTGGACGATCTTCATCATGGCTGGCGCGCTTTGAGGATATATGCAAGGTCAATAACCTTGACAAAACTGCATGGGCACTTAAACTTAAGGAATTTCTGAATGGCGAACCTGCAAGTGCAGCACAAAATATTGATCCTACATTATCCACAGACTAGGAGGCCATTAAGACTTTGTTATTACGTCGTTTCCACTTGAACGAAGAGGCATGTAGATTACGTTTCAAAAGTTTGTTGCCAGATAATAATAAAGATTTTACAGGATTTATTGCTAACATACGCAATACTTTTAACAGATGGGTTGAACTAGCAGGTGTCAACAAATCTTACGACAAGTTAGTCGATTTGTTATTGAGGGATAAAGTATTATCTTCCGTCAGCCCACCATTCTTTGCTTATCTGCAAGAAAGAAAACCAGAAACTATTGATGAGTTAGAAAAAATTTCGTTAAATTACTGCACAGCTCATCCGAATGCTAATATTTCTGGCTCGTTGATAAGAGAACCTCTACCTGTAGCCTCCAATATGGCATATCATAGTAATAACAAACCTAGAACACACAGTATAGACAGAGGTAGGTTCAAAGGAAACTATGACATTAATTTTCATAAGGGACAGAATAACTTTAACAATAACTTTAAAAGAGGAAGACAACAAAACAGAAATTATTCACCTCAATCAAGATACAACAGTAATCCACATAACTCAAGTTATAATCGATCATATCAATATAATAATGGTAACAATTGGAAGAAGAGCGATAATTATAACTCGAGACATCGAGATAACAATTACAATAGAGGACAACGGTATAATTCAACTAATTATTCTCGTAATCGTTCTCATTCTCGTGGATCGTCACATTATAACCATAATACCGGGTCAGCAGTTACAAATGATATCACCCCTAAGGTTCAGGCTCCACCTAACGATAATACAATGCATTCTTCTGCTGCATGTTTTGCTATAAATTATAACGTGGCGAATAGTTGCCCACAATGCAATCTTATTTTTCAGAAGGCAAAGGAGACAGTGCTAAACTGCGGACACATTACACCAGAAGTAGGTCTTGCAGCAAATGATGGAACAGGCTCTCTGATTTTTAACAGAGGGATAGTTAACGGTTCTATAGTTTCTGTATTGAGAGACTCGGGGTCCACAACCATTGGAGTGCGACAGTCGCTGGTACATCCTAGCTGTGCAACGGGAGAATAGGTCCGTTGCATGACTTTTGGGGGAACTATTGAGTTTTACCCCACAGCTATTATCCATGTTAACACACCTTTTTTCACAGGGAACGTGAAGGTATGCATGCTGAAAAATCCGATTGCCGATCTTATGGTGGGTCGCATACACGGCAGCAAGGATTGTTCACCAGAAGATATTAATGTATGGGAGAAAAAAAATTTGGAATCTTTTAGCAACGCTAACGCTGTTGTTGCAATGGCTACACTTCGTGCCAACAAAATGAATACTTGTGGCACAGCAGTTTCCAACTTTACTCTGAGTACTATCCCACAAACTAATGAGGATGATGGATCTATGGTACAACATACTAAGAATACAACGGATCCTAAGAAATCTTTTGATGTTGTCAACATTAAAAATGAGAGTACTAAGTGTAAAGTTTCTCTTCTTCTTTCCACTCTGTAAAGTATCAGTCTGTATGCTCTGTAAGGAAGAGTGGTGTGTTGTTGAGATCAGGCATGCTCCAGTCTACCCAGCTGTAAATGGGTAACTCACCCTAGTCCTGAGTTAGGGAAGGCAAAGGCTCCAGGGGAAGCAGGCCCTAAACTTGGTCACTTCAACCGACGCAGGATGGTGTATGTATGAAGTAGAAGTGTAGAGTGTGATTACCGCGAATGGTGTACTGTTCGTGTGCTGACCAATATAACCACTCATACACTTGTGTCTACAAGGCACCAATGCAGACTGCTGGAATCTTTGTTTACTCAATTTATTCAGACGTACACACTGGGACATACGAGTACATCATGGTATGTTGACATATCAATTTGTAGGTATACATAGCAGATCTGAAGTCATGACACATTCAGAAATAATGGGCAGTACATCAAAAGTTCAATGTCATGATATATTAAGGCCGCATCCCCCTATCTGACTAAACGCGTCAGTGAAGGCAGATCGATAAATAACTAAAGTTACTTGACGTCCATAGTTTGTAGTATATATTATGAAACCACGAAAGGGGGGTTTCTAGCAAGATTGAGATCTCCCTGTCACTGTCCGATAATAGGATAAATAATCTGTTCTCTTGGCAGTGATCAAAACATATGATGACCGAAATCTAACATGGCTGCCTCCCTGAGTTGTCGTTCACTCATTCATAGGAAGGAGAATATAAGCCAGAGTTAATTTATAATGGGTATATAAATGATTTCATAAATGTTTCCATACAGCTCTACGGTGATCAGGTTAATTCACGTAGCCATAACCGCTGCAGGAAAGTCTGTCATCTTCGTCGATACAAAACACGACCCTAGCGATACGAAGCACAATGTTCCATCTAGGTCGAATCGACATGAGATCATCAAAATAGGGTCTGGCAATACATGGAGTCCGAATTATACATTGTACCGTACCTTAGGAGAGTCTCTAACATAAACTATAGTAGAGATACCATCTCCTTTAGAAGAAAACCACTTCATGAATCATATTTCCTTAAGAATCTACCAGCCCTTTGAAAAGTGCGTACCCGCCATTATCACGGTACATCGGAACTCATCACGACTTGTCAAGACAACTCATACTTCCGCTAGACCGGAATAACAAGAATCTAGTCCCTCCTACCCATCCAAAATATACAATATAGGACTGATTCTACTTGTACTAATAATATGTAATACATATGAATTCAGGCCATAAACACAATAAGCAAATTAATATATTTTCTGGCCCTAAAAAATAAGTACAAACGTAAGCGCAATATCCTTGCGCCGGATCAATATCCAGAACGATTACTCCTATAATCAAAAGTGTGAATCAAACATGGATTCTCTCGCTTTTACCATAGACAGCATTTTCATACACAAATGAATGAATGTCTATATTTTTCCCATATTAAATAGCCATATCGATTTTTGTAATATGTGCGTCAAAATATGCACGCAACAGATTACCACACCCCTCGGGAAAAAAAAAATGGTACATTTTTTTTTTTGAAATACATCTAGGAGCAACATACAATAGGCTCACAACGCACCAATAACAATGCGCAGATGATAAGCATAAGTTTTATGACCTTAGAGAAAGTACTTCTCTAAGTATAAATATTTCCAGAGAGGTGTCACCAACGCATACTACAATATTAGCAATGACACAATTTCCACATTAGTTTATACATAAATTTCATCTAAGATATCTTAACATCATGATCATCAAAGACGAAAAACATTGAAAGATCAGCGGTGAATAAATATCAATGAACCGCTAAGTAGTGTTACAATCAATATATGATATATTACATATGTGTACACATTTCAACATAGAAACAACTGTATCAAAGTTGTATAACAGTTATGAATCATGTGGGCATCTAGACAAAATATCTGCCATCACATTTTCTGACCCACGGATAGCTCGCACCGAAAAATGAAATGGCTGTAGAGCAATCGCGTATCGCGTTGATCTCGCGCTCTTCAGATTTTTACTCTGAATAGCCGTAAGAGCTTTCTGGTCAGTTTCCACAATGAAATGCGCGCCCAGAAGAAATCTTTGCAGTTTAAGGATTGACCAAACCATAGCCAATAATTCACGGTCTAGGACCGAGTAATTCTTCTCTGCGGCATTTAATTTCCGAGAAATATACATCACAGGATGCAGAGTTCCAGAGTACTCTTGCATTAGTGCAGCTCCAATCCCGGTGGATGAAGCGTCACTACGAAGAATAAATGTCTTATCCTTAGAAGGCAATACTAGGATAGGTGAAGTAGAAAACATAGTTTTAACCTTATCCAAAGAGGATTGACATTCTTGAGTCCAATGGACTACATTAGGAGACCCTTTCTTTAGCAAGGAAGAAAGAGGTGACATAATGGAGGACAGATTCGGGATGAATCGTCCATAAAATTGTATTAGACCTAAGAGACTTCGTACTTGCTTTTTAGTCTTAGGAATAGAAATGTTAAGTATCTTACTTGTATTATGGTCTTCTGTTTTTAGGAACCCATGACCAACACGGTGTCCTAAGAAAGATATTTCGCTAAAACCAATACATGCTTTCGATGGTTTCGCTGTCAGGTTATGCTCGCGTAAGATAGACAATAGTTCATTTATACCATTATAGTGATCGTTCCAAGTATCACTGAAAAGACAGATGTCATCAAGATACGCAATGACATCTGAGCGATGAGATAGGATTCGACGCATCATGCGTACAAATGTTGCAGGGGCGTTCATAAGACCGAAAGGCATGAAATTCCATTGGAATAGACCCCTAGGCGTCGAAAAAGCAGTAAACGGTTTGGCGTGTTCGGATAGTGGAACTTGCCAATATCCCTTAGACAAATCGAGTTTAGTAAAGAAGTGAGAATTCGATAGTCTCGTAAGTAGCTCTTCTAGTAAAGGCATAGGTTCAGCATCGAATTTAGTCACTTGATTCAATTTGCGATAATCCACGCAAAGACGTATGTTATTGTCTTTTTTCCGTACTATAACCATCGGCGAAGAATATGCTGATGTGGATGGTTCAATAATTTTTAACTCTATCATCTCATCTAACTCTTTCTCTACCTGTGCTTGAAAATGTATCGGGATAGGATACGGTCTGACTCTTATAGGACTATGGTCAGTAAGAATAATGTCATGTTGAATGACATCAGTTTGACCAGGAATGTCAGTAAGGACATCCTGAAATTGTTCTAACATAGTAGAAACTTGTTTCTGCTCTCCTGGAGATAATTCTGGAGAAATTGCAACATCTTTCCATGATTCATTAGAGTGAAGAGGAATCATTGGAAAAGGTAAATTTACATCCGAGAAACTCGTTTCCTCATCCTGTATTACTGACAGAGATGAGTACTGTCCATGTTGGACTGGAAAATCGTCCGTTGCCTGGAAAACAGGTTGTAAATAATCAGGACGTTCATGGAATTCCGTGAGCATGTTGATGTGGAAGGTTTTACGCTTCCCGTCAATATCGACGATATAGTCAACATCGGAAACTTTTGATATTATATCGTACGGACCTTTCCAAGAAATGAGAAGTCTATTTTCCCTACAAGGTAGCAAGACAAATGCTTTGTCACCTGGACAAAGTTGACGCAAACATCTCTTTTTATTGGCAAATTCCCTTGCCTTCTGTTTCGCAAATTCAGAAGAAGCAGTTGCCAATTTGCATGCTTCAATAATCTTGTGTCTAAGTGCGATGACATATTCATAAGAGGATTTTGTGTCATCGACAATATTATCAGCAGTTATAAGATCATGAAGTAAGGACATAGGACCTCGCGGTTTCGCGCCAAAGACAAGTTCAAAGGGAGAAAATCCTGTATGTTCGTTGGCGACCTCTCTATATGCAAAGAGAGCCGCGGGTAAAACCCTATCCCAATCCTGAGGATGATCTTCTGTTATCTTACCTAGTAGGTTTTTCAGAGTTCTATTCAAACGTTCCACCATCCCATTGGACATAGGATGATAAATACTACTCAGCGATCTCTCTATCTTCAGAGTCGACATTACTTGAGACATGGTATCCGATATGAGTTGGGTACCATGGTCGGATAATATTTCTGCTGGAAACCCCAGACGAGAAAATATTAACCAAAGAGCATCTGCGACATCAGCAGTAGTTATGCTCTTTAGAGGAACAGCCTCCGGCCAACGTGTGCACATATCAACACACGTCAAAATAAATTGGTGTCCTCTAGCAGACTTTATCTTAAATGGACCAATGATGTCTATCGCCATTTTTTGAAATGGCCGAATGGGAATGTCTGCAGCCTGAATAGGTGCATCATGGCGTGGACCTCTGGATTTAATCTCTTGACATACTTTACAAGATCGACAATAGATTCGTATGTCCTTATTCACAGCAGGCCAAAAGAAAGATTGAAGAACTCTAGCTTTAGTACGGGAAAAACCCATATGTCCAGCACACTGCGAATCATGAGCGTGCTGTAAGATTTTAACTCTCATATTTTTAGGCACAAGGATTTGAGAATGAATGGACTTAGCGGAGTCTTGTACCATACGTACAAGTACGCCATTCTTCATCGTAATCCAAGATTTACGATTTGTATCCTTATTCGGATCACCTTTTGTTGCCAGAGTAAAGAATTTCTTTAGAGTAGGATCATCTTCCTGCTGTTTGATAAAGGAATCGTGGGAAATCTCCAAGGGATCATCTTGGATCTGCGCATCATTATCTTCAGAATGTGAAGATTGTGGCATATTAAGAGCTTGAGCCCTAGTGATTACTGCATTAGCAGATTGCATATTAACATTTTCCCAATTAGAAATTTGCTGTGGAGTGCATTCTTTCACTCCATGAATGCGACCGATGATAAGATCAGCGATCGGATTCGGCAAGAGACATGCTTGCACCTCTCCTGTAAAGAAAGGCGTAGCAATATTGATAATGGCAGTGGAGTACTTCTCCAATGTGCCACCAAATGTTACACATTTGACTATATTGCCTGTAGCTCGAGAAGGATTTACGAGTGATTGCCTCACTCCAATGGTAGTGCACCCCGAATCGAAAAGAATTGATACCGGAGTACCATCTATTAGGCCCCTATTAAAGACAAGAGCACCCCTTCCATTATGCGCAATTGACGCATGGAGAGCGGGAAGCGGGTGACCGCAGCTTAAAGTAGAAACTGTGGTTGGATCGAATAATGTTTTGCATTGCGAACACTCAGATGCTCTAGCAAAATCGAAAGCGGAATTTGCTACACTGTTGGAGTCTTTTTTATCATTATTCTGATTATCGGTGTCGTGGAACTCCTGTTGTGCAGAGTTAGCCTGGTAATAAGATTTACCATGTCTTTTGTGTTGTGATCTACCTCGGTTATAATTGTCTCTATAATTATTATTGCCTCTGTTATAACCCCTATTTGGGTTTGAATCATAATATTCATGATCATAATCATCATGCTCATTATATTGAGTATCCCTGTAATATTGTTTCTTTTGTCTCCATGAAGCACTTGGGTAGTTCCTATAGCTACTCCCTTTCCGAGAATTTCTAACATTATGGGCACCCCTCGCGTGTCGAGGACTATCAGCCCGATTCCAGTTCTTCGAAGAAGAACTCTGATTTGAGTGGTTATCTTGGTTTTGATACTTATTCCAATTAACCTTTTTATCAAATTTATTTTTAGCTCCTTGGAATTTGTGTGAGTAATTCTGATTATATTCTGTTGCCGAAGCAACTGGCATACTCTCTTTAATGTTAGAGTTACTAAGAATCATGTCAGGGTGTGCCGTGGCATACTGGTCACAATATTCTTCCATTTGCTTTATTGTACCAGGTTTACGCTCATGTAAGAACTCTAGGAATGATTTATTTACAGAAGACATGACCTTGTCTCTTAGCAATAAATCCGTAAGACCATCAAATGTTTTCTCTGTTTTGGATAATTCAATCCATCGTGAAAGTGTAATTCGTGCTTTTGAGATGAAATCTGAGAATTCTACACCTACCTCAGGTCTCATTGTTTTAAACAAAAGACGGTAACCTTCCTCAGACAGCTGATATCTCTTTATCAAAGCTGCCCTAACAGCATCATAATTATCTTTGTCGGCCTCTTCAACAAAATATAACTTACTCAGAGACTCCCCTTTTAGATTTTCAGAGAACTGATTCACATACTGTGATTTGTCAACATTATGAGATCGACAAGCCCGTTCAAATCTAGAAAGCCAAAATGTTATGTCATCACTGGTAGGGTTAAACGCTGGTACCTTGACCTTGTACACAAAGGGTTTACCATTACCACCAGATGCCTGATTAACATTACTCATACATGTCAATTTTAATTTCTCTAATTCAAACTCATGTTCTCTTATTGCTTTTCTCTCTTCAGCTTCTCTATCTAATCTTTTCTGTTCTGCAGCAGCAGCAGCTTCTAATTTTTTCTGTTCTGCAGCAGCAGCAACTTCTAATTTTTTCTGTTCTGCAGCAGCAGCAACTTCTAATTTTTTCTGTTCTGCAGCAACTTCTAATTTTTTCTGTTCTGCAGCAACTTCTAATTTTTTCTGTTCTGCAGCAACTTCTAATTTTTTCTGCTCTGCATCAGCTTCTAATTTCTTCTGTTCTGCCTCAAATCTCCTTTCCTCCACTTGCATCTGCAATTTCTTAAGTTCAGCAGCAGTATCAGCTTCTTTTTCTAATCTTTTTTCTTCAGCTAGAGCTTTCCTTTCTTCTGCAGCAGCTTTTTTTTCTTCTATTTGAAGTTTTCTCTCCTCAGCCGCAGCTTTTTTTTCCTCAGCAGCAGCTTTTCTTTCTTCAACAGCAGCAGCAGTTTTTTTCTCTTCTGCAGCTAATGCTTTGTCATATTGAGCAACAGCCCATTGTTCTAAGTCTTTTCCAGTCTTATCAAGAGATTTTCCTTGTGCAATGAAATAATCTAATGTAGACATATTGTCTTCTTAAATCAGAAACCTGAAAAAGTAAATAAATTACCCTATTTCACTTTAATGGGAGACAAGTCTATACCATAGACTTAGTCTTAGTCCAAACTTGTATGGTTTATAATAACCAATGATAACTTGAGTACCTGTGGACAACAATAACTGTATCTCAAATACTGTGGGGACAAGCCTTACAAAGGTCTTGTATACCTCAATGTAATCAAAGATCACTTGAGTACCTGTGGAAAAAATATTTCCCTTTACCAATCACTTTGGGAGACAAGCCTTACAAAGGTCTTGTACATTTTGTTTTATAACAATAACAATCATAAAGTACTGATCTGTACTATACTATCAGTGTATACCACTATACGTCATATGTCAACTAAAGACATTACAAAGGACAAACAAGAAAAGACAATATGAACACATTTGCAGAGATCAAATTAAATTAAATAGGAGAAATGAAAAAAATGATCACAGAAACCGTGATGATAACTGCCATAAGATAACAAGACAAATAACGCCACAGTGTATAAACATAAGGGTGTAAAAAACTGAAATGAAAGGAAAGATGAGACCTACAATTATACAAACAAATCAAACAAAACTAAGGAACACAAAATTATTAACAAAAACAACGAAGAAAAGAACACCTCATCACAACTAACAGAAATAGCAGCAAATTGTTGCTAACAAATTTCCAATTAAGAAAATGTGTACCTATAGAATACTAGTACCAGACCAATGTCACTCGGCATACCTTGTACTAGTCACACAGAACATAAACTAATTTAATACATAACAAATAACATGTAAGCATAAATAGCATATAGCATACAATATAATTTATGTCATGAATGGAATGTGTTGCAGGTATAGTGTTGTAAAGCAGGCACAGTTTATTTTAATACTAATAACTTGCCACTTTATTCAGTAATAGATTTAATTTTAAACTATTACACTGTCAATTTTTCTCTGTTGAGCATATGAAGATCCAACGATGAACTATGCACTTTATGTTCAACAACACTGTGATTCTTCTGTACGTTGAGAAATGTCAACAATACTGCTCCAGATATTTTCTACACTTGATACCACTGTCCTGTGTAATACTGTCTGTACAGCGAAAAACTGTCAACAAGCGCTGACCTAGATACAGCATCCTATCGGTAATACAGGTCAAGCTGACATCGACTGTATAGCTGTCCTACTGGTGTTGATGTGTTCAAACAAATGTTCTTTCAGCTGTAAACTGTGATTCTCAACACAAAACTGCGTAAGCTGGACCCAGGAATCTGGCTCGCCACTGTAAAGTTTCTCTTCTTCTTTCCACTCTGTAAAGTGTCAGTCTGTATGCTCTGTAAGGAAGAGTGGTGTGTTGTTGAGATCAGGCATGCTCCAGTCTACCCAGCTGTAAATGGGTAACTCACCCTAGTCCTGAGTTAGGGAAGGCAAAGGCTCCAGGGGAAGCAGGCCCTAAACTTGGTCACTTCAACCGACGCAGGATGGTGTATGTATGAAGTAGAAGTGTAGAGTGTGATTACCGCGAATGGTGTACTGTTCGTGTGCTGACCAATATAACCACTCATACACTTGTGTCTACAAGGCACCAATGCAGACTGCTGGAATCTTTGTTTACTCAATTTATTCAGACGTACACACTGGGACATACGAGTACATCATGGTATGTTGACATATCAATTTGTAGGTATACATAGCAGATCTGAAGTCATGACACATTCAGAAATAATGGGCAGTACATCAAAAGTTCAATGTCATGATATATTATGGCCGCATCCCCCTATCTGACTAAACGCGTCAGTGAAGGCAGATCGATAAATAACTAAAGTTACTTGACGTCCATAGTTTGTAGTATATATTATGAAACCACAAAAGGGGGTTTCTAGCAAGATTGAGATCTCCCTGTCACTGTCCGATAATAGGATAAATAATCTGTTCTCTTGGCAGTGATCAAAACATATGATGACCGAAATCTAACATGGCTGCCTCCCTGAGTTGTCGTTCACTCATTCATAGGAAGGAGAATATAAGCCAGAGTTAATTTATAATGGGTATATAAATGATTTCATAAATGTTCCCATACAGCTCTACGGTGATCAGGTTAATTCACGTAGCCATAACCGCTGCAGGAAAGTCTGTCATCTTCGTCGATACAAAACACGACCCTAGCGATACGAAGCACAATGTTCCATCTAGGTCGAATCGACATGAGATCATCAAAATAGGGTCTGGCAATACATGGAGTCCGAATTATACATTGTACCGTACCTTAGGAGAGTCTCTAACATAAACTATAGTAGAGATACCATCTCCTTTAGAAGAAAACCACTTCATGAATCATATTTCCTTAAGAATCTACCAGCCCTTTGAAAAGTGCGTACCCGCCATTATCACGGTACATCGGAACTCATCACGACTTGTCAAGACAACTCATACTTCCGCTAGACCGGAATAACAAGAATCTAGTCCCTCCTACCCATCCAAAATATACAATATAGGACTGATTCTACTTGTACTAATAATATGTAATACATATGAATTCAGGCCATAAACACAATAAGCAAATTAATATATTTTCTGGCCCTAAAAAATAAGTACAAACGTAAGCGCAATATCCTTGCGCCGGATCAATATCCAGAACGATTACTCCTATAATCAAAAGTGTGAATCAAACATGGATTCTCTCGCTTTTACCATAGACAGCATTTTCATACACAAATGAATGAATGTCTATATTTTTCCCATATTAAATAGCCATATCGATTTTTGTAATATGTGCGTCAAAATATGCACGCAACACTAAGCAGTATAATAAGTTGAACAATAATGTTAAGGTTAGAAGGAACTTGAATAAGAAGGTTGAGACAAATAAGTCTAACGGCAAAGGTTTTACTTTGCCCAACCAGGACATGTCTACGACATGTAAGAAACTTAATACATTTGGTAATGATAGGTATCACCATAAGTACAGTCAAGATGATACGTCATCCATTAAAAATACTTTGTCTATGTTGAGGGGGAAAGTTAATCCTTTGACAAAGAACACATTTCATCATTGTGCACAATTTCGTGACAATGATATTACTTATATTGGGAAAAGTGCGTATTCTCGCACAGTGTTAGTGCGAAATCTGTCGCAGGATACTACCTGGCAGGCACTTGGTAATTTCTTTAATTTTACAGCAAACGTTAAGTTTGTTCGTCTTCTACCATCTGTTGATGGTCAGAATAGTCAGGCTTTGGTTACATTTCGTAACAATCGTGACGCTCGTTTGGTTATCGAGCATGATAACTGTGTTTATTTTCGTCACCATCATCTACACTTACAATTAGTACCTGATTCTGCGCCACGCAGATAATGGTGTACGCTCACACTTTTGTCTTATTTCTTGATGATTTAGCATAGTCAGTCATCATTTTTTTTCTTTCTTTCCTATTAATCTATTCAGGCGTATATTAGTGAATGTAGACTCTTCTATTAGGTGACACTTGTGTTGTCTTATCTACGATAACACTTTGTATTTCTGTCTTTGTTTTTTTTACCATGCCTACACTAGACAGTAACGTGATTGACTGTTCTAACTATGCTCAGCCAATGCAGCATAAGTTTTGTATATCGTCTATTTGTCTTGTCATCGTTATTAAAGAAGAACATGCCATTAAGGATAAATTGGACAGACGAATGTGACAAAACTTTTCGCACTATCTTGAACATTTTTTCATGCCCACCTGTTTTAAGACTATCAGATGCCTCTAAAAAGTTTGTTCTACGTACAGATGCGAGTAATTACGGACTCGGGGGTTGTCTACTCCAATCTCATGATGATGTCCTTCACCCTGTACTTTATATTTCACGCAAGCTGAAACCTCCGGAGACTAAATATTCGACTGTGGACAGAGAATTGCTCGCCGTAATCTGGGCAATTACCAAACTTGAAAATTTTTTACTGGGATCTCCATTTCTGATCCAGACTGATCAGAAAGCTGTAGCAGCATTACGTCATTCAAACCATAAAAGTCCAAAGCTTGCACGATTTGCTATTGCGTTGCAACCATTTGATTTTGAGATACAGTCGATACCAGGAACTGAAAACGTCATGGCCGATACGTTGTCCAGACATCCTACGGATTCTGAATGAATATTACTATTTCAACAAAATTTTCTGACTAATCAAGCATTACATTGGCAATAAACGGTATTAATGCCATGTCAGAATATACAACACTTCAGTTGGACTTCCTACTTAAATAAGGACATTTCGAAATAAACTATTGTGATCAAAATATCAAATTTTACGGATCGTTTGAAAATTTGGACTTCACTTCCACTTTGCGTATCACTCATTTCGATTGAAAACTGTTAAAAAGGAACAATCTCTGATGTAGACGTGACAGATACAGTGATGACTTATTCAAATTATATTCAAGGTTTTAATAAAGGAACTATCAATGATTGGATAATCATATCATAATTCGATAATATGAACCTTGTGTCTTTATGAACTTTCATACAATTCAACAGGATGTAACAACGATTGGATCTTCATGTCCAATATTGTTAAATTTTCTAGTTATTAAATTAATATATAATATAATAAAGTTAAAGTGTGATGAAATAAAAAAATAAAATATACTAAGAAAAGATGAAACAAAAGAATATCACACCAATTAAACCTTTTAAATAGTTTAATTATTAAGGTGATAGATATTAGATTATGACATTTCACATATATAGTTAAAATTTATGAATTTTTTCTGTTCTTCTGATTACGTTAATTTAATTAGGTATCTATCCTTACACTTCATTTTCACACGCATTCTAATTTAATATATACTTTAATATTTGGTTTTAATTGTCCGTACTTCTCAATTTTTATTTTCTCTCTTATACTATTTCTCATTTTCTTCAATTAGATATTAATTAATTAGTACCATACGTACATATTATAATTAATTATTTTAATTTTAATTAGTTAGAATAATTTTAATAACACCTCACATTATTAGTTAATCAATACATACATCAAATTGATTAGTTAATTAATTTAGTGACAGTGACATTTCTTTATTTAATATAAGTTATATGTATTATATGACATTGATTTTATTATAAGATATTACTGACATGACCGCGACACTGTTCTAGATAGAACATCGTAGGTCATACGTCGGGTTTTGTTAAATTTTTGATAATTTGATTAATATTGTTTAAAAAAAAAAAAAAAATCTATCTAATAGATTTTTTTTCCCCCGTCTGACAGGAAATCTGTTACGGTGTTATTTTAAATGACGGCGTCTGCTGGGGTTTACCCGTGCGCAACGTTTAGGGGTCATTAACATTTATAGAATATGTCGATATTTTACGGTATAGTGAACGCGAAATATATGCTAAGATTATGACGCATTTCGCGTTGGGAAGGTCACGCTGGATGACTTGGTTACAGGGCCCTTGTTACGCTATCCGTCAAGCAAGAAAGTCGTGTCGTGTATTCCTTCCAAGGAAAAAGGCTTAGTATATAGCCTATATGTATATATGAATCAATGTAGAACTCAGGGTCAGTTCGGATATTAATCTAAGTATGAGATTAATTAAATTAAAGTAAATGATGGAAGGAGAATCGTCTTATGATTCAAATTGTAGCTGTCAAGAACTCATGCGCTCATTTCTGGCTGTTGACTACAACAGCGCACGTATATAGCCACGATGTTCCTCTGACATATTGTTTTGACACGGACGGATACTTACTGATATTATTTATAATTCATTGTTATGCTGAATTGTACATGAACTTTTGTGAATGTCGATTATCGTTTTGTATGAACCTCAATACATGTGGACTCAGAGCAGAAGGCTTGATCCTTTATTTACGTTTCGGGTTCGGTTCTACAGCTGTTGGTGTTTACTTTTGTCAGCACGATAACTCTCCCACAAGGGAAATCAAATACTATATAATATGCAAACCAGAACGTCGAAGGGATGTTCTGATGGCCAGAGCTAACCACTTATAACCAACATTACTACGTCTAGAGAGTGACTCTACTATTGAATAAATAATAGAATAACAAAGGAATCGCAACACAACACACCACCACCACGGAACCCGAAACGTAAATAAAGGATCAAGCCTTCTGCTCTGAGTCCACATGTATTGAGGTTCATACAAAACGATAATCGACATTCACAAAAGTTCATGTACAATTCAGCATAACAATGAATTCCAAATAATATCATTAAGTATCCGTCCGTGTCAAAACAATATGTCAGAGGAACATCGTGGCTATATACGTGCGCTGTTGTAGTCAACAGCCAGAAATGAGCGCATGAGTTCTTGACAGCTACAATTTGAATCATAAGACGATTCTCCTTCCATCATTTACTTTAATTTAATTAATCTCATACTTAGATTAATATCCGAACTGACCCTGAGTTCTACATTGATTCATATATACATATAGGCTATATACTAAGCCTTTTTCCTTGGAAGGAATACACGACACGACTTTCTTGCTTGACGGATAGCGTAACAAGGGCCCTGTAACCAAGTCATCCAGCGTGACCTTCCCAACGCGAAATGCGTCATAATCTTAGCATATATTTCGCGTTCACTATACCGTAAAATATCGACATATTCTATAAATGTTAATGACCCCTAAACGTTGCGCACGGGTAAACCCCAGCAGACGCCGTCATTTAAAATAACACCGTAACAGTAAGTTATTGGCTCATGTACACCAATTTTTACGCACTTTTTCTTCATCGAGCGCCACTAATTTCGTGAAAGAATTAAAAAATAAAAATAAAAATAAAAAAACATAAAACCAAAGTATTTGTTTTATATAACACCCACGCCGCACAAGATGCACACCGTGCGTTGTGCACTGTTTTTTCTGGCGCGAGTTACTATTTTGAGTGAGACCGACCGACGTAACATACATCGGTAATTATGTTAGTTGGGATTAAGATGAGATGGGATTCTCAGAGTGTTTTTGGTTTCTTTCCATTATACAGTGTAATCAAACTGCTCATGAACACCGTCATTTGAACGCTTTTCTTTGTTGATTGTAACTATTTTTGGTAGAGGATATATAATGGGAACAATACAATTTTTCAACACGGTTGCATTCCTCAGCTGTGACCAACGTACACACGTCGAGAATTATGTTATTTTAGATTCAATTTAAAAGTTATTTGATGACAACATTTCGTGTGAAAGTGCGTGGATTGTTTTCATAGAGTGTTCCATCTTGATCATTATGTGTCAAACCGTTCAAATACAATTCACTTTGGTATGTTATTGGCTCATGCACACCAATTTTTACACACTTTTTCTTTGTCGAGCACTTCTAATTTCGTGAAAGAATTAAAAAAAAAAAAAAAAAAATTAAACCAAAGTATTTGTTTTATATAACACCCACGCCGATCAAGTTGCACACCGTGCGTTGCGCTTTTTTTTTTCTGACGCGAGTTACTATTTTGAGTGAGACCGACCGACGTAACATACATCGGTAATTATGTTATAGTCCGTTCGGAAATTCGTGCCCATAGAAAGCGTCAATTTTCTCCAAAACTGTTTGTTGTATGGACATGAATTTTTGCATGCAGTCTTAGATTTTCCATGCAGTTATTAATATATTTTTTGCCCTTACAAAACTCATGTCATGTTCGAATTTTCTTCTTTACGTTATATAAAAAACTCTTACTGTTGTCTGGGTTAATTTTTAGTAGTTTTACAGGAAAGTTACAAGATCCGTTAAAATATATATATATATATATATATATATATATATATATATATATATATATATATATATATATATATATATATATATATATATATATATATATATATATATATATATATATATATTTGAATTAGTTACTCGCGACTGTGTACAATAGGTGCGCACTCGTGCGGACATGTAGTCATTACACTAATTTAAAAAAAAAAAATTTTTTTGAACGGATCTTGTAACTTTCCTGTAAAACTAAGAAAAATTAACCCAGACAGCGGTAAGAGTTTTTTGTATAACGTAAAGAAGAAAATTCGAACATGACATGAGTTTTGTAAGGGCAAAAAATATATTAATAACTGCATGGAAAATCTAAGACTGCATGCAAAAATTCGTGTCCATTCAACAAACAGTTTTGGAGAAAATTTACGCTTTCTGTGGGCACGAATTTCCGAACGGACTATAGTTGTGTGTGTGGGATGGGATTATTATATACTTTCTGGGACACATAAAGAACTGGGCGATGTGGCCAATTTTATATGGTAAATGGCTTCGAGAGCGCCCATAGTGGGACACTGTGTATGGATACCGGAGAGGTACTAAGGATAATTGAGGATCGCCTGTTACAGAACGATACTGCAAGGCCAAGCCTGTTGGAGTTTGGCATCAAATTCAGGAATTTGATATAAGAGGATGTATCCGTCGTGTAAACAACCAGCGCGCTACAGGAACAATTAGCATTCGTATCCCTCGACATTTGCTAAGGGAGACTGAGCACCTATGGGTTTGTTCGCAGTGCAGTGGAGTCGATTCTGATCAAGAATAACAATAATATAGTACATTAATGTTTTGCCTCGTTATATTAGACTAATTTTATAACCTAGATAAATTCAACACGCGGTTCAGCAAGCCTGGCTAGTTCTAACAACCGGTTTGGGTGTGTCAGTGTGAACCGGCTGAATAACATCAATGCATAAATGGGTACCTCACTCTGCTAATGAGTTAGGGAAGGCAAATACAGTGAGGAAAGGAACATGTTATGCCACATAATAAAGTTGTGGCTAGCACAATGAAGTCTCTAACACTTCAGACTCCTAAGGCAATATCTGCTTTGGGATTATCTTCATTTTTTACTAAACTCTTTTCGGTAATGTGTAGAGCGCTTCTGTTTTAAGTTGCAGATAGCTTAGCTAGTTAATTACTGTTGAGAGTAGCTAATAAGCTGTGCTGTAGTTTACAACTGGGCAGCGATTATTAGACCTTTCGGCCCGGCACATCAGAAGTCAGCAAGCATCTTTATTCAGGCTTGTTTTTCTTAGCCCTTAGCTGTCCCCTGCCTCCCTACAGGGAAGAAGCTTGTTTGACGTTTTCCTTCTAGATAAGTTGCCACTCACGGCTTATGGGCCTTATTTACCCGGTGCAGAATCTACCATCTGTTCAACAAAGTACAAATCGGACATTCAGAAATGTGTCCTTGTGAGGAAGTCAAATAAACAGTAGAACCAGTCCTCCAGGACTGTCGGTTCTATGAGGGAAGCAAATTCACAGAATGGCGTTCACCCTCCCCTTTGAAAGAGACAATATTTGGCAATAATAGAAGCTTGAGACAAGCCGCGGCTTTATCAGAGAAATCGATGTGGTTATAATTTATGACAGCGATGAATGAAGCCTGTGACAGAATGGGGTGACCCTTCTCGATCTCTGTTTCACTACGGCAGTATCAGTTACATTTTTGTACTGATTTTTATTGCGTGCTTTCAATTGTCGCACTTTCTTTCTTTCTCTGCTGCGTATAGCAGATATTTTGTATTTTCCTTCTTACATCCCTCTCAGAGATAAGTCATCACGTCTGTTTGTTACCCGTCCCTTCCCTAAACATTTGCAGGAGCGGCTGAGATAATATTATCGACAACCATGTTGGTTAATATCGGCAGCGGCCGACATCAGACATCAGCTTAACACTAAATCGCCAGCGTATTTGTCTAGTTGCTGATAAGGCCAGGGTACGCGACAGATAAGAGATTACTTGTCTGGGTGACACATTTTGGACAGACAAGGATGACCTAATCGCTTCCTGTCCGACTTGTTATGACAAGATTACTTTAGATAGTAGTAAGATGTTATATCTTACACACATTGTCGTGTGAGTTTACCGATATGTCTGTGAGTTCGTACACCAGGGATCGGATATTTTCATGCCATATATGGGAGAGGTGACCTCTGCCTTAGGTTCAAAATTTTTCCATGTCAGGAATATTTTGAAAGCCCCCCCCCCCCATCCAACATTTATGTTTGAAAATGATTGGAGCTTTTGCTTAGCTCCATCACAAACAGATGCGGGGGTAGGACAGGCATATAACCTGATACGTTTCAGTGTTATTTTACTGTAAGATTTACGCTTGCCAAGACACAACCAGACATGCCAGAAGTTAGAATTCAGAATTTCCATTTATCAGACCGGACTTTGTGGAACAATCTTGACGGACTTACATAGCCCAGGAAACCAATTTTAACAAGGAAGGCTGAGGAAACTGAAACACATGGAGTCATAGAGGGAATTATCTTATACAAAGTAACGACCCCAAGAACACGTGTAAAGGGCCTAATCAAGTGCCTTAACTTCATTCATCTGCGCAAAAAATCTGTGAGCCAGGATTGGCGTAAGTTGTCATTTTACATTCTATATTTTTTAATTACTAACATGTGAACTTTATGTTTATATTCCATGTGAATATTAATATGTGAAAATCGCTAGTGGATGTCCCAGTCATTTGAAGCTGGCAACCTCAGCGTATAGAATGATGATTTCATGAACCACCACTGCACGGGCTGGTGATTGCTTTATTGCTAGTTTCTTAAAGAGAACTAAAAGCAAAAGGTAGCCTAATCCCAAGTTCTATATGGAGCAGGGAGGGAAAGATGAAAGAAATGATGTACATTCTAAGTATAATACTTACAGTTTCAAACCAGGGTAAATGTCTATGTAAACATATTCACTTTAAAGTTAATGAAAGTCTCAAACTTTTCAATCAGTGTAAATGTAAATGAAAACAGATTCAGTTTATATTGTGAACACTTTTCAAACAGTGGAGATGTAAATGTAAACATATTCTATCTGTACTATTAACCTTTGCATTTAAATGTAAAACAAGGATAAAGCTATTCAATTTAAATGTAAAGAAAGTTTTCTCTCGAGGGATTAAGTTTAATTCTCATCGAGGGTAAATTCTGAGATAAATGGGATGGTGGAATAAGAAAGGGGACACATAAGTATGTGTAGGGAAAACGCAATACTCAGGAGAGCGTTTCGTTTCTATTCTTTTACCATAATTGTTGGGGGTGGTACCAGGAAAGGTACTAATTTCTGGACCAAAGTGAGGGTATAAGTGGACTGATGTAGAAACCAGCTTGGCAGTTACTTCTTGATTGTACTTGAAACGTGCTGCACCTATAAGCTTAACCAGAGACGTGAGAACTCCTGTGACTTATCTGCACAGAACCCATCAGCAGGAGCAGAAACTACTACTGGCAGCTAAGTGAAACTTATAAGCTGCCAAAGTGAACTTTTTTCATAAAACCTACTATCCTTCAATGATGAACATTTTCTTGTAAAGACTATTCAATTACTTTACCCCTTGTTAGCTAAATGATTATTAAATCTGTTATTTGTTAATATACAAATTAAACTTCGATTTAATCATTTTAAATGTACTGCCCGTTTGTCTCAGTCAATTTACTAAACACACTCTAAACAGAGCTATACCAGAATAATAAGAATTCCACTGAGTAAATCAGGGTGGGGGCTTAACGAGCTAAAATTTATCATTGCTTAATTCTTCACAAAAGGTGTTGGCAGATCCTAGAATTAACGTGATCAGCCAATGCAGCATTGTTTTCGCTTTTCTGAATATCTTGTGAACACTACCTTGAGATAGAAGTGTTATTACCCTTCTATTTACAAATCTGCCAAGAGTAATCTTATGCAAAGGTAGACACCTTTGATGACCCACTTCAAGTACTCTTGAGTTTTGGCCACTGTTGGACCACTCAAGCAGAAAAGGGGAGGCAATACTGTCACAAAGCCAGAGACAGTCGGCCAACCTACGACAGCAACAGGTGTGGTTATATGAGAACGATGAGAGAATCATGT